>CM073322.1:33067363-34267363 GCA_037043015.1 Bryum argenteum
AGGAAGAAAGAAAGGAAGGAAGAAAGGAAGGAAGAAAGGAAGAAAGAAAGGAAGAAAGAAAGGCAGAAAGCAAGAAAGAAAGGAAGAAAGGAAGAAAGAAAGGAAGAAAGGAAGGAAGAAAGGAAGAAAGAAAGGAAGAAAGGAAGGAAGAAAGGAAGAAAGAAAGGAAGAAAGGAAGGAAGAAAGGAAGAAAGAAAGGAAGGAAGGAAGAAAGAAAGGAAGAAAGAAAGAAAGAAAGAAAGAAAGAAAGAAAGGGAGAAAGAAAGAAAGGGAGAAAGAAAGAAAGAAAGAAAGAAAGAAAGAAAGAAAGAAAGAAAGAAAGAAAGAAAGAAAGAAAGAAAGAAAGAAAGAAAGGGAGAAAGAAAGAAAGGGAGAAAGAAAGAAAGAAAGAAAGAAAGAAAGAAAGAAAGAAAGAAAGAAAGAAAGAAAGAAAGAAAGAAAGAAAGAAAGAAAGAAAGAAAGAAAGAAAGAAAGAAAGAAAGAAAGAAAGAAAGAAAGAAAGAAAGAAAGAAAGAAAGAAAGAAAGAAAGAAAGAAAGAAAGAAAGAAAGAAAGAAAGAAAGAAAGAAAGAAAGAAAGAAAGAAAGAAAGAAAGAAAGCAAGGAAGGAAGGAAGGAAGAAAGAAAGAAAGGAAGAAAGAAAGAAAGGAAGGAAGAAAGGAAGGAAGAAAGAAAGGAAGAAAGAAAGGAAGGAAGAAAGAAAGGAAGAAAGAAAGAAAGAAAGAAAGAAAGCAAGAAAGGAAGAAAGAAAGAAAGGAAGAAAGAAAGAAAGGAAGCAAGAAAGAAAGGAAGGAAGAAAGAAAGGAAGAAAGAAAGAAAGGAAGAAAGGAAGGAAGAAAGAAAGGAAGAAAGAAAGAAAGAAAGAAAGAAAGCAAGAAAGGAAGCAAGAAAGGAAGAAAGAAAGAAAGGAAGAAAGAAAGAAAGGAAGCAAGAAAGAAAGGTTGAAAGAAAGGTTGAAGAAAAGGTTGAACGAATAATCTGATTCAAACTATGATATGGTCAGTTCTCAATTCCCCGTGTGAGATGCCGTCCAATAATAGTAAACCTGTCCTCCCAACTTGTGGGGTGGCTTTTTCCACCCTATCTTAAAAGTGCCCTAAACTCAATAATCCCCTTTTCATGTCCCCCAGAGGCAAGCCTTCAGCTCAGTACAGTAGAAGGGCACATCTACACGCAGGCCGGCAGATACTGTAGTCCACTTGTTTGATCTCATCCTCTTGGGCTCCAGGCCACGCACGCCCAGATAACGTTCTCCTCACTCCCATGGACTATTTTCATCCGATCCCCATCTTGGGCCCCGAACTTAGCTTTTTGCCAAATGGAGCCCCTTGCATTGGTTGGCCAACTTGTAGCCACGAGTTGGATTGATTGATTTGAATCCTTTTTGGATCTTCCTCGGAATCTTTCTTTCAATACATGAGCCCCTCTGTACATGAACATGCCCTGCCCCACAATACATGAGCATACCCAGCCCCCCCCCTGCATTGAGGGCCGGAGTGTGGAGTCTTGTTTGGAGTGTGAGGAACCCATTCCACACCCTCTCCATGTAACCTAGCCAAGAGGGTTGAGCTTCACTCACATTTTAGTGTCCTCCATTAACCAATGAAAGAGTGCCACCTGGTCAAGATTTCATTGGCAGAAAATAGTTTTTATTACAAGCGGCTTGTCAAAAAATGTGATTGGTGAGCGGCGTTTCCCTCTGCCGTGCCTTCCAGCTTGGGATGGGATTCCGACACTTGGCCAAGCGGCGCCTTCGAGCTTTTCGCGCCCTCCTGGGGGGCGCTAGGCTTCGTCAAAAGCTCGCACGAGCTAATCAAGCAAGCGTCGATATCCCACCCCATGCCGGAAGGTGGAGCACATCAAGAGGCCGCTCACCAATCACAATTTCTCACAAGTGATTATAATAGAAACTATATCTTTGCCAATCAAAATGCTACCACGTGTAACTCTACCATTGGTTAATGGGGACGCCAAAATGTGAGTGAAGACACGAGATAACTTTGAGTTATGGTGTGCTAAAATTTAGGAGACCTCAACCCTTTTGACCAGGTTATACGGATAGTGTGGGTCCCTTACACGCCAAACAAGGCTCGACTCTCCAGCCCACAATGCGGACAAGGCATACTCTTAACGACCCGGCCTAAAGCACGGGGCTGGGCATGCTCTTACCTCCTTAATATATCACCTTCTCAACAGTGTCATCACGTTGAGGAGAACCCCATACAATCACATGTTCAGGAATGCTAATTATGAGGTGTCTTCGGAGACTGATGGCCCGTTCACACCTGCCACAGCCAACATACGTCCAGTGGCTGTTGTGCGGCAACGCATGCGGTCACCGCATTATCGTTCACAGTGAAGCCAAAGCAACGCGTCCGTTGCCTCACGTGGAATTAACAAAAAGAAAACATTTCTTTCAGAAAGCCACTCGTTTTGGGCTGCCCATGAAATTTGATAGTACAGTACTATATATGATAAGAATTGGGTGCTTGCTTGTGATTGGCTAAAACATGCGTTGGATTGAGAAGGTTGCGGCAACGCGTCTGCTGGACTCTTGAAAAGGTGCGGTGGGGCAACATATGTTGAGGCCAGGCGGTGCGTTGAGCGTTCAGGATACGACAAGCCAACGCGTGACTGAACATATGTTCGATGGCTGGTGTGAATGGGCCATGAGGAAAGCGAAAGGAGTAGTGATGGTATTTTAGCACCAACACGTTTGATGTGTGAGAGGGGTTATTATTGGGGGAAATATAGTATACCGGAGGTAACTGTTGATGGCAAGGGTTGCATGGTTGAACTAGAAATGGTTTGCACAGCTTTGTGTGGAGATTTCACACGCAAGAATCAACTTGTCAGGCAATAGTCATGTGTCATTATGGCTCAGGCATAGATCATGGTTACTGTCAACTCAGTATTATTAGTTCAGTGTATTTTGATGACTCAACTTGGTTATATTCTACACCACGCAAGTTCATGAACTTTACTTATCTGGTTGCAATTTTTCGATGATGGCAGTTTATTATCATTGCAGTACTCTTTCTGTGAAAATACAATATAGTAACACGTGTACCTGTAGTAGAATACAAAATAATACGGAATTATGTTGTAGAAAAAAATGACCTTGCCAATTTTCACGGATCATTGTTTGGTTATGCTTTCAAGTTTTTTTTTTTTTTTTTTTTTTTTTTTTTTCACTATTATATGTATTTAATCATCAATTGAGAGAAATACAGTCATGAACCAAAGAGCTAGTTACACCGCAAAGAGAAATATGCTTTTAAGTTTCACCTCTATTCCACTAAACAAAGTACCGTGCTAATTTGGATGCAATGAGACCCCAGTCCACGAGTTTGCTATCATAACCAACAAGCATTAGAAGTTCTTAGCACAATTGTGAATATTTATACCTATTACGGGCGATCATACTATATAGAATTAAGGGTGAAATTGACGCTCTATTTACATTGGCCTTCTAAAACCTCAGTTATTTTTCCTTCTTCTTCAACGTATCTACTAGGGATCAATTGGTGTCCTGCACATGTACCGCACAACGGTAGCTTCAATCCAGTCGCCATTGCTGGACAGCTCCCGATGCCGCGTCACCTACGGGACACAAGCACGCCTTCGAGCACGCCCCATATAACACTGCCTCCATTTCCTTGCACCCTCTCCGCATTCGCCTCAATTCCTTGATTCGCCCATTCCAACCCAACCAGTGCAACCATCGCATTCGCATTCCCCTCCAACAGTGTCAGCACATTACTCGTCTTGTCGCATTTCGAGTAGCTAGCTCTTTAGTCATTCTTTGATTCTGCTCCAGAGCGTTTTTTGATTGGGTGCTGAGGCTTTGTGGGTGTAGCGCTACGCAATCAGATTGAGTGAGGGAAGGTGGAGTCTGAATCATTTATTGTGTGAGACATGATGATGCGAGTAGTGCGAAGTCCTTTTCAAGGCGAATCGATCATGTCGTCGTCGCCACGGAGTGTGAACTCAAGCTCGGGTGGTAGTCCTCGGAAAAGGAATTCAGGAGTGGTCGCTATGGCGAATGTAGTGCGCGACCCGCACACCACTTTGGGCGTGTCTATGGGCGCCAGCAAACACGAGATTAAGAAAGCCTATCGTCGCCTGGCGTTGCAGTATCATCCCGATGTCTGCAACGGCAATCACTGCACCACCAGTTTCCAACAGATCAATTCCGCTTACGAGGTATGGCCCCTAGCCCGCAAACCACACATTGATACTCTCTCTTGATCGCTGCAAACTTCTATATATAATCTTTGTTGCTAAGAATGAGGATTAAGAGCTCGATTGTGAGAATTTCCATCAGGAGGTCCTACTTCCACCCACAATACTTTGTGTTTTGTGTCACATGAAATCAGTCACGCTCGTCAGGCTAGATTAATTAAAACAGAATCATTTCAACGGTAACGTTCTATAAATATGCTGTTGCTGATCGATGTTATTGGCTTCTTTTTGGCAGTCTCTTTTGAATGCGACGACAACGCAGTTCGGCGAATTCGATGATGACTTGTCTGACAATTTGGAAGGGTTCATGGGCGTGGGAGATGACTCGTGGGAGGACTGGGAGGAGTGGATGGGCTGGGAAGGGGCCGGCACCCGGGACTACTCCGCCCACATCAATTACGCTTTCTAGTGCCTGTCGTGGTTGCTTACCATCTGTACATTTAGAATTTAAACCTTCGATGCACTTCCTTGTAAATAACGGAAGGATATTAGAGCAGCAGTTTTGTAGTCCACTGCTGTCGGAGTTAACTATACATTACTTTCAAAAGTGTCCATCCCCGCACTGTGCAGAAAAAGGCACTGCGGAGATTGAGATGCGCAAATTTTGTGGCTGACCATGCCCATGCGCAATGAGAAATATATTCAGTACAGATTTCCAATGAGCCGATGATTCTGTGTTCAAAAGTGCTTGGTTTGTTACATGGGATGGTGGTGGCAGGTTGGTGCAGAAAATGAAAGAAATGCTTTCACCACATGTTCAACTGTGGGCATCTGCGTGTTGTGTTCCAAGCATTCATCGAGTATGTATATTTTGTATATTTACGTCAGATCTCAATTTCAGAATGCCTCAACGAAGGTCTCAATCTCAGAAATGAATTGCTGAAGTTCATAATGATTCTAATATGGGTAAAATAAGAATGAAATTGTAGGAGAGCAGATAGAGTAATCAAAATTACAAGTGAGTGAAGTATAATCCTGAAGTTTATAGTACCTCTGATCCTGAAATCTCAGTAAGAACATCGATTTGGCTTCAAACTATCAGAAAAGCCGCACTGACCAGAGCGGAAAAGATAATCTTGATGATGAAGGCAAAAAATTTGTGTTGGAGGTGAAAACTGATTTTGAAAGCAGAAACAGCCACGGGACGTGTTTTGTCCACTAAAGAATCACATCCTTTCAGGTGAATGATACATGGGAACTTTCGACATAATTGTGAAAAACAGGCTACCAGAATCGATTTAAAAATTTGGATTTAACATGATCCGAAGTTACAAGGGCACTTTGTTAGTCTGACACTTAACACTTCCAACGAGCACCACAATTTAGGCAACTAATGAAGGTGGTCATGGGTTCATCAGCACTTCTGGTTTGCATCTGAAAGTAGGTGGTTTTTCGTTGCAAACATTTGTGGCACTTGAACTGATCAGTCGACGCTACAGCTTGCACTCCTCGTTCACACTCAAACATGGCCTTTGCTTTTATGTCTTCTGTCTCCTTTCTCCGGAGATCACTTGCCATGTCATCACTAGTCATGGTGACCACTGCTTCCGGCTTGATATTTCCCAGCAAAATGCGCCGTCTGAAGTCTGGATTCTTTTCGTCTTTTATGTTGAACATGATGGACCTGCACCACAGCTCCCTTTCAATGCTGTAAATAACCTAAATGGTGGTTCATTTTACGAAAGGGCACAGTAATTTGAATGGTGGTTTCAAATCAGAGAGTAAGTAGCTTCAGTTTTGACACAGAAAATGTCTGATTCGACATGACTAATGTTCCAACTTTACAGATTAAGGTTGAAATTGATCGCGTATTGTTCTTTATGATATCCTAGTCAACAATGCATATTTGTGATTCTTTTAAACGAATTTGAGTACATGTGAAGTTGATGACGGGGAGGTTAGATAAGTATGAGTCATGATTGAAACGATTCTCTCTGATGGCTTGTTTGAAGTTCCTGGTTAATTATTAAGCTTCCAGCCGTCCAAGTACAGATATATTGGCCTATAATGTCTTGCACAATTCTTATGGTCTAAGATCACATCAATTAGCTTCGTTCCAATGCATCCCTCACCACAATTGAAGTCAAAAGCAAGCAGTTCTGATGAACTCACACTATTTGCATGTGGTTTATCTTGGTGCAAAGCGCTTGCAGATCGAATCATTGGTGAACAAGCTTAAGCCACATTCACCTGATTCTTGAAAAGTACAGAAGTATCATGATCATGAGAAAGATCTCAAGGATAGGATAATTTCAGAATCGAATCAATCCACTGAACAAATTGCATGTTCACTTCCGAGCAGAAATGGGGCATGCTTGATTGGGAAGAAGCGAAGATGGATGGGTGAGCAACCTGTATTTGGCTTTCTCCTTTCCTTTCGAGAGTCCTAGCTTGGCAAAAAGCGCATTCTCCACTGCCACGGCCACATCCACGACGTTGACCTTCTTGGCCGACTCCAGATCCTCATGGGTAGCCTCCTTGAAGACTTTCGCGAGAGCTTCCACCAACATCTCGCGAATCCTGTCCCTGGCGCTGTCTCCCACCGTTTTCGGAATGGTCCCGATCTCCGGAGCATACTCCACAGTGGAGCTTGTTGACACCACGCTCACCTGCTTCTGACTCACTGCTGCTGCTGCTTTCGGCACCTCCGCATCCGCATTCTCCTTCAGTGCTATCTTCTTCGTCACTTTCACCTCCACCATCTTTATTTGTGTCACTTTGGTGCTCTTCACTTGCACCTTCGTTGCCGTCGTCTTTGGAGGTGGAATGGGTTTCTTTGCATTCTTGCTGTTCGATGCATTGGCCTCCGTTGCTACCACCTTTCTCCAATCCTCCAATATCTCTTGGGCTGACTTGGAGATTTTCATGGAGGAATGCTTGGTCAGCTTCCTCAACCGCTTGCCCACCTACAACGTTCATTTGTTTGAATTTGCACTGATTGACGTTTCAGACAACTGCTGGGATTGGTTATGCTCTTTGAATATGCAGTAACTTAGGGTGGATCTTATTGCAACATTAATTGGAGTATCGCCGTCATGCTTCAAATAGTGAAATTAACCTTCATTTGAAAATGGGGTTTCAAACTATTGACCACTTTTGGTCCTCACCGTTAATGTGCTGACGAGAGTGGAATCGAATCATTCTACGTTGTCTGTTTTTTATGAAGTGGACTAATGCATGAGTTGATTGAAGACAAACGTTGTGTATTGCAGAATAGGATTTGCCTGTTTTGTTCAACCTACAGCAATGTCATGAAACCCGGGCAGTTACGCTTCCTTCTTTAGAAAATCTGGCCTCTCTTGTGCAGTGTATAATTCATACCTGACACAAAAGGAATGTGCACAAGAAAGTCCAGAATTTATCGTTTCCGTAAACCACTAAGTAACGCACAGATATGCTGTGTGACTTCACATATGTAAGTCAAATGTGCATGAAGGTCTCGATTGCCTCAACAAGATTGCAAGTTGGGCTAACACAAAATCCAACTAAATGGCTTACGTTTGACTTGCATTATGCCAACCTCATGCTGCATGGAGGGTAACGCGTTCGACGGATTCTTGCATCGGTTCTGTAGCAGGAAGTTAGGGTTGTGTAAATGGAAGCTTGCTGATGATAGGAAAAGAGTGAGAAATGGAGGGTAACGTACCTGCGTGGATAAAAGAAGGGTGGAGGAGATATTGACAGCACTGATGGCTCGCAATGCATCAGTGCAGCGTGTCTCCTCGCTCGCATCCACCACTGCAGTTCCTTCGCCATCATCGTCATTATCACACGCCTTCCGCGCAGCTTTTGTGGCTTTTTCGAACAGCTCCAGCAGCTCCGCCTCTGCCATGCTCCCAGGCTCACAAGCTAACGCCTCGCGGGGAACCTCTCACACATGTAGACGACACTGCAATGCGGCAGGACATGGAGAGGGACCGTCCTCCTTGGCTTGCCCATGCGAAGGGAAGGACGACGATGGCTGCGCCCAACTAACTTCTTGGCTTTTATCCCTCAGCCAAGCATAGGTAGAGTAGTTAACCGTGTGTACAAGGTACTCGGGTCTAACACTCATCGTCTCTTTCAGAATCCCAGATGCTATGGACATGCAATTTCTCAACGAGTTCGACATTGTAAGCGACTGCAAATGCAATCTTGGAATGCGAGATTGTCCAAGAAGATGTCAAGGTTTACATCACGTATTCGGTTAGCGCAACATTCTCGAACTGACTAACCAAGGGTCCAGCTACTTCATATCATTCTTCTTGACTGAAATGATTCAACTGTCTCCAAGCTACCAAAGAATGGTTATTTCTTCGATCGAGAATGTTGTAATAAGCATGAGGATACGAGGGGATGTCGTTAGGTACACCGCAAACAACGTAATGTAGTATCTGGTAACCGTAAGCAGGACGCATCTCCGCCATCAAATACAGAATATGCCAAGATCGTAAATGCCAAAGGGAACGTGGGAAAAGAAGGCAAGGGGGCCAGATGGATACGAAAAGGAAACAAAGTTTTACTTGATGTAAATGATGTTCTCATCGTCATTAAAATCAAGATCCCTAAATTCCTCATCATCCCAATCAACCTCGTTCTCGTCTGCAGCTGCTGCAGCTTTTCTGGCAGCAGCTTTGGGCGGCGCTCTAGATTTAGTCTTCTTCTTCGGTTTCGAACTTACTGGCGAATCGTCCCTCTCTTCGTCGAAATCTAGATCAAAATCTTCGTCGTCGTCTTCAGCTACAGAAGGCGCGAACTGACGTGGAGATGTATCCCCACTCTCCTTCCGTTCCCGATCCTGCTTCACCCTGTCGAGGAGATCGAGTACCTAAACAACACAATCGATTGTTCAGCATCTGAGCAAATGCATATAGATTTAAAGGGAAAAGTAGGCAACCAAGGGAGATGACCATAAGTAATCTAGTAGTAAAACAAGTAGCATACATAACTGCCACAACTCGGTGCGAGTGGTACGAGCTGGCCAGACGAAATTGCTACCTCTTGACATAAATTAGCACTTCCGGTACACAGAGCCATGTCGAAGTAGCAGGCGTGAGGTTTTAACTATGAGTGTAATAACAAGCTTATGATTATTTACTGCATTTATGAAGCATCTGAAGTACCTGATGTTCGAACATAAAAGTTGTTCTCTCAGATGTATAATAACATGAACCATAAAAGCTATAACAGCACCACCTCTTCATGCTCGTTCTTGTTCCTTGAACTATTAGGAATCAGACCCAATCATTGGACCACAATCAAGGTGAGATACTTGTTGCTATAAAATTTGCACTGATGAGGAGAACAGAAACTTACTCTGCTTCCTCTTTCCAAGGACTCATCCTTCACAAAGCGGACCTCTGGTGTCATACGTAAACTCATCCGCTTGCCTAAGCCCATGCGTACATACTTCGCTTTCGCTTTCAGTCCTTCCAAAGCTACCTCCTGCTCTCGTTCGTCCCCATAAACAGAAATAAAAACCTTCACAACCTGCATGTACTCAACTTATGAGTCGCTCAGTCGTCACCAAGATATCTGGTACGCTTCAGCACTATTGCATGAACACATGCCTCAACAACATTGGAAGAAAAAGACCTGCAAGTCTTTAGAAATTTCGACGTCGCTAATAGTGGCCATAGACGACAGATACATGTCGGCACCGAGTCCAGACTCTGGTACAATAGCCTGTTGTAGCACGGTGTCATGTAATAGCATATCAGCTAACTCCCTGTGTATTTGCTGTTGCACCATCTTCACACGCCTCGGATGTGCCATGCAAACTACCTGGTCACAAACATAGTCCAAAATGAGATTGTTTCAAATTGATCCCTCCACACCTGATTACATAAACCCCATGCTATCTAAAAATCCGTAATCCGATCTGACTGCCATGCGATGCAATGTTGAAATAGAAGTTGGATAAGAGATTCAAGCGACCCATTATCATTACCCTGGAAAGCTTCAATCATAGATCAGTACTGAATACGAGAATGAAGTCCATCTAAACATGTTTTTGATTGAGTTCAAAGGCCAACTGCACTATAAAGCTTCGTAGCATTCGAGCATGCTGTTCAAAGAACACATTCTTGAGGGCGTTGGAATCTACTTCCGTGTAATTGTGATACTTTGACCAGTGAGTCAAATGTAGTGATTCTGACACAGTGAGTGGTTTGATAAATTTTGAACTCAAACCACCCAGCGTAGAGTGAAGCATTTGAGTGTGCTTACCTTATCTCATTCAAGAGAGAATTAGGTTTAACCCTATGGCAAGAAAATGTATGATCACGTACCAAATTTCTCCGGCTCGTTACGGGCACCTGGTGCGGCAGCCTCGCGGTGGAAGAAGAAGAGCAAGGGCATCCATCTCTCCTCCCCACGGCACTCATACCCACGACAGTCATGCTCGAGGCCACCACTACGGCCGCCATCGTTGCTTCGCACTCTAGACTTGCCACCCTACAATCCAGACGAACCTCAAATGCTAAGAAGCTCTTGCCAACATTCACTCATTGCAATTATCATAATAACCCTAATTCCTGATCAACTTGATTCAGTGTGTGTTTCCGCTTGTGATTGCTGAGACTTGGCGTCGGATAACACGTAGTTGAATTGAAACTGGACGAGAAGACAAGAGCTACACCCTCCAATTCCACAGCTACGTCACCGACATGTGCTACTTTCAGAAGTCACCAATTGTATTGAAATCCTAAAACCAGCTCAATAAATGCAGGGGAAACTTACAGTGAGAGCTCAAATTCAAGCCTTCGTCTCCCTCACGATTTCTATCCGAGTCAATCAACAAGGCTCGAAAATGCAAAACGAAACAGTTGACAAGATCACGCAGTTGCCAGCGAGAAATTGAAGAGGCGAAGCTTATCATCGACGAGGTGAAAGTGCAGAGGAGCAATGAAGGTCGGCTATCGACCGATCCGGGTAAGCGCCATTCCGGATATTGAATTTAAAGATGGCGGTGATACCCGGGAATTGTGATATTCGATGCCGATAGCGGCGATACCCGGCATATGTGGCCTCCGCAGAACCGCTTTGGGCGGTATATTAGCCGCCTTCGCCCAACAGTCTGCGGGAGATGCCGTCAGGCCCAGTAGAGTTGCGGCCGGGCTGCAGCTCCAGTTTACCCGACATTTATGCCCCCCCGTTTCTTTACCCAGCCCCGCAATAAAATTGAAGACACGCATCCCCCATGTACGAAATGTACTCAAGAAAATTAAGTATAAATTCTGATTATGAGTTTTTTTTTTTTCTCATTACAATGGATTAGTATATGGTACCACTAGATTTAGATTAACCTAAATTTGATTATTATTTTATGGTAGTTCAAATACAATAAGATAAGTGGGATCTACATTGAAATAAGGTGAAAAAATCACCCAAAGTGAATCCAATCACTAGATTTTCCATACATAAGCCTTGAAATTATTTTGAACTTCACACAAGGTTCATTTGAGCTTGATTTGACAATTTCAAGAGCACTACCATATTGAAGTCAATCAAAAGTTAAATCAAAATTCATAGACAAGAAATAATTATGTGTAAAGAACTTCAAATTATTATTTCAGTGTTTATATATATATATATATATATATATATATATATATATATATATATATATATATATATATATATATATATATGAGAGATCACATAGAAGCGTTTGGGTCAGCTTTAGCACAAGGAGCTCGAGTCGTACCACTCCTGTAACTAGATAAATCAAAGTATATTTATTATGATTTTCTATCTTACGTTGAAACCCTCGATAATCAAAATAAAAACTAAGTGATAGGTGTGATGAGAATATCATGTTTGATGGCTTTTTGAAATTGAAGAATGATGAAAATAGTACTTGATTGACACATAATTCAAATCAAAGTAAAAAATCATAAAAAACAAGTAATGTGTTAGTAAAAGGAATGGGTTAGTAGAAGGTGAGGTAATCTAGAATAAGGGTCATTCTTAAAAATTAAGGCATTTGGCAGGTTGTAGGAGCGATGGAGCAATGAGACGCGAGCCTAAGTGTAGATTGACGCAAGTAATTCATGTCTTCTATGGAGATGCCATACAAGGGCGCTTGGTAGGCGACAAGGAGGAGTTGCGTCAAGTTTTTGCCTCATATACGACGGCACGGCCTTCTGCTTAGAGGATGAAGGATCACCTCGAGTTTTTTTGTAGCAAGGTGGCTAGCTAAAAATTTAGGCACACAATGGACCAAATGTGGATTAGGCTTCCAAGTTTAAGAACAACTGATATAAAAGGATGGTGATATTTAACCCCAAAAGTCAGTCACCTTTTGGCTTTCTAAATTTAACTCTTATGAAGTTGGAACCTTAAAGTTTGTAGAGTTTTTTCATAGCTTTCCAAAAAGTCATTTCACGCTTTAAAGATTCCTCATACTTAAGGAGAACTTCACTGTCATTGTTTGCAAACACTATTTAAAAAGTGCCCAAAATTGCCCAAATTAAGGTATAATTATGCTCATTTATTCTCAAATTTGCCCAAAATAAATGAAATAGTACCTCAAATACCACGTTTTACGAGATTCCGTTTCAAAAGAATAGTCAAATAATGAATGAGCATAGACATTGTATTCACTACTGAAGATCCTAACTTTAGCCTTAGACAAATTTTATGTCATTGTAATCACAATGAAAAAGTGGTTCGTATATTTCTCTCAAATATTTTTATCATGTCTACATTCAAAGTAACTGATTCCTCACCTGACCAAAGGATAATAAGTTTCAAAACATTCCTGCAGTATTGTTACAAACCATATTCCAAAAACAACAAAAAATCTTTTTTATGGAATCAATGTGTGTTGAGAACGAACATTGAAGTCCTGATCGCACAATGGTTTAATATGTTGTGTTCAAAATTGCACAAACAGGACCAGCACTGACATCAAAAGCTGCGGCCATGGATGCCACAAGGAGGTTTGTTCATGCCTCTGATGCCATAGAATTTGTGGAACGGGGGTTTCCGATTCAACTCCCTGGTATTCTCGTTGTCGATGCGCTTCTTCACATTCTGAAAGCGGGACAGAATGAAGCGTTTTCTGGGCACAGGCCGGCTGATGCGCGCGCGCGTGTAACGTTTCTGGAGCTCTGTGGCCCTGTTGGTGATCACCTCCATGCGCCCCGGCGGCTCCGAGTACCGCTCCGGATACTTGGCCTTGAAGTACTCGTTCATGTCCACCCATGCGTCTTGGTACCCTCCCCCTATCAAGTACTTGAACTCCCCGTCCCTGCACACACCCACAGTACTCTCATTCTCATTCCAATTCTCATTTGCAAGGAAGCGACTGCGAAGCTGTAAGCTAAACGTACCCGGGGTGTGCGAGTCCGTATCTATGGTGTGGGTTCTTGTCCGATGGGAGTCTCCATTTCGTATTCTGCGCACGATGGAACATGCACAATAACATGTTTTGCATGCTTAAAAATGAGATTACAGAACATCAGTTTGATGGTGTAGGGGTTTGGGTATGATACAAGGGTGTGTTTGGGCTGAATATGAAAGTAGAACCGCTCTCGAGCAGCTCGTTGTTCATTGGACCTACAGTAGTGACTGCACAGCCAACCAAAAGTTCCTCATCAACAATGGACTTCTTGACGTTCAACCAGTTCAGTCCTGAGTGGAAAAGAGTTGATATGCAGTGATGGTCCACTACTTACTGGATTGCAGCTGCCTTGTTCATTTTTTTGAAATCCGGTCCATATCGTTCGCCCTGCGGCGCTGGGACCGTCTCGAGGTGCACTATCACTGTCCCACTTCTCACAATAGACTGTTTAGATGTCTACATCCCAAGACTGGTGCTAAATTTTGTCCAAACTCAGAGAGTTTTACGCAAGTACGAGATTCAGAAGATGAATCTACCTTCTTTGACGCCGAGAGCGCCTCTTTCATTGGGCCTTCCGTAGATGAAGTCTCGATCACGGATTCGATGCGTGACTCTCCTTGGCTGAATTGTCACCCCACTACGATCAGATCACCAAGGTAAAGACATGGTAATGATATACAGAGGAGAGACTAGAGGAGAGTAGGATCATTACACGACCAAGGTCGGCTTTGACGAGATTCCAGTTCCAGTTGGAGGATCTTCGTGTCATCCCACATCGAGGATCGTCAGATTCGCCATACAAATGTAACAGCCCCATTGAACTCGAGTCAAGCGTGCATATGAATCTCTCCCTTCAGAGTCTTCAATCAGGTCTCCGTGAAGAGCTGGTTTCAGAGTTGTATGAAATTGGGGTACTGGAGCTTCATCTTACAGCGCCTTGCGTATGTTTGCTTCTTTGCAAGTGCATAGTTGTTCATGACGGAGCCACAACAATTGTTCGAGGCTTTCAGGAGTACCTTCAGAGTTTACAGCGATTGAGCTTCTTTTGGATTTGATTCTCGAGATGAGAAAATCACGTAACGCCCCCGAGTTGGATGCCTCTCAAATTTGAGGACGAGTGTTGATAGTGGCGGTTCACGGATTTGTTGAGACACAACCTGCTCTAATCTCTTACTTGACAAAGTAATTAAGATTCTTCTGTAAGATTTCTTGTTTAGGGGGTTCTTAGTTGAAGCATTTTTTAGCCTTTTCATGTGTTACAATAAATATGATATAACAAAAATACTAAGTTATGATGTTATTAACTATACAATGTTTTTTCTCACTAATAAAAGGAAGCCCAAGCGATTCACAAGTTTTTAATAAGAAATATGTAATGTCAGTAAGTAGTATGTGGATCGTTCTATCAACTTTAACCCTTACATGTCCTCAATGTTGTTTTTCTATATTGTCAATTAAGGGCGGAAACTTCAAGTACCTAACTCTGTTTTGGACAGAATCACTTGAGTTGGATCCCAAATCAAGATTAGTTCAATGTGTGGTAAAAATTGCAAATCCAAACAATGAAGTATGAATCAATGGCATGCATTTTAGTGAAGGCCCATATTGGTTCTAAGTTTTCAAACATTTGGCATGTTTTATCACTGCAAGCCAATTATGTGAAATCAAAAATAGTTTTTGATGAATTTATTTTCTTCACATGATCATGATCTTAACGTTTTAGTTGGAAGACTTTTAAACCAAATAATGATGTTTCCACAATGATAAAAATGAAAAAATGAATGATATTTGAAGAGCTATCTTTCCTTCAGTCACTGTTTTATATCACCTTTATTTTTTGAAATTTAACCCAATTAGAGTGTAGTCTTAGCAGTAGAAATCCCGACCAAATCAAAGTTGCTTTCTGGATAAGGCATAATTTGAGTGCAAAAAGTCTACTTTTGGACTAGTTTCACTTTGTAAATTTTTTGATAGTTTTCATCCTTACACGGTTAATTTTTGAGTCAAGAAAAAAAAATTGATGATTATTTTTGGTACAAGGGTATTGAGATGAAGGTGAACAATTCTCTAGTTGGTGAATTTTTCATTGGAGCGAGTAGCTTTGTTGGTAGAATTTCCACTCCAAAAGTGAAAATAATGAAATTTTGTAGCATGTTTTGCTTACTAATACGTTATGATCTTGCGATTTAGGAGGCCTCATGACTCAAACTGTGGTTCACATGACTTACAAACTTGTACAGTTGAAATTTAAGTAGCTCATTTTCATTTTCATTTATGTCACTTTTTTTGAAAATATATTTTTGGCTAAAAATAGGTCAGGACGTTCAGAGGTTAACCCCTAAAAATCCAGGAAAACCGATTCGGTTTTCTGAGATTTCGGGCAGCTCATTTTAAGCATTTAAATTGATATTTTTGCCTAAGATTTTTATTGGGTGCCCCACATACAGTAATGTGTATGTGGTAAAATTTTCAAAGTCAAATTTTAATTTTATAACCTTCATCTAGAAATTTTAGGTTTCAAGTCCAAAACGGGCAGTTTAAAATAATTTTTTTTAATTTTTTTTTTTTAGAAATATGTTCATTACCAAATTACTATTCAAATTCCAAAGTGTCCGAAGTCAAAAAGTTTACCAATTTTACAAGGGCAGCCTCCAAAACTTTCAAAAACAATCTTCACAATTTCTAGTAATTTTACAATTTTTTCTTTCAAAAATTGCCAAAATTCGAGATTTTGGATTTTTTCCAAGATTTTTTTTTTCGAAATTCACATTATCATAAATGCACCTTCTCACCGTCGAGATTTTTCCCAAACTAAATATATCATACGTGGTGCTTGTTTTACTATATGGTTGTTTTTAGACCTTCTTTCATAAAATATTTTACATTAAGGTCAAAAAGTGGAATTGGTCTCTAAAATTTTGCATGAGCATAACCAACTTGATTACCTACATGAAAAAAAATGAGGGAAAAATATTTGGAATAACAATCATCAAGTTGCCCTTGGCACCATTTAGACAATGCCTCTCACGCAGTGGCAAAAAAAAAGTGTTGGTCAAACTTTGATTGTTATGATCTCACAAACGAAAAACATCCAACGGTTGAAATTTTGACCAGTCCTTTGTATACAAGTTAGGTACAAGATCTTACGGTTCAAAGTCTAAAACCAGAAAAAAAAGTTTCTCCATTTCCCCATCTCCCAACGAAGGTGAAAAATGGCAGTTTTTGGTTCTGGAGGTCGAGGAAACCCCTGGATTTTCAGGGGTTAAATAAACAATTGAGAAAGATAGGCTAATGTTGATTCTCAACTTCATAATCGATGAATATCAATCTTCTTATTCGAAGAGGTTTATTTTTAGAAATTTTAGACATAAGCCTAAGACTAAAAAGAGTTTAGAGCTTTCATGCATCCAGCTATATAAAAAGAGAAAACGAAAAATGCTTGCTTGGGAGGGTCAACATTTTCTTATTTTTGTCAAACTTAACTTCAAAGATGGGATGAAAGGCCCCCAAATTACCCTGAACTCAAAACCTAAAACCCTCAAACTAAACTCCTGAATCCCTTCTCTTTAATCCGTACCCAACTTACTTGAATACAATGAGACTCTACGCCAATTTCACACCAAGTGCTCCGAGCATTTTCTCAACCCATGAAACTCCAGTTCTTGAGAGCAGGTCCGGGAATTTTTTTGTAATCATCCAGTTAAGATTCACTATCTCACATTATCATCCGACATATTAAATTGATACCTAGGTTCTACATGGAACCAATACCCATGTGTTAACCATGTGGCACACAGGTATATTTAAGATTTTTAACTGGCAAAAAGCCTTAAACTTTCAAAGTCAAATCGATCTGCTGTGCTAGCTTATTTTTCGGTGGTACTTCCCGTACCTTTGCTTGAGAGTAGAGATCATGCATGTGCACCTGCATCTCAAGCCACTATTGTCAGTTGCACCTGGTCAGTGTGAATCATGTCTCATTTTAGAATCATACTCTGAATTAACTTACTTGTTTGCATCTGAAACAAGAACCCGATCTGCTCGTGCAACATTTTTTATAGACTGACCTGATGAGCTGCAATATGCCATGCTCGTTGCTATGTTGGGTTTGTGTGCTTTCTTAGGAATCATGGATGTGCACTTGCCATGTTGTTGCTTACCCCACGCACTATTCCTGAGGCAGATGGAAAGTTCTAGTTTCAGAGAATCCTCCCCCAGAAAAGGCCTTCGCCCCTCGGTGTTGTTCGTGCCAGGCAATCAGTGCTCAAATTTGAAGTCTTCAGTGCCCTTCAAATGGGTTTTGGGACTACAAAAAATACCTCAAGGAAAATAGGCTTAAGCCCTTCAATATGCAAGATTTCCTCATGTCAAAGTGCTCCTGTCACTTGAAGTGTTAGATGAAAAGTGCCCTTCAAATATTGTTCATCATCTCAATAGAATTTTCAAAGGATGTTGACTCTTGTTGTTGCCTCTCCCACCTCCGCTCGGAATCTAGATCCAGATCATTTTGCAAGTTTGCAACCTTTCAACTTTTGACACTACACAACATTGACGACAAGATGCCCATTCAAGAGAGCATTTGTGGAACATTTTGGTAGAGATTAAACGCTTCTAGGTAACGCTTGCCACCTTCAGGCAAACAACACAACCTTTGACAAAACCTCGTAAGAGCACTTTCATCGCATGATTTCTTTTGTCGGTTTGTCACAATGTGTTGATCTCTTTGGGTTTGCTCTTCTATGCCTTTGGTTGGGCCACGGAGCTTTGCCACTTGCGTCGTGCCGAACTCAAAGCGATGGCCATGGACCAGGATTCTTGTCAATGCAAATCATTTCTCTCTGCTTTGCATATTAGAATTAGGGTTTCAAAACTTCTCTAAGCAAATATCAAGTTTTTTCTTTTTTCTTTTTTTCCCCCAAGAAAGCATTTGTGATTTTCTGAATAATTACTGAATTGAATCTCTTGGTCGAATGCAGAGGATGATTTGGATCACTATTTAGTTGTTGTAACAGACAAAGTTCCTGAGTTTGTTTGATTGATTGTCTGCCAGTTTCTGGAGCCCTTGGAGCTATGTTATAGGTCATCCTGCAAGACGGGAGATTAGCCGATTGCCGACAGGAGTATGTTAGATTTCATGCACGCTGCCAGGAAAGTAGGCCAAGTATATAAGCTCTCAAAACCCTAAAAAGCTTCAAAAAACCCATTGATTCTACTAAGGTTTATGAATCTTGTGTTGTTGAATTGCAGTGACTTAATCACACTTTCCAAAATGGTGATTCAATTGTGTACTATTGCATTGTAGTGGAAGCATGTCCCATACAAATCATGCATATTTTTAATATAAGTTTTTTTATTTCTTTGAAAATTTACCATTGACGTCCTAGATTTGGATGCACCCTTCAACTGAAATGCTGAAATTTTAGAGCCCTTCAAAGTGAAATTCATATGAGGGCTTCAACTTTGAGCATTGAGGCAATGTACGTGGAGAACTGGGCTTTAGTGTAATGGCTGCCGGTTGAATTTCAAAAACAACCGGTTCAAGAGTTGAACTGTCGGCCAAACAGATGCTTGTTGAAAAATATCAAAGAAAAATTGTTAACAAATAGTTTATGTTGAATGTAATATGAATGGATGAATGTAGCATTTGGATGACCGCATTCTCAACATTTGTCTACATGTGCTTATATGAATAAATAAATGCTCTCGATCCTTCGGTTGCTATTTTCTTGAATACATTTTACACTGTCATGCCCATGTGTGCGATGGAGTCTTGTGTTTCTTCCAATAGGTTAAAGGCCCACCACGTTTCTTATGGGTTTTTTACATCAAGAGGCAACTAGTAGTTGCTTTCTATTGGATGCTAGTTTATTATTCCCAAACTATGTAGCATTACTTTCTTCCCTAGCGGTCTCATAGCCCTCTGCTTAGGTATTGTGGCATGAGCTTAAAGGCTGCCAAAAATATTATGATTTGATTATCCTTGTCTATAGGTGCCATGTTTCAAGAGAAGAGAGCTTTTTCCGTGTCATATTAGTTTGAAGGAGTCTGGCCAAAGAATGTCTCCCCCCTTTCCCGTCTTGATCTATCATTTAAGATGAAAATTTTGGGCACAATTTGAAGGTTAAGGCCTCAACCCTTTTATATCAGTTGGTCATTTATATGATCAGCCGAAGACTCGATTTGATAAATATTATAAAGGTATAGGTTATTGTACCTATCAACTATCATCACATGCCCTGATATTGCCTATTGCTACTAGAAAATGGTACTAAAAGTGACAATTGTAATGACTTGTTTGTAATGACAGAGAGTGCCTAATGATATTTTGATAGTGCTTAAATGATATTAAAACATTTTATTATATTTGTCACTTTTCTTTATATAGATTCTTTTTATATTTATATTTATATTTTTTAGTTTTTTTGTTGTAACAAGCATACTAAAGCCTACTAGAATAGTTAAAATATAAGGAAAAGTGATATATATTTATATATATATATATATATATACACATATATAATAATAATAATTTATATATATATGCCATTAGAAGCACAATTAAAAGAGTCACTTTGTGTCATTACGAATAAGTCATTACAACCATTACTTTTAGTGTCGTTTTTTACTATTGTATGCTACATCAACACTTGCTCAATAATGCGGTAATCCTCCAGAGCTTCATATCACTGCTCTCAAAAGGATTTTCAAGTATCTTCGTGGATTTTTTTATGGAGACATTTGTTATATTGATCAATTGTTGCAGTGATAAGGGCATTTGTTACATCCTAACATTTTAGTTTGCCTATGTCGATTTTGATTACATGAGAGATGTAGACAATAGCATGTCTAGATCAGGGTGTTGTTTAATTCTCCACACTAAACCTATCAGCTCGTTTCGCCAAAAGCGATTATATGTTACCACATCTACTAAAGAAAGCGAATAAGCGAATATGTTGTTGTTTTGCTTGCCACTTGTAAAATTTAATGGCTTCAACATCTTCTCATTGACATTGCGTGTTTTCAACAACCTACTAAATTCTTCTTTAATAATCAAGCTGCTATACGTCTTATTATCAATCTTGAATTTCATCAAATGACCAAGCATATTGATGTGGCTTACCATAAGATTTGCCACTTACAAGAAACAAGGGAGATTTTTGTTTTGTACAAAGATACGCATCACCATATAGCAAACACTCTCACAAAAGCTCTATAGCAATAGTATTGGTATTTACTGTCATGTTATTTGTGATAGCAGTATTAACATTTACATTTGGTTTTAAGGTGTGATAGGCATGTAGATGGAATGAATCCAATGAGTGGGAAAGTTGGATGGTATATCATTTACTTGCAACGATAAATGTAGCATCTTGATGACGTTGTTCTTAGAATTTGTCTACAAGTGATTATATGTACAATGCTTCCAACCTTCACTAGTAGAAATGGTATTAAAAACGATGTTTGTAATGGCTTGTCCGTAATGTCACAAAGTGCTTGTTCTAATTGTGCTTCTAAAGATAAGAAAATAAATTATTATATTTGTGACTTTTCCTTAAATGTTTTACTAATCTAATAAGTTATAATGTACTTATTACTTATGCTTATTAATACATCCAGTGAAAATTTATGGAAAAGTTAAATATATGATAATTTATTTTGATGTCATTAGAAGCACAATTAGACCATGCACTTTGCATCATTACTAACATCACTTTCCACTACCATTTTCTACTACAATAGTGGTGCTTGGATTAGATAAACGTATTCGGACAAACAAAAACGTTGATCTTATCCAAGCGTTGACCATAATGAAACAATGACTCTTTGCATACTAAAGGGACAAGGACAACATTCTTAACAAGACGTTGATCTTAACGAGGTTGATCTTATCCAGATACTATTGTAGTGCCTTCAGCTCCCGTTTTCTTGAATATATTTAAATAATTCTTGAAAACCGGCCGAAGTTAAGAAAAAGGGGTTGAGAGTCCTATAAAGGAAGATAAAGGCCACTTCTTCTAGATTTCTCCGGGAACATTGTCAGTGATTCCCCATGTGAAATTTATGATAAATATTTCTTTGATTTAGAGTAGAATACTATGAAAGAAGTTAGGAACGCTTTACTCCAAGATTCAAGGTGACCAACAAATCTCCATTTGAACCACTTCACTCACACTTTGGCTATGGGGCTAACTTTAAAAACATTCAAGAAATATGTTTCACACTTCATTTATGCACGCCTTGAGATAAAATTGAGAATCCACCTCTAGGAAGAAACTTTTTTGTTTGGTGTCTTTTAAGTGTTGAATGTGTTTGTTGTTGATTTATGGACTGATGCAATTTGACAGGTGGTGTATACAAAGTGTTTCTATTGTTCTTGCAAGGTAGACAAGAAATACTGGATATGGGTGTGAATGTCTATGTGAATTTATTTACTGTTTGTTAATAAATATTTGAGTGCTTTCACATGGTTGCATGCAAGTAGTAGTTTGGCAGTCTGTAATAATCTCAATTAATCAAATTGGCATCATCACATGTACCATAGCTATACAGGCTACTGGTGAATGCTTAGCATTTTTAACATCTACGAAGTCCAAGTTGTTACAATTTCCAGGACTTGGTTCACAACAAAATAATACTTGAAGTTCACGGTCAAGAAATTAAGTAAGAATCTCATATGTGATTGGTCGAAATTGAGGCTCTTGAAATATGAGTAGTTGGAAATGAAATTTATGACCGACCGGTGGCCTTCCCACCGTAGTGTAAATCAGCCCTAACTCCTAAAGGTGAGCAAGAAATATGTCTATGTAAGTTTCACCCTCGCAGGCCCTGTAAAACTTAAAGAAATGCTTGTTTTTTCATATGGAGGTATGCTAAATTTTAAATACATAGGCCCAATTTCAACAATTAAAAAGGCATGTAAAAATTATTGGATTGAAAACCTAAACAGTGGAATCATGTCTTACTACCTTTTTTACATGTGGATAAAACAAAATTTGAAAAAAAGTAAAATCTCAATTTTTGGTGAATTTTCAAGTTTTTGCGTTTTATTCAATTTGGGCAGATTTTGAGAATAAACAAGCATATACCGCAGTTTGGGCAATTTTGGGTAGATTTCAAATAGTGTTTTCAAACTTTGACCATGAATATCTCCTAAAATTGTGAGAGATTTTGGAACATGTAATGATTTTTCCGAAAGCTATGTAAAAACTCTACAACCTTCAAAAGGTTTCAACGTCATGAGATCTAAAAATAGTAAGTAAGAGGCTGACCAAAGTCCAGTCTACCCGATTTTCGCCCCCAAAATGTTAATCATTTTTCACAACGCGCCGCCCAGTTCGAGCGGTTTACCGAGTATCAGGCTCGGTTTTACCGAGTATCATGCTCCGTTTTACCGAGTATCAGCAGTTTGTAATTTTGTATATTTCGTCGATACAGCTGAATCTTCTTTGCCGCAGATTCCTGATTACTATATATAGTGACACAGGTTTATCACGTTGTATTATGGCACTTTGACTTTCGGATGCTTATAATGATCCATCATAAATTGAAACTAACCTTCGTGTATATGACATTGATTGCAACTAGCAGCATGCATGAAATTAGCAGGAATGTGGTAACGAAAACGACGCAACCGTAATAGAAAGTGAATCGACTCCCGCTCCGAGCAGGGGCGGTCTTCGTGGGGGAGATCATGAAGTAGCGCTCAAATTGCCCCTTCTCTGGAATGACAACCTTTCCATTTCCTGCACTCTGAAGGAGAAACGTTGTTTGAGCAGCCAGAGGTGTTTTCGTTGGCTCACCACTCCTTACGAGAACTCATAATTTCTTGCATTTGCTCATCAGACACGATGCAGGCTGCATGCCGAAGTTGCTGTAGACAACAGAAAGAAGTAGATTTTACGGGATGAATAATCAACTAGGCTTGAGTCTCGAGCATTTGTCAATGCTCGCATGAGGACGTTTCATATTCTTAGCATTTGTTGCGGTTGCACGCTGCAGCTCAACATGGTCCTTGGGAACGTATTGTTGCTCGATGGCTCACCTGGAGTGAAGCTTTCTTCCTCCTCGCGTCGGTATTGCAGCTTGCTACAGTAGGTTGGATCATCTACCCTTCAGATGGAATCACCATAGAAGTTCAGGATGCCCGAAGGAGCAGCTGCTGAGGATTTGGAGGGCAATCGTTTGTGAGATAATGATGCCGACGATTAGAGAATGTGCGGGGGCGTGGAGAAGGCTCGCAACATGGATGTTGTTTACCCTCATATGTTATCGCGGCGTCCAAGCGCAGTCACCCGACGAAGCGAACCTTCTGAAATTTCTGGATGGTGCGCAGCCGAATTTTAGATCTGTATACAATTCCTCGGCTCCTGCTTGCGACTGGGTGGGCATTGTGACTTGTGTTGGATCGGGCGAGAGTCGACAGATCTGGACATTGAATTTCAAAGGCCGTGGCTTAACTGGCACCATCTTACCCGCCACTTTGGGCGCTCTCACCTCTTTGCAATCTCTTGATTTGTCGAGCAATCTTCTCACAGGAACCATCCCTGCAGACATCTTCGACTTGCAGAGCCTCGCGTACCTTGGGCTCGGCCAGAATAGACTACTAGGGGGTATACCTGAGACAGTGAGCAACCTCGCCCAGCTTGCCATTCTCGACCTCTCCCAGAATGGGCTATCGGGGCCTCTCCCCGAAACGTTTGCTGAATTGCAGCTCCTGAAGTTCTTGGACCTGCATTCGAACAACTTCACAGGAGCAATGCCTGAACTTGGTACACTCTCGCAACTAGTGCACGCAGACCTGTCGTCAAATCAGTTCAGTGGAGAGGTGCCTCCCGAGTTCAATGAGCTCGTGGCGTTGAATCACCTGAACCTGAGCAGGAATCTGTTGACGGGGCAGGTATTGCAGCAGTTCGAACAGCTGGTTGCCTTGCAGGTTCTTGACATCGCAGAAAATCGCTTCACGGGTTCCCTTCCACGAGTAACCCCATCATTAAGCGTGCTGGATTGCAGCAAGAACGCGCTCACCGGTACCATACCTGCTACGCTACTTGCCTCGCAGAATCTGACTGTGGTGAGACTCGCAAGCAACAACTTCACAGGGCCAATCCCAACGAATGTCTCGCCGTCAATACGGGAGCTTGACTTCCGCAGCAACAGCTTCAGTGGTAGCATCCCCCAAAGTATCACGACGTTGTCATCTCTGGAGGTTCTGGAGCTTTCTTTGAATCAGTTGAATGGGAGCATTCCGTGGGACTTCGCCATGCTGAGCTCCGTTCGACATGTGGGGCTTGCAAGAAACTCGTTTCTGGAAGGAATTTTACCAGATTTCAGCCGGATGGTGAGCATTTCCTATCTCAATCTCTCCTTCTGCAACCTGAGAGGCCTCATTCCGGACTTGTTTGCGTCACTGGTGAAGTTGGAGACTCTGGATCTCTCGCACAATCGTTTGAATGGGACCATTCCGAAAGGTTTTTCCGGGACAGCTCCTTTAAAGTCTCTAGACGTGTCGTTCAACGATCTGAGTGGTGCAATTCCACCGGAGCTGACATCGCTGGGATCGCTCACCGACGTCAACTTCGCCTACAACAGACTGAGTGGCGAAGTTCCCAGGTCAAGCGTGTGGGATGCATTCAACATTTCTGTCTACGAAGGCAATCCTAATTTGTGTGGGTACGTTCTGAGAAAAGAGTGTTCTAGTGCTTTCCCTGGCGCAGTTCCTGCTCCACCGGGAAGTCCACCGCATGTGAGAGCGCCATTGAAGAGAGACGGCATGAGTGCCCGTGTCATAATTGGAATCTTAGCAGGCTGCGCTGTGGCCATCGCCTTTCTGGCCATTCTGGTCATGATGCTGAGGAAGAAGCCGAAGCAAGCTCAAGGAAAAGAAGGCATCAAGTTCTATCTCTAGTTAGTATCAGCTTAGGTTATAGTTAGAGCCATTGACAGTGTGATCCTTTGATAGATGGAGGTTGAGTTCTGCTGTGCAAAAGGAGGACGAAGCTAGAGTAGGCCCTGCACAAACAGAAGCCCACTCATTTCTGCACCGATGTGATGCATTTTATGCTTGATTCAATGCCATGAGAGACATCAGAGTGCCAAATCTTACGACTGACAGAAGATTGAAGCGGCCCGTTGCCACAACGACCTTGGGGTGCGAGTAGCTGCGAAGTAATCTAGTGCTGAAAATTGCTCAATCACATTGTAAAGTATGTCATTCATGCTACCAAATGACTCTCCAAGTTGCCAATATTTTTGTTTCGATCAACAGTATGATCTTTCTTTGATGGAGCAGTACATGCCAATGACCGCTAATATTCCAGTTTGATTATCCTTTTTGCGCATACGGGTTGTAAAGTGTTTCATAGTTTTCTTTCTTGATCGTGAACAATGATGATTTTTATTCTAAATGTGTACAGAACATGTACAAATCCAATCTCAAAGTTGTGAACTATCTGAGAGGGAAAGCATTGTTGATAGTGACCGTATTGAAGTCCTATTGCTTCCTTTCACTAAACAATCCAAACAAACATTAAAAAGTCTAAAACCATCCTGTATAGAACTTTATGATATATGAGCTTGAACCACCCAGTCTAGCTTCGATTTGTGGTGGAAGTGTTTGGCAGGGATTTTAAAAAACTATGTGTAGATTAAACTTGTCTTCGGATTGACATATCTACTTCACATTCAAAAAAAGAAGCTAATTTTAATTACCCTTTCTGAACTTGAAACCTAAAATTTCTCAATTAAGGTCTTAAAATTAGGATTTGGCATTGCAAATTTTACCACATACACTAAGTTGCAATATATGAAGCACCTAGTAAAAATCTTAGGCACAATATTACTTCTAATCTCGTCATCTAAGCTGCCCAAAATTGCAAATGGTCATATTTGTGACTCTGGTTGTTCTATGGTTAATTCACAAAGGCTCCTTCAAATAAGTGCAAATTTCATTTTTGCACCAAATAATACAAAAAAATTGTCACTATAAAGGAATCTTGTCCTCGTTTTTCGTGAAAAATATTTTTCCATAGATTCTATAATTTTCGCTTCAAGAAAACTTAAGTTGTTGATTCATGGCATTTCTACGCAGATGATATTGTACAAATCTTTCACTTGAAATGGCCTCCAAGATAAAATTTCATCCACTTGGATTCTTTCATCCGCTCGACAAGCTTGACGCATCCATCTTGATCCCAAAATCTGGATGAAAACGTTGGACAGAATGAACTAACGACGGATGAATAATAACACAGCAACCAAGTCCCGATTCCCGACCAGGGAAAGACCACACACCAGAATGATTACTAATAATACGAAACTATATCTTGATAGTGGAGGTACCGTAACAGCACCGTTTCAAACGAGGAGTTTAAAATTTCAAACTTTGTTCGAGGGCCACACATCCTGAATCGGGCAGGGGGCGGGCAGCCAGTAGGGCCCCATTTGAATCATGATCACCATCCACTCGCATTGGCTTGCTTTGCTCGCCATGCTCGCCTTGGCCACACCCCCGATCCGTCAATCATCTGCACCTGCAACTCATCCGTTCTTTCCACCTCGCTGTGTATGAGCTGGCGCGCCCAGATTCCATTCCCTTGTGGATTTACACATTGCTCCGAATGCTTCTTCCGATTCGGTAGCTTCCCCACTCCGGCGATTGAGTCACGATCTTGGAAGGAGGGAGGAGGGAGCGAATGATGAGGGTCGTAGGGTTTGTAGCAATTTAGGGTTGATTGAATTGATGGTCTCTGAGCCTGCGATGGCGACTTCGATCACTCGAACAGAGAAAGCGCACCAGAAGTATCGAGCGGCTCAGTATGCGGAAGCGTTGGAGCTTTACACCGAGGCTTTGAATGCCGCGACCCAGCTGAATCACCAAATCGCTCTCCACAGCAACCGCGCTGCGTGCCATTTGAAGCTGCAGGAGTATAAGCAAGCTGCGGAGGAATGCAGCGCCGTGCTGGAGCTTGATGCTAAGCACGCCGGGGCGCTCATGCTGCGCGCGCAGACCTTGGTGGCCATGAAAGATTATCATTCTGCACTCTTCGATGTCAACCGCCTGCTGGAAGCTAACCCGAATTCGGAGGTTTACCGTAATCTGCAGGCACGCTTGAAAACGCAGATGGCCTTGGCGCCCATCCCTGAGGCTGAGAACGAAACGCCCCCGGACTCCCCAAGGAGCAGGGAGCTTCCCGCGCTCGCGCCGCCCCCGAAGCCCGCGGGCTGGGCGGCCATTCCCAAGCCCAAGGGCCACACGGGCGTCGACTACTCGCGCTGGAGCGGCTTGGGCGACGACGTCAGCAGCGACGAGGAGGAGGAAGAGGAAGCGCCCCAGTACCAGTACCGCCTCAAGAATGTTGGCCTCAGCAATTACCGAGTTGTGTAAGATATCATGATGCTGAGAGATTGCTTGTATAAATATGAGGATCGCATGCCAATTGGAACTCCAACATTAGCTTCGCATGCCATAGCTGTCTTCATAGGTCAGTTTTTCGGTCCGTTACTGGAACCATTTTTGAGGCGTCTCCTTGTTTCAGAAGGTGTGTCTTGATATTGTTCAGGGACCATTGTATAAATCGCAGAATCGCATATCAACCTTGCCTTTACAAACAGACTCTTCTTTTCTTATTCTGTTGCATGCATGTAACAAATGCACACCGTTGCTCAAATAGTCGACCCCATTGCTTTTTGCACGTTCGAGTATTGCAGATTGCCTCTATTGTTCCAGTGTGAGTGACGTACTTGAAGTTTTGTACAAACATGAGTTGCCTTTTGAATGCCATCTTGCTGCTTGCTTGGGGCTTTTGGCATATGTTAGGTATTGGAGTGTGAGACATCCTTTGCAGATGGGATTCCCAATACAACATTTTGCGACAGTCTTCAGTCTGAACGAAGCTTGAGAACCTATTCGTAAGGTTTTTCGGTTTACAGAGTGTTGTTTGCAGAATATTGTTCAAATGCAAATCAGGTTGAACATCTGTGACGGACCTATTCTTGCTACTTCGTTTCGTGCGTGGGGCTACTATCATGTAGATTAGTATTTCAAGTTTCACCGGCTTAGTAGTGGAACCAACTGTTGCAGTTTAAAAATTTACTGTTGTTTAGATGTATAAAGTCCCATTGAGCTCTCTATCATGGATTGCTTCCTCCGTAGCGTTTCAATTAAGTTCTGCTTTGAGCATGAAACACAGTGTGCCTTCAGTGCAATTTCAGAGGTTGAAGAAGACAAGCCCGAAACGATGGACATGGAAGATTCGGTTCGGCACTCTTGGTTCAATCACCTGCAATTTGTGAGGATTGTGGCTTCTTGATGAGAATTTACACACGCATTCCCATCAATTTCAAAACTGAGCACGCTGATGTCGTGTGAATTTGAATGCGGAATGTAATTCCATTCATTCAACATCATTGTAGGAAGTCGATATTCTTTTTCTCACCAAATGTCAGGGGCTATCAGGGGCTACTTACTCAAAGGCGCCCCGCGGTGTTGGTCAGGTCCTTTGAAGTTCCATGAAACGATCCCTCCTGTGAGAAATGTGGCTTGTGATTTCACTTTTGAAATTAGAGTTCGAATGATAAAACTCATGAAGAAAACAAAACTGTGCACTTAAAGGCCTTAAAGCATGCCTTAACAAGCAGAACTCACAAGGAACACTCGAACTGAGCCTACTGATGTACAGTATAGTATATTTGAATAGCGTTCCTTCAGAAGTCACTCTAGTTTATACTTTCAGACACCATGAGAGTGTATTGATGTTGTGTTGTTCTGCAATATGCATCATAGGAAGAAATCAACCCTACTTCCAAGAAAAGCAATCTACACCGAAATTGAAGTTTTTGAGCTTCATTTGGGCTGTGGGTGGTTCATTATTTTGCGTTGTAAAATTTAACATTATTCGAATGGCGACATGATAGAAGTATTTATTGGTATCTAAGTTGGTGCTATGATATTTGGTTTGAGCACCACAAGGCACTTATTTTGTACTTTGGAAGCATAAGACTCTTGTAACTTAATGTAGTCAACATTGAGATGTGTTTGATTGCACCTTCGCATTTTCTACTGTATGTTTTACTACTTTTAGACCAACAATACTTTTTCACTAGTTAGTCATATAAGTCCAAAAGCTTATGAATGAATGATTGGAATCTCAAAAATAATCATTCATGATCTTTTACTTGTGGGGTGGTCACAAGATGATGGTTGATATATAACTCTCTTACTAGTAAGAGGTTTTTAAATTGCAATAGGTTTGTTAATAGCATTACAACTCGAGAGTGAAATGAGTAGAATTTCAAAAAAAAAAAAAACTTGATTACTAATCACCAGTAAATTAAACATCACATTATAACTAGTCTACATTGACACAGATCATTCATTGACGTCCATTTTAGGATTGGTTTACCATCGTTTGAGTCATTGTAGATTAGTCATAAAACAAGATTTCTCTACTAGGGAATGCAACTCAATCTGGCAATCTAAGTAGCCTCGCAACTCCAAATTTAATTTACATCATTTATAACAAGGTTGTTACAAAATTACATGGTTAATGTGAAAGCTTAATTTCTTTCACATCAGTCATTAAAAAAAGGATTTTTGTTGGCCAGATCTATCAAAGAAAGTAAAGATCTTTTAGAGTGGTATGCAATATAGCATGCATAATTGTGCAAAGACTTTAATTTCAATATAAGACATACTTTACTATCACAAGCCCTATTAAAGAATTAATATCATTCATTCCTTATTTCTTATGTACTAGTGTTATCTTAAGGCAAGACTCAACAACCTTCTAGGAGGAAATTTTTGTTGATATAAGTTTGATATGACATTCACGGTGATGTTCCCCTACTTAAAACACCAAAAAGACACATGGTCCTTGTTTGAGGAGCTATATCTCCTTTATCCACCTTGGGATTCCGACACCCTTTGTTGAATTGCATTCCAATCCAAGTTTAGTTATTTTCGTAGGAATCTCATGTCAATTTGATATATTTTAAAGACATGCAAATATGCAATGCATTTTAGTGTAGAGGATTCATTTTCGACCCTTTTGTAGATTTTGGGCATTTTTGACTATTGGAAGGCCATTTTTGAGCCAAGAATTTTTTACACGTTTTCTCCGGACAATATGAGGTTGTTCTTAAAATTTTGGTATATGCCCAAACGTCCCTAATATTGAAATTCAACATTTTAGACAAAGAACTAAACTTTAGCTTTGAAGAGCCATAACATCTCCATTTAACCCCTAAAGATCCTTGATGCAAAATTGCCGACATCCTCAAAAATAACCTTCTTCTACTTTATGACCAAGAAATTGAATAAAACTCAATATAAGCATTATTCAGAAATTTCAACAGTAGGATCTTAAATTCAACTAAATCTTTCACTCACTGCAAAAATATGAACTCTTGATTCTTCTTCATTTGTGAGATCATAATGGTCAAAGTTGGCTAAATTGTTTTCTTGGGGAAACCCCAAAACCCGTTTCAAGTTTTTGGGATCTTTAGGGGTTAAAGTCAATTAATGACATAATTTGTTGGATTGGCATCCAAATCAAGTCTAGTTTTAGTGTTTAGAATCTCAAGTCGATCCATGATGTTTTGAATTTACAACATTCATTCTAGTACGAGCAGCCTTTGTTTTAGGATTTTGAAACATGAGGCTTGTTTTGCTATTGCAAGCTAGATTTTTTTAAATCAAGAATTTTAATTTCTTCCACGTATATTTTGTACATAAAGTGATCTAATAAAGCTTCACAACATTCTAGTTGGAAGATGAACAAAGTCATTAAGTTGCTACTATTTGATCAGAATGAGAACTTTGGCAAGAGAATACTTTCATCCCTTCATGCGAGATGACAAGTGGTGATTCGCCCAAGGAAAAATAGAGGGATCATGCTCTTTACGTTGGTGGCAAGTGTTAAGTGATGGAGAGTGATATTACTCTTCTAAAAATAATATCCATCTAAGAATGAATTTGTTTGTAAGACTAAAACAAGACTCTCCAGAGTCTTTTCATAATATATTTGCCCTTGAAGATGTTCATTGAAATACTCTTAGGGTCCCTTTTATTGGCTTTGATTCTTTTATCAAAGCCAATAAAATATTTCTTATGAACTTTTGAACGGTCATAGTCTAAAACACTAATTAAATGGAGAAGTCTACCAGAGGAGTCCATTGGAGAAGTCCACCGGTGAAGGAAAGTTCACCAAATGGTAAAGGTTATCTATAATAAATACCTTATTCTACATGGTGATGGCTATGCGTGGTAAAACCCCATCTCCCTAATCAACCTACTCAAAATTCTAATACAAAAATGTATTGATAAAAAATAATTCAAAATTTTATTGATGAAATTTTATATAAAACCCAATCCCAATGAATCCTATGGTGCGATAATTAATTATCTTCACTATTCTTTCCTCTTTACTTCATTCACTCAAAGGTATTTTCTACCATTGGAAAAATGATATAGATCAATTTACGAACAATATTTCCACCCCTTACCTTGTATATCCTCCCCTTCACAAAGCAAGGAAATTAACAAGTAGCGTGCTGACGGGTTGGGGTAATATAGTGATCTCAAACATACCAAGAGAGCTTAATTATTTAGCCCTCCTTCCATTTTTATGTGCATGCTACTCATTTTATGCCCATGTTGCAGTTCTATACCATTGAGGATAAAAGCCTTTGAATAACATTGAGTTTAAATAGTATGATCACTAGTATAAAATGGCAGTGAAAGTGATGGCTGTAATGACTTGCCCAAAATGACACATAATGCATATTCTAAATTTGATTCTAATCATATCACAATAAATTTCTATATTTGTCACTTCTTAATGTTTTTGCTAATCTATTAGGGTGTAGTATGACTAGTATGCTTATTACAACAAAAAAAAAATCTAAGAAAAAGTGACAAATATCATGATTAAATTTGATGTTATTAGAAGCACAATTAAAACTGACACTTTGTGTCATTACGGTCAAGTCATTACATTTGTCACTTTAAGTGCCATTTCTTACTAGTGGATGAAGCATTATTAATTTATTAAGTAGTTCTCCAAAACAGTGATTTCTTGTCCGGATTCTTGAGGCCATACAAGAAATCACTCTTCCGGAAAACTCCTTTTCCAAAAAGTGTTGCCATGTAGCCATGTAGGCAGCCTTGTGATGTTATCATCCGTCCTAAAAGTTCACCAATGTGTGTTCGTGACCGTAGTCTAAACACTCACCCACGAACAGTAGCAATTTCAACCAATCACAATTGAGAGTTTCCTTATTTTTCACGACCAAAGGATTTCTCCACTGTAGTGTAAAGCAGCCCTTAGTACTCATTTTGCATTTTTTTAGACAGAATTAAAAAATTGATTGAGTTTTAAACGATAGTTAGAGGTTAAATCCAATGAATAGAAAATAAAATATCATGCACCTCACTGAAATCAAAGTATATATGCCTATAGATTTTCTTTTAGATTTTTTATTTTTTTTTGGATCCATTCATAGATGAGGGAAAAAGTGTTGAATTTGGGGATTTGCAGGCATTATAGTGCACAATGAATTAATTTTTTTAAAATTAAATAAATTATTTTGTATTCTATACAAGAAGATGTAGGTCATATTCAAAAATTATATTTAAATAAAAATGGTTGATATTCCATTTGCTTGATTCTATGGATTTTAGGTTATTGGGACATGACTTACTTTTTCAACTAAAAAATCAAATAAAATTACTTCAAAATATTTTTTTAATTTTTAATTTTTTTTCTTGATACATTATAAGTATAGACAACTAAAACCACATCTAATGTAGTCTTATTGTATTACAGTTTAAAAATGGATATGTTTGTCACACCAGCATAGAGTGCAATTGTTCATGGGACAACCTTTTTGGATACCCCAACCAGACCATCACCCATAACCAACTACGAAGTCACTATTCAAATTCCAAAGTGACCCAAGTCAAAAACTTTACCACTTCTACAAGGGTAGCCTCCAAAAATTACAAAAACAATCTCCACAATTTTTACCTTTTTGGTAATTTTTGAATTATTTCTTTCAAAATTTGTCAAAAAATGATATTTTGGAATATTTCAAAAAAGGAGTTGCTTAAAAATCACAAATTCATGAAGGCACCTATCTGCCGTCCACTTCTTCTCAAATTCGAAGTCATTCCACAATATTTAGTTTGCCAATTTTGCACATTTTGGCTTAGCTCCCTCTAAGAAAAAATGTAGTTTTTGCCTTAGAACATGGCGGAACCCTAAATTTCTGCATGCCCATACTCAACTTAGTTACCTAGATGGAAAAAAGAATGAGCAAGATGTTTAGAGTAACAATCCTCAAGACCTCAACTTGCTATTTGCACCATTGAGAACACACATCTCATGCAATGCCCAAATTTTTTTTGCTGCAACTTTGAATGTTACGATCTCACAAATGATAAACATCCAAAAGTCAATATTTGAACAAATACCTAAAAAAGCGGTTAACTACAAGATCTTACATTTGGAAGTCAAAAAATAGTAAAGAAAAATTGTTACACATCCTAGAGAGTCATAGAGGTAGATAAACGCAATTTTGAGGTTTCAAGCTCCTAGGAACACAAGGAAATTTAGGGGTTAAATGTGCATTTTGGTATGGCAAAATAGCAGTTGGAGTATCTCCACTATAAGGAAGTATCCCGTGTGTAAGTTACACAAAAAAACAGTCAAGATATCTGCAATTTTTTGATCATACTCATTTTTGAGGTTGTCATTGACTTTGATAGGGAAATTCTAAATTGAGAAGAAAAAAACTCATGTTCATTAATCATGTGAACAAATTTCATATTCTGCACATAAGAAGGATATCAAAATACTACTTGGGCTACTCTGATGGTTAGAGCGCATGTGCAATGGGTGCATTAAATGCTGTGACATGGCCACATGGGCACATGACTGATGTAAAATGTATCAGCTTGAACTGCAGCCCAATTTATTAATGGGGTCAGAAATAATAACTAAAATGCCATCGCATTACATGAGAAAATACTCTTGTTACAAAGGACAAGGCCAGTGCCATGGTTAGCAGTTCTCACATGATAATTCTGGTATAAGCTAGACCTGTGCGAACAGATGACTGGGTCACTGTTGTCCCCGTCCCCAGTCATGCATGGTCCTCGAAGCATTGTCAATATTGTCCTGCAAGTGCGCATTAGTACAAGCCCATATCATCCACATATGTGTTTGATACTGTTATGAGTACGTGGATTGTGACATGATAAAGCAACCTGGCTGGTGAGCATTTTACGGGCACTTGAGTCAAGGACGCATCAACACATGAGCCGTGATCCATAACCAAAACAAATCAGCCCAGGATGTACAGAGAATCCCCTTTGATCAAATAATTAATAATTAACTATACAAGTCCTTCCTCCAGGGCATCAAACTAGTCTCCCTCACAAGCCAGGTCTGGGGTCATTGAGAATTGTATGTATGTATGTATGTATGTATGTATGTATGTATGTATGTATACATATTGGATTTAGTATAATGCAATGTGCATTTGAGGCTGCCTTGTACTTGGAAATCGTTCAGCAAAATTGTTTTGGCCTACTTGATGGTAACTAACATTCAACTCTTGCTAACTTTTGGCCCTCCATGCCTCACCATGTCCTGCAACAGCCCCTCCGGCTGTTGCTGTTGCTGCTGCTGAGCGAGAGTGCTACTCTCAGCGGCATGCCCTTGAAAATTCTCACTGGAAGAACCTGGTCTAGAGTTACGTTGCAGTTGTTGGCCACGGGGATCTAGACTTCCGGAGGCAAGAATAATGGGTGACTGTGGTTGATCAGATCTATCTTCAAAATTGCTGGAGCTTACAAGAGTCTGCAGACTTTGATCAATGCGACTACTGCTACCAGGTTCAAGTTCATGTCTCGGGATGTTGGAGCTAGAAGCCGGACCCGAAATGGGAAAACCAGGCAACCCTGCGAACAAGGCGGCTCCAGGCCTCTGATCTGATATCGATCGGGTTAGTAAGGACTGGTTAGAAGGTCCCGGCGGCGGCTGTTGATGCAGTAAGAGGTTGCGATTTTGCATGAATCTAGATGCGTCGGGTGGCTGAGCCGTGAACTGGAATGGCTCTCGCTTGACAGACGCAAACGCCGGGTCTTGCAGGCCCAGAAACTGTTGGGCGCGGAGCAGGCTGTCTTGCTGGAGCCCCAGCTGCCGCAGGTGTTGCTGCGGGAGGCTCGGGTTGGGCTGCAGGCCTCGAAGGTTGCGGAGCGCATTGGCTTGTTGCAGTGACGCCAAGTCGAAACCCGGTGGTAGTGGCAGCAGGTTGGCACCGCCGGGACCCAGCGGGCTCTGGAACAGCCCCCCGCCCATGCCCAACGGGCGGTCGCCGAAGTAGCCCCCGGCCGGACGGAACCCCGGCGTCTGGTGCGTGTGTGTGCCTTCGTACGTTGTGATCACCAGCCCTGCGTCCTCGTTGGACCTCTCCACTCGTTTCCTCACCGGGCACATCGGTGTCGTGCACCTGTAGTAGTTTCTGCACGCACCATCATAACATATCAACAGGTGTCATTCTAAACTAATAATCAATACATGAAGACAAAATTATCATGATTGTAGCCCCAGATCTGGTATGAGAGGATCTGATACGCATTGCAAACGGAGGCCTGTCCAACAGCAATCTGTTTACTCTATATTACTGTTCCACCATCCTGGAACCCTGTGATGTCCAGTATGTCTAGATTAAGATCGTCCGAATGTAACACCAACAGGCAACAGCGTAGATCAATCAAACAACACGTATTCGACCAAACATAAAGGCCAGTGAGATTTCAGGTATACGTGTACGGCTGTAGGTAACTGTTTGATAGCTGATACTCACAAGGTGACTAACGAACGTTTGAATCTGATAAACGCCAAAGAATCTTAACCGTCTAACATTACGGTTATAAGAAGTTTATAAAAATTAATACTCAGCTACTAGTAGCTGAGCTCCTCTGGTGAGTTGTTATTCTTAAGTTTTGTGGGGCTAGATCACCAATTAACCATGGAGTGACAAAATTCGACCGGTGGCTACAGCCTGTTCATTGTGAGTTGATCAAAACGGAATACAAAATTGAGAATATTGTAAGTTGCTACCGTTATGATAGATCGTGGCTGGCATAAACTCCGACGTGGAACTTCATTGTCAAGTCTACTTATGGAGACAACAGTGTAAATACGATTCGGGGTCAAGACTGAAAACACGATTAACTTTGCAGTCGTATTAATTTCTGTCAGTCGAGCGCGTGAAGACCCTGTCAGTGTACTAACTGTATCCTACTGTAAGGCCAGTATCCTACTGAATTAACTAATATACTTGCAGAGATCGAGCATCAGCGTAATGACTAGAAACGTGCACTAGCGACTAAAGTGCATTGATAATTATCAGACCAGATACCACAACAACGACTTGAAAATAAAGCATCCATTTCCAGAATATTATTGATAATCGGATTGAAGATTAGCATGTGCTAGCTTACCTGGGATGAGGGCTGTTCTTCACAGCTTTTTGGCCGTATTTTCGCCACTTGAATCCATCGTCGAGGACATCCACATCCGTTCTAGTTTTGATGGCATACCTTGGCTCTCGTAGCCTCTTGGCGCCACCTCGTTTCCTTGGCTTGCTTCTGCAAACAGTTCAGCCGCAACGTCTGAGTATTGCTATATACATCCTTGGGAAAGCGCATAGATCACTAGCTTACTGCTTAAAAGCGTAGACCGATCTTTCAACATGAAAGTGAGAACGAGTATGATCGCATCGAGTCATGTGAATCTCCGAGTCCACATCACACATCGATCGTCCCAACAATACCCTAGAGGGCCAACTGATCTCGAAAGGTCGCCACACATGCAACCAGAGACCTTTCTGAGTACAACGTCTACAACTCCTCCGTGATAACGATCTACAAAGTCTCGAGAGCTTATCAACCAGGTATAAGACATGCGTTATCTTAAACGTTAGGTATTAGACATGCGTAAACTTGAACGTCAAGGATGTCAGGGATGTCTTTTCCATGGCTTGAAAGATAGAAAAACTTGATTTCGATAACCTGCATGTGTATATTACTCTATTAACCTACTGAATCGCCTAATTAATCTATGTGATCCGTCATGTGGTTTATTGTGCTACATGTTTCAAACCACAACCGTCCAATTGTACACGTGAATACGTGGTAACATGGTAACAGGACTTTGAAGATGAACCACTGACCGAACGGAATTGGTCACGGTGGTACTGCAAAAGAATATGAAGTTAAATACAAATAAGCATGAATAAGATAATAGGAAACGTAGATGTACAGTCTCCACGTCGCTAGCTAGTACCGTGGACCCGCCCGGTCACTTTCTATAGCGTGATCATGTAATCTCCGTAGCAGTCTCCCCGCACACCTCCACGACCAGCTAGATAAATGGAAAACCATCATGACCTGGGTACTGTAAGGTCTCCGAAGACTTGGACACGGCCTAACACTAACATTACTTGATATACGACTCATTAACTTAACAGCGTTAACAGTAGATCCAGACCGCCTTTACATCTATCGTGACATGCACCAACATGCCTCGATACACACCGACGATGCTCAGTCACCTAAAGCGCCGAAAACTGAGACTGGTATGAATGTGAGGGTATCTGCCTAAATAACCAGAATTCGTGATCGAAACCGATATCCATTTCTGATCACGTATTATCAAGAGGAATCCATCTAGAAATAAGTCTTTAGATGACCGCAGATCAGTGTCTAGAAGACCTAAAACTTGTTAGTCTTCAGCAGGATCCACGTCACTCACTATCGTAACAAGAGGATCCATTCTCTAGTTATGGAAAGGTAGTAGTCGCTGTATGAATCTAGATTAGGAGAGGTTCAGAGCCGAAGGAAAGCCTGCGGTAACATTTAATGCATTTTGTCAAGCAAGATTTGTTTCGGCTCAGGCCGCTTTTGGGTAAGATACGGCCGAAAGTCTATTAATTGCAACTTTCAGAAATTTACTAAACTTAGTGAAGCTAGATTCGCAAGAAGATTCATGCAAACTTCGAGGATAATCGTGTTCAGTGATTATATTCGGAAGCCATGCCTCGGAATCAGTAGCGAATGCATCAGCGATGATACTTGCCATCGGGTGCAAGATTAACTCGTGAAAAGGCTGCCAAAGATCTGCAGATGAAATATATGCAAATCTCTGAGTAACCGGAAAGACGATATAACTTCTTCAGCGTAGTGCTTCAGTTTGTAGAGTAGTTCAATCGATACTGTAGAGACTTGGAACTAATCGATCTACCCCAGCAGCTACACCATTAAATGAAGGCTATCGCAATTCTAGGCACCGATGCTTCTGGTTCAAGATGTACGGTGCAGTATGGATTCGGTCGGACCATGGTTTCAGCACTCATATCGAGCTATGCTAGAATATCCCTTGTCCGTAAATTGTGTAAGAATCATAAAGCTTCCAGCGTCTCACATGGAAATGCATTTGAACGCACAAAGACCGATGCAGTTGAAAAGCGAGAAATCGGCTTACTTGGTGGGATCTACGGACTTCTTTGATGGATCCGGCGCGTCGCTTCCAGACGCCCCACCTGCTTCTGGTTTCTTTCGCTTAAGCCCACTGCTGGTTTCACCCTCCAGCTGCTGCTGTTGCTGCTCCGGCTCCTCAGTCTCATCCCCATCGCCTGCATTGCTCGTCGACCCTGACGACGCCGAAGTGTTGGACGTCCCCGCCGAGGTGGTCACGGAGCCTCCTGCGCCCACTGTAGTCGCTTCCGACAGGAGGGGTGACGTAGGAGGCCGATAATTAATTGCCCTGCCGCCAATAATTTGGGCCTGCGCCGACGCAGGGTCACTGAAATGCCCAGAGCTTCCAAAACGTGGCACTGGCGCTGCATCTAATTTTGAGCTACTGCTCCCACTCCCATGTCCTGTCACCATCGACTCTTGTCGTTTCGACTCACCCTGAACTGGGGATTGATCTAAAGGAAGCTGCTCTCGCTGGGGAAATGAGCTGTACAACTTGTGGTCTGTGGTCCCTGTCAATCTAGAATCAAGTCCCGGCCTGGGATGATCGAACTCTTGCAACAGCCATGGAAATTCAGCAAGCGGGTTGGCGGAGTACGGTGACGGTGCAACTGAATAGCCGGGAGCGTATAAGAGGCTGTGTTGAGGATCTGAGTTGAGAGCAGACGAGAATGACCACGGATTGTTGGATGAATACTCGCCGGGAGTGGTCGGCACCGCCATGGAAGATGAGGTGGTGGAAGGGGAGACGCCGGCCTCTTGGTCAGATGTTTGATCCAACCTGCGGAGGAACTGGTCCAGGAAGCTCTCGCCGGAGCCGGCCCCTTCGGCCTCTTCAGCTGCCTCATTTGGGGCTTTATCAGCCATGGCCACCACCAGGACAGGCTTTAGAAAGGATCCAGACCCAACCCGAGTTTCTCCAAACCCGCCTTCATCGTTACCATTGGGTGGGATAAAGATGGAACCAATTTTCCAACTCCTAACCCCCCTGTAGGATAGAACGATCAACAGCAAACAACAGAAGGGACGACGAAGAGCAGCAGCGCCCCAAGTCGTCGAAGTCTAGAGCGACGTTTGACTGGCGCGACAAGGAGAGAGAGTACTAGTATTACGATTGAAGTACATTGGAATACAGACTGAGATCCCTTCTTCCTTGAGTGTGTTGACCCCACTGTGACAACAACCGTCCACCCCTGATTCCGGACACCTGAAGGGAGCTCTTACTAGTCTGGAACGTGCGAAGCGAACTCACTCACACCAGCGCCAGCAGGCGGAAAATGAAAATGAAAAAGTACACTCCTAATTAGTGACCACCACTAAGTAGAGATTCACTGCGACAACAGTAGCAACCGCCACGCTTGCTCACTTCTCTCTTGCACATCAGCGCTAGTCCTTCTGTTGAGCTAGTGAAAGTGAACATGCCTGGCACCAGGTTCGCCCCTCTAGACGGCCTTCTGCGAAGAAATGCTAGAACTCGCAAAGCAGCAGCAGCAGCTCATGACAATAGCTGCGTGTCTGGCATGGAGAGATTGATGATCACTAATTCCTGTGCATTTCGAAACCCTATGATGTCGGTCGAGAGCGGCAGGAATATATATATATATATATATGTAATTTTCTTAAAAATAGTGGGGATCCTTGCGTGGCTCCTGAATCGAATAATCACCCGGCTAGCCTCTTTGTTCTCATTACTTTCCAAACTAGGAATTAAAACATGTATCGGAGTGTGTTGCTCACCCGACAATGATCAAAATAGCGTTGAGTCGGTGAGCCTGGCACTTCGAATCAAATCCAGTTCTCCCAGTAACTGCTCCCAGTGGAAAACGAAAACCAGAAACCCGTCTGAACTACTTTCCGTCACCTGTATCAGTTGCGGGCAACCACCTCTCTCGCAACTACCCCACACAGGGGCAAAAGAAACACCAAAAATCAAGTCTGGCTGCTTGATATTCACGGCACCTAAGTATTGGCTGCTTCTCCATGCACCGAATCCTGCATGTGTGCGTGTGAAGCTCTCAACTAGCTCACGCTACTAACTCCAATTCACAACCCGGGTTTGGCTTCCGGCACCGACACAACCGTAGAGGCTTCCCAAAATCATTTCAGAATCAATCATAACGTACAGTGAGGAGGCTAGAAACAAGTAGCTGCTGCAAATGTTCCCTTACCCTGGTCGACACTCGAGATCGAATCCCAAACCGAAGCTGCTGCTGGTCGGGTTGTACAACAAGTAGGTCGGAAGGAGAAACTACCGGTGGCATGAAGCAGCAGCAGCTATAATAATGACCACCCCCCCCCCCTGGAGTGCATTGACTTAGGTGATCAAGCACTTGTTGGAGAGCGAGGAGCCTGGCCAACTTGATGATTGCACTTTGCATGCCACCTTAATGAGCAGATACCGAGTTAGGTCATCAGGGCTGCACTCAATCAGAAAGTGTGGTCGTGAAGCTAAGTCATGGAGGTGGTACTTACTGTATAAAAACCCCTGCCACTATAAACACAGAATCAATGATGGAGCCCCAAAAAGATAAAGATATATGTATAAGTGCAGGCGTATATTTGATAAATCAGAGCCAGGCCAGATACGATGTGGTACGTAGGCGGAGCCGGAAACATGATGCTCCCCAAAGCCTCACTACTGCCCGAGTGCGCCGCGGGCTGTAGGCGAAGTCGACAAGCGGAGGCTTTTGGGCAAAGCGAGTAGAGGAGGGAGGGGTGGTCCTGAGGAGGAAGGAATCGATGCTAGCAAGTGGGGTGCAGCGCAGCTTCGCAATTGAGCGAGCAAGCGAGCATGAAGCTTCGTGTGTGGTGTGCGTTGCGTCGCGAACGTTGAATGGCGACTTGGAATGGCTAGCTTGCGTTTGCTTCGCTTTTGCTTTGATTGATTTGTTTGCTTGATCGCTTCCACACACAAGATCTGACAAGCAGATATTGTCAAGGCTTGGTGTTGGTTGTTGAGATTGTAGACACCTACCTTTACGTAGTGCGGTTTCCTATGGTGCCAACGTACCACCAGCCCGACGATACGAAGGCAGCTTCTCTTCAGCTTCTGTCTCCCTCCGCTTCGGTCCTCCTTGACGATGCAATCATCGAAGCTGTCACCGGTCAGACGTTTACCTGCCCCCACGAAAGGTTTTACTATCTCTCTGACCACCTGCAGCTTCTTTTCACCTTTTTTATTCTGGTGGACCCTCGTAGGCACTATTTTAACACCTTCCTACGTCCTTGGCGTCGAAATTCAACATCCTGGGTGACAAGCTGAACCTTTGAAGAGTCATAAACTTTTCCGAAAGTTTCATTTTGACAGATTGTATGGCATTGGATCCCAAATGAGGTCTACTTTTGGTAATAAAAATTGCACATCCATTTTCTTGTTCTTTCTTTTGAACCAATCACTGTAATAAAAATACACTCAAGAATACAAGTAGCGTGCTACTTGGCAAGGTGAAGTTTCTTGTTTTTAGTGATTTTACTAAGGAGCCTCTAAAATTGCACATCCACTCAAGATGTAATGAATTCATGGCATGTATTAAATTTTAGGATTTACAATGTTTCGAAGATAAGGCCTTTTAGTAAGAAGGGCCAAGTTTTGGACTTTTTTTCCTCTATAAATTTCAAGGGAGATTTCACCATTGCAAGGTTATTGCTTGAGCTAATCCAAAAAAAATTTATATTATTAGGTAGAGAAGTTTCTAGTCGGTTAAACTAAAGTAGGTTTGTCTGTAATTTCTCTAGTTTGAACTTTGAAGCGGTATTGATGAAATTTCATGATCTTTAGAGTACTCGTACAGGTATACTCGTATGTTGTAATCTTGCAATCTATAAGGACATATGACTTATTATTGAAATATTGAGGGGTCAAAAACCACATTAATTGATTCAGCACGAATTGGTTTTTGACTTCTCAGCTACTTGAATCACTGTTGATAGTTGAAGTTCTTTAGTTTTTACAACTCATTATTACAACTCTACTATTTTGTAAATGGTCTAGGTGATACTTGAATAAAATACAATACATGGTTATCAATTCTTTTACTATATATATATATATATATATATATATATATATATATATATATAGTGAATTGTGTTTATTCTATTGACATAGAAGTTGAGGATCTTTTACCACCTCAGATGCACAATCTTATCTCCATCTCGACGTTCAACAGTTGAGAATTTCTTACCACCTGATATGCACAATCTAATTTCCATCACGACGTCCAAAAGCTGAGAATCTTTTACCTCCGATATGCACAATCTCATCCGCATCACGACGTCAGAAAGTGAGAATCTTTTACCCCCTGATTTCTGATATGCACAATCTCATTCCCATCACGACGTCCAACAGTTGAGAATCTTTTACCACCTAATAGGCACAAATATGATCTCCATTTCCAAGGAGAAATATGTACGTGATATCAAGTCTTCCACCAACCTACATCCGTTAAGACTTAAGAGGTATTAAAATTTTCATATTTTTCAAATCTCAACCAATCCAACTAAATAAACACATCAATTTTCAAACCTTTACAGGTATTGTTGAACCCACAAAGTCTTTCTCAAAGACTGGAAAGTTAGAATAGTACACCAAGCTATATGTTATAGAACTTTAGAAACCAACAGATGTCATTTTCCAAGAGATCTCCATACGCATATGGTCATATATTAAATGCAAATACTTAAATTGAACTTCAAATATCAAGGTATTGTTAAATATAATTCATGTATACATTTTCAAATACAAAGGACATAATGAAACGTTACTTCACTTTGAAACTTATAAAATGAATTGATGGCGTAAACTCTATCATATAAGTAACTTAAGTATTGTGAAGTATTGCCAAGGTATGGGTATCACTTTTTGTCAAGACTAATTAGGTGATTTTTGGTTGAAACATCCAAAGTTCATCATTTTTTTCCATTTTTATCAACTACAAAGAGTACAAAATCATTTTAAAATATCGTATATGTAATTGGGATCAAGATGCACATTCCTAAGAAAAAAAATTATTCAATTTTTTTATTTTTGGATCATTGAACCATCCACAGTAAATTGCATATTGGTGGGATTTGCAGGCATCATGGTGCAAAAATTATTAATTGTTTATTTGTCAAACTAACTATTTTATATAATGCACAAGTACATGTAAGTCATATCCAAAAATGGTATCAAAATGTGATCACTTGATGTATGGAATGATTGTTTCTTAGGATTTTGTGTATTAGGACACAACTTACTTTTTCAACTAAAATACCTAATGAAATCTCTTAATATTCTTCAATGCCAATGATTTTTTTATTTTTTTTATTTTTTTTTTTTTGGGTAGGCTATAAGTGCTCTAAATTGAAACCACATTTGGTGTTCTCATACTTTCACTTTATTTAGAAGATGGACATGTTTGACACACTTGAGTGAGCTGAAATTGTACTTGGGACAACTTTTTTGAACATTCTTAGCTTAATTGTGCCCGAAGTGTTCAACTTCATTTACTATAGTAACACAGAAGGTCATCAAGGGTTTACTTAATAACTATTTATAGTCAAAGTTGCCCACTGTGAAGTACAATTTAGTTTTCTCCTTGGAAAGGGATAAGATATGGATACATGGAAGCTTCAAAAAATCATTAAGACAAAACTCCTAAACCAAAATGCTTTGAACCGATTATAAATTCTATAACCAAAAAATTTAGAGGTTAACCTCTGGTCCTCTACACATTCCAAACTATTTCTCGCCAACAAAAAAACAGTTTTCAAAAAAATGTCATAAATGAAAATAACATAACCTATTTAATTCTTAAACCTAGTAATAGACTTATTGTAGGCCATGTAGATCAAATTTTGAGTCTTAAAGGCTTCTGATTTGCAATTTCTTGAAGTAATAGTGCACCAAAAAAAAATTAAAAATAATAATTAATAAATAAATAAAAATCATCATTTTCAATTTGAAGTGAAAGGACTCACAAGTCACAACAAATCATTTGAAATTAAAAAATCACCAACCAGGAAGATGTTTACATCTATCTCACCAACATCCATCAATCTTGTTTTTATCCATCCAACATACATCAATCCAACAAATAAAATCAAAATCAAAGAGCGGATGAAGGAGATACAACTCCTCAAGAACCATGTAAGTTTTTAGCTTTTTCAATGTAAAATCATCACACTAATCCAATACCAAAATCATTTGAATTAAAATTCTCTAACTAAAGCGTTTATGAAATTTCATCACAAGATCAAACTTATGTGCAAAAAAAAAATCATACAGTCAAGGTATTTTTGCCACATAATGGTTTAGCATAATTGCCACATTTGATTACACATAATTGCCTTTCATTGGTTAAACACGCCGTATGTTGGAAACCCTAGAACAAGAGCTACCTTCATTAAAATGAATGCCATACATTCAAAGCATCTTGGAGGGAGTAGCAATTTTTACTGCACAAACAAGATATGATTCGGAAATCAAAGTTTCAAACCAACACAAATCTTGCACAAAAATTTATGCCTATTTTGAGTTTTAGCTATTCATCTAGAATATCATTATTCAACATCAAAGACATATGGGGGTTGAGCATCTACTTAAACTTAACCCTTAAACGCCCAAGCAAGCCCGAGGGGCTTGATTCCAACAGTAGCTTCTCTGTAGCTCTCACTGTAATGAACATTTCACTTATATTTTGATGTCAAACTGGTCACCTCCTTGTGATGTATTCAAAAAGTTAAAATTTTGGTGAGGAATTTTTTGCATGATTACTAATATGGTCATCCTCTTCAAAAAAATCTATAGCATAAAAGTTTTTTGCAAAGGGTGGTCAAAGACTCAAAGTCTCCTGCACCTAACGCTAAAGCTTTAGGGGAATGAACCCCTAAAGCTTCTTGGTGTTTTTTGGGAGTTTGAAACCTCAAAACTACGATTTGCTACCTCTATGCACTCCCCCGAGTGTGGACCTTTTTTTTAAAAAAATAAAATAAAATAAAAATTGGTAGACTTTCAACCGTATGGACTAATCCAAATATTGACCGTTGGATATTTATCATTTGCAAGATCGTGAGATCCAAAGTTTGTTTCTCAAGGTTTTACGAGCATTTTGAAGATTGGTTTTGAAACTTTTGGAGGTTGCCCTTGAAGATATGGTAATCTTTTTGACTTGAATCACTTTCGAACTTAAGAAGTAATTTAGCAATAAACAATTATTCAAATCTATGTTCCAAAAGATAACTATTTTCAAGCCGCTCCATTTCCGCTCGCAACCCAAGGAATGTCCTAAAAGACTCAAAAATTAGAATTTGACCTTGCAAAGTTTACCACGTGCACTTTGCACTATAAATAACAGGGAGTAAAAATACTAAGAAAAAAAATACTAATTTAAAACCCTTCATCTAAGCCGCCCAAAATTGCAAAGAACCAATTTTGGTTCTAAAGGAGCTTTAGGGGTTAAAGTTCTCGAGTTCTAAACTTCTACTAAATGTGTTCTAAGATGACCCTAAACTACCAGGTGATGAGCAGAGGTGCCAACGCCAACCGCACAGTTGCAAGAGTCAAGCCTTTTATGAAAGGTTTACTTTGTGTAAACTCAACCTCTCCTTGATGCACTCTTGAGTGTTTTAATAGAATGAATTTCAAAAATAGAAAGAAAAAAAAAAAAAAAAAAAAAACCTCTATAAAATTTTGAAGTAGAATGTCTTGCAACTAGTACAATCAAACAGAACAAGATTTACCTCACCTACTCTCAAGTCATAAAGGAAAACATGTCATTATGGTGAGAAACATATGAAAACATGTAGTTATTTTAGAAAGCACAAGACAAATATTCTTTACATAGTTGATATACTCATATTTGAACTTATTTAATGCAAACCTCCCGGTTTGCCCGCCCAATCACCTCAATGCGCCCGATATGACAACCTTCTTTAAAACCAGGAACTATAACTATCTCAATAATGAAACACTTTGGTTCATCATCTCTTTTGAGAATTATTCATCATCTCTTTTAAGAGTTCTTCATCATCTCTTTTAAGAGTTATTCATCATCTCTTTTAAGAGTTATTCATCATCTCTTCTGAGAGTTATTCATCATCTCTTTTAGGAGTTATTCATCATCTCTTTTACAAGTTATTCATCATCTCTTTCAAGAGTTATTCATCATCTCTTTGAAATATTATACATCTCAGCACATCACATTGGCATTACAACATTTTCCTTGTTTCCAAAAGATGTCAAATAGATTGTATAACAAAGGGCACGCATACGTTGATTGTGAGTTCTGAACTTGTGCAGGATAAGGCCAAAATACAAGAAGCCGCATAGATTGGAGATATGGAGAAGCAATGTAGGAATCCAATAAATGGGTAAAGGGGCACAGCCGATCGAAAGTTGCACAGAAGTGCAGAGAGAGAGAGAGAGTGTGAGATTTGTTTTGTAGAGAGGAACAGAGCAAGCCGGCTCTTGCGTTGTCATCTACTGCAAGCAGGCAGGCGTATGTATCGCTCTACAGTAGAATCGAAGAAGAAAAGTATGTACAGTACTGTACAGCCGCTCTTGACCATGTCTACATGGATAGCTCCACTCACTCAACCGACGCTTGAATGCCGTCTGCCAGTGCCCATACAATTGCCTTGCCTAACAGTACCAGCCCACTGCGACTACATTCAACACTTTCTCCTGCACCGCGACTTTGACATACTTGGCCACGGCTCTCACTCCCCAGGCTTCCCTTTTGCCAGCCCATGGACCGTCTCGCTCCCTCTTTGACTTGCACTAGCTAGGGTCCCCAGCCTATCATTGACTCAATTTACTAATAATTGCGTATGCTCTTCCTTCAATGTTTGAACCTGATTCCAGCATTTGCAAGTTTAGTCAGCGAGGCATCATACTTCAGTTCCTAATCACGTGTTCTTTTTGAGATTAGCTAGGGACAAACAGTTGGAGCACTCATCGATTGATGGAATTAGGGAGCACATGATGAAGATTAACATAAGTGCAGTGGAGCGGCTTATGTTATGATAATGAAACGGGATAAGAAGAATTTAGTGGCATTGTCCTTTCACGAGGAGCAATTACGTGGAGTGTTGTACAAAAAAATTACTGTACAATTACTGTACAAAAAACGCGGACTGTTGTGTGTCTGGAGTAGACTGTAGTACTAGCGACCTCCAGTCATCACCTGAAACATCACCGGGCGGCCCATGGATGGAACAAGTGGAGGAGATGAGAATGAGGAGCGGAGCACACTCATTGGATGAAAAGTGGTGCGAATGGAGGTGGAACAGTAGATGCTTCTCGTTCACCCGGTGTTTCTCATAGTGATGGCGGCCGGAGGTCGCTGGTACTACAGGTGTCCCGTGTGTCTGTCGTGCATGCACCAAGTCGCAGTGGTCACCTTCCTGGTGAGGTGCGGATGACGATGAGCACAATTACAAAGGTATTCAGCAATGGAGAGCTTTCAATTGTCCAACAAGCCGCTATTCTTGTCCAGGGAGCGATCGATTCATATTGAGCCACACTGTCTGCTGGGAATACCTGTCACAACGTACACATTGTCGAACATCGTCCTGGAGTTGACTTTCAAGTCCCCAAATTGCAGGCCTGCTTCTGCTAACCTGCAAGCTTGATTCAAACTTTTCTTCTGCGCAATCAAAGGCGCCATTATTTTACCATTTAGAAATTTCGGCACCGGTAAATTCGGTACACTGCTCAGTCAAAAAGAAGTATGGTGGTACCACGTGGCCGTTCAGGAACGGGATAAGTGTGTACAATATTCACCGCTGGAATTTAATTTGCCTGAACTGTGTACCATATCAACCATTTGAGGCAGCTCGGACAGTTTTTTACCATATGACTTGGTCCTCCTCACCTTATTATATGATTTTATATTGATAAAATGAATACAAGTCAAAGTTGACCACAAAACTGCAGGCACTGCACGTGCACTGGCTCCGCGGAATTAGGCTCACCTCCCCCCTACCAGACATGGCAGAGTGTGCCCAGTCTCATTAAGAGGGATTCCTTGTTTTGAGCCCCCAAGGAGCAAGAGTCTGGTGGTTCTAATGCAATCTCAACAAGTTTGCATTCGCGGAATTCTAAGTTTTATGCAGTGAAAAGTACGTCATGTGCAGTCAGGATTGTGATTTTAAGTGCTTACGGAGCATTAATTTCGGAGAGTGATTTTGGGTGCACATTTTGTCTACAGAAGAAGTTGTCTGTAAATGTAGTCAATTAGTGCAAGTGTTCCTTAGCAACTACGTTTCCATGGCATGAAAGTCTCGCAGTTTCTGAGCAGCGGGTGCTTGCAATAGGTGCCACAGCACATGATTTTACTATGCACTTATATTCACAGCCCGTCTCCTTGACTGATTTGCAGAAAGTTCTACGTCTACATCCACGTAAAGGACTCAACCTACGTTCAACTTTCATGGACTCTATTTAGTCAAAAATAATGTAGACTATCCCTTGAACATCAAGGCTTGTGAAGTAGACTAAAGTAGCACACATGGAAGAGTCGGCGCAATTCATGGTTGCAATCAAGTAAAAATTGTCGGATTTTCAATTGCAATATGAAATCAAAGTCAATAACAATCAATTGTAGTTTGTCACATAGTTGGCGGTACTATGAAATGTCATACGTTACCAAATTTGAACAATCATACTCAAGAAAACTGAAGAATTGAGACTTTGTATAATATGAGTAATATCTCTGGGTATGATTGAGTTTTTGACATGGGGCTATAGCAATTATATCACTTAGGGGTTATGATGAATTTTTTGTATGGAAATTGATGATGACGTTTCTTATGGAAGAATCTTTGTATGTACTCAACTTATAAACGGTTCGATGTGCCGTTCAAGCCATCAACTTCCATTCAATTCCAAATTCACAAAATCTACTTCTCAAAAACTTTAAACTAGGAATTCTGTAGATGGTAGTGGAATATATACTCTAATAGTAAAGAAATATTGTATACTTGTAAAGAATCATACTATTAGTGTACAATACGATAATTGAAATACATAGTATTTGTAAAGAAGTATTCAATACTTTTAAAGAAATGTACAATAAGTGTAAAGAAATATACACTAATTGTAAAGAGTTTTACTTTTATTGTAAAGAAAATTGTACAGTAAATTTAACAAGGTATCAAAAATGAGTTAAATATTTCTTAAATGGGAAAATATATTTAATATTTATTTAATTTATCTCAATGCATGTTGATTTTAATGTAATTATCTACATGGCATTGTTTTCATTTGTGCTACACACACTATTTCAAGCGGCCAAAATAATAGGGATTGGCCAATTTAACCAATATGATGTTATAGTTAGTTGATCGCACATTTTTATATGGTGCCGTAGGAACGACATAGTTTGTAAAAATGAAGTAATTTGGTGCTTCGAAACAACATTTTATTTTTTTTCAATTTGAAAAAACAAACATGAAGATTGACGATGATTGTTTGATTTAGTAGATGCATTGAAAGTAAGTCTCTATAGGAAGTAAGATATTTCATAATTTGATGATGATTGTTTGATTCTGTAATTGCTTTGAAAGTAAGTCTATGTAGGAAGTAAAATCTTCCATAATTTTTCTCCCAAAACAGTCATGGTCTTGTGCCAACACTTTAGACAACATTGGAAAGCCCAACAATAGGCAAGTGTGGCATTGGAATATATTTTTTGCAATTTATCATTGAAGTGGCTTTCATGTAGCTAGACAAGTGAACTTTCAACTGGAGTGATGTCAGATGTGGTGTTGATGCTCTTCATGGGATTGCATATCATGCTAGTAAGTGTTTTTGGCTACAAAGTTGTACAACCTCATGTCAGCAAAACTCTTGTACAATAAAAATTCATCAAAAAAATACTTGGCTCAAATAATAACCTTCCAAGGGTGAAAACTATCAAAATATTTACAAAGGAAAAAGGGTTCAGATCTACAACCAATTTTACTCAAATCCCTTCCCTATCTTCAAAAAACCTTTAATTGGCTCAAAGTTTTTTCTCTTAAACTAGACTCCATTTGGAATCTACTCCACGATATAAAGTGGAAATTCAAGGGTGAATGAAGGAGATATAGCTCCTCAAAATTAGCCACTTTTTCACTTTTTTCATCGTAGAAACATCCTCAAAAATCTTATACCAAAAGTATTCGGATCAAAAATCTTCCAACTGCAAAGTTATTAGATTTCATCTTTAGATCATGATTATGTAAAAGAAATCTATGAAAAACTACTTTTGAATTTGCAAAATATGCTTGCCATGGTAAAATAGAGCTAATGTTTGAAAACCTAAAATTTAGTGCTACCTTCACTACAATGCATGCCATTTTTTCATACTTCATTGTATAGGTCTGAGATTCTACCACACAAACTACACTTGATTTGGGACCCAACCCAAGTGATTTTGACCAAAACGAAGCTTGGATGAAGAAGTTATGGCTCTTCAAAGTTTTTGCCATTCATCCAAAATGTCGTTTATTGACAGTAGGGACGTTTAGGGGTTAAGGGAATTATAAAACCTTAAAAAATGGTTTTTCACATGTGCTATGCTGAAATGGTCAAAAAGAGGCCTTCTTTACATTTTCTTTACATTTATAAATATTATTTTATTTATAGTAAAGATAGGATTTTTAAATCTATTAATGACACACATCACCAAAAGAGGTGAAGATAAAAGTTTGCATTAGGAAGCAACTAAAAAGATCAAAGTAAGGTATTGAACCAACAACAACTTTCCAACAATGAGTAATGGATTTTCACTTGTTCCTCCACCTAGTCCTCACCAATACTTGTTCATGTATTGGATTGAAGTAAAGGAATCAATTCTATTTTTTTGTCTCCGAAGAGTAATCATGAGAAATCATTTGACAATCTCCCAATATATATTTGTGTTTTTGATTGAATGGTAAGGCAAATGCATGAAAATATTGTACAACTAATGCATCTAAGCTTGTTCCACAAGTAAGTGTTAAATACTAGAGTATGTGTAATTGATTGGAGCTTGCAAGTTCTTCGCACTATAAATTTATACTTGGCAAGTGCTCTCATATCAATTTATGTGACAAATTGTATCCACTTCTGATATATCCAATTCCCTCAAACTCCTATTGAGTATCACTTCAAGTGCTTATTAGTTATGGATATATTGCCTTGCAAAATGATTCCAGATATTGTGTCTCATCTTTTATTAAAAAATTCTAGTGATAGCTTGCAGAAGAACATGTATACTTTTGTGTATTATTACTAATATAGACATAGTCAAAGGCATTATTGTTTTGGTATGGTGTCTTCTGTTAAAGTTCATTGGTGAGGTTGTTGTTGTTATATACTATGATATCTTGACAAATTTGGTGAAGGTCACTATCTTGTATTGTATGGGTCTTCACAATATCTCTGAAGTGAGTGGAAAGGGATATGTTGCTTTTTTCTAAATCACTTAGTGTTGACATATGTAAAAAGTATATATTTATATGCTTAAAAGAGAGAGTACTTCCATTCAACTGACCACTAAGTTTCAAACATAATCATTATTGAATAAGGACTATTCAAACAAGTATTCTAGATCCATCTGAATTAAGACACACATCATTGAATTTTGCAAATATGAAAGTACAAGTAGAACAAGCTCTAGAAGTTCAAAGTTGTAGAACAAGCATGAATACCATCAAATAAAGAATACATCAGAAAGGACTCAAATAGAATCATAAAACTAGTCTCTTTGTTGAAAGAAACCCAAAAATCACATTGCATAAAATTACTTGTCGACTCTCCAAACTTTTTCAATTTGACTTGTAATCACTGAAAGGTGGCACTATTTTGTTTCCAAATTATGATTGACTCAAATGAACCAAATATTTTCACAAACTTTGCACATGATCAGATCATACCTTCATAAAGCATCAGTTCCTCTTTTTGCCTTTGTTGTTTTTCATGCAAATTATGCAGTGCAGTGCAGCAAAAAGTAACTTTTCTTTCTGCAGTGCATTAAAAAGTAACTTCCCTTTTTCTTTTTTTGCTCCAACAATCAATGTATTATCATCTAAAAAACACATCTGAACCTGAAGCAGAGAATTAACTTTCCCTGTGTGCATGAAGTTACAAAAGTTATAAGTACGGTGACCAATAATGAAGCAATTTTTTAAAAAAAAAATATAAAAAATAAATCAATGAATTAATAAATGAATCAAATAATCGATTGAGTGAATTACAATCATGAACCAAAACTGTAGCGAATTATTTGTAATAATCCTCACCGCAACTCAATTTGAAGTAAGAAGTATCTACCTTTGTTAACCTTTAAACGCCCTTGGGGTCTGAAATGGGCAGCCCGAAATTGGATCACAACATCTTTTGGACTTGGGCATCATGAATAGTGCACTTTTTGAACTTGGGCATTGTGAATGAACCAATCAATGATGAGCTTGCAACCTCCTACAAGGTTATGTACAACCCCAACCACCTACCACAATTTTTTCAAACCATAAAATCATACATACAAATTGTGATTTGAATTGTAAAATTTTACTTTTTGAATGCATCATAAGACGGTGACCACTTTGACATCAAAATATAAGTGAAAAGTTGAGTACAGTGAGAGCTACAGGGAATGATCTGTTGGAATCAAGCCCCTCAGGCTTGCTTGGGCGTTTAAGGGTTAAGTGGCAAAGTACATGGTACTATTGAATAACAAAGCTAATATGTACCTCTAGAGCTCCAATATGGGACCTGTTCCATTTCAGACTACTCTACTATAAGTAGACAAAGGTAGTGAACCAATGTGAAGTGCGAACGTGAGGACATATCATCAAGGGTAGGTTGAACGGGCATTTCAATCACGCCAACCCCACAACAGGGCTTTGGTGTTCTTATTGAAACCAAGCCCTAGATTTCACCTTATTTAATGATGGCTTGTTTGGTTTGTCTTTCACTGAAGGTTTCCATGCGGAGTACACATGCATATGATATGCATCAAACTAATGTCTCAAAGACAAAGGATATCTCTACTTCTGGTCATCTTCATTTATGAAATTTCAGTGTTTCATAATAGAAAACCCTACGAATCTTTAACAATAGAACTACACTGAATAGATAGATTAGTGTTAGATTTTTATAAGATTTGAAAATGCTACAAGTTTTTACTTTTGGTTTGAAAAAATTACCAAGGGTATTGATTTCAATACTATGGAAAACTCCCCATCTTGACCAATATAGAGGGTAAAAATATTTACTATCAGTAAAAACTTATAACATGTTTATATAAATTAGTGTATCTAACACTAATCTACCTATTTAGTGTACCAGTAATTCATTCATGATCTTGCTCTAACAAACCATAAATAGATCAAAAAAGAAGTCATTGTAGAGAGAAAGATACAGTTTTTTGTACTTGCAAACGCTTGACCTCGACAACATACTGAAGAATCAAAATAAATCCCTAGAAGTTAGTTCAGATAGATGAAGAAGGCGAGGAAGTTCCTTAGCTTCGATGACCATTGCGTTGCACAAGTTGCCTTTTGTCGCAACTCCCTCCATGCCTAAGCGCCTTGCGATCGTCAAGTCGCCTTACCGGCGCAGGACGGGAGCCTCTCGGTCCGTATCCTTTTCAGTATACTTTTCTTGATACTTTTTATTATTACTTTTTTACTTTTGGGGTATTGCGGGCTCTTTCATTGGCTCGTGGAAAATGGAAATGGAAATTCACAAAAGGGTATTCTATTATAGTGTAGAAAAAAGAGATATTTGCGAAACGTGGAGGGAGAAGGGACGGCGACGAGGCGACGATAGCAGTGACAGGGAAGTGAAAAGAAGGGAAGTGGGTGCGGTGGGGAAGTGGGGGATGGAGATGGACAGAAAGGCAGGCAGGCGATGGAGGGCTGGATCGTGACGGATCGCTCCATGGCAGGCATTAGACATGTCGGGTCCGTCATTAACGCCGACGATTGTGCCGCTGAACCCAAGTTCCTTTGCGGCGTGGTCGGTCCACATTTACGCCAAATCTCTACTGCTCTAAGTTACTGTATAATTCTCCCGCTCCTGCCCCTGCCCCAGACCCTCACATGCATCGCAGGCACCTTTCGCCTGCCTAGGACCCTCCACGCGTAGTAGGTCGGTACTCCGTACAGGCCCGCTCTGCCACTCCACTGTTCATAACTCGGTTCCTGCACACTAGTTTACTCTATTCCACTACCCTTTTGCATTGAGTCGTCTGAGCGATCTTTCAAATCCCTTTTCGATGGGTCTTCTGAGCGATTTTGCGATGACCGATCTAGCTAGCCTTCTAACTAGGGCCCTGGCAGAGTTGCGGGAGTATTTAGACAGCCGGAATTTGATCCACCGCGCCTGCCCCTGCCCTGGCCGGGGTTGGTGCATGGCCTTACTGGGGCCCTTTGTACAGAAAGAATTTATTGCGATGCAGACGTTGAGGTCAGACGTGGTCCCGAGTAGCTTGTACTGGCAGTTCAACAATTTTGGGACTGTGTGACCGCAATTTGCAAAATCATTGCTCACTTGTTCGCGAGTCTCGTCTCTTTAACTTAATGGCATCTTATATACTGTAGTAAGAGTGCAACACACTGCAAAGCCTGGAACATTCCCTTTGAAAACTCGATCTCACCATTTCCCCATGCTGCCAGTTGGAATTGACTAGTATCTTCAGGTCAGATATGCATAGCTTCGGTCAACTATCAATCAATCCAGCTCTCAGATCTATTTTCACATTCAATTTCCAGGACAAAAAGAAAAGAAAAGAAAAGAAAAACAAACTGCAATCTCATGCTCCAGGCTGCTAGATCATGATGTAGTACGGCGAAGCTTTTGTGAAAGGTGAGAACGAGTATTAGAATGTTGAGGAAACTTTCATGATTCAAGGGAGACATGTTGTTATATTTCAAAGTGGTGTACTGATGAAGCAATCTGTAATTAATGTCAAAGCATGATTCTGTTCTATCATTTGGAATTTCACTATCTGAAACCAAGGGCGACAAGGTATGCTTCAGTTCCTACCTTTTCCACGTCATGATGATATGGAGGTTTTATGAGGATCACTTGAGAGTTCAAATTTTATATTTCTTTTATATACAAGCGTGTATGATGCCTTAACTGCACATTTGAAGTCAATGTTATTCTCAAGCGAATGTAGGCGAGGTGGATATATAAATTTTTTCATCATCATAGAGGGACTTTTGAGAATGATGGTGTTTAGATCATTCCTATAGAAACGAAAATGAGGGTGGATAAAAAATACATTCTCCACATTCTCTATATTGTATTACTGGAACATAGCCAACTCTCTATGTTGAAAATTAGCTTAAAAGTAGAAACTAACTCACTATTTCTTGAAATTACATTAAGAAGTCAGATATTCATTATAAAAAATAACACAAAATATTATCGTTACTCATGTTATCAATTCGTTTTTAGACAGGTAGATTTCGGCATAGCTGTGAACTCTTCCTATGCATGTACTCGTTCACCCACCCCAGCAACAATGAATAAGGATAGGATTTGAGAAACTTGGGTCTTTGACAAGTTTTGGTTGTACACAACAAATACGTATACTCACCTCACCATACTTAGGTTCATGACTGTCTGTATTCATCTCAACTGATATAATACATTGCTGGGTAAAAAAAAAACGAAAGAAGAAAAAACAAACAACAATTGCGTAAAGGTAGTGGTAGTTTTCTTTGAAGGAACAAAGTGCCCTGGAAGTGGTAATATCCACTAGTAGAAAAGTGGCTTGAGTCTACGTGATGTCATCAATTGAATATACCCCAAGTGTGGCGTTTTACACCCAAGTTTTCACATGGGGTGTAATTGTTGGTATAGTGACTGGTGTACCAAAGCCACTTTTCTACTAGTGATCATTGAGCTTGTTGAACAATATAACACTAACAACTGAACTACCTTCCGACAACATGCACAAGGAACATAGGAGTCTTTTCCTCCTGGGAATAAGTAAAAATATTACCCTTCTTATTCCCACTTTGTCCAATTGACAACCTAGCAAAAATTGGACCATTGCCACATTCAGAAATGGAAAAAGGAAAACGAAATAAGAAAATGCAATTTACCATGTGGCTGAATGATTTTCCATGTGCGAGGAAGGAAGGTCCTGAAGGATTTCCATTTGCGGGAAGTGGGAAAGCCTCCTATCTCCCCTGTGATGTACAATGTGCAAATACACTCAATTCAATAAAAAGTTCCCGAACTTAAGACCATTTTGATTTTTCTTTCACCAACAAATAAGGAAAAAAACAAAGCGAGACACATTTGCAAATGGCATGATACAGTCAGTAATGAGCTCCCAAATGTTAGCACAATCGGTTTTCAACTTTTCATTCACCAACAAATAAGAGACGAAACAAATTATCAAGAGACATTTGTTCTCAAAAAGTTTCACAGGGACATGTTCAATCAAGTTGCAAAAAATGCTAGCTACATACATCAGTGGCACTGTTGGGTCTGTCCTACAAACATTAATGCCTATGCAAATGACTATCCGCGGTGCTTTCAATGCGGGCGTTACTGTATGTTGATGCAAATCAGAGCAGTCCTTGTTACTCATTAGGTGGTTTTTTGCCTTAACGTGTCCGTGCATTGCATCGCGTCCTGGCCAGAGTGATACAAAGAGGAAAAAAACAAGCAGTGCCATGATGTTGGTCACCCCAAAAATGATCCCCTCAAGATTTAGGGTTTTGTTGTGTTCATGCATGTTTTGATGATTGTGTTCCAAATGGATTGCGAGCTTTCGGTACGACCATTGAAAAGTCTCTCTCCTCTTGTGTCCCCCATGTCCCGGGTCATTAATGGCGCCGCTTATCCTACTAAGCATCGTAAGCATGCTCCTAATCTATTCCCAAGTTTACCCTAATAATTACTTTACCCTTTCCACGTGAAGAGGCTCAACAATGCAAATGTTTAGAGTAAGGCCGACATACCAAGCACATTAAGCTAATACATTCAGTCTTGTTATGGTACACTGGCAGCCATGTTATATTGAGTACGGAATTAAAAATTAGGAGTGTGTAAGATAAGTTTAAAACTTCATATCGCTGGAAAGCTCATGGGATGCACTATCTGCATGCATCTAATGTCCTTGATCCACATGGAGCTAAAGGGATTACCCTTTTGCAGACGTAAGATATGTATGTTGCATTTTTAAGTGTTTGTTTTCAGGCTCTTTTTGAAGCAGTGGTCATTAATGCGAATGGAATCTTCGTGTTCATCCGTAGTACAGAATTGCATCTCTCCTTGAGAATGGTGGTCGGTTTTAAATGCGGGCTGACAATGTTTACCTTGGAAAACGGAGCATGGCAGAGTGTTTTCTTTTGTTGGCTAAAACGACAATAATGAAAGCAAAGGAGGCTCACCAAAAGTACGATTCACAATCATGGTTCAAGGAAAATCCACAGGATCTTGTGCAACAGCTGCTATATATCATAGGCAAGGGCATTAGGCGATATATGGTAGTACCATGGGGAGTACCGCGAAGGATTCAGGTGTGTTGAAAATTTCAAACGACTCGGAGAGGTTAGGGCAAGGCATAAGCCAATACTTGGTACCATAGAGGGGGGAAAGTACCACGACGCACTCGGTGTCAAGGATTCGGGTGTGTTGAAAAATTTTAAACGACTCGAAGGGAGAGGTCACTTAGGGGGCCGCGGAATGAATGAATGATCTCACCCAGCTAGACTTGCAGATGGAGATGGCTGGTCTTGGCATTCACAGTCACACTTTTGAGACAACAACCAGGACGGTGGACTTTTACTACATATTTGCAATGATGTGCAAGATCGCGTGATTCCACACAACGTTCTTCACAATCCAGATCGCCTGACATACTTGTACCCCCTCCGCCTCTGTTCACATTACCACCCCCACCATCAGCCCCCATGGAAACCTCCAGTATAGGCCGTTTTAAAGGGCTATGTGATTATGTCATTCCAGTCATGCATTTCCACCCTCACCGAAACTCCCCTGGTGGTCATGGACATTTGAATTCAAGCCCGCATGCCTCCTTCACAAAGTGATGTATTGTCCTCAAATACATTGTTTGGTTCAAGGGACAAAGCAGAGCCTTCAGAAAGTTCGTTGGTCTAGAAGCCTTGATTTCTCTCTTGTCACCTACTCATGTGGTTGTGTAATTGTGAAGCATTTGACTTGTTCCCCTGCTTATTAATCTCCCTTACTAAGTCAAGATGTTGTAACAGCTCACTTTGTTCTGTCAGTTCGTTTGTGTTGACTTGAACTAAGTATCCGGATGTCTGCCTTACATTCTGCAGGGATCAGTTTGTTCTTGACGCTTGGATTTAAATTTTATATTCAAGTTGACATAAAAAATCATGTGGAGTACTATTGTTGAGCCTAATTTTTTCTGGACATATAAAAATATGGATGGAGATGTATCTCGAGTAGCAAGTGATGGGCAGAGGTGCCAACGCTAACAGCATGTTTACTTTGTGTATAATCAGCCTCTTCTTGCTGAATCCCTGTAAATTTGTGTGTTTCCTTGTGTCAAAGAAGCAAACACAAAATCTAAAAAATTAAAAATTAAAAATACAATTACATTTATAAATTTCAGAGAGAAAATTTCCCTTACATATTGTGATCTCCATGTCCAATGACTCCTCTCTATTAGGACAGTGAACAACATATCAATACATGCTCATGCAACTTTTCCAACATATATCACTCAAAGTCTACCCCAGTAGTTGCAGGTGAAGTAATACAAAATCAAATCCAATTTAATACAGCTTGTAAATTTTGCGTACGATTTAGGCTTTGAGCTTTGCATTGGTTCCTTGCTTGATATTGACGATAAATGATATGATAAAATTGACTACATGTACATTCAATTAATGTCCTCTGTACCCATCATAACCCTGTGATGCAATTTTTTTCTTTCCCATTGAAGCCATTTCTATCACATATAGTTGTGGAATTTGCAACTATGTCTAACATGCCAGAGAAACTCTATGAAAATCATACCCATGTGATCATAATTTCCTTGGAACTTAACGTGGAGATTTAGCTCCAATGAAGGAGATAGAATTAAATCATGGCCTAGTAATGATTCGTTGAGATAAAATGAACCTACAGTTCAATACACCTCTAATTCGATGATTCTAGAGCTCAGTAATTTTTTATTCAAAGTCTTGATTTTATTGAGTTCATCCATCAAATCCTTCAATGCTCAGTTATTCTTGATGTCTTTGTATTATCTTCATACAAAAACAAACACGAAAAGGTTTGAGTACGGCAATGGTTTGAGTATGGCAATGCACAACCCTCATCGCTGGACAATGCATGGGTTTAGTATTATTTCATACTGAGAGCATGGCAGTCATGGACTCATGACCGCAAGCACAGTAGCAACATTGTAATTTTGTAATTACAGCAACGGCATTGAATCTACAACAGAAAATCCAGTTCGGAGCATATGAACAATGTGATTGACTGAGTTCTAGATACATGATGCGCAGTGAAATTGAAGCTTAAGCGGCAGAGAGGTTCCGCTGGGTGGGCAAGTTGCCCTCGTAAGGAACTGATGGACAGTCACCGCGCTTGATGAGGCGTGGCCCAACTGGAGGCCCTCCCTTCTTCGGACGAATGTCCTGATCGAAAATCGAAACAGGAATGGCAAGAGTGGCGCAAGCGTTCGGCACATCCACGATTCCCGAAATGCGACCCTCACAAGGGCAGCAAGACAGAAGCAAGTAGACCTGCCAACAATCCCGAAACGTCAGCAGCCATGAAGGAATGGTGCCTGGAGAGAGGATGATTGAAGGAGGGTGATAAGAAAAAAGTGACCTGTTCCTTGGTGTAACCAAACTTGGAGAGGTAGTCAATGCAGTTGAGTACCGCCCGCTTGTAAGCGATACTAGCGTCCAGATAATGCTGCTTGCCGTTCTCGTCCACGCTCAAGCCTTCGAACACCAACCACTCCGAAAATCGGGGCTCCAGAGGCCCGATCTCGAAGATGGGATTCACATGGAGCTTGGTTGGTCCCATGGGAGTCAAGTACTGCTCCATTCCTCCCCGCATGATCGAGCACCTGCATTTTGGGGGGGGGGGGGGAGTTAGTTTCGGGGGATAGAAAATGGAGAAGAAGGTGAAGAGGAGGTGGAGTGAGTACTTGAGCTCGAGGAAGCCGCTCATCTCGATGGCGCCGCAGAAGGAGACCTCGCCATCACCTTGCGAGAAGTGCATGTCACCCATACTGAGATTGGCGCCTTCAAGGAAGACTGGGAAGTAGACCTTGCAGCCCCGACTCAAGTTCTTGATGTCGCAATTGCCGCCGTTCTCTCGGCCTGGAATGGTTCGGCATGCTTCCGCGGCGATGCGATCCCAGTCCTTCGTTCCCTTCTCCACCTGAGCAAGCCCAGCCATGGCCAGAAATCTCTCAGCATGATCAATAATATGCAAGAACGATTATAAACTGTGATCAATCTTGGACAGGAAGGCCAGAATCTAGATCTAATAGAAGGTTTCTGGAGATGCAGAACCTTGTCGTTACAAGTTCAGAAGGTACAACATGGCTTGTGATGGGTTTCTCATGGCAACAATCGAATTACCTCTGAACAATTTCACAATCCCGATAAAAAAATTTGCTAGAGAAGCGATGTGAACAAAATTCGTTCTGCAGGAAGTGACGAACCCTAAGAGATGATCATGTGTTCCAAGTGACTACCTTTCCGAGGAGGGCTCCCGTGGACTCCGGAAGCAGAGCAAGCGGGCGAGTGTGCAAATGCTTCCCCAGCGTGAGCGCATTCTCGCCCTCCTTCACGAGCGCTTTCTCCCGTTCGTTCCAGATGTCGAGAAGCTCCTTCGATGGAGCCGTGCCGATGAGGCCGGGGTGGATCAAACCCGGAAAGCGCACCCCTGCAAGAGTTATTCGCTGTTAGAATGTGCACATTTCTCCAAAACTCTGATAATCTTGAGTGAGAAATAATAGATTTGCTGCAAGTTTGATCACATGATCGAGGAACAAGAGTTTCGAAGTATTCATACCTGGAATATGACGAGACGACGCCCAGATACCTTCGAAGTCCCATATGGCTTTGCAAGCGCTTGGAAAGTGATCCGTGAGGAAGCCTCCGCCGTTTTCACGGTCAAAGATGCCCGTGAATCCCCACTCGTCGCCAGGAAGCGGACCCAGGTTGAGAATCTCCACCACCAGCAAGTCGCCGGGCATGGCCGGTTGGCCGTCCGCGTCCGTCACCCGAATCGGCCCACTCAAATTGTGAACCTGCAGGCCCCAATTGTCAGTAAAGTTCGTACTACCACATCCAAAGGGCGTGGCAAAGTAGCATGCATACTTACCGACGTGAGGTCGATATTCTTCATGTCCTCGGCGCTGTCATTGTTGCCGATCTGTCTGCCAGTCCAGTCCACCGTCTCGACGCGGAACACCTCGCCCTCCTCTACCGTCCCCACGGGCGGAATCTCCGGGTGCCATCGGTTGTGCAGCGGCACTGTCTGCTCCCACGGCCGCTTGTTGGGGTCCACGGTCACGATCGCCCGCGGGGTCTTGATCAGGGGCGCCATGGATGCTGCTAGTGTCCGCCTAACCAAACCAGAGAATACTCAATGCAGCGCTGAAAGAGAAGCTAGTATCGGGCTCACGAAAGGCTGCACTTCTGTGATGCGGCAACAAGATCGAGGACGCATGCTCCAAGTGGTTAGGACAGGGTTATATACATGCAGAGATCCGGATAAACTACAAAGTGAATTACCAGGATCAATCACCGGATAATGGAAGCGCACCGAAGAATCTGGCAGCAACTGAAATTCATTCAACATGTGTCGAAGCATGCAGTTCTAGAACATGGGTTATCACACCCAGTTGTATTTATACTCGATGACGTAGTTAATGTGGCAAATAAGCACAATTGCTGACACGAGCATGATGAAGTTGGTAGCAAGCCCACCTTGAATTGTCCGAGTGTCGAGTTGATAAACGAACAGAAACGGTGGCTTCGAAGAGATTGGGTACTTTTGAGTTTTGCAGAGCTTGCGAATTTGATGCGCTGAGTAAGGGATTCGAGCCTGGGCTTGCGAGCTGCAGAGGAATGGGAGCTGCTAAGAATCTGCGAAAAGAGTGGGTTCAGATTCCGCGATGCACGAACGATGCCACTGAATTTAGTGTGATGCTCCGCTTTAGTAATATTGGAATCGATTCCTTTCATACTGTGCTGGAATCGTGATTCCACTCAAGCTTTGTGGAATGTGGACTTCTGGATCTCAGTTCGTCATCAGTCAGCTATGGACACCTATCTTCTGTCTACATCAATTAGATTTCTAAAATTTGTAATTTGTGCTTGAATGTGTGGTCTAAGAATTTGCCAATAATGCTTAGATTTCGGATTAAGAACAGCCTTTTTGTTTGTTGCCCTCACACAATCCTCACCAAGGAAGGTACCAAAAAGAAAAACGAGAATTTAGTTATTTATTTATTTGTCCCCTATCCATATTAACGCTTGAAAAACAAGATTAAAGAAAGAGAAATGCAAAAGATTCATAGTGGTTGCATACTTTGACATCAAATTGCAAGAAGAAATGTATGCAACTTGTTGCAAGAGCGTTGAACTTATATGTATTAACCTTACTAGTGTAGTAACTCCATATGTGTGCTCAATGCATCAAACGCATGTGATTAAGAAGTGATTCATTGCTATTTGAACCGTGTTTGATTCTTGGGAGTTTGCAATTTTTATTTCACCCTCCTATCACAAATTGCCAACTACACTAGTGTCCACCATGTGATTAGAGTTTGGGTTATACATTTTTGTCTAGTGTGGCCATAGCATCAAAGCATCATTCTCCAAAAGGACTAACTCCAAGATTGCATGAAATATGCTTCCTATTTCCCTAGTAGAGCTCATCGAAACCTATTTGAGGTCCTCTATTGGGCTTCTGATTTGTCATTGATATTGGAGATGTTAAAAATGGCATCATGGGATCAATCATGAGAAATACTTACTATCATATGTGAGAATCTTCCAACTATTATGACAGCTTTAGAGCGTACTGGTAGAAGTTGGAAGATTCTCACATAGAGTGATTATCATCGTGGAACATTTGACAAGAATGGGTAGAAATATGAATACAATGACACTTCCTTCTTTAAGGGGTTGTAAATTGTGCAAGTCAATTCTTATTCTTGTGGTCATCTTGATAGAAGACTTCAAATTTAACTTAGAAACAAGAGCAATTGCATGAGGTAAATTATACAAGCAAAATATTGTATCTTTAAATGAACTAGAGTTCTAGATTCATAAATAGGTACAGATACAAGATCCAACTTTAGAAGTAAGAGACTTATATACGTAGGTTCAAAATCTCCAAAAGCGTTCATTAACCATTCCCAAATTAGATAAGAGGTAGGTTTAAAATCTCCAAAAGCGTTCACTAACCATTCCCAAATCATATAAGAAGTCATCTTATACAAATTTTTTACATGTCCTCACTTTACAGAATTGTATGTAGAATACACTTGGGTAACTTGCTTGTTATGCTGTGAAAATTAGAATATGGTGTCATGCTTAACCCAATGAGTGCATGTTGGTCAGTAAAAAGGGGGCAGTATAATTCATGAACCCACATTTGGGTAACAACACACTTGTTTTCATTTTTCCCTTCTTTTGACATACATACATTCAATTCAGAAGATGACAATCTTCAAAATAGGTCCAACAGGTCCAACGACCTTAAGATACTTCCATGTAAAAGCATGATTTGTACACAAAAAAGAACCCACTCGTAATGGACTATATTTTGCATGTTAAAGGTAGAAAGGCGATTGTCAATGACATTTTCTTATTTGAACTGTAAATTATACAGCAACACATAAATCATTGGACAACGACCTTTTTAAAAATTATCACCACATGTGATAATGTCTTGAACACACAAACCACAGTTAACACCTAGATACTTCATCGATGAAACAAAAAGAGCCATACTGGTACATGTTTTCCATGCGAACCAGACGGAAGAGTTTGAAATCCTTTAAAATGTCTGCGTATAAATGAGGGCACCAAGAATCTAGTACCGTAAGAAAAATGAGAGCTCATATACTTGGGAGTTCATATATTTCCCTACACGAGGATGAGAGCTGGAGGGCGGTAGTATACAAGAGATATACAATTGGTACTCACTACTGAGGTGCAAATTCGGGCTGAATGTCCTTGAGCAAACCAACAATTTGCTGCATGGTTGGGCGCTTGGAAGGAAGCTCCGCTGTGCACAGGTAACCAATTCGGAGCGTCTCCAGCATCTCGCTCTCCACCCCGGAGTTGGCCAACTTGGGGTCCAGGCACTTGTAGCCCCGCTTTTCTCGTATCAAAGCTCGTACCCAGCCCACCAGATTGCCGCCGTAACTGTCATGGAAGTAGTGGCCAGTGGGCCTCCTTCCCGTCACGAGCTCGAGGAGTACCACCCCAAAGCTGAAGACATCTCCCCGCGTGGACGCCTTCCACATGTGCCCGTACTCTGGCGGCACGTACCCCAGCGCTCCACCGATGGCAGGCGTCTCGGAGCGCTTATCAGAAACAATCAGGGCTGCCAGTCCACAATCTGCCAAGTGCGGCTCGTGGCTTGCGTCCAGCAGAATGTTGCTGGAGGTTACATCTCGGTGCACCAAGTGCGGAGAGCAGCCATGGTGCAGGAACGCCAGCGCTCGCGCTACTCCCAACGCTATGCGGTGCCGGATGGCCCAACTCAATTCATCTGTAAAACGAGCTTCGCTGTCTGGATTCTCCCATGTGTCCTTCGACCAGTCGTCGGGGTTGTGGTTCCCTGCGCATGAAGCTGTTTGTCAACACAAGAGGATTAAATAAAACCCCACCGCTCCGGCACGATACACATCCCCCCTACACGGCACGATACACATCCCCCCTACACGGCACGATACACATCCCCCCTACACGGCACGATACACATCCCCCCTACACGGCACGATACACATCCCCCCTACACGGCACGATACACATCCCCCCTACACGGCACGATACACATCCCCCCTACACGGCACGATACACATCCCCCCTACACGGCACGATACACATCCCCCCTACACGGCACGATACACATCCCCCCTACACGGCACGATACGTCATTATGAAAACACTTGATTCAAAGTGAGAGTATACGACTTGTTACTTTATCTACTAGAACATATCATCTCATAGTATGTTTCAGGACATGAAATGATGTGAAATACCTTCTGGAAGTTCGTGCAGCCGTCGTTGCAAGTCTCCGTTCTCCATGTACTCGTAAACGAGAAGTCTTTCCTCTCCAACCAAGCAATAGCCGACGAGACACACAAGATTGGGATGTCTGATCTTGCCCAAGGCTTCCAACTGCGCTGCTTGTTCGAGCTCGTTAGCAGGGCCGCCTTCAAAGAGGGCCTTCACAACAATCTGGAAACCCCCGGGTAAGGTCCCTTTATACGATGGGCCATAGCCTCCATCTGATATTTGATTGTCTTTGTGAAAATTCGAAGTCGCTTGCAACAGGTCTGCGAAACTTAGATTAAGCAGAGGCTTCTCGAACATAATCACTGGAATCGACCCGGCATGCGGAACTTGGACCGCCCACGTGCTTGGATCTGCTTCAAAAGTCACCGGAAGCTTGCTGGAGAGGTACTTGGAAACCTCTTTAGATCCTAGCTTCCTGGGTCCCTTACTTTTGCGCAACAACAGCAAAAGGATAACGATACCGCAGACGGAGATTATGCATCCGACTAAAATCCCAAAAATAGCTCCAATCCGTAGCCGGTGGTGACGTCTAAATGGATGAGATGAGCTTGACGAGCAAATTTTGTTTAGGACGTAACCGCACAGATCAGGATTGCCTTCAAAAGCAGACATGTAGAACGAATCCCACACGCGTGACCTGGGAACTTCGCCACTCAGCTTGTTGTAGGAGAAGTTCACGTCGGTGAGGGATCCCAGAGACGTCAGCTCCTTCGGTATTGCACCACTCAAATTGTTGTACGACACGTCCAGATACTTCAAAGGAGTTGCCCCAGATAAACTGCTGGGAATGCTCCCATTCAGATAATTGTGAGAAAGATCCAGAGTCACCAACTTCTCCAGAGCTCCAATCGAGTCTGGAATGGGTCCTCCCAGGTTGCAGAAAGAAAGATTGAGGTAGGAAATGCTGACCATCCGGTTAAGCTGCGGTAGCATTCCTTCTAAAAACGAGTTCCCCGCAAGCCCCACATGACGAATGGAGCCGAGCGTGGCGAAATCCCACGGAATGGTACCATTAAATTGATTCGAAGAGAGCTCCAGCACCTCCAGTGCTAACAGAGCAGTAATGTTAAATGGGATGCTACCACTGAAGCTGTTGCTGCGGAAGTCGAGTTCCCGTATTGTCGACGAAACATTCTTTGGTAGTGGACTTGTGAAGTTGTTGTTTGCAAGTCTCACCGACGTCAAATTCTGCGAAGCAAGTACGCCAGCAGGTATGCTGCCGTTGAGGGAGTTGTTGCTGCAATCCAGCGCGACTACTGACGAGCTTAGTTGTGTAAGAGAGCCATGCAGCCTGTTGTTAGACAATATGAGATTCTGTAGGAGAGGAAGCACAGTCAATGCCGCAGGTATAGTGCCGTTAAATCTGTTCGAGGAAAGAGAGACTGTTTGAAGCTTCCGTAGGTTTTCCAGGATTGGGATGGACCCCTCAAAGCTATTCCCAGAGACGTCAAGTGTCTGCAATGCCGCAAGCTTCTCGAATTGCCATGTTAACGTTCCGGTCAACAGGTTGCTGCTCAAATTTAGATACGTCACCTCCGCGAGTTCCTCAAACGCCCAAGGCAGCTCTCCACTGAATTGATTCGAAGACAGGTCCAGATGCTGAAGTTGAGTCGGCGCATTTAACACTGGAATCGTTCCATTGAAGTTGTTTGAGTGCAAGTCCATAACCTTCAAGAATTTCAAGTCACCAATCGATTTGGGTAAAGGCCCAGACATCCCATTTCTTGAGAGATTCACAAAGGTTAGCTGAACGAGGCTGCCCACCGTTTCTGGAATTGACCCTGTCAGTGCATTCTCTCCTAGCTCAAGACGTGTGAGGCTCTGAAGTGCGAAGATGTCTGAAGGTATTCCCCCTGAGAGAAGGTTGTTCGACAAGTCGAGAGATTGCAAAGACTGAAGACTTCCCAAAGTACCAGGTAATATGGTCCCAGATAGACCACGACCTTTCAAGTTCAATGTTCTGATACGCTGACCCGGGCCCATTCCAATGCAACTGACAATGTCCGGCCAGTCGCAAACGGGAGCCGAGGTATTGTAAACAGACCTAAACTCCGGCTGAGCAGTTTCCAGAAATCTCAGAAAGTTTGTTTCGTCGGGTGAGGCCGCGCTAGCGTTACGAAGTAGAATCAGCACTAGCAGCATCCATGCTGCCTGTCTCGCAAAAGACTCTCGCCTTCTACATGTCGGCATCATGGTTGCCCTCCACGCCGACATCACAACTTCACCTAAATCCCCCATGGAAACCAACAGCTGCACCGCACATCCTGAAATCCAACGGCGCTGGCATAAACCCACCTGCTATTAAATCCTGCAATACCTGATAGCAAATGGATCAACTCTCTGACAATTGTAGCACGCACTTTTTATAGTCATTGTGGTCCATCAAAGCACCAGGATAAGCATGACATGTGTCCGAGAAAAGGACCAGACCTGCTCGGGAGGTTCACGAGCAAAGAGGACCAAAGCTCACAATCAGCCACCCACTGTGGCCAGCGGCATGAAAGAACTCGCAAGGACCATGCGATGTGTGACGCTCTGCTGCAACACGCAACCCCCCATCATTTACAAGAATGAGAAATGGTACACTCGAAACTCGATTATGCATCTCGTAACACCCCATTCCTTTCGTGAAAAGAGCAAGACATGCTAAACGTCGACATTACTGCTAAAAAGTATCTGCGGATGATCACTGAGTTATCGCGCCAGCAATAGAAAAGCGAGCCAAGAGAAAGACTAGCACCTAGCTGCAAATGAAATGGTACTGTCTTCTCAAAAGACCTAGCTAATCATTTCGAGTGGAACACACTTTCTATACCATTGCTTCCAAGCCGAAGTTCATGTGCCCTATCACAAATCCTCGCTAGGCTCTACCTGCTCAAATTTCTCGTTGTCCAACATAGCTGCGTGTAACCTTGATACTCAGCCGCTTTATTGTTACAGTGAATCACACTCGAAGTGCTAATGTGGTGGGTGTCGATACGTCTTCTCATTTCAATCAAGAAAACACTGCGAGAGCATTTTCTTTCCTTCGTGTTGCGTACCGCTGACCCTAAATATGGTAGGTGACCCTCCCGATCAAGAAACATGCACCCTAATAACGATACATCGATGAGGATATAGATTCTTGCTTTCATGGTACTCGAGCGAAGTTGCTACATACTACCCGCTATCAAAAACGGTGAGACCCGAAACATACCGGTGCGCAGGTCTTCGTAACCATCGTCCAACTACATTGCCAATGCCCTTCAGCTGATTCTCTTCTTTCCTTCCACACGTTCAAGAACGCATTGATTCCAGCTTAGACGTCGCATTACACCTGCCCCTTTGATCTGTTCCTCCCTCGCCCACACCCACTTTTGCTATTTCTGGTTTCAAGCGATTGCAGCCGCCGCTGTCACCTGCTTACATTAGCACTTATGATACGGATGGAGCCAGCGCCCACCAAGAATGAGTGCAGCCAGGACAAATGTTGGGTGCATCAATGCAGTGCTGCAAAAGCGAAGAAGGGCGTTCAAGAGCATGGCACCAAAAGGAAGAAGACGGAGCCGAAGGAGAGCTCCTGCAACCTCTGGAGCTAGGAGCATGCTGCCTCGACTTCCCTCGTCTGAGCTCTGACACCCTACCACTGTACCACCAGTCTAGTCGTTCCGCCTACAGTAGTAGCATTGCGGTACCGTATTTTCTGATTCTTACTTGGATTCTTACTTTTTCGAAAGATTGCTACAGTGGGCAAGTACCCAGTAATAAGTACCGTGGAAAGGGCTCTGACCTCTCTTTGCATAAGTGACAAGGATACTATTCAGTGTGATTAAGAACGATACAGTAACTTAGAGTATGACTGCTCCCCCGCCATCGCCGGGACTGGAAGATGGGGTACGGACGAAAGCACAAGACTTGAGGGAGACCAAAGGCATGCGTCCCGCGCTGGTTTGCTTCCCTGGTTGTTACCGCACCTTGTGTTTATGGCGAAGCGTTTTCACCAATGCCTATCAAGTCCGCCATGGTTCAAAAAAGGCCTCGCCAATTTTCATGGAGCAGACTTGTTTCGAAGTAATGTAGAGAACGTTGTTTCAAATTGTAGAGAACGTTGTCTCAAATTGTATCATTCTGAAGATTTTCATGCCATCGTAAGTAGAGCACCAAATCTATGCCCAATCTTGTACATTGTCAAAAAATACATGCATATCATCCTACAGCACGTTAGGGGTATTCTTACAACAAGGTCTATAGCTCACACACCTTAGTTGGGAAAACTATTAAAGTTAGTGCCATACCAGCATGCGGATTTGATTTTCATTAGTGCATATTAAGTGGTATGAGCAGAGGGAATGAGTAGACCTCAATTGGTCTAAAAGACCCAAGCTTAGGTAACTCAATGCCCAACTCAATGCTCGTAAAATGCATTTTGAAATGACATTGAAGAAGAACATGTGTAGTTTTCACGTAACTCAATACTCGTAAAGTGCATTTTGCAGTGACATTGAAGAGGAACATGTGTAGTTTTCAATCTAGAGCTTGTCAAATTGAGTAACTTATTGTGCAGAGCTGCACCATATTCTTATTACAATAGAAAAGTGCAGGTGCTTGAGCGACAGATTCAGTGAACTGCGAGATTACTCACATGTTTAGATTCTTTCCAATGAATCTTCAGTTCCATTTGCGTAAATATAAAAATCCAAACAATATAAAGAAGAAGTTGAAAATTCTGCCGAGCACTCGTGTATGTAGGTATGTACTGTCAAAAAAATAAATAGTATGCAATCTAATAAACTTCCTTTCCGTTTTTAATAAAATAAAATAAAATGTGCGAGATTCACGGGTACCGTGTCTGAGGTGAGGCAGTTCCCAGTGATTGATTAATCGGTGGGGGGCGGGGGGTGTGATTAATTTTGCCGTGACCAGATTTATTGCATCCTCATCAACCTTCTTCCTGCCCTCTCTATCTATACGCCTTTACTGCAATCCTTCTTCGTACTTGTTACTACCGGTATTCAGTTATTTTTAAAACACTCATGCCTGCAGTGTGTGCAATTCTTGCTTAAGGACTGGAGGTGACAATTTATTTACTATTTAAATTTGAGATATTCTGTAATTGACGATGTAAGTTTCTCTCCATTCTTTACTACTCAATATTACTCCCTCTGTCCCATTATAATTGTTCAATAGATTCTCTCAAATCTATCTTGAGAGGTAGATTTGAGAGAACCTACTGGACAATTATAGTGGGACAGAGGGAGTATTACGAAGCCTCATCATGGTCACATGCTGTTAACGTTTTAAATGTGATATTAAAACTCCGGTGGCCATCGGGAGATTAGCATTACGAACGGACACTTCATTCACGCCGGCCCCTTAGAAAGGGACCGGAGTTTCTATCTATCTATCTGATAAGATGGAAATGCTCCAAATTAACCCTTGAACGTCCTTGGGTATTTTTAGTTAAAAATTCATTATTGAAAAAGTAACATTGATGAAATGAAGATAAGTTATTTAGATTTCAATTGTACAAACTTGAAATGGACTTGTTGTGGATCATATGGACTAAAACTTAACTCATGGGGATCTTGTAGCACGGGGGGTCACTTAGATTTTTTACTTAGACAATGTGCGGCATAATGTAGGGAGGTATCAAATGATGGTGTCTGAAAATTAGAAAAAAATTTGAGAAGAATTAGGGTGTACAAATTATTGGACACTCAATTATGAATTAGATATGTAGGTAGATAATGTGTTATATATACTTTCATTTTTTCAAGATACCCTATAAAATAAAAATATAATGTGTAAATAATTTTAGGGTCAATTATTGCAGTGCGGACCTCCTTGGATGGATGAAAATTTGCATGTAACGGTCAACCATTACCGCCTTTCCTACTCCTTCTTTTCTTTTTCTTCTTTTTTTTTTTTTTTTAAATTTTTAATAACAAAGTAAGGGTTTAAAAATTTGCCTTCCCTTTAGGATTGGAAGTAATTGTAGAAGGCATAATATATCATAAATTGGAAAATTAGGTGAAGATATGTACATGGCAATATCAAATCTTTGAATTCATTGAAACCCAACGGTGAATTTGAATCTTCATACATACAAAAAAAATTCCAAAAAAAATTCCAAAAAAAATTCTTCAAATATTCTCAAATCTTTCATTGAGTTGAATTATGAATGAAAAGACACACAATAAGGCCTCTAAAATGAGCCGGGACAAGAAGGCAATGTTGGGTCCTCTTACATACCTATTGACATGTCAACGAACCTTTATGCCTAGTTAAGTACATGTGATTATGGGGTGCAACGAACTTTATGAGTACACCATCTAGGAAAGTGGGGTGCCACATAGATATGCATGGCAGCAAGTAGGTACAGCGAGGGCGGATGGAAACCCCATCTCTGGAGTCTGCCGCCTCCGATGCTGTTGTGAATGCCAACTTAGTAGAGGAGCCTGCCGCCAATGTTGCATGCTCCTAGTTGTGGGCTACTCCTCCAGTTGCGGGCTCTTCGAGTCGTGCGCTCCTCCGACTGCTGTCCACATGATGTCTGCTTGCGGCCATCATGTGGACAGCAACTTCGCTACCGACCTCCAGTTTGTAGGAAGGCACAACTTCGCTACCGACCTCCAGTCGTCGCCTTTGAATTGCTACACCTCGATGCGTCTATGTTCAGGCACTATGCGAGCATTGTGCCTCAATTCTATTGGGACGCAGGCAAAAACTTATTCAAGCCTCCCTTTTGAGCTTGCTCCCACGCATACAAAAAACTTGCATACAATCTAAAATTCTCCTACACCAATATTGAATTAGATCCAAAACACATTGAAGATTGTGAAAATAATGAATGAAGACTATAAATTGTGTTTGTCATAGTACTACACTTCAGTGCAACAATACATCAAAAAATGGGTCAAAAAGTGCCATAAAAATTCAATAGAAAATATGGCAATAAGAAGAGGATGCAGGAGTATATACCAAGTCAAAAATCTCGTGGCCGTTGCCTTGCCAAAGCTGTGTACAACCTCTCAAAACATCGTGAATTTACACACATATATTTATCACCACAAAGGTGACAGTAGTAATGTGGGTTTGTTGCCTTGCAAACAACACAATCCTTAATTTCTCTTGATAGAATATAAGGGAGTATATATTACCGGACGCTCTCCTAATGCAGGTAGATCAATAGGTTGAGTGGTTTTCTTACGCCAACCTGCTAATAATTCTTTGCACAATCCTTGCTTGAATTCAAGATGGCTCGTTGGTGTCATAGGTTTCTTCGGGTTACGGTCGGCCACACAATCTAGATGAACAATGTACATATTCAGCACTGTTACATCCAACGACGATGAGTCTACGTCTTCGAAGATGGTAATGTTGATACCATTGATCTTTTGCTATGTGGTCGATTCTACTTTTTGCGACCACTGAGTCAATGCGGTTGGAAAATTGGTGCCGATCTCCTGAAGCTGTAGACCGGCTTTTTCTTGACGTCAAATTCTTCTAGTGGCGTACTTCTCCCAATATGTAGATCAGTTGCGATGTCGACAAGCTCCTCCACGATCCCTTCTAGTTGGTGCTGAGTCTTTCTCAACCCATCTACGAGTTGCAAATCGTGCAAATCGCCTTCTTGATCATGTCGAGGCTTTCCGTGCCATGTGCCGACCATGCAGAAATCAGTAGCCAACCAATGCGAATCCCCTCTAGCTGATGTAGATCAAGCCTTGGATGTGTTGCCGGGACGTGTCGACACCAAACACCACTGCTCAATCCAATGCAAGGTAGACTCGCCTATACACTTGCAGACAAACACTCACATGCAACCTTTACGCTTGCAAGTGTACTGCATTGAGAATGACACAAATTTTGATTTGCAGATGTTTCAGGAAACTACATCACATTCACGGTGTATTTTTCCTTGATTAGACTGTGTAGTTTGCATTGTGCAAGTAACTGAAGTATTCAGTTGTTCATCGGAAAAGCAAAGTTTAGATGCCATGCTATGATGTTTGTAGTCTAGTAAATGAATTTGATCTTGCGAATTTGAATCCTCTGAAATTACTGTTACTTAGAAAAATTACCGTTCTTGGAAAACTTACCGTTCCTAAAAGATTACTCTTCCTAAAAAAATTCCAGTTCCTTCTTTTGAATTGGAAAGCCGTTACCGTTTCTTCTTTTGAGTTGGAAAGTGACTTTCTTCTGAATTGGAAAGCAATTACCGTTTCTTCTATTGAATTCAAAAGCGACCCATTGAAATTACCGTTACCTAGAAAAATTACCGTTCCTTCTTTTGAATTGGATAGCGGTTGCCGTTCCTTCTTTTGAATCGGATAGCGATTACCGTTCCTTCTTTTGAATTGCTCCTTGCACTCATGCCTAAACTCCTTGCACTCATGCCTAGACTCCTTGCACTCATGCCTAGACTCCTTGCACTCATGCCTAGACTCCTTGCACTCATGCCTAGACTCCTTGCACTCATGCCTAGACTCCTTGCACTCATGCCTAGACTCCTTGCACTCATGCCTAGACTCCTTGCACTCATGCCTTACCTTCATTGCATCTACAATCCTCTCAAGGTTTCTACCACAAATATAGAGTAACTCTAAACACTATTCACAAACACTAAATACTTTAGTAATACTAAATAAACCCTCTTTGAATGTGATACTAACTAAATTTGCCATTGTACTACACAAACTCCATTCGGCTTGTCCCAGTTTGTCAGATGATGCAGTACAGCCATCTAAAGTAGAAAACTAAGACCAAGCCCAACGCTCCAACCATACACACACAGTACAGTATCTCCTACACTAAATGGGCCAAAAGTGAACGAACAACTCAAGCCAATTCACCCGATGCGGCCGATTTACCCGATCCGGCATTGACGAGAAATCATGTGACGATCGAACAAGACAACTTTTCAATTGCAAGATTTTATATTTGGAACACGGTCTGAATCGATCTTATAACGTTAAGCCAAATTTGAAAAGAACGTCATTAAGAGCGTAATTTAAGCAAGCGGAGCTGACAAGGAATCAGTCGCACTAACTCAAGTCACTGACCTCCGAGCCCGAGTCATGACAAGTGGTGCTCGGTCTCATGGGAGGCTTCCCATAATAACTAATGAACCACTTAAATGTCGGAGGTAATTTGACTAAGTTAAAAACCCATATCCAGGCATTGGCCATCGACTGTGCATCACGACCGTTTACATGTAAACAGTGTCCGGGACACCCATTCCCATAATACCGAATCTGGTACAAAATTTCAGTACAGCAATACTTACACTAATACTCCATCCTGATACTCCTGCTCATTCACCCCAGTAACAGGATCGCATCAAAAACTATTCATGTTCTCACGTTTTGCAAACTATTCATATTCGCATGTTTTGCACACTATTCATATTCGCATATTTTGTAAACTATTCATATTCTCATGTTTTGCAGGCCAAGAGCTAATGACAATCTGAAGATTCTGGGTCATCAGTTGCAAGAGGTCACTTCTCGCACGACGAGGAATGAGTCGGTAGCGAGAGTGAATAGCAGGTGTTGGCCTTCGTGAAGATGGTGCTCAGCGACGAAATCCTGCCAACCAGCCCTCAAGTAGTGTCGGGTGCTCTTCCCAATGCTGGTGCTGCAAGCCATGGTTCGCACTGGGGAGTGCTTATAGATCCCCTGCACCTTCACCACGGAATGGATTCTGTTTCCGTATGCCTTCCAGAAGTCCCCGGGAAATTCCTACACGACGCGCGCACATACATAAATTAGTAACCGAGACTCTTACTATTGATCAGCCATGTTGGATGGTTGCACTCACCAAGTGACCTCCGAGCTGCTGCACGTTGGTTGCTGTTAAAGTCTTTAAGAAGCTTGAGTGGACAAGCAAGTTATTTCTACCACGACATGAAATGTGTAGTTTTGATGAAGGGCTTGAAGTGTCTGTGGCACTCCCATCATCAGCATCCAGTTGCTTCTCTCTACATTTCAGAAACGTCATTGCAGCCTTCATCTGTGAGCTCCAGATTTTCGGAGAAGGATAATCATGAGAAGGACCAGCATGCGGTCCTGATGCTGGAGAAATATGATCGTGTGGTTCCTTACTGTCGCGAAAGACATAGACTGTGAATTCTGATTTTGCTGTCAGTGATAATATCAGCGAATCGCCTTCTTTAAGGCCGAGACACTTCGAAAACTGTGGCCAACCTGCACCCATTCTGACTCGTGAGGAATTTGGAGACATCAGAAAGATGTTGAGCGATACAGGCCATGCTTCAGTCGATGACTCCATTCGAAGGACAATGTTCTCATGAATGCTGCCACCGTGCTGTTCGACGAACCACGAGGGCAATGTCTGCGGGAAGACAAGCATCATATTGAAGAAGATCTCACAAGTAATACATCCTCTTTTCACACTCAACTGGTGTAAGGCACAGTTGCCTTATACCTCTAACAGCTCAAATCACTTCCACTCTTCTTCCCCCTCCTCTGTTCTCCCTCCTCGCTTCTACACAGAAAACTTAGAAGCTGTTTTCTCTCGAGGCAATATAGAGGCAATATAGACGGTGTACGGTAATATGAACCGGATGTATTTGCAATCGATAGTACAATGCGAAGGAGGATAATATGCATCGCTTACCAGTCCAGAACCTGAGGCTAAGTTCGTCGTCAGGGTCTTCTCAAAGTACAGGCCCTTCTGCAACATCTGCAGCACTTGAGGCTTTTCATCTGGATTCCTGAACGGCATGCTTTTCACATCGTTAGTGGCCATCGGCTCCGGTGAGCTGTACACTGCACCTGAGTGATCGGACTCAATCTCCCGGCTCGCACTCCTTGTCGCATTTTGGCTGCTCGAGCTGTCCATCAGAAACGAGAAAGCAGCAACAAGTATTAATGCCGCTCATTGTGAGAAGTGTTGATATTCCAGCTCTGAGGCTTTCAGGGGCCGCGCATGGCTATAAGTGGTGGAAGATTTGGAAATTGCACAACTCTTGACGTGATACAATTGCTACGAAAGATGATTATATCTTGATCGTAGATTAGCAAATTTATGTCGAAATGACGGGTGATCACGAAATTACCGATCGCCAGTCTTCATTCTGCTGGAGCTCCGAAATATGTAAACCTCGAACTCGGATTCGACTGAAGTGAGTGCGAAAATTAGAGTGTCGCCTTCCAGTAGGCCAGTGGAAACGGAAAAAGCTGTCCATCCTGCCATGAAATGAACTGTTGCCACTTTTGCCTTGCAATATGAAATGCCAACACCTACGTGATAGGTTTTGGCGTTCGTTGAAGATCCAAGTCGCAGGATCGCTGACTGAAGAATCTTGTCACCGTATTCGCGGATAAAGCAAGCGGGGATTGTCTGTGGATTGCACAAGTATGCACTTAGAAAATTACAACTGCTACAGAATGACATATTCTTCGTCACATGTGTTGGAGATTTCAGAGTTCAAGCAAAGTAAAGCTTACCAATTTATGAGACGTGCCCTTGTACTGCGATGCACTTGACGCTACCAGGGTTTTCTCGAAATGAGGTCTCCCGCGCAATTTGCGAAGAAGGTGCATTTTGTCCTCCTCGCTCCATGGCATCGGCTTCGCGTCGTTGCTTCTAGCCATCTTCGCAGCACCTATTACCGATTCTGCTTCTCCTTTCACTCCAGTGTCCTTACCCTACAATGAGTCGATGATCTGATGACTTCAGCAAGACGGCTGCAGCTAAGGTAGGGGTCCAACACTCCAACAGCGTGTGCGAAGCTTGTGAGATTTTGAAAAACTTGAAAGCACATTCGCAAGTATCTTAGTCTGGACAGCGCCTGAATTTGAAAACACTGTAAAACTGCACAACTGTGATGATGTGCAATGTTCAAAATGCGAGACTTGGCCACGTACAAAACGGCATATCTCGGCCTGGGGTCCGTGAGAAATGCAAACTTGAATTGATGCAATCATCAGAAACTGATGTTTTTATACAAGAATGATCTCACACACGTATGAACATCGCTTACTGTACATCGTAGTCAGAACAAGAGTTCGAGAACAAACGGAATAATGAACTTAAGAAATATTTGAATCTCAAAGCTTCACAAACTTACCAGTATTGCATGGTCCAGTACGGTAGATACGGTCGCATTCCGGACTCATTCCGGAGAACATTGCAGCTCTGGACAAGTTAATGACACTGGATCTCTCTCAATCATCTCTATGGGAGCAACCGGAATGGTTAACCTGGAGCAACTCCTTTTGAAGTAACTGGACGTGTCGTGCAACAATCTGAGTTGTGCACTATCAAAGGTGCCGACGCCCCTGGGGTTCAATACAACAGGCTCAGTAGCGAAGTTTCCAGGTCAAGCGTGTGAGATTCGTTCTCCGTGACTGCTACTGAAGGCCATCACAACAAACAATAAGAAACTCGTCTAGGCAAATACACTTTAGCTCTTAGTTGATCTTATTTAGCTTGTACTCATCTTAGGAATGAGTATCCTGTTCTCCGTTGCTTGACTCCATATTATCACGGCCTGGTACGATTTGTGCAGCTCTTCCTCCGCCCAATTAGCAAAGACCTCAGTGATTACGTTTCCCCCTGGCTCGCCTTTGAAAACTCGCTTTGTTTAACCATTCCGGACAACGGAACGTAACGGAATAAGAAATTCGAGCAATACCTTGAAAATCAAAATACTACTAGAATGTTACATTGCAAACTATGTTCCAAAAGCCGCTTGATACTTTAGCCTTTAACTTTTAAGCACATAAGTTTAAAGAAGATTCTCTCGAAAAACTCTTACCTTGGGATGTAATAAAATGTATACATTTGCTATCTTCGCAAAAGTTATAACAATAATCTTACATGCAATCCGACATGGTCATATTAAACCCCAATTAATATATAGAACATACTTATTTTAGTATCGTATAGTGCAAATTGATTTTATCCAAGTACAAAACTGTTTTTTGAGTAGTCTGGTATGTATATATATATATATATATATATATATATATATATATATATATATATATATATATATATATATAAAACTATAAATCTCAGTGTATATTTGCTACATGAAGTGGGAGGAGTTTCGTTAATTTTAATATTGGTACTAGACAAGTACGACAAATCAATATTTTAAGTGCGCATTTCTTGTTAACTTCAAGAAAAACTGCCCAATTTTTAAGGTTTATAATGAGGAGGCCACGTCATGTACTGCCTAGATCTTTTTTGACCAATACGAGCCTTGTGATGATTATTCAATGCTATTATTACTAATGACGACTACGGCTAGTTAACGTACAGGTGAAACTCATGAGTGTTATGAGTACATTTTATTTACATTACCTAATCATGAACATGTGCTCTAGGTCATGATGCGCCTACCACCTTCCTCTGAGAGGAGTCTGTTGTGGAAGCTCATTTCAGTTGGTTGTTTGTTTTGCTTTCAGACTTCATGTATGCAATTGCTGAACCTTGCCTTTGTATCAAACGTTCCGTTCGTTATCACCTCACGTGCGCAATTAGTCTTTGCATTGTAGGAAGCGAGCTCCGTCTGCCAACTATGCAGAATTTTTCTTTTCCTCAATCTAATGTGTGAGTTTGATGTGGAGATTTCTTATCTTAGAGCTCATTGCATTGTGAAGACCGAAGCCCATTTTGTTCTTGAGAGGTTGTTCATTTCCGTGAGAGTGACTTAGGGTGAGGACTCACTTTAGTTAACAGCGAGAGCTTTGAAGGAAGTTTAGTAAATTTGAGAGTGAAGTAGAGTTGCGAAATCAGTATCTTGAGTGATAGTTGTTGTAGTTGTTACTACTGCTACTTAGAGTAGTACTGAAGCGGAAAAGCAGACACACTTACAGAGAATTATTTTAGATGCGGGGTTTAGGGTTTGAGAGTTTAGTGGATTGCAATGTTGAGTAATAGTGAGGGAGCCGTCGAGTAGATTGAAGGACAAAGGGGAAACTGAGGTGGCGTGCACATATGATACTCGTTCTGCTGTACTGCTTATCAAGTAGGTAGACAACTCCTATGATTTATGAACCGCAACAGTGTTAGTATACAATATAAATAGCTATGTTTTTGGTTTAGTTAGTAGTAATGGATCCTTGATACCCTAATCACGATTGCATGTCCAATCGAACAAGTGGAAACGGCTCCAAGCCACATAAGCTTCACTTCATTCCATTCAGTGTCCAAGCAGCAGGTTTGCTTTTGTATGCGGATCACGAGAGAGCAACAACAATAAGGTACAAGACGCTCTACGTTCGTCTTAAGTTACTTCTTACTGTACATAAATATAACATAAAGTGCCTGGATTTCTGTTGAGCATCTCAAGGTGGGACTTCTCGAACAACGAAGAACGAGTCTGATGCGAGAGTGAAGAGAAGCTCCTGCCCAACTTGGAGATGATTCTCAGCAGCGAAAACTCTCCATTCGGCTCAAGAAATATCGCACTGGTCGGCCATTGGATATGAGGCATCTCATGCTCTGCACTGGCGATTCTTCACGAAGTTGGTGCTCAAATAATAACTAATTAGCCACTCAAATGTCGGAGGTAATTTCACTAAGTTAAAAACCCATATCCAGGCATTGGCCATCGTCTGCACATCACGACCGTCTACATATAAACAGTATCCGAGACACCCATTCCCAGGATACCGGATCTGGTACAAAAGTTCAGTACAGCAATATTTACATTCAAACTCAAACCCGACACTCCTGCTCATTCACCTCAGTAACAGGATCGCATCATAAACTATTCATGTTCTCATGCTTTTGCAAACTACTCATGGTTGCAGGTCAAGAGCTAATGACAATCTGCACCTTTGTCAAGATTCTGGGTCATCAGTTGCGAGAGGTCACTTCTCGCACGACGAGGAATGAGTCGGTAGCGAGAGTGAATAGCAGGTGTTGGCCTTCGTGAAGATGGTGCTCAGCGACGAAATCCAGCCAATCAGCCCTCAAGTAGTATCGGGTGCTCTTCCCAATGCTGGTGCTGCAAGCCATGGTTCGCACTGGGGAGTGCTTATAGATCCCCTGCACCTTCACCACGGAATGGATTCTGTTTCCGTATGCCTTCCAGAAGTCCCCGGGAAATTCCTACACGACGCGCGCACATACATAAATTAGTAACCGAGACTCTTACTATTGATCAGCCATGTTGGATGGTTGCACTCACCAAGTGACCTCCGAGCTGCTGCACGTTGGTTGCTGTTAAAGTCTTTAAGAAGCTTGAGTGGACAAGCAAGTTATTTCTACCACGACATGAAATGCGTAGTTTTGATGAAGGGCTTGAAGTGTCTGTGGCACTCCCATCATCAGCATCCAGTCGCTTCTCTCTACATTTCAGAAACGTCATTGCAGCCTTCATCTGTGAGCTCCAGATTTTCGGAGAAGGATAATCATGAGAAGGACCAGCATGCGGTCCTGATGCTGGAGAAGGAGTAGCATGCACTTCCCGACTGTCGCGAAAGACATAGACTGTGAATTCTGATTTTGCTGTCAGTGAAAATATCAACGAATCGCCTTCTTTAAGGCCGAGACACTTCGAAAACTGTGGCCAACCTGCACCCATTCTGACTCGTGAGGAATTTGGAGATATCAGAAAGATGTTGAGCGATACAGGCCATGCTTCAGTCGATGACTCCATTCGAAGAACAATATTCCTTTGAATGCTGCCACCGTGCTTCTCTACGAACCATGAGGGCAATGTCTGAGAGAAGACAAGCATGCATCATATTGGAGAAGATCTCACAAGTAATACACCCACTTTTCACACTCAACTGGTGTTAGGCACATTTGTCTTATATCAGATTTGCCTTATATCTCATTTGCCTAAGAGCTCAAATCACTTCCACTCTTCTTCCCCCTCCTCTGTTCTCCCGCCTCGCTTCTTTACAGAAAAATCAAAAGCTGTATATTTTCCAGGCAGACAGTCTACTTTGAACCGGATGTATTCTCAATTGGTAGTACAATGGGAAGGAGAGATGAACTTCGGAGTACAATATGCAACGCTTACCAATCCAGAACCTGAGTGTGACGCCCATGACTCTGTGAGGGTCTTCTCAAAATAGAGGCCCTCCTGCAACATCTGAAGCACTTGAGGCTTTTCATCATGACTCCTGCACGGGATGCTTTTCTCACCGTCCGTAGCCATCGACTCTGGTGAGCTGCACTCTGCTCCTGAGTGATCGGACTCAATCTCGCGGCTCGGACTCCCTGTTGTCGGACTTTCACTGCTCGAGCTGTCCATCAGAAACGAAAAAGCAGAAACGAGTGTTAATGCCGCTCACTGTAAGAAGTGTCGATATTGCAGCTCTGGGGTTCTCAAGGATCGGACATGGCTATAAGTGGTAACGATATCCCTAAGAAACTGCACAACCCCTAACGGAAAATGATTGGTATAATACGTAAAATGATTGGTATCTCGGCCCTAGACTAGACCGATAATAATGTCGATATTGTGATCTTGCTCACAATAACAATGTTCTCTATCAAGTGCAACAGAATGAACAACAAGCATCAAATCGTTACGAAAGTACCGAGCACCAGTCTTCATGTTGTTGGAGCTGCGAAATATCCAAACCTCAAACTCGGACATGGCTGACGTGAGTGCGAAAACCAAAGTGTCGCCTTCCAACAGGCCATTGTCGACAGCAAATGCTTTCCACCCTGCCGAGAAATGCACTGTCGTGACCGTCAAAGAATGATACGCAATGGTAACATGCACATGGTAGGATTTCGTTGAAGATCCTAATCGCAGGGTAGCCGATTGCTGAATCCTGTCACCGTATTCTTCAACGAACGATGAGGGCAGTGTCTGTGGAATGCACAAGTAAGTAGAAGGTTACAAATGCTACAGCATGACAAATTCTTCCTCACATGCATAGGAAGTTTCAGATTGCAAACAAAGCAAAGCTTACCAATTTGTGAGTCTTGCTATTATACTGTGAGGAGCTTGACGCTACCAGGGTTGTTGCAGGGAATTCTTTACCTGTACACGATTGACTTACTGTATACGTAGTCGTATACGTACTTAGAGCCAGCTGGTGGCAGACACCTGCCATCTAGTGCAATCATATTATCATACTTACACCCGGACAAACTGCAGCCGTTATGCTTAGTTGAGTACCAGCTTCCTGTAGCATTCATGATGCTTTTCTCTCACTGGTAGCACTGGTAGCAGTATGTATGCAGCACCGAGCCTTGTACACGGTGTCTGTGTGTATGCATTAGTGAGAGGTTGCTCACTGTTTTTGGCTCTCAGCTTAAATAAGTAAAGATTGTGTCCAAGCATCTAGCCGTTTTGTACTGTGTGCACCGAGTGTAGCAATTGCTCTGATACCAAGTCTAAGTTCATGCCCGTAGCCTCTAAAGGTTATGGGCCCACACTTTTCACTCTGATCCAGTCTGATATGATACTCGTTTAGCAACATACAGTCATTAATCACGCAGTAAAGAATTTCCTGCAACAAGGGTCTTCTCGAAATGAGGTCTCCCCTGCAATTTGCGAAGAAGGAGAGCCTTGTCATTTTCGCTCCATGGCATCGGCTCTGTGTTGCTTGTTGACATTCTTATATTCCGTGCCAATGACCACGCTAACACTCCAGTGACCCCACGACGAAGCTTTAAAATGGCGGTTGCTCCCACAATGGCTTAATATAGACGCTTCAGGTAAGGCAGAGGGTCCAGAACTACCCAAGTTTGTCAGCCTAAGTGGCCAGAGAATCATCTAGAAAACTATGAAAACCTTCTCGGAGGACGAAAACATTGGAAGCATAATCAGCAGTAGTCCGAACTGTCACCTGTTAGAAGATTGTGTAGATCTGCAAGCTGTTGATGATGTGCAACTTTGAAAATGATAACGGAAGGAATAAGTCGGCCTGGAGCCCGTGAAATTTAAAAAATTTGGATTAAAGCAACTGATGAATAAAAAACTTCAACTAACACTTGTATGAAGAGCAGGTACTGACATACATCTGAAGTTCGCACGAGAGTTCGAGAATTCATGGATCAGAAACTTGAGAGATGTTTGAACTTCGGAGCTTCACACATAAATGCATGGCAAGTGTGGAAGCGGTGGCAGCACTGGAGATGCTGGAGCTTTCTTCGAAGTGTAGCTCTTAGTGGAGTTTCGCCATGCGGAGCTCCATTTGTCATGTGGGCTTGAAAGAAACTCGTCCTTGGAAGGTATGTTTACCAGATTTCAGCCGGATGCTGAGCATATCTCATCGGAGGACCCATGGACCCACTGCGGAGGGAGCATTCCGGACTCCATTGCAGCTATGGAGAAGCTGGTGACACTGTGTATTTCCCACAATCATCTGCATGGGAGCGTTTCGAGAGGATTATCTTGAGCAACACGTTTGATGTATCTGGACATGTCGTACAGTAATCTGAGTAGTGCAATAGCCCTACTCAAAGGAGGTGACTCGCTGGGAGCCCTATCAACAAGCTGAGCGGTGAAGTTCCCAGGTCAAGAGTACGGGATTCTTCTTGTCTGCTTTTGATGGCAATTACAGCAAGAGTTCGATTGTAACAATGAGAAACTCGTCTAAGTGAAGACTCTTTAGCTCTCAGTTGAGCCTTAATTAGCTTATACTCATCCTAAGGATGAGGAGCCTGTTCTCTGATGCTTGACTTCACAGGATCACCGCCTGAAAAGGAATAGGGTAATTCTTCCTCTGTCCAATTTTCGGAGACCTTAGTGATAACGTTCCCCTTGGCTTGCCTTTTAGAACTTGGTTTGTTTAATTACTCCGTAAAACGAGAATAAGAAACTCGAGCGATATTTCAGAATCAAAGCTTTACCGAGGTCTATAATCATGATTGCATGTCCAATCGAACAGGTGGAAACGGCTCTAAGCAACATAAGCTTCACTAATATGCATTCAGTGTCCGAATAGCCATGATATGGCAGCTTCGCTAAACATACGATATGATTCATAGGCTTGCTTGTGCATGCGGCTCAAAAGAAGCAGCAACAAGCTGAGTTACTACTTGCTGCACAAAATTTTACATGAAATGCATTAATTTCAAGGGGGAGCTTGCTGTGCAGCTTCTCGAACAACGAAAAACGAGTCTGATGCGAGAGTGAAGAGTAGCTCCTGCCCAACTTGAAGATGGTTTTTAACAGCGAAAATTCTCCAGTCAGCTCTAAAGAAATATCGCACTGGTCGGCCACGGTTTGAACAGCATTTCATGCTCTGGACTGGAGACTGATCATGCATTCCTTGCAGCTTGACCACAGAGTAAATTCGACTGCCGTGTATATTCATGAAGGGCAAAGGAATCTCCTGCATCGCAGAAATACTTGTCAATAACTGATATACAGACACAATACAGCTCTTTCTTGGACAAATGACAGGTAAAAATAAATCTGCAGCAGGAATTGTGCTAATTCTTGTTTTCAGATCTTCACTAGAATGTGGCACCTGCAATTGATTCTGGGGGCGCCTCAAGTGGGTTGAAACGTGTGCATGCAGAGAATTCTTACCAAGCCAAAAGCCAGATCTGTGCTTGTTAGTTTCTTCAGGAAGGTCGGGCAAGGAGAATTATATCTCGTGGTGTCCAATTTCTCCTTCTCATTTACTGCCGTTTTCTCCTTCGCTCTTGTTGCCAATTTCTCCTTCGCATCGGCTGCCATTTCCGCTTTCGCATTTGCTGCTGCGATTTGGTTGTCCATGTGCACATATTCTAGATTCACTTTTGCATTTGCTGCTGCATTTCGGTCATTCGTGCAGCTGCGGAAAACGTACACCTCAAACTCGGACATGGCTGCCGTGAGAGCGAAAACTAGTGAGTCGCCTTCCAATAAGCGATTGGAAACTACAAACGCTTTCCACCCTCCCGAGAATCGAACTGAAGCTGACGTCGGTTCGATATGGATGTCGAGCGTCACGGGCCAAGCTTTCGTGGATGAGTTCGTTCGAAGAATAACCGATCGTTGGAACTTGTCACCATGCATGTGGACGAACCACGCGGGCACCCTCTGTGCAAGTCAACATTAAGATACGATAGTCAGAAGCTACCTAGTCGAGTCTACTAAACAGGGATCATGATCATTGCAATATGGATATGAAGACTCAAATTGAGAAGGTATGATAACGCTATGAACATACCAATCTACGCATGGTTCTCGTGGGAGGGCAATGGAAGGGCAATGGACTTGACGACTTTGTAAGGATCTTCTCGAAATAAGGTCGCCCCTGCAGTTCGCGCAGTACTTTGGCCTTGTCATCAGTTTTCAATGGCACAAACTTTTCCTTGTTTCTAGCCATCTTGCACCAACTACCAACTTTGCAATTCAGACACAAATGGTCCCTCAACTCATCAAGAGACAGCTTGAGCCAGTGCTCAATACTGGAGAGAGAACGAAATCTTCGCAAAAGTCATTTCATTTTAACTCCAAAAACGAGATCTTATCTAAAATTGTAATCTGGCTGATTGGACGAAGAAATCGGTAGTAGTTTCTGGTGTATCTCGAGGAAGTTCAGGATTAGTAAAAATATTGCAGAGCTACTGATGAGAGATGAGACTCCTGCACTTTCAGAAAGCAGTTATCCGGCTTCGGATCTGTAAAAAATTGGGAATCGATCTCTTGAATTTCCACAATCATTAGAGATCTGATGATTCAGGAAATGATTGTAGTAAATATGGCTTCTATGATTCGTTGATTAGCAGATTCACCAAGAATTTGAGTGTATCAGAATAAGAATCTCGTCTAATCATATACACTTAATTTCTCAGTTAACCTTGCTTAGCTTACACTCCTCTGAAGGGTGAGTTGCCTGCTCTCTATTGCTTAACTTTATGTGATCATCGCCTGGTTAGAGCAGTACACTTCGTCCTCTGCCCACTTTTCGAAGTCATTAACTGTAGCCTTGCCCCTGGCTCGCCTTTTATGACTTGCTTAACCAGATCACCTTCGAAAACATGACTCAACAGGATGAGGAACTCGAGCGAGTTGTCCGATTTGTGAAATATGGAAGTCAACCTCATGAATGTATGCAATCATCAGGAACCTGATGATTAAAGACAATCATTGTATTAGATATCGCTTGAATCAGGATTATCGCCTGGTTGGAATAGCACATGCAGTTCATCCTCTGCCCACTTTCCAGATACCTTAGTGGCCCTTGGCACGCCTTCTTTAACTAGCTTCATTTGATCACCCCCGAATACAGGACTCGACACGATAAGAAACTAAAGCGACATTTGAAACTTGAAACTTTACTCAATACTCATATTGGCTTGTCCAATCAAACAGGTGAATGGTTTGTGTAGAAACAGTTCTAAGCAATTTAAGCTTCAGTTATCCAGTTAGTGTTTGAGCAGCTGTAACGATGCAGCTTTGCTGCTTATCCTGTATATATGCTTCATACACTTGCTTATGTACTGTACAATATGAGTAGCAACAACCGACATGCATGGTCATGCTGCCGATGCTCGAGGCTGAGGTACAAGACGAACTTTATCCGGAGTTGCTGCTTGATGTACAAGAATCTTGCATGAATTTCTGGAGAGCAATTGAAGGTGCCGTCGGCAGTGCAACTTCTCGGACGATGAAAAACGAGTCTGCTACGAGAGTGAAGAGAAGCTCCTGCCCAACTTGAAGATGATTCCTAGCTGCGAAAAGTCTCCATTCAGCTTGCAAGAAATAACGCACATACCGGCCACGGATTTTACAGCACTTCATGCTCTGCTCTGGAGAGTGGTCATGTATCCCTTGGAGCTTGACCACAGAGTGGATTCGACTCCCGTGTACTTTCATGAAGTCCGCAGGAAACGCCTGCATCGCAAACATACTTGTCAATAACTGTTGTACACACAAACTACAACTCAATTCATAAAAGAGAACCGACTTGAAAGAAATTGCTAGTCCCCGTTTTTAAGTTCTTCTATAGAATATTGAACCCGCCATTAATTGTGGGGGAGTCTCATGTGGGTGCTGCGCATGCAGAGAACTCTTACGAAGTTACTCTGTGAGCCTCTTGCCACATTGGTTGTAGTTAGTTTCTTGAAGAAGGTGGGACAAGTGGTATCCGTTTGCAGCGAGTCGAGTTTCTCCTTCGCCTCTACTGCCAATTTCGCTTTTGCGTTTGCTGCTGCGATTCGGTTGTCCATGTGCAGCAAGTCCAGATCCGCTTTTGCATTTGGTGTTGCGTCCCGGTTGTTCGTGCTGCTGCGGAATATGTACACCTCAAACTCGGACATGCTCGTAAGAGCAAAAACCAGTGAGTCGCCTTCCAACAAGCGATTTGAAATTGCAAACGCATTCCACCCACTTGCGAATCGAACTGAAGAAGCCGTCGGAGATCTAAGAGAGACCTCGAGCGTCACAGGCCAAGCTTTTGTGGATGAATCTGTTCGAAGGATAACCAATTCTCGAATCTTGTCACTGTGCTTGTGCACGAACCAAGCTGGCACTAGCTATGGACGTGAACACCAGGATACAACAGTGTGAAGCAAATCAGTCAAGAACTCTGAGCACGGGCTTTGATCTCACTGTAATATGCCAGATGTGAAGACTCAAATCGAGGAGGAATGATAACGTTGTGAGCATACCAATCTACGCATGGTTCTCGTGCGAGGGCAATGAAAGGGCAGTGGACTTGACGACCTTGTGAGGATCTTCTCAAAATAAGGTCGCTCCTGCAATTTGCGCAGTACTTGGGCCTTGTCATCAGTTCTGAATGGCACGAACTTTACCTTGTTTCTCGCCATCTCGCACCAACTGTCAACTCTACATTTCACGATGCAAATAATTCCTCAATTCATCGAGAGACAGCTTGAGCCAGTGCTCAATACTGGAGAGCGAACGAAATCTTCGCAGAAGTCTTCTCATGGCAACTCCCAAAACAAATCGTTTCTAAAATTATGATCGACTCCAATCAAGTGATTGGGCTTGTACTTGAAGAAATCGGTGAATAGATGTTGGTGTATCTTGTAGAACTTCAGTAACCATAGGAGAATGCATAGCCACTGATGACGTGCAATTTGAGAGATTAGACTCCTGCACACTCGAAAGCAGTAATCCGGCTCCAGATCTGTAGATTTATGGAAATCAATCTCTGATATTCACTCAATCATTAGAAAACTGCTGATTTAAATAATGATTGTAATCGATGTCGCTTATGTGGTTCATTGTCGCAATTTCAGTAAGAATTCGAGTATATCAGAATAAGAAAATCGTCTAGGCAGATGCAGTTGATTTCTCAGTTAACCTTGATTAGCCAACACTCATCTTAGAGGATTAGCGAACACTCATCTCAGTGATGAGTGACCTCTTCTCGTTGCTAATCCCGTATGATCACACCCTCGTTGTGGAAGAGTAGTTCCTCCTCAGTCTGCCCCCTTTTCAGATACACTAGTCGCAGCGTTGTTTCGTAAGATCACCTCGGAAAACGGGACTTCACAGAATAAGAAACTCAAACGATACTTTGACATTGGAAATTTACTCATTTATCATGATTCCATGTCCAATCGAACAAGAGGAAAGAATTTGTGCTGGAACGGTTCACTAAAGTCCATTTAGTGTCCAGACAACCTGTATAGATTGTTCATAGGCTTGCTTACGTATGCGGTCAGAAAAGAGCAGCAACATAAATTTCTTCGACATGAAGATTTAGAATGAAGTTCATAGCTTCGCAATCACAAGAAGAGTTCGAATGTAGCAGAATAAGAAACTCGTCTAGGCGATAGATAATGATCTCAGTCAACCTTACTTAGCTCACAATCATCTACTGGATGGGTGACCGGTTCTCCGTTGCTCGACACCATAGGATTATCGCCTGGTTGGAATAGCACATGCAATTCTTCCTCTGCCCGCTCTCCAGATACGTTTATAGCAACCTTTTTTAACTCACTTCGTTTGATCACCTCGGCAAATGGGGCTCAACAGAAGAAACCCAAGCGACATGTGGAACTTGAAAATCTACTCATATCATATTTGCACGTCCAATCAAACAGGTGAATGGTTTGTGTGGAAACAGTTCTGAGCAACTTAAGTTTCAGTCATCCATTCAGTGTTCGAAGAGATGAGATAGTGCAGCTGAGAGATTTTGCATTAGATAATGCTTAGACTGATTCATCAATCCGCAATCACAAGAAGAGTTCGGGTGTGTCAGAATACGAACTTGAGAAAATGAACTTGAAGGATGTTCTAGATTGAAACTTTACTCAAATAGTACGATTGCATGTCCAATCGAAAAGGTTTTAGAGAAGCTAAGATTCACTCAAATCCATTTAGTGTTCGACCAGCTGTAACGTTGCATCTTTGCTACTTATACTATGTATACTTCATACGCTTGCATATGTACTGTACAGTATGAGGTTCTAAAGAGAGCACAAGAACCGACATGATGTCATGTTGCGAATGCTCCAGGACGAGGTTCGAGACGAACTTCATCCGGAGTTGCTGCTTGATGTACAAGAATCTTGCATGGATTTCTGGAGAGCAATTGAAGGAGCAATCGGAAGTGCAGCATCTCGGACAATGAAGAATGAGTCTGATGCGAGAGTAAAGAGAAGCTCCTGCCCAACTTGAAGATGGTTCTCAGCCGCGAAAGCTCTCCATTCGGCTCTGAGATAATAACGGACAGTGTAATTATGAACTTTATGGCACTTCATGCTGTGCTCTGGAGACTGTTCATGTATCCCTTGGAGCTTGATCACAGAGTGGATTCGACTGCCGTATACTTTCATGAATTCCGCAGGAATCTCCTGCATCGCAAACATACTTGTCAATAACTGGTATACTCACAAAATACAACTCGATTCATAAAAAAGATACGATATACAAAACCTAGTTTTCAATTGTTCCATAGAATACTGAACCCGCCAGAAATTGTAAGGGATATTCATCTGGGTGCTACACATGCGAAGAATTCTTACAAATGAACCCGCTATGCCCCTACACACGTTGGTGGCTGTTAGTCTCTTGAAGAAGGTGGGACAAGTGGTATGTTTCCTGATATCCCTTTGCAGCGAATCGAGCTTCTCCTTCGCCTTTGCTGCCATTTTCTCTTCCGCACTTGCTGCGATTCGGTTGTCCATGTGCAGCATGTCAAGTTTCGCTTTTCCATTTGCTGCTTCGTTCCGGTTGTCCGTGCAGCTGCGGAATACGTAAACCTCAAACTCGGATACGGCTGTCGTGAGAGCAAAGACCAGCGAGTCGCCTTCCAGCAATCCATGGAAAGTTGCAAATTCTTTCCACCCTCTAGTGAAAAGAACTGAAGCAGAATTCGGAGATAAAATGGTGATCCCGAGCTTCACAGGCCAGGCTTTTGTAGATGACACTGTTCGAAGGATAGCCGACTGTCGAATCTTGTCACCGTGCTTGTAGACGAACAAAGAGGGCACCATCTGTGGAGATCACCTATCAAATTACAGACTTTGAACAAGGGGCCTCAATCACTGCATTATGGATGTGAACGTGTAAGCGTACCATTCTATAGGTTTTTTTCCGGCGGGAGTTGCTTCGGAAGGGCGAGGGCGTTGACGTCCATGTGAGGGACTTCTCAAAATAAGGTCTCCCCTGCAATTTGCGCAGCACTTCGGCCTTGACATCAGTACTCAATGGCACAAACTCTACCTTGTTTCTTGCCATCTTGCACCAACTGCAACTCTGCAATTCACGATACAAATAATTCCTCAACTCATCAAGAGTTAGCTTGAACCAGTGCTCATTGCTCAATAGTGAAGGGAGAAAGGGAAGTAGTAATCCGGCTTCGGAATTGTATAACTATGGAGATCAGTCTCTTGAATCCACCAATCATTAGAAATCTGATGATTTAGATCATGATTGCATTAGATATTGCTTAGACTGATTCATTACTCCGCAATCACAAGAAGAGTTCGGGTGTGTCAGAACACGAAGCTCGGTTTGGCAGATACACTTGAGATCTCAGTCAACTTTTGTTAGCTAACACTCATCGTCGGAATGAGTGCCCTCTTCTCCGATGCTGAATTTCGTAAGATCATTGCCCGGTTGGAATAGTGCAGTACTTTCTCTGCCCACTTCACAGATACATTAGTGGTAGCTTTGCCCCTGGCACGCCTTTCAGACCATGCTTGGTTTCTAATCACCCAGGAAGACGGGACTGAACAGAGATACGAGATAAGAAACTCGGTTATGTCAAAATTTGAAACTTTACTCAGTTAGCATGATTGCATGTCCGATCGAAAAGGTTTGTGAGAAAACGGTTCTAAGCAATTCAAGATCCACTCAAAACCATTTAGTGTCCGAACAACTGTGATGTTGCAGGTTTTGCTGGTTACACTATACGCTTGCTAATGTAATGTACAGTATGAGGTTCTAGAGAGTGCAGCAACAACCGACATGATGGTCATGTTTCGAATGCTCGAGGACGAGGTTCGAGACGATCTTCATCCGGAGTTATCGCTTGATGTACAAGAATCTTGCATGGATTTCTGGCGAGCAATTGAAGGTGGAATCGGCAGTGCAGCTTCTCGGACGATGAAAAACGAGTCCGCTGCCAGAGCGAAGCGAAGCTCCTGCCCAACTCGAAGATGGTTCTCAGCAGAGAAAACTCTCCATTCGGCCGTCAAGAAATAACGCACTCTGTCACTATGGACTTTACGGCACTTTATGATGTGCTCTGGAGAGTGGTCATGTATTCCTTGGAGCTTGACCACGGAGCGGATTCGACTGCCATGTATTTTCATGAAGCCCGAGGGGATTTCCTGCATTGCAAACAAACCTGTCAATACCTGGTAAACAGACAAAATATAACTCTTTGCTTAAAAAAGAACAGACTTGAAAGAACTCGCTGCAGATACTTTCTTTGCAAGTCCTCGTTTTCTAAGGAACATTGAACCCGCGTCATGTGAGTGCTACGCATGCAGAAGACTCTTACAAAGTTACTTAACACGCCACTAGCCACATTGGTGGTTGTTAGTTTCTTGAAAAAGGTGGGACAAGTGGTATGTTTCGTGAGTAGATCCGTTTGCAGCGAGTCGAGTTTCTCCTTTAAATTCACTGCCATTTTCTCCTTCGCATTCACTGCCAGTCGCTTGTCCATGTGCAGCAAGTCCAGTTTCGCTTTTGCATTTGCTGCTGCGTTCCGGTGACGGAATACGTACACCTCAAACTCGGACATGGCTGCCGTGAGAGCGAAAACCAGCGAGTCGCCTTCCAACAGGCCATGAGAAGTTGTGAATGCTTTCCACCCTCTTGATAATCGGACTACAGAACATGTAAGAGATAAAATAGAGATCTCGAGCGTCACAGCCCAAGTTTTCGTGGACGACTGCGTTCGAAGGGTAACCAATTTTCGAATCTTGTCACCGTGCTTCTTAATGAACCAAGCGGGCACCATCTGTGGAGGTCGACATAAAATACAGTAATCAGAAGCTGACATCTGAGAGGCTTTGTATGAAGGGCCTCAATCATTCCATTATGGATTTGAAGATTCAAACAAGGGAAGTATGAGCATACCAATCGACAGGAAGTTTTCCGGCGAGGATTGCTTCGGAAGAGCGGTGCACAAGACGACCGTGTGAGGGACTTCTCAAAAAAGGGTCGCCCCTGCAATTTGCGCAGCACTTGGGCCTTGTCATCGGTACTCAATGGCACAAATTCCACCCTGTTTCTGGCCATTTTGCACCAACCGTCAGCTCTGCAATTGAAGGCTCAAATGATCACTCAACTCAATAAGAGTTAGCCTCAGCCACTAATCAATACTGGACCGACTTTAGAGCAGAAGCCATCTCAAATCAATTCCGAATCGAGGCTTCATCTACGACTCCAATCTGGCTGAGTGGACTCGTAACTGATAGAATCGGTAGAGATATTCACGTGTATCTGGATAGATTTTAGCTATACACAATTGTTGCTGATTTGAGCCATGAGACAAACTCTCAGAAAAGGAAGTAATCAGCGTCGTGTTCGTATGATACGGAAATCAATCTCTTGGATATATGCAATCAAAAATGAAATGATTGAAACATTGATTAAATAACACATCACGCCTGGAGATCAATACTTCAAAATCACAAACAAGAGTTAAGTGTACTGGTCTAAGCTACTCAAGTGATATCAACTGGCGCCAGTAAACGAGACCACCATAAATACAAGACTGAGTGACATGCAAGCTGAATGATTTGCCATTTCCTCCAGAATTTATTGTACACTCGAGAGCAATAGCATCGTACTTACAAAATCAGGAAGCTATGCGAGATGTACGCTAAAAGCCTCTTGAAGTAACAACTACGATTTCTTCACAGTTTTAGAACAGTTTCAAATTTGTAGGGCGCACTAACCCCACTTAGATCAATCCTAGACCGAGCAAGCTCCAGCTCGCTATTGTAAGAATTGCAAGCAATGAGGCAGCTGCTGCGGGATCGAATTGGACTCATCACCACCTCCTCGTCACCAAGTTCTATGACACAGAAATTTACAGCACAAAGGGGGATCCGAATCCAGCTTGCGATTCAATCAATGGTTCCCAAGGCGGATGATGCTCCACACGTCCATCACTCCCGGCGGAACAGGCCCAAGTGCAGCTTTCACAGCAGCTTTGGCTACTGAATCCACATTGACAGGCGGTACAAAAAGAGGCCCCACAAGTGGGATTTGCGTGAGCGCTTTGGCCTGCTTCATCACCGCTTCCAGTGGTGATCCGATCATGCCCAATGGCACCTTCACGCCCGCAATTTTGCGATCACCGTAGATGAAGCCTGGCCTCAAAATAACGCCGGAGTAGGGGAACTTCGACCGAACTGCATCCTCAGCCAGCTTCTTTCCTTCAAAGTAGCCTTGCAGCACAAGGGATGGGAGGCCGAAATCCGCAGCGGAGACGTAGACGAAGCGCTTCACGCCTGCTCGAGATGCTGCCCACACTGCAGTGCGATTCGCCTCGCCATTGATTCGCTTCATCTGGTCGTTGGTGCCGAACCCTCCCACGCAGGAAATCACCGCTTGAACTTCCGACAGAGAATCCTCCCACCGGGACGGGTCGAACAAGTCGCCTCGCACCCAAATCACATTGTTTAGCCAAGTCTCTGTGCCCTCGGGGCGACCTGTTCGATTGAGACTCACCACGGGCACCCCCCGCGAGAGCGCTTCCACGCACACGTGGGAGCCAACAAAGCCGTTCCCTCCCAGCACCATCAGCTTCTTCCGCTCCTTAGGTTTCACTATGGGCTCCTCGGAGCTGGCTGATGGACCCGCATGGGCTGACGAACCCGAATGGGCAGACGAACCCGAATGGGCAGACGAACCCGAATGGTCTGACGGACCCGAATTCGCAGAAGACATAGACCTGACGCTCACTGACCCCAGAAGCCGCTGCCATTTGTGGGCCGCAGCTCCTCTCGCTCCTTGCACCACTACCGCCATGCTCAAAAGCTCAATTCCGAGAGTTTCAAGCTCCAAAATCTGGACTATGTACACACAGAAATCTCGAGAAAGCTGCAATCAAATCCCCGCAAACGATCGGAACCGAAACACCACCCGAATATTCACTGATTTTGCGAAAGAGTCAGGGATCTGATGCAAAATTGCACATTGCGATGCTGTTGCAGGAAACCCTAACAGGAAAATGGAAAGTGATTGAAGAAGAGGTGGGAGAATGAGAATTGGAATGTGAAAGTGCAGCAGCGGTGACGTTGATAGATGCCAAGTGCCGCGCTCCGCCTGCGCCATGGCTGCCTTCGCCTTGCTTCCACGTCCCACAGTCCCACTGCTGCGGCTGCAACGTTCGCCCCCCACCATTTTCACACCAGATTCCTGCACTTTAGTAGGCTTTTTTGGGTAAGTATCAAATCTTTATTTTTGGTATACCAGCATTGGGGATACACTGTAGTAAGAATAATCTTCGATACTTGCTGCTGATGTTACTACTAAGTGACATGTGTGGACATTTTTCAACAATCTTTACCATTCGCAAGAGAAAAAAATTCATACGCCAGTATTAATATCCTTTTTCAATTGTGAAGGAATAAGGGATTGGTTCACAGTGCATTTTCTCACATGAAGAGAAGAGAGCCCAATGAGCAAGGGAGCGATTTGAACACAATGTTAAAATTGATTCAGTATGGGTTTAAGTTTTAAACAATATTACAAAACTTAAAGCGAACAAAGTCTCTTGGAGTAAAAGGTGAGTTCAAATCGATTCTCAGAGATGAGTTCGATGATTTCCTCTTCAAGTACAAACATTGTGAAGTATCATGATTCCTATTTTTCCATTTTGAGCATTCGAACTCGTTCATGAATCTTTGCTTCAGGCATTCAAGCTTTTGAAGCTTTTGAAACTTTGTGCTTAAGAGGGCAGATTATCACTTCATTGCGCACCCTCTTTTTCGATCATTTTCTAAGATTCATAAGTTATCAATTAAGTCAGTATGTAAGTTCAAATGCAATGCAAATTGCGTGGCGTGCACCATCTCCTGATCCTCCTCGGACGACATTTATCATGCCCAGAGTATATTGGACTATGCTAGAATTGCGAGTGTAATTAAGTATGGAAGATGAATTGGGCACATACGAAGTGTTACTTCTACTCCGCAAAACCTTACTCTTCTCGGTTCGATTGTGTACCGAAGCATGTAACCAATTCGGAGCAAGAGAGCATTGCATATCTTCGGAGGCTCTGTAAGTACAGAAGGCCAAAAGCAGCCTCGCCAGAGAACTTAGCCAGCAAGATGGGTTACAATAACTATCATCAGCGTCACTCAGATTGAAACTAGCAACTATGCAAGCAGGAGGTATACTGAGATGCTTAGCAGTAGAACCAGAGTCAAAGCGTGAAAGTTTCGAGAATGTCAGAAAACCATTTCAAACTTTGATTGCTGTAATTAATATTTCAGAACCGCATGAAGCCAGCCTCTTGCTTGTGGAATTCGAGACAAGAAGCTGATATTTTGAAACCGCCCAGCCACCAATGAGCATTTCACTTTACAAAGGGCACAACTCTATGCGTTACTATGCACAATCCAAACCCTCAACATCGATGTGTCGGAAGACGAACTACAGATATGTGACCATGAGGTGCTACAGGGGGCTACAAATAGCAAGGAGTGGTGGGAAGGATTAAAATGTAAGTCGTAGCTATGTTTCTATTTCGAGCCATTCCGACGCCCACCTCTAAAAAAGGTTGATCTAAATCGTTGGCTAATCGTGTCCAGTCTGCTACTATTCGCTGATGGCGTATTCTCATTCCGTAAAACAACAGTCTTATTCTTCTGCTCCGCTTCCTTTTTGTCAATATCATGAAGAGAAGCCGCAATAGCCTCCATAAACATCTGTCACCAAAAAAACAAGCACCTCCGCCTTAGATCCTGCAGAAATATCTGGCTCCATTTCATGAAGACAAGAAGCTGCGAATTTAGACTCTATCGAGTTTATCCTTACCCGCTCTTCATCGTCAGAATTTGTAGGCTCATTTTCAAAGAAAGGCTCATAACTAGGCGAAGAATGCCCAGCAGCTTTAAAGTCGTCTCCAAGTTGGCAAACGTGCTCCCAGCATTTGTCACGCCCATTTGAGGCAGGTAATTTCGACTGGTCAGCATGGACCCCGTTCTCAGAAGCCTGAAAGATAGTCGCAAATTATCAGAGAAATAAATCATACATATAGTAGCGACTAAAGACCAAATATAGATAACTGTTGTGGAACTATCACTGCGAAGCAGATGGATCCCTGAAGTTTACGTACCTCAGCACGGGAGGATGTGCCTTCAGATCCTTCGCCATCACAAATTCTTAGGTCGGAAAGATCTCCCTGCTGGTCGCTCAGGTTCACAGGTACCTGCACGAACACCCAATAAATTTCACTTTCCACACTACCAGAACATGAGAATCAAGGCCGTCATTGTCGTTCTCTCAAAAGTCCAAGTAAGGAACAAGCACTAAGACTAACCACGAGTTCATCGGAAAATACAAGCTTTGTAGTAATAACTGATGATAAACTACTGCTTAGGCGATACGAGAGGTAAGAATATCGTACAACTGTACGACTCATCTGCCACCGAGAGCGTGTGTGAGACAGCGCATCCTCTGTCGACTCCGTACTTGGGCCTGTCCGATCACCACAAAGATAGAAAAATCAGCAATTCGTCATATTTGTAAATTATGATAGCCAAAGATGTAAAGAGATGTGCACAATGTGAAAGCTAGCAGAATTTGTTCGAGATATCAAAGCTGAAAGCTGGATATGAGAGCTTTCACAAAGGTTCTCACAAAAAACAAAGAGAAACAGGTGCATGTATACCATCAGAACTGTTCCCGGCAGCTGGTGACGATTCAGTGTTCGTGTCGGAAGATGGTCGGACTGCCCCCAACATCTCATAAAGCGTATCCTATGAGAAGGAAACTTCAAGTAAGACTACATGGTAAACTTTGTGAAGCTAGTGCAAGAATCGTCAGCTATTAGTGCCAACATTTCTGAATGCGCTCAAATAATGTGGAAAGCGGAAACGCACCTCATCTAATTCATCAATATCCAGTGCATCATCGAAGAAGTGTGGTTCAGGTTCCGGAACAACCGGTGCATCAGGAGGACGCAAGACATTGAGGAAGAATATCGTGATGGAATCATAATAAAACTGCGGTCGTGGAGAATTGTGATCACCATCAAACTTGATTATATTTTTGTCACCCTGTGTCACAAGGTCAGAAATAACGATAAGAGAGTTGTGCTTGAAAATGCTCCGTAAATGCTGTAACCGTAACTTCGCAAGTGATTGGCAGTTCCAGAAAAAAGAATTTACATCATAGCCATTCATGAAGAAGCCAGAGTGTAAGTTTTAAAGGTTAATCAAGTAAGACTGCTGAAGCTCAGCTTATTGCAGTGGTAGTATCTTCCATACTTGCATAATGTTTCATTAAGATTCCATAGGTGCACAAGACACGACATCTGAAGGTGAGACTTACTGTATAAGCCTTAAAGATGAGGTCAGAATGATGAGGTTGTATAAACGCATCATCTGTTGCATGTCCAAAGAGAGCTGGAATGTGCGCTTTCTTGGCCACCTGCGAATCAATCAGACCAGTGAGACTTTCGTAATGGTAATGAGAAAGAATCCGTCCATGTTCATAATTAACTTAACTATCACTTCATATAATGCTCTCAGTGATTACCTGAACTGTGTCCAGGTCCATGATGTCAAAGTGGGCCTTCTTTTGTATAGCCTTCCGCATGTACTGCACAGCCACTTTAACCTGCATGCATACATCATGCATCAACACTATGAGTAGGAATGACCGTATTCTAAAGCAGTTTATAAAAGGTGAATCTATAACATTAGAGATGTGATGGTAAGACAACCAGTACCGTGAACTTTGGAAGACGAATCTTGTACACGTCAACAAGTTCCATCATGAGGTTGTTGAGATTTGCGAAGGGGCTGTCCAGAACCATGCCAGCTATAAGAGGGTCTTGAGCTCCATACATAAGGCTGTAGCAATTGAAAAAACTGATTAGGTGAAATCCACAAGTTTCTGAGAGAAATGCAGATAGCTAATACAAAACAAGTAAACGAAACTAGGAGTCACGAGACTATGATACGCCATAAGACATTGATGAAGAGGTGACGTATTTCATAGTAGATTAATACACATGTCAAACTTTCTGAACTCCTTGTTCATAAAAACTCAAAGTATTATGAAGGCTCATTATTCGATAAAACTGTTTCTTGTACTGCAAATCGTAGTACATAAATCAATAGACAATCAGTAAGATAAATGCAATACCAGGTCACAGCTCCCATGGAGCGACCCCACAATCCGATGCACGAGACTTGCTCGTCAGTCCGTAAATGGTTGACGACTGCTCTTAAATCATCTGTCTGTACACAGGAGAGAAAGAAGTACAATAAAATCCGATCAATATTCGGGACCGTTAAAAATGGGCTCACTGAGCGTCTTCTACCGAACCAACCCGACTACTCCACGAGCATCAAATCAGCATGACCATGACGCTGTCAGAGGGTTAAGGCAAGCAAGAAAAATAGGCTCAGCAACCAACATTTGTGTCATACTGACCAAACGAAATATGGAAATTATGAGTGTAGATGTAGAAATTCATCACAGATGATTGTTACCTCATTCCAGCCCAAGCTGACGTAGTTGCCATCAGACAGACCCGAGCCCGAGAAGTCTAATGTAAAAACAGTTATATTACACGGTAAAAGTATAATGGCTGCCTCATTAGCATCGGCTCGGCATCCACTGCACAATCACGTGATATGACACGAGTAAGCCAGAAGTCAGGAAACAGTAAATCAAGCAGACGGAAACTGTCAAATACTACATTCCTTCCTAGTGTGTAATTCAGACGTTGTAAGCTCCACCAAGTAACTAGAAGCCTGAAACATAAATCATACTTAATAGCACCTTACAAACAAAGAAAGATCTGTGACAATCATGAAGGTAATACTCCTGAACAAACCATCCAATACTTCGTAATCAGACTCGTAAGATGCTGAATTCATGACTAACCTGTTGCCATGACAGTATATAACGCACGGAAGTGCTTCATTCTTGGGAGGATTTTGAGGCATATAATGACTACATTGCAGTACATGGCCTCTACTATTTACGACCTGCAAAAATCAACATACTCATATCAATTTGTTCAAGTGCCAAACGAATTTCAATCTTGAGCAGGTTTCTTCTTATCGGTTTTGCGCAGAAGAAGCAACATACATAGGACATGATATACCGTCACTCCATGAGCACCACCATACATACACTCAGATGATTGAAAGCTTTCTCATATGTTCGTCAAATAATTCAGAAACTGAGAGATTGCGAACCTGGAGATCTTTTCGCATGTACTTCCGGCTCTTCAGCAAGAACTCATGCTCAAGTAAGTCCAAAGACGGGCTGTAATTCGCTCTGCAGATGTAATGAGCACCGATCATTACACATGGTTAATACTTGCGAAATCAGAAGTTGGTCCTCACCATCAGAAAGGGACAACAATCAAGACCAAAATGATTGAATTTGATCCGCTTTCAAGAAAACTATGAAACAAGATGATTGAGATGACACATAACGCACTAACTATATGAAATAAATTCCAGGAAACTATACATACGTTAGGACAATTCCCAACCATTGCAATTACTGAAGATTCAGACATATTCAGTGAATAACGAGCATTTAACAGCAATTTCCAATGCCGAAATTACATCAGAAGAAACAATCTATCTCCCAAGATGACCTATGTGCTGTAGTAAAAAGCCGGTGTCAACAAAACACGACCGAGCATTCTGTAGGGTTGTCCTTAAAAGTAAATATCTCGGAGAACAAAAAATATGGTTGAAAAAATACCTTGGAGGCCGAATCACAAAGTTCACTAGTTGCTCCATCATCCTATTCAGGAAGGTAAAATGAATCTCCTACAAACCTCCTCCACCGATCCCGCTAATAGTGGGCTACTGTTATCCGCAGGCCAGTTTTAATAGCGCCATGAACCTAACTTTCCCTTTTCTATCCTCAGAAAGTCCTTGTTGATGTCCACCAGAACAAATCATTCCTACTCTGACCTAATTACGACTTCCTTTCTCTGCAGGTGCCCTCCTCTACTATTGCACTGTCACCAGCACCCGGAAGTCCACAGGCAAGTTTGCTTCGTGATGCCACTTTCCAAATCAGCAGCCTTCTTAAATCAGTGACTCAGTAATCCGATAACTGACCTAACAGAATGCTGTCCAGAAGTTCGCACTCTTCTTTCCTTTGAGAGTCTTGTCGGGACCACATCAAGCACTCCAGTGACCAGCGCGAGATAATTGAAGCTCACTACCTTTCTAGCTTTCTCAATCCACACTGCATTAACTAACTGAAGATGTCAAGTATCCCTCTCCATAACCCAGGCGAAGAGAAGAAATCGCTCAAACTGTGTAACGACAGGGGCCTTCACCTAAAATGTTCTTCCTGGATTCTTCAAGAGAAGGAGATAAATGACTTATGCACTAATTCCTGGATCATGTAGACTGGAGCGATCCTGTACTCGTCTTCCAAGAGAGAAAACAACCTGTTTCAAAAAAAAAAAAAAATAAGGCACTCATTCATCAGCAACCAGTGCTTGCAGACTGCAACCGTTCTCTTCAGGAATCGATACCTAGTGAACTGATAAGGTCAAACAACACCCTGCTACACTAAAGCTCTTGGTTGAGAAAGTGAGAAATTACTGCGTGAAGAGGAATTTCGACAGAAGTGAATCGACCAAGAATGTAAACGAGCAATTAACATCAACTCTAAGTACACACGATAATCTGCCACAGAAAGAGAAAACCTACACAGAAAAAAAAAAAAATAAAAATAAAAAAATAAAAAAATAAAAAAAAAAAAAAAAAAAAATTCAATGACATGAGACCTGTAAATCTACACCAAGATCTTCACCGTGCTTACCCTAAGTGCAAAAAGCTACGCGCACTACAACCAAAGAGCACTCCTAAATGCGCAGTTCAAGTATAGCGGCACTGCTCGTCTCCAAATCTCACTAAAAGCTATTTCCCGGACAAATTACCTAAACACTTAAGCCTCAAATCACATCGATCACCATACCGCTCACACGCTCACAACGCCGAAGACGCTCGACATCCGCAGATCGTGTGCTATTGTATCTGTCATGATTACATACCGGCCTGGACGGTTCCTTCCACAAAAGCTGGCGGATCAGCTCTACATGACTCGGCGCATTCACAGAGAGCACACGAACTAACTTGACTTGCAGTGGGCGCGTTCAAACCCTGACGTGCGGAACCAACGACTAGGTAAGGCTGGCGTAAGAAACACTCACGGGAGCGGAGATTCCACCACGTAACTTAAAGTCTGACAGTTGCGCTTCCTGCGTGTAGCACTTGTTGCAAGCGATGTCTACGGGCCTGCGGGAATCCGATGGCGCAAAGGCCGGATTGACTCTCTCCCAACGACAAAGCTCCGAACACCATGGCTGTACCCACAACGACGAGCCAGAAGGACCGACTGAAGGAAGAAGCCAGCAATCCAGCAAGCAGCCAGCACCTGGCATGCCTTGAGACCCGGGCCACTTTCCTTCCGGTAATCAACTGCCTGGCCCCGGTCACATCGTATCCCAGTGGCGGGTATCAATCTTCTGCCCCAGTCACATCGATTCCTAAGCTGCCAGCGAAGCGAGACACGGGCCGGGAGACCCGGGCTGAATTCGTTCCGGTTATCTACGGCACGCGCCGGTGACATTCTTAGGATTAAATGAGTGGAAATCCAAATAGCGGGGCTAGCGAAGTAGAGAACCCTATTGTCGGCACGGCAGGGATGAAAGTCGTTCGTTCGTGTGATGATTAATGAGGTGGTCGTACTGTTGGTAGATTGCATGCACCCTTTACTTATATTTCTTGCTGTATTATTGTGTTGGTTACAATGAGCTTTCAGGTCCAGAGAAATTCCCCATGCACTCATCATGTGACTCTGAATGTCTTTGATGTAACAGGTTACGAAGTAAAGCGGATGGAACATCAGCTTGTGGGAAGAAATGTTGTGCAGGGCACGAGAATTATGTATGAGATGGTTGACTCCCAATTGCTGGTACCTTGCAAATCACAAAAGACAACGGAAATTTTAAGATTTTACTGTTTGACCCCTAAATTTTCTTGTGTATTTTGGAGTTTGAAACCTCAAAATTGCAATTTTCAACCTCTATGTACTTCTTAGAATATGTATTATACTATTATTATAGTATACTTCTTATTATACTATTACATGCTTTTTGACTTCCACTTGTAAAATCTTGTAGTTAACCCTATTTTTAGGTATTTGTCAAAAAATTGACCGTTGGCTCTTTATCATTTGTGAAATAATAGCATTCAAAGTTGCAACAAAAGTTTGTTTGGGCATTCCACAAGATGTGTGTTTTCAATGGTGAAAAGGGCAAGTTGATGATTGTTACCCTAAACCGTATGCTCATATCTTTTTCAATGTAGGTAACTAAGTTGAGTATGCGCATGCAAAATCTTAGGGTTCCCCATAGATCACTTATGCGGTGATGCTCATATATTCACATAGTGAATGAAGTATATATGGATTCAACATAATTTGCAAGTTCTTCACTTTGATTTGCTACTTACAAGAAAAATCTCATTCATAATCAACTAACTCACCTTAATATTCTTCTCTTGATTGGTACACAAGTTACATTGGTGTAAGTATATGAGGAGATGTAAGATTGCAACTTTTCATATTCATATGATCACCTAGTAGAAGTGGAGATGCTCTAATGCCCCCTTCACACCCGGAGGTGTGAAGTTGGTAAACAGGTAGTTTTAGGGGAGGTATGGAACCGGCCTTTCACACTACGAAAGGCTGTTTATTACCGAACCTAGTCACACGCAGACGTGTCACTGAATTTACAACTTTCTAGCTACAGTGCTAGTGGAGTGGGAGCGTAGTGGCAGGAATGTGTTCCGGAAAGTGGCCAACTACCAAGAATAGAAAAAAAACGTAGTTTGGGCGAAGGTATGGAAAGAGAAAATTTCACAGCAGTTAAATGTGAAGATAGAGTACAGTGATTATCGGGATTTCCCTAGATTTTTGGGTGAAAGCTTCGGTGCCCGAGAGCTGCCCGGTTTCGCTGCCCAAAAACTGTGTACTCAGTGTAAACTACATAATTCCTTCGTACTTCACTACAGTTCATCTCTCCTCTACATCTACAGTGTTCTACTATGGATTTCTACTTCCAATTCTACTGCCTTGACCTGGTCGTTCAAGATCTTCACGCTGCTCGGTGTAGGGGAGTATCAAGGGCTATGGCAGACCCGGCGATGGACCTGTCCCAAGGAGGAGCACCCCAAAGTGAGTTCATGGACACAATTTCCATTGTCAATTCTTACGCCTCAAGTTGCAAAGGTAGTCCCATAGTACACGGTCACACATTGCGGTATTGAAATAAATCATAGTTCTTTTAAGGAGTAGTGCACATACCTTCACTGAATTTTGCGTTAAGTACTCTGCCATGTAGCTGCAGACTGTGGACTGTAGTCTTGAATGTGCGAGGTGATAGTGCAGCGAGACGCCTGGGCTCCCCCCGAAGTGTTCCTGCACACCCACCCCACCCCCCTCCGACGCCCAAGTCAGTGAAAAGAATTTAAAAAGTACTGACTCAAATGATGTTACATATGCGGTTGTCACAGACAGTACCAGTTCCGAAGTCCAGCAACCGAGGAGGCCAGCAGCAAGAGGGCCCCGTAGAGCTAGAGGAACACATGATGAAGGAGCGGCTTCTGGCAAGAAGGAGCGTGATCCAAATTGGAGCAAGTATGAAATACTTGCACTGGTAGAGGCCAAGAAGCAAGAGTACATAGAGGAATTGTCTGTTGAGGATGTGAGAGAACTTATGTGTCCAGAATTGGGGAAGTGGGGCAAAATAGCTATTATACTGAATGCAGGAAAGGGGGAAGGGGATGTACCGAGAGATAGAGACGCCTGCAAGTACAAGTGGAGTACGTTGCTCTCAGATTTTAAGAAAATCTACGACTTCCATCGTAGGACCGGGAGGAATTCCGAGGAGTATTTCACAGATACTAACCCGGATGAGAAGAAGTTACACAAACTACCGAAGGCATTCTACCTTGTGGCATACAGGCACATGTTAGAGTTTCTGAAGGATAAAGCAACCATGAATCCTCCTCACGCACGGGATACTATGGATCCCATGGATGCCAATTATAAGTCCCCCGTTTCAGATGAAGTAGTCCCCGGAAGCGGGTTCCAGGACAGCATGAGCGAGGAAGTCTGGCCTCGGCCTGTGGTGAGGGCTGCCTCACACATAGATTTAACCGCCACAGACTCTCCGGCGGTTTCATCTGGCCCGAGCCAGACCAATGCCTTCAGACATGGAGTACAAGTTGTTCGGCCCGCTGCACCCCCACCCACTGCATCCATCGCAGATCTTGGGGGGCACAGCGTGGAGCCGAGGAGCCCTCGACGCATGGTTGAAGATATCAATCTGAATGCGCCTCCCCCTCAGGTGGATACCCCTCAGAAGACCACCCCTGCATCGAACCCCCCCTCGGCAAGGAGTCCCCTCCCATCAGCGGGTGCAGCTTCAGCCCCGGCTGGATCATACCGTGCAGTGTCTAGGCAGGGCCGTAACCCGGTTGAGGTTCACGTCCTTTCCTCTACTGCAACATCCGCTACTGCGGAGCTGAAGAAGGCAATGGGCAATACGGGCCATAGGAGGAAGCGGACAGCAGAATCAAGTGCGATTGCGGATGGGGTGACAGAGTGCGGAGAAGATGTTCAAAGTGTTGAGCGATATTAACGAGACGCAGAGGAGCAGTGAGAAGGAAAAACTGGAAGTCCATGGTAAGCATTTCCAGCTGAATCTAGAGTATAAAAAAGAGAGAGACAAATTGAACTTTGAGAATGTGAGAATCGCACAAGAGCACACACGCCTAGGACTCATGAACCAGCAGATGGTGGTTCAAGCAATAGCGAACCTGGCATCCGCTATATCCAGATCAGTTGCACCTGCAGTGTCGCCCCCTACAATGCCAAGACCTACGGAGCCTCTGTCACCGCAGCGACCCCCGTCTCCAGCACCTACAGAAGACTCTGCATCCGAATGAACACACCAACTGTGAGTCCAGATTCCCGGTATAGATGGATACCTTAGTTAAAAGTTCTTGATTCAGAAATAGAGAGGATGGCCTCGGGTTATTCTCACATCTACTGACTCTGCTCGCATCCTTCTACTTATACCTAGCTCCCACCTGTAGAGATGTATGCACAGTCATACATATCTCGCATGTTAGTTCCACTGTAGCTACAGTTTTGATGTAGGCCGTAATGGCCCAAAAGAAACAAAACGTGTCATGGCTCATGTCTTCGTATCTTCCAGTATGTTTATGTTATAATAAATTTCATCTACCGGACTTTCCTACATGTTGTGTCAAACTGATGGGAAAAAAATATGTGCGTACCTGCTTACAAAAGACCGAAATGCTTCGGCCCCTCCCACCCACCCACGGCCTGCCCATATGACAACGGTACTGCTCATGCTCAGCCACCATGCTAGTGACATCGCAATCAGCCCCTAGCTTGGACCAGAAACGCAGCAAGTTGACCCCTTTTCGTTTCCCCTTGTGCCTCGTCACGTGGAGCACCTTCTTCACCAGGTTGTTCCTCTGCTGGCTCTTCATCGATGATGGGGACCATCCCCTCCCTCTGGAGCATCGCCAATAACCTATCAACCTCGTCACTGCTCTGGCCGAGCAAGAGGTTGTGTAGGATAGCGCAGCAAACTACCACATCCGGTAACAAAGTGACATGAAGGTCTGAGGCGGAATGCAACTCACGGAAGCTTTGCTTAAGTATCCCAAAAGCATTCTCTACTACAGATCTGGCTCGGGAAAGCTTTCTATTGAAGACTGTCTCTTGCACAGAGCGCCTCCCCCCTCCCACATCCCGATACGGTGTAATCAGCCATGGAAATATTGGGTAGCCCTTGTCTCCCACAAGGTATGGAACGAATCCGTCCACTGCATCAGCTGGATTGAACAAGTTGGTGGTAGTTGCTCGCTGATACAGCATTGAACGATGCAATTGACGAGCGTCATTCGTCGAACCAGGCATTCCCACTGACAGATCAATGAATTTGCGGCTACGGTCCACCACCGCTTGACATTGCATTGTATAACCTCCACTTTTAAAATAAAAGTAGTCCTCTGGACTGTTGTTAGGTTTTCTGATGGGAAAGTGAGTGCCGTCTATGGCTCCCACAATCCCTGGTAGGCCACTGAACTCTTTAAACTGAACCATAATCATTCGCAACCGGTTGCCAGAAGGCCATGAGATCTCACTGCGGAGTTCATCGTTAATAGCCTTGACTACATCGCGGATTATACCGGAAGTAGTACTAGTTCCAATTGCAAAGAATTCAGAACAAAGCAGCAGACTCGCACCTTAACACAATTTGAATAATGTGCATGCAACTCGAACAATCGGGGGAATGGCCTGCCGGTACCTGGTATTTTGTTTCTCAATGTGCGGCCTTAGGAGATTGGTTAGGTTGAACACAGCGCCCTTTGTGAACCTAAAGTTTTCCAGCCATCGATCATCATCATACTCTTGCAGGCAGAATTTTGAAAACCATGATGTAGACCGTGGGAGAACCCACCAGCCAAGCTCATGATCTAACAGGGTCGCGGCATGAACGACTTTGAAATCGTGAAGGACCGATGCCACAATTGAGTTTATATTGACAAGGGCGTCATGCACTTCAGCCACCATGTCAGCAGAGCCACCTTCGTCTGGGCGAACTTCCTCATCCGGGCGGAACATCGTGTCCACTACATTCTGCAGTAGAAGCACTAGCGACGGCAAAAAGAAAGCGACGTTCTGGGGACCGACTCGTTGATCCATCAGCGGAGCAACTCCTACAGTACACCTAAACCCTAATTTGTAAGCAGCTTGCTATGGAAAAAGGCAGAATATCAAGTACGACGCAGCGATGACTACTGTATTCGAAAGAAAACGGAAGTCTCTGCAACGTATGAATTGAACAACTCCCTAAGTGCCCGGCTGCGATCAATGGAATCGGAGAAGTGAACGTTGCGGAAGAATGCGGTGCTCCTGCGGGGGGAGGGGAGGGAGAAGATGAACTTTCCTTTCCATGGGCTGCCCAGAAAACTTCTTCGCCCCTGCCCCGATTGCCCGCCTCCAAAAATTTCACACTCACGTCAGTCCCTCCCGGAATTTGCTATTCCGTCACATCCGGGGGGACAGGGAGTGGCAACGTCTTGGCACATATCAACGATGATGTGAGGGCACCACTCCATGCCTCCGTCACCACGAATTCATCCAATCCGAAATGTCACGAACCAGAAACAGTCAGTGGGAACAGAAACTGCATTTTTCGACAGGCACAGTGGTAACGTGTAGTTTAGCGAAATTTCCCATCTATATGTGTGAAGGGGGCATAATAGAAGTAAGAAACAAGCTTAGATTTCTAGGTTATGTTTGGTATTTGCATTATTCACCCCAAGAAGGATCCCATAGGCATATTATCAAGGTACGATTTGATTCACTCCAATCTCCCAACTCCAATCTCCCAACAGAGGTCCATGGTTTGAATTCTTCATTTGAGAAATAAGCAAACAAATAGTTATACAATATACACTCGTGAGAATCTAAACATAGCTTCAAAGACACTCACCGAGGACGAGGCTTTCATTGTGGAATTTCAATAACAGAGAACGATTCTTAACCGGCAACTCATTCATCAGGTCAAAGACTTCCCGATATGGTATTGCTTTTTCATATAAAATTTCGGATAATGGGATATTCACTCGAGTGACCCACATGGTTTTGGTTGCATTCAATAATGCATTCCATGTTCCAGATAGTGGAGGCTGGACCAAGCGCGCAGGCTTTTCAAGTGTGGCATCAGTTGTCACCATCCAGGACCACAGTCTCCAAATTACTTGCACAATCGTGCATGCTCCCTTCACTCGTGTACCCTGCACTTGCAAAATCTGATTCTGGACCACCCCAGGTCAAAGCCCTGACTCTCTGAACCTTCTTCGCATCTCCATCCTTAACATTTACTAATCACATTCTTTACACACAATGTTCACGTGCCACGCACTTTCTGAATAGGTGCTAATCACCACATCATCCACACAACCTCAACCTACCTCTTTCGAATTGCCACACTACCACTCATTCAAAACTGTGTCGGAGGTTTGATTAATTTTCAAGTTTGCTATCCTCTGGAAGGCTGACTAATTGGCTTAAGATTAGGTCCGACAATGATTTGCCATGGCGGTCCAGCCTTCGAGAGCAGCTCACACCACCGTCGAGAACATCTTTCACAACGATATTCAGAGCTGCTACTCCCGGTACCTCAAAAACATCTACAGAATGTGTATGGGAATCATGGCCACTGAGAAGATGTTTCACTACGTGAGTTACCCAGGCTGGAGTGATGATGTGCTGCAGCCGAGTTATGTCTGTCCGGCAGTGAGGAATGACACTCACGTTCATTTGGTTGCCTTTATCCCCTGTTCTTCCGTGAGCCACTTTGTAAAGAGGTAGCTCCACGCCTGATGGAGCTGGCGATGCTTCAATCTGGAATGGGACACTACTGCTTGAACCTGAAAAATGCCGATACAATCCTTTCAGATTTACATACGGGAGTTCAAGAAGTGGTCGCCATTGCGGTGTAAACCACTGTTACCTGTTGTGATGTGTGCTATAGATAAAATGGACACAGGGGTGCTATGTTCGCTAGATCTCGCAGATGTCTTCCACTTAACCTGCTCACGAGGTACCTGCACAGAACAAAATGTTACTACAGCATTCCCGAATAGGCGGATGCTAAGAGGAATGATACGAGGATGCAGTAGAGTTCATACCAGGAGTTTCTGTAGAAGTATCTCGTGGTTGAGTCCTGTTCTGTCCATTGTGGGCAACATGTTGGGTTCAGGATTTCGTACATATTCGCAGCATTTGAACAGATTGAATGATGACAAGTGCTCTAGGAATGATTCTAACCTTATTCCACCGCCACCTGCAGGGCCATTAGTGTAGAGAGCTTCGAACTCCTGTACGAATTTCGACGCATGCTTTTGCATCTCAAACAACCCGTCCATACGCAATCGCACCTCATTTGGAACGTGCTTGGCATTAGCTGCCGAGAAAATCTGCAGACTATCCTGACCGACATGGTATGAAAGGATGCAGGACTCAACTCCAGAATAAGTTTCTTCCAACCATGCCCGCACCTGTAACACGTATTACCCATTCGTTGAAATCCAGCACATGAAACAATTCATTTCAAAACCTAACCTGGGTACATCCGCACAAAGTTTGCTAGCATCAAAAAGAAGCCGGATGTAGCTCACGTCCCTTTCGTGCAGTAGAAAGTTCAGCGTTTATTGTTTAAATTCACATTCAGCAGCGATGGTGTTGATAACAATCTCGGTAGAAAAGACTTACCAGATGATCAGCAGCAGCCGCTCGTTCAATGCACGAGCTGCCTCCATAAGAAATTTCTCCCCATCCTTTCCACCCACAATGCTGCAATCTCAAACGTACTCAACTACTGAGATGCTGTCACTACAGTGTTAAAGTAGTTAGAAAGATGAAAGTGGAAGGTCTGCTGCTTACTCACCTGAGGGACTAATCGCAAGAGCTTCCTAGGTGCAAATTGGGCTGCCGACTGTGCACCCTTGGCCATGACTCGGTCTGCAGAAATGGGCTCGAAGCTTACATTGCTGAAGTTCACTATCTGGCAAGTACAAGAGTGAAGTTCATGATCCATCAAAACATTCCAAGTTAGCTAAGCTTCATGAGTAATCGACCTACTAGAGCAGAGAAGATGAATCTCAACAATTACCACATCTGGAGTAATGTATCCTGCAGGGTCTCCAATTTCATACAGAAGTTGTTGCGTACATGTAGCAACACTGAGCTCCCCTCCACTATTCTCGATCTTGCCAAGTGTAACTCCGCCATTCCATGTCACATCCGCATATGGTAGCGATGAGGCAAGGAGTTTCTCAACAGACAAAGACCGCTGTGGATCAGCTGTCAAGCATAACAGCGATCGGTCACTAAGATTGCTAATCGGGGGAACATTAGTACCGTGTGAACAGACATACATGTACTGATTCTCAAACCAAGTGTTGCATACGGTATTTAACGACGATGCGATATTGGAGAATGTTTACCAGGATGCATGAAGTATCCGCCAGTTAACTGACACCCACATTCAAGGAGATGGCCTGCAAGTGTCCCTTGAGCTAGATACTCCCAATCATGCCACTTCCAACCAAGCTCATAAATCTGCAGAGGGTCATCTGTTCAGTCACTTCCTCAAAGGTATGGCTTAAGAATAAGTAATGCAACATCGACAAGGCCTTCTGAAAGCTACACAAATGAGTATAATCTAGGTTAAAGGAAGAGGCGTTTACCATAGGTGCAAGAAAAAGAGCTGCATCTGCTACGCGTGACGTGATGAGTACATCTGGTTTTGACGTTTCTAACGCATACACTAACGGTGCTGCTCCAAGATATGTGCTATATCCCTAAAAGCCACGAATGCAAAGCCTCAGTTCCTCGGCTACGCTCTGAAGCAACAATTTGAACCTAGATAAAGATTTGAACCTGTCAGCACTATTAAGAATTTGAGCTGCAAATGCGAAGCTAGGAACGCTTCGGTGACTCACCCCAACCTCAAGCTTGGACTCCGGCTGCTGAGAGCGCACTGCAAGACAACAATAGCTAAATACATCCAGATCACAACACAAGCACATACTAAGCACGGTAGAGTTTTCTGTAAAAGACCTGTGTCAACGTCAAGGAGCTCATACGCCACAGCCACGGTGACAGGAAGACCCAATTTAGCAGCGACCTCCATAACTTCCTCTTGCGCGCCCAAAGGATCCACTGCACGCTAGCAATACACGCCGTCCCACACTCAGCTCCTAGATTTGCTCATTAGTGAAGAATCCTAATCCTCACTTTAGCTGCATTTCCATCGGCAGAACCTATGTTACAATAGACAGTACCGAGGTTGTAGTTAGATTCAGGAACTAACCAGCACCCATGTTGGTGATCAAACGAACCCCTCGCCGCATTGCCTCTGGTAATAGCAAGCTCATCCATTCCGAAACTGTTTGACAATGAACACGAAACCTCAATATACCATGGCATGAAGAGCAGAATTCAAAAGCCTAGGGCAAGAGAGATGGTGTCCAGAGCAAGCCACATACTGCGAGGATCGTAACCCTTGCCATCAGCATGCATGGCCTCATAGCGAATTGACAATGTGCGCTCTGCCAAGCACTCCAGAACTAGGTAATGCAAATCAGGCACTTGTTGTAGAAGGCGCAGGGCTGCATTAGGTCTGTCTCCAGCGAACCCTGCTCCACATCCTATCCGTACAACATCCCTTCGCCTCATTAATCTCTGTCCACCATCAGGCTGCTGCTCACGATCACCAAGAAAAACCCTTAAAATTGCATGTAAAGCACACGGCTTAAATCACCGATTCAATCTGAAACATACAAGGTACTAGAGGATCCGATTTGTGTTTCAAGATCGCACTTTTGATCCTTTCTCCGAATACTAAGCTGAGGATTGTGTGGAATTTGTCGAGTATACCTGCTGCACGCAGTCGAGTTCCATGCCGATCCCTGCTCCTAATTGTCTAAGCTTTCTAGAAACAGAAACGCCAATTTGACATTCGAATCTTTGAATACCGGAGGAATTCGAAACTAAGTGATTCAGATAGATCTAAACTTGCAGTCTCGAGGTCCCGTACATTGATTTTTGCAAGTAGTCCGTGGACATGGCGCACTGCAAGGTGACGGTGCAATCAGGGACTATAGTACCGGAAGGAATGTAAAAACGTTGGAAATCCTTTCTGAGACGTTTGTATTGTTCTTTTTAGTTGGAATTGATCTATGTTATTTTAGGAAAAAGTAAACACATCATCAATTACACCCAAGTTTTCACACATGATTTATTACACCCACACGTATCTATACGATCGTGCAAAAGATCACATGATCCATTACACCCAAGTAGGGTCATCTAGAAGTGATCCTTTGTACAAGATCTATTACATCCATGCTAGTTAGTTTCTCACAACTAGAGCTCTTTGAATCTTGTGACCCTTGAAATTGTAGAAAAATAACGAAATGAGAGTCGAACTTCATAACTTTATAGAGAACTCATTTTTTTATTTTTTAGAATTTTTTTTCACACATTTAATTGAGTTTCAGTGTATGTTTGAAGTTAGTTATGACCTATATCTGCATTTGAACTAATAAAAGCAGATATAGTGAGTTGATACTCACATTTATTCTTCAATTTGGACTATGTTAAAAGATTATATCTCTATGTAATCAAGTTGTGGCGGGTTGTTCTTGTAATTCTTGCTAGTAGAGTTTCTTGTGAGAGAAAATTTCCTTCTCGGAAAGTCTAATTGCCAAATTAAGTTGGTATTACAAAAATTGAAGGCAAATATTGTAGTATTGTTTAATTCCATGCCTAATTCAACAATACATTCAAGTGTTCTTAGGAGATTTTATGCAAAGTCCAAAAAATTAGATGTAGTTATCCTTTCTTACTCAAAATTTAGGATACAAAAATTCCTTAAATTTTTGCCCAAAATGTTAAAATTTTGTTATGCATTGAGGCACCATATGCATTGACTTGGTAGTTGGGCCTCATAGCCCACATTGGGAGGATGGCTAGCTCATCGAATAGATTTATCTAACTCTAGCCGAATTCATGCGGAATTCATGGACCTCATCAAATGAATATCTTATAGAAGATGACATGTAGGTTGTATCATTTTCGCTGGAGGCTAGGTAGAAATTGGCATGTCGAATAGATTTATCTAACTCTAGCCGAATTCATGCGGAATTCATGGACCTCATCAAATGAATATCTTATAGAAGATGACATATAGGTTGTATCATTTTCGCTGGAGGCTAGGTAGAAATTGGCATGGTGTTAAGCTCAACAGTAGTTACTTAGTAATCCCACCATTGTTGATAAAATTTCCAGTCTTAATTCTCCAGGAATAGGTCAAATGAATACCATCGCTGCTGACCCAGGTCACTGTTGTGTTTATACCGCACAGCCATGCAGTGCAGCGAAGATCAAAATTGCAACATACTGTATTAATATACTGATAGGGATATAAAAGTAGCTTGCATGACGAGCTTTAACTTATCTCGAGTCGAGCCTGTGTCGATAGGCGAATGCATAGCCTTCACGCTGCAGTTTTGTGTGTATGCATTCTAACATCACATGCCTTGGACTCGAGATTAACATTGCGAATGAGCTTGTAAGACCTTCCTATCCTGAGTCTGTCAAATTCTCGACTCCCTATTCCTTAGAGTGATATTGTCTCCACTTAGAGCAATATTCCTAGCGTCACCGTCCAAGAGATAAGAGACTACAATCCATTATCAAACACATCACCTTCCCATCTTGCTGCATCTGGAGATTCTCATTCATCAAACATCGGTCTCCTTCTAAAACCTCCTCGAAGGTCAGATGGTCAGATGCAATGCTAACGTGCCACATGCCCTTCACGTCTCCATGTCCTTGCCTTGAGCTCTTCACAACCCTCATTTAGTTATCACAAGATCTACAGCCCCACGCTGACTTGATCATGAATCAGAACTAGATGTCAAAGGAATGCACGCCGGGAGTAGATAACAGAGAAACGGATGAAAAACTGCGAATTGGTTGTGGCAAGCATAGACCGTTTGCCTAAGTTTTTGGTATAGGATCTAGACAGCATTGCGATGAAATTGTTTTTCTCGATTATGAGTGGACTCAAAATCTTCACGATACAATAAGCACCTTGACTAACAAAGCGCGCTGATAACCCTAGTGAGCCTCCTTAATTTCTAAGAACTGTTAAAAAAAAGTGAAAGATTTATTGCAATCGTAGCTGGGATCTGCAGAAGCTATCCTATTTAGCAGAAAAGACTTACTCATTAGCAAGGGCCTCATCTACAGGTAGATCAGTTTGGGTTCCAGTAGGACCAGGGCCTGATGAAACCTTCACCATAGCTGGCCTCAACAACCTATCTCCTAACCTAAAACCCCGACGAAATTCTTGGCTAACAATATCTTCAGCAAACTCTGTCGAATCCTCGCGCATGATAGCCTCGTGAAGCTGCACATAATCACATTTCATAGTCAGTCCTATAGAGGTCTGGCTACCTTCGAGTCCATAGAGTCCTAGTTAATCAATGACCATTCTAACCCTGACATCAGAAAGGAAAAGGAATAGAAGGCACAAGCTGTTGGCGCGACGTTTCACAGAGGAGTATTTGCAAGAGATAAAATCACTTACATTAGGATCAAAATTCTTGCCAACGGTTTCTACGGCAACCACTCCGAGTGATTTCATGATCTCCACGAACTGCTTGTAAATGCCTTGATAGCTGTTATCAATCTTAACTTCACCTTCAGTCTCCGTCTTGATTGATGTCTTAGCCCTTTCAAAGTTGTCCACCATGGGAAGCAAGCTCTCTATGACTTCACCCTTGACGTTACCTGCAGTGGCAAGACGGTCCCTCTCAGCCCGCTTCCTGTAATTGTCAAAGTCTGCATTGAGCCGAAGATACCGATCCTTATTGGTCGCAATCTCCTCGATAAGTGCATTAACTTTCTCTCCCAACGAGTCACGTTCATTGGCCATGGCCACTAGCTCGCTCTCGTAACCACTAATTGATCCATCATCATTCGCTGCCACTGCTTCTTTGTATCCCTCAAGTAAAGATTGAAATGACGATGATGAAGTCTCTTCCGCAGCTGGCACTTCTTCAGTCGCATCATTGCTCTCGGCCTCCTCTTCTTTCACTACTTCCTCCTCCTCCTCAGTCTCCTGCGAAGCTCAATTCGTCCTTTCTCTCAGCAACCACAACCATAAAATCGAATAGTAAAACATAATTCATGAAAACCCTAATTGAAACCAGGGGGCTTAATACAAATTGCCCATCTTATAAACCCTCACATGGACAAGAATCTCGTACCAAAACTGACAAATATTGAAAAGTACGCTAAAATTATGATGTCATAGTGTAGCAAGAAGAGAAGAATATACAGAACCTTAGCTTCAGTTTGCGCGGAATTCTGAGCAAAAACCACCGAACGCCGATGATGAGAGGTTTGGAGTTGCAGTCTACCACGGAATCTGAAGCACTGAGCACCAAATTGCGCTCTGGAGGACGATAATCCAATCGCTATGGTGGAACTTTGCCGGGGCAAATGCCCTACCACAGCAGCTGTACCTGCCACCGCTGCCATTGCCATTGCAATCTTTCTAAAACCTCACGAAACCCTGGATAAAATGGCAAGAGAATTGCAACCCAAATTGGCAAAGTCTCTAGAGCTTCAATGGTGACCTAATGAAATGAATGTGGGTTTTGTGTAGAGGATTCTGGAATAGGCGGTTGGGACAGATAGCAAACAGATAAGAGCCAGGGAGGCACACAAAGAGCTTGGCAGCTTGAGAGCGTCCCTGCTTAGGTTTTTCGCTGTGGCGCTTCTAGAGAGGTCGATGGATGAAAAAGCCCCACCTGCTCGTTGCATGCATCACATTTGCGCTCTCTTTTGGAGCTCCCACTTTGTGAAGGCACTTTTTGGGTGGTCACTAGGACATTGTTTCCAATTGTTGCTTTCCTAGCTAGTAAGTTTTCATTGCTCTGAATGACTTTCCAAAATATAATTCAATTCATCAACTCATCTAAGCAGGTGCTTTGTTTTGATTTGCGAGTGACACTACGATCTTGGGAACCGTTGATCGGATTAAGGTGCATGAGGTGTTGTTGGATGCGGAATTTTCGTAAAAATGTGAAAACAATGAGATTGCGAAAAGAGTTAACGGATATTGAGATATTGAATTTTTGAGTAATTATAACCCCCCAAATCACCAAAATATACAAAAAGGGCCTATTTTAGATTTAGCATAAGAACAAAAAAACCCAACCATGTAAGGATCACGTCGTTTGGAGCTACATAATCTATTATTTAGGGCGAAGTTTGTCTTTTGTTTTGTTTTATTTTGCTAGTTATGTTTTGTTTACGATTTTCGGAACCGCCGGTCGAATCGAGGCCCATGAGCTTTGGTTGGAAGCAGATTTTTATGGAGGGATAGTGAATATCAAAGTATTAGCCCCATAAATATTGGAAATTATTTGTACAAGTATGGCAATGCCACGTGTGCGTGCTAGTTAACCTCTAAAGTTGCACATGCCAAAATACTTTCACAAGTTGAGTGCTAGTATCAAATACTTTTGGCATTCTTGCCGACTTTAAATGTGCAAAAAAACTTGCTCCCATCTAACCAATGGGCTCAAGTATGTAAAGAACAACATTGGGCACTCATATCAAATCTGAAAGTAAAAATGAACATTGTAATTGAAGGAGAACATGAGAGTGGTCAATTGTAAATGGTGCATGTAGATTTAAAGTTTTTTGAACAATTCTACAAAAAAGAAGCAATTCTTTGCAATGTTCCATCACCCTCTACAGATTGCAGTTCCAATCATTGTTGCGCACAGGCATATTATATACTTTTTTTCAAAAACTGCCTTCAAAGGCAGTTCAAGTTATTTCTGTACCCCACTGTAGAGGGACAATAGGGCGTGGGAAACTCTGGAAGGTTCTCGTCACATTTTGCCAACAGAGAACTGAACAAGCCCATGTTTCTGAATGTTTCTGACAGGGTCGACTCTGGAAACAAGGCATCAATAATTGAGCGAAGTTGAAGACTTGAGTGTTTCAAGCAACTTCTCACGTTAATGTACACTGGTAAAATGAGTACGAACAATAAAGACATGTACGCTCCAAGACATCCTTTCTGTTTGGAGATTCTTATTGTAGAATGAATACGCCACGGAAAACAATGGAGCAAATAGGATTCCATCTACAAAATAAGGGACAAGTTTACACAAAAAGCACTAACGCAAGAATTACTCACGTAGAACTGCAAGACCCTTGGCTTTAATCATGCAGAGCTTCTTCTGGTACCACATTGAAAAATGTGATGTAGTCTTCTAGTCGCAGGTGCACAGAAGGTATGATATCTTCACAAAGTCAAATCATATTAAACCGTAATCGCTACAAGTTACTCTACAAACTCCAGGAACTATTTGAAAGTCAGAAAAGGCAACAAAGTGCTCGGCACCAAAATCGGTCACCTTTTTCGTAAGCAGGAATTACACTGAGAGAGATGCGTTTTCTTGGCGCATACTTCTCTGTGCTCATAATTGCAGGAACGAAGCCCTCTTGATCTTCATGGTTCCTCCCTGAAAGCGTCTGATTGTAACCAAGTTCAGTCACAGATGCTTGGGCCATAAGCAGATCTCACTCGAGTAGCAAACCTCCCTTAGAATGCTACTGTGCCATGTCGCCGAATCTTTATGCCGCTACTGGATCTTGAGCGATCAGTCTAACCTCGTACAGATGTTCTCCGTCACCTTCGGCTGCCATTCAATAAGGTCCACTGTATAGTCAGTACTTTTCAAACATGACAATGAACAATATCGTCTGCAGGGCCACAAAAGAAGACACAGAAGGATTGAGAAAGAGAGAGGCACGTCTGCGAAGACAACAAGGACAAGCTAGATTCTAAAATATGTTCTAGTATACATTGCGAAATACCTCCTTGTATCAGGGACTTACCAATCTCGGCAACCACTCCAGGCCCGAAAAACGACTGAAACTTTGGCTGCAATACAAAACAAACCATGAAATGATCAGATAATGCAACTTATGAATAGTCCAAATATACGAGAGCACATTACACAAGGACTTAAGCAACTTGCAAGTTCGATTGCCAATACATCTGATTCAAGGCTTACTTGCTCCGAAGCTAACAAACAACAGGGTTACACTAGGAAACTAATGCCGTACTGTTATGCCATTCACCAAGTGCGCCAAAAGAGTGCATGAGTGGCGTGTTTATCACCTACACTTGAACTTTGACGGTCAAAGTTCTGAAGTCTTAAAGTTCAGCTTAATTTCAACTTTACAGTGTCAGCACTGACGAAGCTTAATGAGGAGACTGCTAGAATTGGGACGACACCGCAGGAACTTTGAGAGTACCTGCCGATCTTCGAAGTCTGACAACTTCAGGTTCTTCGCTTCAAAAATCAGAGTAAGGCAATACCTGCCCTGCCCTCTCACCTGTCACCAACAAATAGCAGATTTGAAAAAAGTAGTTTTGAATCGTTACTCTAAATTTATATGTGTTGGAATTATTTTTTTGGTAAAAACAAAAGAAGTAAGCATATATGTGGTACCTCTTCCCGAATGGATTGTAGAACAGGAGCGTATCGCTTCGAAATACCTCCACCCTACAACCACCACAAAGTAACTTGGTTACTACATGTTTTTACGTGTCCTACGAAACATGGAAACAATTCCTGCACTTCTTCAATTCAAGGGTAATATCCGAGGGTACTTGCAAGCTTGCACCGTCTGTGACTTATTCGTTCGATAACTATGAACATCAACATGATCCAGAACGAACAGATGAAGTGCTTTCATCTAGAATATGCACATAGAAACCTAGTTAAAGACGACTTCGTACCATCCCGTATTTAAAGATGCGCTTTAGGGCTTCCTCAAGATGTTGCTCGTCTCCGTATCTGAAGCGTGTTACATCACTCCTGACCTGCAAATCAACCGCTGTAGTAAGCCCAAGCATGTAGCCAACGACTGCAGAATAAGCTATGAGAGATCGCGCAAATTCAGCAGTCTTGGAAATTTCTCGGATAAAATCTTGTCCCAAGTGTAGAATACCTGAACCAGAATTTCCGTGGCTTGAGCTTCCCGGAGTTTAAATGCATCTTCGTACGTAACACAAGGAACAGGCTTTAGCTCTGCATACTGGACAGAACATCGATCCAACTGTTACAACTCCTGAGTCAAACACCTCAGTGAAATCCATCCGCACACTAACTGAAGCATCTCGATAAGTAGCAGCGTGCTTCACCAAACGAGCCTAAGAAGACATACGGGTAAGATTTGCAACCGAAAAGAAAATGCGGCAAGTACGGCTGATTCACAAAGAAGTCAGGCAGTTGTACCTTCAAAGCGAACCCGATGACTGAAAGAGGAAAGCCGTAAGTAAGCATAAGCGCTGACCATTCAGAGCCTGGAAGGACAGTAAAGTAGGCTCCGAATCCATACCTAGACCATGGAAATGATCATGTAAGCAAGAAGGCAACGAAAATAAAAGTTGAAGCCATGGCTGTATGATTTGTAGAGAAGCAAAAATACATGATAGCCACAAAGACGCCACCCTCAGTTGCAGATGCCATTCACACGAAATTCTGCATATTCCTATTACGCCCGAAGAAATGCCAATATTCTTCAAATCAGGACTTACGATAGCAACGCAACGCCAACAATGAGTCCGATCGTACCAAAGGATGTCTGCAGGCACAGCAATTCAACGTCCATCATCCATACAGTAACATAACCCTCAATATTATAGAAAAAGTTCTCATCTCTAGGTATCCTGAGTCTCGATGTCCACAACAGCGCCATAACCTAAACTAGTGAAGTCAATCTGCCAGAAACTTCTTAACGATGTACACCACTAGATCTCTATGCGGTACAAAAAACGCTTCGTGTACACTATCTATCAATGTAAACCCCGCATTCTCGATATTCCAGGATAAGGCAATTCGAAGTACAAAAATGCCGAAATACGAAGACCGCGCAAGGAACAGAAAGAAGGTACGCAAGTCGTCACAACCTAATTACTTTCAGACCGTGTGTTGCACTAGGATGTGAGCTGGTGAATAATTCACAGTGTCTTCGAGATTTCAGATTGAAGAAATCCGCAATTTACACATGTAAGAGCTTTACGACTACAGAAGGGGTTTGCAATGAAAAAAGAGTTTCTGCAAAATTGAATTTGAGCTGAATTTGGAAATTCTAGAATTGTAAATTCCGACTTTCTACTGAAGAATTTGGCATTCCCTTTCAGATTTACCGAAGAGAATTGTCAACTCTGCTCAGATAAGGCAAAGGCCTCCTTCTCATAAATTCAAAGGTTGACACAGAACGAATTGACTTCGGTGGAACCAAGATTGCTTTAAAGATATTACCTTAGTGATAGAGAGTTCAGTGTCTGGAACAGTGGCCTTTGACGATGCTGAAGAGCCTGCGTCCACTTGACTGGTGGCTCGAACGACCACAAGCCTCCGAGGCAGGACTGCAGCGGACCGCAACGGTGGCAGAGCGACAGCGCAATGCCGCAACGCACCGATGTTCCTGTGGCTAGTGGAGACGGCCAGAAGGGCTTGGGCCGAAGCCACGTTCATTGCCATTGCCATAGCCATAGCTGAGCACAAATTATGCAACAACTACACAGGAAGCTAGGAAAACAACGAGTGCCAGAGCGAGACGACCAAACTGCATGCGAAAACTTCGACGACTCCCACATCCCGAAACCAACTGGATGAGGACCCGAACTTAGAGGACCTCGTTTGTGGCAAAGAACCAGATCCTGAAAGAATCCATTCAGGAGCATGAAGAAGCCAACAAGGCAGCGTTCAGCAGATAACAGATTCAACGGGATTCATGACCCCGCTTATTCGCCACCTGGCCCTTCTGTGTCCCCCTTCTTTAACCTCTAAAGATTTCCAACCTCATATTCGCCAAAGTTTCTCAAAAACTAGCCTCTTCTACTGCAGCAAGGTGAGGAGTTTTAGTTTCTGACTTGTTTTGAAGTATGTAATTGTAAGATCTAGTACCTAATTCTAATACAAATTCTTTAAGTTTATAAGTTTATAAGTGTTTGTAAGTTTATAATTGTCAAAATTGAAGAAAGCAACTTAATTCTTGGTTAAGAAACGGGTAAGTAGTGTGTTGGGGTCTAAATAACCATTTTTATTTGAAATCTCCATAATCTTATTTCTAGGTGAGATAGGATTACGTTCTCTCTAGAGAAACATTACCTCATAGGACCTGTAAAACCTAGTAAAAAAGTTCGTACTCACATGTGTCAAATACGTTGAAATTCAAATATAAATAATAGGTTCAAAATACAGAAAATCCAATTAATGATTTTGTTATACCTTTGAATAGATGGTGTTATAGTTTACTATTTTGAACAACTTGTTAAATTGCAAAGTGATGTCTGGAATGTCTTCTCTACTTCTTGGGCAACTCTAAAGACTTGCTCGATTATTATTCTACTACTTTCATTAAGCTATTTGCACTCTTATTTGTTATCTGTACACAGGATTTCTTTTGCTCACTTGTCATTTTTGTACTTGATTCTTGTACTCGATTGTATAAGACATTATTATATTTATCTTTACAAGATAACTTTGAGATGTTAAATATTCAAATTTCACGTAAGACTTAAAAGCTGCACTTTCAACTATGTGTAAACCTTCAAAAAGTAACCAGATATGACAAATATCCCAAAATCATTTAAAAAAGAATTTGCACGCAAAAGAAATTTTAGTGTAATGGTTGGATTTTACATTTTCCTCAAGAGAATCTAAACTTCAGTATGCGCAAGGGCGTAGTAGACTTCAGACTAAGGTTTGCTACAACATTATGATACAGCAACATTGAAACACATCCTACATCATTTTTAACCCTTAAAAATCCAAGCGTTTCCTCGACCTCCATAACCAACCTTCGTTAGAAAATGGGAAATGGAGAAACTATTTTTTTCTATTTTCAAACTTTGAACCGTAAGATCTTGTACCTAACTTGTATACAAAGGACTGGTCAAAATTTCAACCGTTGGATGTTTGTCATTTGTGAGATCGTAACAATCGAAGTTTTTCCAACACTTTTTTTTGCCGTTGCGTGAGAGGCATTGTCTAAATGGTGCCAAGGGCAACTTGATGATTGTTACTCCAAACATTTTTCTGTCATTCTTTTTCATCTAGGTAATCAAGTTGGGTACGCTCATGCAAAATTTTAGAGACCAATTCCACTTTTTGACCTTAACTTAAATTATTTTATGAAAGCAGGTCTAAAAATAACAATATAGTAAAACAAGTACCACATATGATATATTTGGGTTGAGAAAAATTTGGACGGTGAGTAAGTGCATTTATGAGAATGTGAATTTTGAAAAAAAAAAATCTTGGAAAAAATCCAAAATCTCAAATTTTGGCAATTTTTGAAAGAAAAAATTGTAAAATTACTAGAAATTGTGAAGATTGTTTTTGAAAGTTTTGGAGGCTGCCCTTGCAAAATTGGTAAACTTTTTGACTTCGGACACTTTGGAATTTGAATAGTAATCTGGTGATGAACATATTTCCAAAAAAGAATGCTTCAAAAAAAATAATTTAAACTACCCGTTTTAGACTCGAAACCTAAAATGTTTAGATGAAAGTTATAAAATTAAAATTTGGCTTTGCAAAATTTACCACATACACATTACAGTATAGAGAGCACCTAGTATAAATCTCAGGCAAAAATATCAATTTAACTCCTTAAAATGAGTTGCCCGAAATCTCAAAAAATCGAATCGGTTTTCTTGGATTTTTAGGGGTTAATTTATTCATTTTTTTCCACAATTTTACAATTTTCTTAATATAGAAATTATCATTTGATAGTTTGATTAATGTCAAACTTTGCTTAAAATTGATAGTAATTTAAAGACTTCATTTTATTTTATTTTTGTCATTCATATTGATGAAACAAAAATAACTTTGATAACCTTAGTGAATACATTATATCTATAACACTCTTACAATCCTTTCATGCTGTACATTTAAGTGGATTTAATATTGAGTCGAGTCTAGCATAATATATAGGTAACAACTGAAAGACATGTAATTATTTTTCAAGTTTTACATTATATGAAAATTATACGCATGCAATATCATATATAATGTTAGGAATGATATCAATGAAGACGTTGCATATTGTAAAATGATAATATAATGAACGATACTCCAGACAGCTTTATAGTCAACATAACGATGCGAATTATATACACCATGTTGCTTGACAAACGTGTCAAACTTTCAACACCGCTTAAATGCAACTTTCACTCAACAATGTTGTTACCAGTGCAACATTTTTAAAACATTAAATTTGTAAAAGAAAGTAGTCATGCAAATTAATCAAATTTCTTTAAACAATATAGTGTTAAATTTTGGAGTGCTTGGAGGATGTGGTTGTAGTATTCATATTTTGAATATTTTAGGACTATTTTAGGTTTTTTAATTTTATTGGATAGATATTATATCATATACGCGATAAAGTATCAAGTCTTTGCCAAATTGAATTCGCTATGGGTGATGTTTACTAGCGGGTTGGTAATTCAAAATAAAATTCTAGAGTTCTTTATTTTAAAAAGGTTAATTAGGTCAACAATCTTATATTCTCTTTTTAGATATGTTCGAGTGCTTCCTCGAGTTTCTTGACGCGCACCTCCTATTGATTATCTTCTTCCTCTACCCCGATAACATGTGTATGATTGTTTGTCATGATGCCTTGTGTAAATTTTAAAAGAGCGACTCGACCAAAAAAGAGTCAAGTTGTTTCTATAAAGGATGTGAGATTTTTACGTGCACTATCATCCACATTGCCATCATTTTTGCAAGTGGACTTACTGAACTCTGCATCGGATTTAGCTCTTTCTTTATTGATAAATCTTTTGGACATTTAAACTGTAAGCTTTTGCAGTATTCTCATTTTATTTTGCTCCTCATGGTTGAAATGAAAATTATTGTTTGCTTCTTTATTTAGTATCTTTCTCGATGTTGATTATTGTGTGCAGTTATTCCGTGAGTTTACAGGTCAATATATCTTCTCCACACCTCCCCTTCTAGATTTGTGCCAATCGTTGAAAATAATTAGAGTTAACCTTAATGATAGTTCTTACATTGTAAAGGATTGCATTTCTTATGTTGATGCAGGCTTCATGTCTTTCTTTTACACAAACAAATGCAACATCTTGATGATTAGAATGTTGTTTTAATCCCAAAAGTTTAAGCTTTATTTTTTAAATGAGACTTTTAAACGCATCTACATCTAAAGATAATTGATGGATCTTTAGGCAAACTCCTTCTCTTGATGACTCTTTTTAACATTTGTCTCTAGTGACACCAATAAGTGTAATTGTTTGGCTATAACAATAAACATTCTTAGCAATGCAAGACACTGATTTTTTATTTGTATTATAAATTTTATCCTGACAAATAATCATACATGAGTTTGGTAATTTTTGAATTCAATTTCTTACATTTATCCACTCATAAGAATATGAGCAATTGTTTGAATAAAAAGACCCGAATTCCGTTTCTCCTTAAACAACTAATAATAAGTTCATTGTTATAAAAATATTCGTTAAAAGAAATGAATTCTTTTTCGTTTTTTTTAGGATACATAAAAGTGCATAATTCTATTTTATTCATCAATTCCCAGCAATTTGAATTGCAATATAAAATTTAATGTTATCACCATTAAAATTTAAGCTAAGAATTATATTTTTTTGATGTTATTAGAATAATGATTATATTATTGATAATGTAGGATACCCAAATAATCATAAAGTTTAGATATATCTAGTTCTTATGCTTCATATGTCTAATAAAACCATGTAAATTGAGACTCATATTACTGTCTACTTATGTAAATAGGTCCATTAGTAAATAAAAGATAGTAAGATAAGATTGGAAGTTAAACTTCAAATGTATTCAAGAAAACAATCAAAAGTTATTAAAGATCCAATTTTAAATGAGATGATGTGCCAAGAGAAATGAATTGAGTAAATAAGAGGCATCAAAAATAAAAACTTAATGAAAAATTCAAATTTACAAATTTGAATTTTAAAGATAAAAAGTCAAAAAATTGATGAGAAGAAGACTTTCTCTTATATGACAACAAAAATATGACTTTAAAAACACTTTGTTGGATGTCATGCGTACTTAAATAAAATGGGTGTCACGCAAATATTAGATGACCGTTAGAACTTAATTTCTTCTAATCCTAATTATAAATAACTGTATTTTAAATATATTTATTTGCATTGGTTAAAAAATTTCATTATTGGTCCATGTTTTTTTTACGATCTCTTTTTCTGTATATTTACAATTAATTTCATTCTCTTAATAGATTTTGCATGCCTCTTGACAAGATATTTATATCTTAAATATATGTTAATTATTCTTTATTCATGTACATAAGTAATAATTAGTTCCACTTCCATACTTAATAATCTAATAATTCAAATGTTTGGAGTTCTTCTTTTGTTTGAGGAATATTAATGCTTGGTGTTGTCATTTTGAAAAATGAGAAGATAGAGATATATTATTTTTTTTACAGAACCTTCAGTCAATAGCTAGAATCGTATGTAGCAAACTAAATTATAAAATAGAAAGCTAGTATATATTGGGTTTCATACTTCATTATAAACCGAAATTGAGTTGGAAGTAAGAGTATATTTTTAATTGTAATGTAAGTAAAAGGATTTTTCAATATTAAATATATATTGACTTTCAAGCGAACTGTTTGATTTGTTAATTTTGTCATGCAGAATGTAAAAAATGTGATGGAATCACAAATAAAACCATGCATGTAATAGCAACTTCATAATAAATATCTTTGAAATTCTTTGTGAGTGTGGTGGTTGCAAACACGAGTACGATATCTGTAATGATTTTTTGCAATTAAAACCCTTGTGATACTAAAGTTCAAGACAAGATATTATTCATTCTACTAGGCCAAATTGATAGAAATATTCATGTTTTCAACTTTATTATAAGCTTGTTAAATTCAAATAAAAATCATCACCACATACCTTGTTACAAAATGCATGAATATCTGATAAAGTTAACGTACATTATTTATTGAACCTAGCATTGGTACTATCAGTAATTTTTTCTTTTGCTGTCGGTGGATAAGGAAATTCCAGTGGTCATGGATGATAAAAAAGGCATGATCTACCATAAGTACAAACTTCTCCGCGTGCATATGGTTTACATAAATTCTCTCTCTACAAAATAAATAAAAATTAATTGGTATTAAACAACAATAAAAATAAATTTAATTTTTGAAAATTTAACTTTTTAAGAGGAATTTGATTGACTTACCGGTCGATGTGGTAATCCATTTATGGGATTAATGCTCGCAAGAGGGCCTCTTGTTGACATCATATAAGATGAAAATCCTAGTTCAATTTCTAAGTTTTGTGATTGTGTATCTTGCTCTCCCTGTAAAACAACATTAGAACGATTAATTAGATTCTTTAAATGAACAAAAGTGTTTGGTTTTTATACACGTGAAAGATTATACATAAACGTTTTTGGACAGACAAAAATGTTGATCTTATCTAAGCGTTGACCATAACGAAACAATGTCTTTTTTTGTCAACCAATATTTCAAGTTTAATCGTATTTTAATTAATATGAGCTACTTATGTATTCAAAAGACGTAATTATTTTTAAAGCAAAACTAAGTCTTTAATATAATTAACAACATAGGAGTATTTTTCATATCTTACCAAATAAAAGAACATATTCAAAATGATTATAACAATCTCACTTTTACTTATGTGATTACAGTACAGTGTTCACACTCAGAGAGGTCATACTTCGAACATTGTAGAATTAGTTGAACGAACACTCTATTTAGGCTAGCCTGAAATGAGTTGGAGTTTTTTTTCTTCTTCTTCTTAATTAAGTGAACTAAAATAAACGATAATCATCGAGGATTAATACATTGAACTGTTTCAAGTGAACTGTTTGGTTTGTTAATTTTGACATGCAGAATGTAAAAAATGTGATGGAATCACAAATAAAACCATGCATGTAATAGCAACTTCATAATAAATAACTTTGAAATTCTTTGTGAGTGTCACATAATGTAGATGATGAAGCTTGTTACATAATTTACATACTACCACGTTGACCAATTCTTACCCTTTTATTACTATTTTCTGAATATCAGGTTGATAGTCAAGCGATAGCAACTATGATGGAAAACAATACTAAAGAAACTCATGTCGCAATCGGAGACATCCCAGGAGGTGATATCTTGTTCAATAGTTCAATAGGTTCACGATTACTGCGGGCGGCACGAGCGAGACAACTACATGATGGATTAAATGAGATATGCAAATCTCAACAAAATAGTAGGGTAGAATTGCTTTCCGGTACGGGAGCGGTGGTGGGCATGGCGTTTATGGACAATGCATTCAAAAGTGGCATGGAATTGAACGGAATGAGATTGTTTCCTCTCGAGGGTGGCGATGACGTGTCACTCATGTAGATGATGAATTACACTGGACCGGAGATGTAGTTGGAGAACGATTAGGATTGTCTAGGGGACAGACGATCCGTTGGGACCGCTCTTTGGTACGTGTAGTGGCTTTGGATTCCAATATTCTACACGCACGAGGTGAAGACGGATCTCAAATGCCACATGTACCGATGATGACTCCAATATTTGATTTCCATGAGGAGTTTCACACACCAAGCTCCAATGAGACATCACAAAGAAGTAGTCAAGCTTCAAATCCCGTACATGAAAATTCACCATTTTCCCAGCCTCCTTCTAACAACATCCGAGATCTACCACATGTAGATGGGCTGGCATTTGTAAGACAAACGCGTCGACGGTATTCTATGCAGAATCGGACAAGTCGAGTCGCAAGGGAGAGAAGACCAACTGATGGTGCACAAGCAAAAGTAACATTGATAAGCGTGCAAGATGCAATAGCAAAAGGTGGATGCAAGAGAAATTGTTTAACAAATATTCCGGCAAGGTACATCTTGGACGTGTGGTATAATGCATGGGGGTCTATGTATTCAATCCGGAGTACATGGGTGAGGCAGATGTTGGTTTCATTCTATACACAAACCAATGGAAATCGTAGAGATAAGTTTGTGACAAAGTTGGACGGCAAAGAGGTTTGCAATGCATGCTACGCTGTAGCGGTTGGATATTCACAACGGCGTTTCAAGGACTTGAAAAAAAGATTGTTTGATATATGGTAGGGTGACAGCTATTCACGGTAATACCCTTTCAGATCCAGTTAGAGAGAGTACTAGAATGTCTGCTGCCGAGGCATGCTTTAAGTGCTTTGTGGATGAAGCCGGTTGTCCTCAACCCCACCGATCCATTCGACGCAAGAGTGACAAGGAAGTCCTGCCGCTTATTCTTCTCCCCATGAACACAGTAAAATCTGATGTATTCAATTACGTGAACGAGGAGGTGAAGAGAATTTGCAACGGCGAAACCATATCCATGAGCTCATTTCGGAGGATGTGGCGCCTAAGGTATCCCCATGTCCAAGTACCCCCATTCTCTAGGTTCTCAAAATGTTATCATTGTTGGGAGTACAAATGTGCCATGGAAGGGACAACCAATGCCGATGCCAAGATAAGGATTAAAGAGGTGTTCATGTTACATTTGCTCAATCAAATGGAGGAACGTAGACATTATTGGATATTCAAGAGGTCTTGTTATATCAACCCTGAGATGTACATGTGTATCATAGTAGATGGCATGGATCAGAATACAACCATGATACCCGGATACGCTGGACCGTGAAGAATATCGAAAGCACCGGTTCGTGAAGACCCATCTATGCGGGGCCTTGGTGCATGGGATTGGATTGTACTGTGATGTGTGGTTCGGAGCTCACCACAAGCATGATAGCAACCAAGTCGTGAGCACATTATTACATGTGATAGGGGACGTATTACGGAGGAAGGGATTCTTGCCACCAACATTACGCATCCAAGCGGACAACTGCACACGCGAAAACAAAAATATTTATATGTTCGCAATGTGTGCAACTTTGGTTGGATTGGGATTTTTCCAGGAAGTGGAACTATCCTTCCTCATCGTGGGTCATACGCACGAAGATATCGATCAACGGTTTAGTTGTATCTCAAACACCTTGAAGAGGTCAGACGTGAACTCTTTAAAGGAAATGTTTACTCTCATTGAACGGGGAACGTCCCCCACGGAGGCATTCGTAAGCGTACGACTATTAGAGAATGTATGGGATTGGAAGAAGTTCGTAACTCCGCACCTATTGACGGGATCAGATTCATTGGTTGGCATTACATTTCCACACCACATGAGATTCTATTCTAGCAATCGGGAGGGTGCTTGTAAGGTCCGGGTTCAACATAAGCACTATTGCAAGGATGCTTGGGGACCGGAGAGAGGAGATCAAACTTTGAGATCCATCCCGAATAGGGTCGACCGACCCGATTTCGCAACTTTATATGCAGCGGATGAGCGGGAGCTCAAGGCGTTGGACGATTTTATTGCGTACAAAGATAGGTGTATTCAAAGATTGCAATACGTGGAAGTCAACCGTGATGCAAAACATGAGGCACAGAGATTGAAACAATATTTAGCAGAGTTTCCAAAAAAAGACCGCAAGGCCGATCACGAGACATCACCGTTTTGGCCATCCTATGAGTCCAACGCCCAACCTTCAGGATGCTTCTCTTCGATACCGAGGGAGAATACTATTGCTGAAACTCGCGAGATAACCGTTGTTGATCAGATTGTAGACATGCTCCCGAGTGCAGAGGCTCGTGGATACTTTGGGCCACGAAGGGAGAGACCATCAAATCAAGCACTGCATACTGCACGACGAACTAGTCGACATTGCGTCTACGAAGAAATCTCAGTACGAGACCAAGAAGGAGGTAGCAACGATCTGTTTCCATCATTTAATCCCGATACTGACATCAATACTGGTCAATTTGTTGCATTGAGTGTTGTTCGAGAGGAGGTAGAAGCAGGCATACCCTTTTATTTAGGAAAGGTGATTGAAGAGGGGAAAAACTCATGGAGATTAAAGATAAAAGTATGTTGGTATTGCCCTATTATGAGAGAAGGGTTCGTTGAAGAACCGGGGTCCACCAGACAACGCTATGCGAATTGCATGGAGTCCTCGTGGCAGCCATCTGGTGAGAGACACAGTTGGGTACCGAAGGAGGCGTGTATCTTTTCATGGTTTGACGAACAACCCGTATCGGATAATGTCGTTCAACCGTCGGAGAAGCGCATAGTACACGGAGTGCAGGTAGAGAAGAGAGTTTGTATTCCTCAATCCACAAAGGCACACATTCTGGAATATATAGCCATGCAAACGGAAGCTATTGACGACGAACGCTTACAAGCAGCCTTAAATACCAAGGAGTAGGTTATTATCATAGTACATTTACCGCGGTTTGTATGGTAATTGATATGAAGTGTTCATGTATGAACAAGTTAAATGTTTCCAATGAAGGTATAGAGGTAGACGTAGAGTCAGAAATGATTACAATGATTGGGGTAATACCAATATTTGTATCTACAAGTATACTTACAAATGTATTATGTTTATTATTTTCCGGGTACTATGTATGCTTACAAATGTATCATGTTTATTATTTTCCGTGTACTATGTCTCATGTTGCAAGTAGGACTTCACCATATTAAGTGACAAATATTACAAATGATTCTTGAGGACATTGGGTAGAACTATTCATTCTCTAAGATGTATCATTGTACAAAACTATAATTGTGGTTTTCAACTACTGGAATTTTTTACAAAAGAACCCATCCTCCAAGCCATATATTTGGGTTTTGAAGTGCACATTCAAGATTACTTACATAAGTGCACTTTTATACATACAAGTGCACGATTGCTTAATTGAGTGTTTGTGGTGGTTGCAGACAAGAGTACGATATTTGTAATGATTTTTTGCAATTAAAACCCTTGTGATTGGATACTAAGTACCTTCACATTAAGAACCGTGTAGATTTGTAATCTTGTACATGAATGCTGCTTTTTACAATTATGTTGTTGTGGTAATGATTAGTTCACGAATCTAAGTACAATTAAAATTCAATATGTAATAAATAAGAACATTATATATTAAAAATATTCACTTTTAAAAACTAGAGATTGAAAAACTTGACGAAATTCTTGTCTAAATTGTACTTTATATGTATACTCAATTAAGTAAATTTATCTTAATTGAAAACTAATATGCTTTAAAGAAAATTTTAAGGCATAATTATTATGTGTTTCTTTAGATATACCATTTAAGCTTGTATGAAAGATTTTAAACTTTATCTTAATTAAAGAAAAAAGTTCTTGTTATGTAATTTATAATTAAAATATAAAAATTAATTAAAAAAACTACAAAAAGAGATTAAAATATGTAAAAAAAAAGATAATATGGTTGATCAAGATTAATTCTTACGAAAATGTATAACTTTTTTGGTATCTTTCATCTCCTCTTACCGAGCACACATAAAGTTACTTCTGTTGTCTCATAGTTGATGTGCCATGATCAAAATGAAGTTTGGTTGAAATTTTTCTGAATCCTATACAAAAGGTGTAGTATAAATCTTCAGAAGCTTTTAAAATAATTGTAAAACTTTTTTGCAAATCTGAATATTTTCTCATGTTTTTTAAAATTATATTTTTAAGTATGCATAATTAATATACTAATGAGAATTTAATAATATAAATCATATCTGAAAAAGATATAATGCTCGATGGATGAAGGAGATGAATGAAAACGGTTAAGCAATAGAATTTTGCTGAAAAACAGAAATAAAATTTTGACGTTTAAAGGTTGTTTAGGATATAAACTCGCTTTTAAACCATACTTTCTCCAATATGTATGATTTTGAACTCGTTTCTTAATTATTAATAGATGGTACATAGTGCGTCAATCGTAAAGTCATCTTATTTACTGTAAAAAATTCAATTTTTTTTATTCACTTCTAAATAGAGTTTGCATTTGCAACATTTAGCATGTGTTAATTTGTTAAAATATTGCTTGTTGTTCGTATCTTTGCAACATTTACACTGAATGGGAAATTCCTTCCAAAATACAAGTTCCGAATCAAGTTGAAAATATTATTAAATGATTCTTGAGAGCTTTCAGAAAATCAATATCAGCAGAAAGTAGTGTTAAATCGACTTTACATGGATGATTGTATGGTTTAATCAAAAGCATACTCTATGAATTTTTCATTTTCACGTTCAACTTGTGCTCCATCTAGAGTTTGAGATAATCGAGAAGTTCTTCTATCTTTTGTCTTATTTAATTTGAAGTCAATCGACAATGAAGTTGATTGTGATTCTGCAAACTGACAAGCATCTCGTGCGGAAAAAAACAAGAACCCATACATTATAGCATCATCAGCAGCCAATACTGCAATTTCATCTGATGATGTTCTTGTCCCATGCATTCGCCTCTCGTACTATTAAATAAAAATCCTTAATTTTTCAATTTCCAGTTCGCTCATACTTGTTATGGAGACCAAAATCTTCATACGCAATTCTTGTTGATTAACATCAATAGTTTTCCACAATTTAAAAATATTTTGAAAGTCCGAAGAATCGCAATCCAGAGTAATCCGCAAATCAAAGAATGTTTTTCGTCTTCAAGGTATACAATGAAGACTCATCTTTATTTAAACCGCGTAAAAAAACTTCACATAAGCATTTACCATTCGTCGGAGCAAGCTCAACAATTTTAATCACTTTGTCATCTGAATCTCTCAACCAACACCAGGAGCCGTTGTTTAGCCATGCATATTCCGAAATGAGCAAAATTAGTATTTTTTTGACTCGAGACAACTACCATTCGTTGTCGTGTTGTATATGGTTCCAACATGTACACCTTAGTATGTAGTAAGTTTTAGTATAATGCTAGTTATTAAAAAAAAACCACTTAGATCGTAATTAAAATTACGATGACTTAGGTTTAACAACTTTGATATTAAATATATGTCACATGCACACCTCAGATATAGATAAGTCGATGGTTAGATTTCCTACTTCACGGGTGTGCCAAGCCGCGGCCACTCGATTCGCTTAATTGGATTCAAACCACTGACCGTCGATACGACAATTGACCACTGATTACAAGTTACTAACTTCACGACTCGGCGATTCGAATATGCAATCAATAATACTTATACGTCTTAGATTTTGTCATATAATTTTCATCTTTAAATTTGTATAATAAATTTATTTTTTTACCGATATTTTGATAATTGTCTTCTAATAAATAAAGACAGTTAGAACCTAGAACTACCGCCATTTGAATAGTGTAGTTTTATTTTAATGATGTTTTTAGACTTCTATAGGGGACCAAACTAGGGGTATGGGCTTATGAAGAGTCACTCTTATGTCTTAAGAGGAGTAGAAATGGAAGAATATGAGAAAGAGATAAATTTTCTTAAAATTTGTGTCAAGGCGGTTTCTATGAGATATAAAGGAAGAAGAATTGTGAAGTGTGTGGAGGTTGAGATGTGAGAAGTTTGTGAAAAATAAAGTTGATGGAGTTGTTTTTTGTGTAATTATCTTTTTGTAGGTACCTTTCATGCATAATTTAGAATGTGAGCAAGAAGTTATGAGAGTTAAAATTTTTAAGAATCAACGGACTTTTCAAACATTTGTAGGTGATATAGTTTTTGAAGCCTTCTTTCTATAAACACCTTGCACTTATGATTCGGAGCATTGTAGAGAGTTTTATGATGATTTGAAGAAAGAGAGGTCCAGAGTACACTTAGTCTCGTATTACATCCTTAGAGGCGTATAGTTTGTGGACATGAATTTGAATTGTTTTGAGATTTGATGGGAAGTTAGAAGGTGTTGTTGGATTTGATCATTGAATTTGTAAGGTGTTTTTGACAAACATTTGAAGTTAAGAAACATTTTTTGGAGTTTAGATTTGCCTCTTCAAGAATTTTTATTAAGGTAGAGGTGAAAGTTGAGACTTAGACATGTAAAAACACCAAAACTTGAAGACTTAAAAGGGCATATAGGTTATTCTTTGCGTCGTGGTTTGAACTCCGATTTCTTTCTTGTTGTTCTCAGTCGGCTTTGGAGGTTAGTTGTATGTCTTTTATTTCATTTTAAACCCGTTGCGAGCTTTGTAAGTTTACGCTTAGATTCTTTTTGTGTTGTGGCAACAAGGTGAGATTAATAGCTGACGTGGTTGATCTTATATATTGTTCTTGTTGGTGACAGCACTCCCTGATTTTTGGGTTTGAAATTTAAGGTCCATCTTGCGGACGGCAACTCGTGTCTCCTCTCTCGATCTATCCGTTGGAGGACATTTGCTTTCTTATCACCTACCCAACCAAAATTCTTACATTGTAAACCGAGCCACAACATAGGCTAACGCGTCGGTGTTTAAAGATTGAAGACTCAAGACAAAAGGTTGAAGATCGTTTATTTCACCTCATTTTACAGAGTTATTTCTAGAAGCAGCCAGACATCTTGTGTGTTCCCAAAGCGCGCTCTTCTCATACCCGACACCGTCTCTCTTGAAGTTACCCACAACTACATTGGAAATATTTGGTAATTTTTTGTTCTCCACTTTTTAGCAAATGACAACAACAAAAAAATGATTGAGTTCTAAATTTTAATAATAAAACTTAATACAAACAAAAACGAAATGGCGGTAAGCATGTACTCACCGTCTTAATCCATTAAAATCAATTTCACTGCATATAAGAGGTAGGCATGTGCCTACCGTTCAGTCTCCTCACTCGAAAGAAAGAAAGAAAGTCTTGATGAGAACAAGGTAGGGATGTGCCAACCCTCGTCATGCACCTAAATTCAATACAAAGAAGAGGTATGCATATGTCCATCATCTTTGTGCACCAAAAGTTAATTTTATTGCATAACGGAGGTAGCATGTGCCTCTTCTTGAGTTTTCTGATACACGGAAACAAAGTCTTGATTAGAAGACGATAGGCATGTGCCCATCCTCCTTATGCACCAAAAATCAAACTTAATGAAAAGAAGTGGTACTTTTGTTATATTGAAGTTGAGGAGGAATCTATTACCGTTGTATTTTTCCATGGTCTTATTGATTCTTTAGAAATTCCAAAAATAATAAGTTCTTGATGTCCATATTGCTATTTCTTCAAGCGAACATTGTAAATGCCGCTCAGAACTTGCAAACATTGTTTTGATTTTTGAATGTATAGACAGTAGATTTCCACTTCAAGACTCTGAAATTGTAGAATAAATTTCCCATTCAACAAGATTAGAGGTTGGTTCAGAAAAATACTTCAAACTAAATAGCAAGACGTATCTAATTTTTTAATCGAAGTAAAGGTCACAACAATTACGTTTTCAATCATTCAAACTAAAATGCGATACCAAACTAGTTTGATTACCTAAGTGAAGGTCCTAGCAGATGTATCTTCCCAAGACCACAAGAGATGGCCTCTTTTGGTACAAATAAATCATTTTTTGAAATGTAATGCTTCTAGTCTAAGAAGTATTAGTTTTCCTTCCTTGCCCAATCTCAAACCCTGGAATTTGACTTAAAATTGAATTTTCCTGCAAACGAACAATTGCTTACTGAACTGAACATGTTTACTCTAAATCTTGTCTTCTTTGCTTATGCAACTTAGGACTATCAAACAATAAAGAAGCGATTGTGTCTACATTGAAAGCATCTCCATCATTCTTATGATCTCTAAAGTACAGAGAAATCACATGTCGTATATTTTTAAAGTCTGAAATAGAGAAAGTTATTGCTCCCACGAGATAGATGTAGATCTTTCCAAGTTCCAAATAAAGACAAAGTTGCGAGTTCCTAGTTCTAAGGTCCGGACAAAACATGGTAGCACATGCAAATCATCAATTAGAAGAACACTATTACATGGCTTAATATTGCTCCTCCAACAAATACAAACGAATGACGACCTAAAATCTGGCCTTGGAAGTTTCTACTCGATTAGAAGTTCTAGGCACGAACGATAGTAATGGTTGAGTGCGCCCTCAGCAGTTCTGTAGTACCGCAGTGCATACGTAGCTCTCGCTCTGTGAATAATATGCCTACATAACAACCATGACAAATTTCCGTTGTGAGTAACATTCTAACTTTTGAAAGCTGAGAAATCACTTTTATCTGCAGAAAAGCCCTCGTTTGCGCCCTAAAATTATTTTCAAGAATGACAGGCTTTTGGCATGTCCCTCTTCCTCATCCCATGACCGAAATGACTCGCAACAAACTCTGTTCTCTATCTCCATCGACATAGGCGAGAGCAAGATCTTGGCGCTTTGTGTAGAAGACGTGAATAAATTACTGTGGTATGCACATGCCTACCACTATAAAATTTGATCACTTATATTTGCTATATGTCATCAGCTTGTATCCATTTTGGGACTTCTACCTATAAAACCAACTATATTTAAATTATTGAAGTCCGGTAGATACATGCCTACCGTGCCTTCAATAATTGGATTTTTGTAAGTCACAGGAAGGGTAGGTACATACCAACCCCTAAAACATTTGGTTACTTGTATTTGGGATTTCGGATTGAATCGTAGCATTGTACCGAGCCTTTAAGTTGTTGAACATTATTTATCCTCTAATTGTTGAATTATTGTGGTATATACATGCCTACCCCGCCTTCAATAATTGTATATTTGTAAGTTACATGAGGAGTAGGCATATATCAACCTCGATCAAATTTAGTCACTTCAATCTTGATTTTGGGCGGAGTCGTACCTTCTATGTTACTTCTTTTACATGAAATCTTATGTTTATATGTCCATATGTTGTATTTGAGGTAGGCACGTGCCTACCCCGCTTTCAATAATTGTATATTTGTATGTTACATCAGGTGTAGACGCATGCTTACACTTATATAAATATTCACTTGTATTTGTGAGCTTTCATCAAAACACAGATACTTTGTAACTATTTAACATGATTTACTTTACAATTAGTAAATGAGGAGTGAACTCAAAATTCACACCCCCTTCAACAATTGTATATTTGTAAGTTACATGAAGGGTAAGCACATGCCCACCTTATAGAATTTGTTTACTTGGACTTGGATTTTGGGCCGCTTCTTCGTTACTTCTTTTAAATGAATCTTTATATTTGTATGTCTACTTGTTTTATTAGAGGTAGGCACATGCCTAACCCTTTATTTGTTTGACATTCATTTTAATTTTTTTAATTTTTTTAATGTAGATATGAATGGGGCTTTACTTTGAAGTCCATCTTTGGGTGGTGGCCCTAGTCCAAGTGGAGAAGGAACATGCTCTGAATATCAAAACTAGTTTCCCTATTAAACATTGATGGCACAGAGATTGCTTGTGGTGTGGTCCAAGAAGAGACAGTTGAAAGTATTGTTGGATATCACTATGAATTATAGATGAAGTAGTTTGTGTGAAGAGTATTTTAGATGGAAGTGCACATGTATACAAATTACACATGGCAAAAATGGGAGAGTGTTTGGACAAAATTATAAGGTGGCCTAGATCTCAAGTAAAGAAAATGAGGCCCAATCCACCTTCCAATCAGGGGCAAAGACTTTCTTACCTACAACCATAAGTCCCACATGAAAGTTAATTTGGAAGCAACAATAGTACAATTTGTCCAAGGTTTGTACACTCATTGGACGAGTTGCCTTTATCTCCTAAAAAAAACTCATACATTTCTAGGAATCGCAAAGATAAAGCTACAAAAGGTCCCCAAATCATTGGAGCTTCAAGAAAGGAGAAGGTGACATTGGCGACAATCACATTTACAAAAGGACAAAAAATTTGCTCGAAATGTTGTTTGGTTACAATTGATTCCCTTGATATCTTGTCTCTGCATTATTAAGCTTGGAAAAGTAAAGAGTACAAACAAAGAGCAGCTTGGTTACTTACTTGGCAAAGGGCATTGAAGGTAACTTCTTCAGATAGGTCAGAGCAATGCAAATTTGAGAAAAGGATTTGTGGAAGTCAGGATTGCAATAGTTGCTTTGCGCTAGCCATTGGATATTGCATGAGAAGATTAACCAAGGTCAAATTTAATATTTGAAAAATACATATGTATGGACTTATCCATCGTAACACATGTAGCCATTGAGAAACATTGCATATATCCATGGCAAGGCCAGAATTTGAATCATACATCAATATATCTCGTGAAATTCAACCTCGTAGGCAAGTTTGCCGAAAAATTCATGGTGCACTTATCCTTGTGGTTTGTTTGCCTATGATTGTACGTCGCCATGAAGTATGGAGAATTATCAACTCTAACTTTTCCAAATAGGAGAATCAAATAGGGTAGTCAACTTTTTCTAAACTGTGGAGAATTGAAGTTACTAATGTTCATGTTCCGACGAAGTCAAGGTTTTTAAAGTGCCAATATTGTTGGAAATACGAAGAAAATTGAAAATTGCTACCCAATGAACCATTGAAAGAAGCCGTAGATACAACCGTATACATTTAGATTTGGCTATAGAAGAGCGGAAAGATTATACTCGAGCAAGATTGGCTGCAATGGAGAGCACAGATGAGAGCATGAGTATAATTATTGATGGAATGGACCAAAATACAAACGTACGTGCCGAGAATCAAGGATAATGTGAAAGGAATTGAGTCTCGATACATGAAGACTCATCTATGTGGGGTACTGGTGCATGGAATAGGACTATGTTGCCGTGTGAGGGTGGATTCTCATTACAAACACAATAGCAAGTAGGTAGTAACATCAATCATGAAGGTTATCCAAGATGTGAAACGGCGTCGAGGTTAATACCTGCGCTTCTTTGCATTCAAGGAGATAATTGCAAAAGTGAAAACAAGAATATATATATATATATATATATATATATATATGCTTGCAATGTGTGCAACGTTGGTTGCATTGGGTTTTTTCAAGGAAATCCAGTTATCTTTTTAATAGTTGGTCACCCTTATGAAGATATTGATGAACGTTTCAGTTTCATATCTTCAACATTAAAGCGACAAGATATCAATAGTCTTCAGGATTTGTTGAAATGTGTCCGAAAGGCCAATACATACACAGCCTTTTGTACATGCCGAGCACTTGGAACACATAAAGGATTTGAAGAAATTTATTACCCCTTATTTAAAATGAGATGCATTTGTTGGTATCAATCAACCTCATCATTTTGATTTTATATGCAAATCAAAAAGCCTCATATCCAATATAAGAGTTACGCAAGAACCCCTTTGTGGAAGACAGAAAATAAACACGAGTGTTTTTACTCAATTGAGTCCAAGGTAATATCGGCTTAAGTTCAGCATGCAAATGATAGGGAATTTTAAGGAGTTCAAGATTTCATCCTCTTAAAAGAACAACATATTGCTGGACATGTGAATGACTTTTCTCATCTGTCAAAAAAGTCTCGTAGTAATTGAAGAAGCTTAAAAACTTATTTCTCATTTGATTGAGTTTCCCTTAAAGAATAGAAGTGAAGAGTCTTGAGCGCTATTTTGGCCACTTGGCTTGGAGAATCCTATTGCTATTGAGGCTTATAACAATGATATGGATGTACAAGAACATTCTGCAATCTCGAATGTTCAACAGTCTCTTCCTCCAGTATTGGTGATGAGAAACGCTCATAAATGCCTAAAGGTCATCGCGTCCGTAGAGTAAATATTGTACGTGGCCGAGTGGGGCAACAAGTTCAGAATCAAACTAGTATATCACAAGAATTGAATAGTGTGGCATTGACAACCCTAAATCCTCACATGGATGTTGAAATAGGAATATTTGTTGCCGTGTGAACGAGGGAGGATGATATGACCAACAATATACCTTTTTTGTTGGAAAGGTGTTGACAATTATTAGACAAGAATTTGCTCATGGTGAGGTTAATGTTCTTTGGTACCAACCAAAAATGCCAACATGATTGCGAGAAATACAATGAAATTGATTGAACCTTAAGTTTATATTTTTTAAAATTTAGTTGTATTATATTTAAACCAATAAATAAAATTAGAGCCATGCATGAAGCGGTAAACAAAAATAGAAAACAACTAATTATAGTAAACACGAGAAAAATCCTCATGATAATATAACAAATTTAGTATACATCTTTTATAAAAAATTACCTAAAATTTTTATTACTTCAAAATTTATTAATGAAATATATTTTTTAATAATTTTAGATGTAACATTGAATTTATTTGATTCAATGCTTTTTTTATAGTAGCAGATTTCACTAATTTTATCACAATTTTACCTTTTTTTTAATAAAAATTTCAATTAAACTTTAATTAATTATATTAGTAATAAGCAAATTAAATTATCAATAAACTTTTTTATTATATAAATAATTTTTAGTAATCAAGTATTTTTATTAATTGAAAGGTAATTATTTTATTAAAAAGATGTTCTTCAAACGTTATAGAAATCGTATAGAAATTGTAAAGAACGTTCTTAGAAACCTTCATGGGAACCACATGATTTTGTACCTATAGGATTAGTTTTTTCATCATGAAAAGGTCTCATAGGGTCTTACTAGAAACCTTGCAAGTGTTAGTTGCATAAGAACAATGGGGTTGAAGATACCTGACGATCAGAAGCTACTTCTGTATAGGCATTTAGAGTGAATAGAATGACAACACATGGCACGTATTGACAAGGATTGACATTTGAACCTTGATCTTCAAAGTCATTCAGCTCTAATAAAAAACTTAAAATCTAATATGATATCATTGCATCATATTATATTGCAAACTTAGTTTAGAGAGAATTTTCATACCGAAGTATTGATTTCATAATGGTATCAAATGTCATGAGTTGAATTATTTCTCTTACAACCTATACCAGTTTGATATTGAATAGGACTATTCTATAGGACATTCATTAATTATGAATGTCATTTCCAAAAATTTGGCCCCAAATTGCCTTCTAATTTTGTCCAATTGTAAAAATAATGACATGTGTACTTTTCAAAAATAATGACATGTGCACTTTTAACGAAGCTTGTGTTGTTTTTGAAATTAAGTGAAAAAGATAAAATAATTCATCAAAGATGGAGATTCTATTTTTTGACATTGATATTTTATGAACACGTGAAGGGTCCATAACACAAAAGATTTACTAGGATAAATTTGATAAAATCCTCTCATGTTGAAATGAATTAGAGAATTTCAAGAGTTCACAAAATGGTTGCAACACTTTTTAGAGGATAGTGCACATTATGTTTTTTATGATGTAAGGGTATCTTGTATCTTGGAGCACAAGCTAAAAGGGAGTCAAACCTAATAGTAAGAGATTGTAAGGGGTGATATTAGAGAGGTGTAAATAAAAATAAAAATATAAATGCTCGTTGATGGAGAGTGATAGGGTGGTTTAGAAGCATAGTAGAAAACAACTCTTTCTTCCATAGGCTTTTGAATTTTTCACTAAGTCTTTTTGAGCTTTAAATTGGGCAGCTTTTGAATTTTTCACTAAGTCTTTTTGAGCTTTAAATTGGGCAGAGTAAGTGATACATTGTAAGAGTTTGAAGGCAGAGTAAGTGATACATTGTAAGAGTTTGGCAAGATATAGGGCAATATTCAATGCAACCATTGGAATACAACTAATACTAAAACCAAATCTACATTAAAATAATTATAATTGCTCACACCCATACAACTAAGTTGAAATTTTCTCCATATTGCGACATAGACTAATTCATTTCAAAGAATACAAGCCTAGAATGTAACTTGAACATGCATGTGTACAATAAATCCTAGAGTCAAACTAATAGTAATTTGTGATTATAATATTTGATTATGAGGAATTGGGAAATCCAAACTGATACCAATGTCCAATGCAATTTTGAGCAAAAGTACTTCATTGCAATAAACTTGCGACATATTTGTTGCAACTCTTGGTACTAACAAACACATTGCTGCAAGCTTCTTTAAAAAAGCAATTACCTTAATGCAAATCCTTGTGATATTAGTCTAAAATGCACTTAAGTAGTGCAACTCTTCTTATCAACTAGCCAAATGAGACCCATAACCATAAAATCAAAGAGATTGGTTGACCCTCCCGCATGAGCATAACGCCATTCAAAGTTACTGCTCTATAAAAGTCATTACAAACTATATTGATGTTAAAAATACATCAACATTGTGTACTCTACATAGTTCAAATTTAGGGCTTCAAAAAACAAGCTCTCATATACCTCAGTGACCATGAGTTCTCTCAAACTTCACTTTTGTAACACTTCAAGAATAATTTTGTTATGTATTTTTTTAACACCAATTAATATATTAATAAATTGACATAAAAATACATACAATTATATTCTTCATATGACCAAGTTGTCTTTATACAACCTATTGGTACATTAATGAAGGAAAAAGAAAACAGAGCCAATTTCTGCTCTGAGAGTAATTCTTAGGGTTGCTTAACACTCTCGACCATGAAGATTGACCATGGCCTTCTAAATCTTGTGATTGGAGAGTAAAGTGCTCATGGTCAGAGAGAATGGCATCACAGCGGCTCTAAGCTCCGCATGAACTGAGAGAAGGGCGTGATTCGGGAGGAAGCAAGACGTTTGATGCGTGTTCGTATTGCCTGTTCATGGTTGCAAGATTGCGTGAGCGAGGCGGCTGGGAAGTCTTGTAACGTAAGGAACGCAAGAACAGATCTCTCGTGAACTGGATCGGTGTTGGCTTGTGTCTTGATGTGGAGCAGTGTTGGCTCCTTTCAACTCATCTGCAGGCTGGGCTGCGGCACAAGTGAGATCCAGGTGCTTCCTCCCGCTCTTTCTTGCCCCGATCTTAGTTCACCGCGGCCGCACATCCAACTGTTCACCGCATGCTTTTTTAACCTCAACCATTAGTCTGTAACCGTTCGTAGCATACTCTTGAATCTTGTAGCACGCCCAGTTTGCTAGATCTGAAACACTAAAACCTAGCTCTAAATTATCCCTGCTAGATAGTAGCACCCAACAGATTAACCTAGATCCGGAATTTCTGGATCACTACTCAACGATAGCCCCTCTCGAGACTTCACCGACACATAAGAGGACGACACATTACTGTTGCCCCGACCAAGTTTTTGTATCTGGACGGCTACCTGCACAGTGCCACTAAGACGAAACACTTCACCAACCTCATTCAAGGTACGCATCTAACACACTCTTTCAATTGTGTTGCCATGTTGTTGTTCCTCCTTATAAACTCCCTGTGTAGATCGAGCACCCCATGTAATGCTTGGAGGTTCCTAACCTCCAAGAGGGATAATGCTTCATCTCTCATGACATATGTTCACCACTGCAATCCTATGCTATCCTCATTACATGCCATACTCTATCAACATTGTCTTTTTGACTATACTTGCATTCTACAAAATTCAATTCACAAACGCAACATAACTTTGCCCTACTACATGACGAATTGTGTACAGATGGGTGACCTCCGCTCCAACGCTTCGCTGACTCTAAATGAGATAGACATGGAGGACGCAATCCACACCTACAAACGAGACTCTCCCATCACCAACAAATCTGCACACAAGAAGGCAAGAGCATCTATCAGCAAAGTTATGCTCCACACAGAATTCTGGTATGGTTTTCCTGTAATGGAGGCCTTAGCATACGAAGCTGGAATTCCTCCATTCAGCCCGACAAAATCATTGGATGACCTAATCAGAGCGGGTTACATCGAAAGCGAAGCCCGAGACCTGCAAAAGGGGCGCATGTCATTTCCAAGGGTGGTACAGAAGCTCTGGCCAATGGCAAGACCAGATCACATTGAGGGACAACATTTCAACATAACGCAACTGCCATTTGACATTGAGGTAAACTCAAGCACAAACCTTTCCTTAGACTACCACATTCTCCTGCAATTTGAGAAACCCTCCACCCCGTTCAGTCAAGACCAGATCATGAAAAAAATCCTCTTGCGATTATCAGACATGAATATTTCCCTAGGTGATGACATAGGAGAACCTCTTGCAATCCTTTGCCATGGCCCAAAATCTGATAGGGTTTGGTCTGGAATGGCCAAAGTCCACCTGCAAAAACCAGAAACAGACGGAATAGCATTACTGGAAGGTACAAGAGTTTTTGCCATTGCTCTAGACCATGATTTCCTCACCATTGCTAAAATTGCTAAATCCTACGATCCTCTAGCCCCTAGTAACCTCTTGACCATAAAGGTACAAACAGAAAACATCAAAGGTTTAGAACCTCACCATTTGTTTCAAACTTTGGTAGAAGAGAGTTTCAATAGAGGCCATGAGTATGAGATTACCCAAGTGCAGAAAAACCCTAAAGAAACATATGGGTGGCTCACGACCACATCACCTGAACAAGTAGCAAAAGTAGGCAGGAACAAAATCCCGATCCTTGGTGAGCTCCTGTCTCCGATTGTCCCCACCGACGATCAACTGTCTAGAGAGGATGTCATGAAACGAAATTGCTTAGTACTCATTGCCAAAGGATTGAATCTCACAAAACCTATAGAACACACTACAGATCTAGCCTAAAAGCCCACATAGGACCCAACAATGTATCCTCAGTTTTCTATCCCAGAGCCAAGCATACAGTACACACCGGAGTTGCCAATATAGAGTGTTTGAATGCTACAGTCTACAAACAATTTTTACGAAAATCCGTGCGACTCAACGGGAAGTGGATAGAATTCCAGCCTCATCCTAATAGTCTTAACGGAAGTGCACGACCGGATGATGCTACCTTGAAGAGGCTAGGATTTGCGACATTGATGATCTTGCTATGGCTAACACGGTGGAAGCTCTCAAGAACGCTCCCAACATCAAGCTCCGGCCGCTCACGAAGAAAGACATTACGGCAATTGTAGAAGAAGTGGTCACCAAGGAGAACAACAAGCTTAGACAGGAGTTCAAAGCTGACATGACTACACTGCACATCGATATGCGCAAAGAAGCCAATGACTATGCTGATCAGAAGCATCTTGAGATTCAAACAGCACTCACAAACCTCAAGCAAGTTTTCGGCCAGAGCATGCTCGTATTGGAGAATATCATCCGCCCGGCTCTTCCGGCTCGAACCGTCGAACGCGGCGAAACGACAAGTGACACACAACGCCATCGCCCACCACTCCAAGCGACCTCGCAAGTACGGCGTTCATCACAGCGCAACTTCGAAAGCGGCTCTTCATCTCCACTGCACATGTTTGAAGTTGGCGCATGGAGCCTCGCCGGGAGCGCGCATTTACAAGGAACAACATGGCACCCAACAACAAACGAAAGGTGAAAAACGGAAACAAAAAACGAGCTTTCAAAAAAAATGTAGGAAGAACAGCCGAGAGCTGCAAATTGCATGCACAATCCGGCCTCACTTAGACATCATATCTGATGATGATGGGTTGATGGAGACGTGTGGAGACACCTGCCCTTGTCATCATCATTACTTATGTTTTTTATTTTTTCTTTTTTTATTGCTATTACTCCTGTCGAGCTAATCATTGCTTCTTCTACGTTTTAAATATACTATTAGGATATTTTTATAAATATATATACTTATTAAACATATTTCAATTACATTTATTCCCTTGTGCATGCCTTTATGTTCTCTTCATTCTCTTCTCTTTTTCTATTTTTTCATTACTTGACACCAAACTTTCTTATACAAAAACAAAAAAGTATATCTTCTTACACAACAAAACAACTACTCAAAACCCAATAATAAAAACAAATCTCACACACTTCTCAAAAAATAAAACAACTCTTAGACAAATTCTATTTACAAAAACAATCTTCTTATCAAACCATTATACACACACTACTCTCACAAACCTCCCATTCACAACTATACACATCTTACTCTCAAAAACTACATATCCAAAGACATATACACAACATACAAAGACAAATATTCCTAAACATATGCATACAAAAACCACTCTACAAAACGCATCGCCATCACTAACTCTATATTCTTTGTTCCTCTCAATAGACACAAGACACAAACGCATAACCTCTTCGCAACGCAAACATTCCAAGGAAATAACAACAAACAACAATAAACTAACAACAAAGTATAAACACTATTATATCACAAACATCAACATAACATTATCCCAAATACAATTAATTAGTGGATATTGGCTCATTGTCACAACGAACAAATTCTTTAGACACGTCGACCTCGAAAGAAGGTTGAAATTTACACCAAATTATCTTTCCCAAAACATAGAAAACACAACGCCATCACCAACTCTATCAACTTTATTACTCTCATTACCTTGCCTTGCTTATAAATCAATAATCCAAATAACAAATAAATTGCACAAAGACCGCTTCACCAATGGCCACAAAATACTAGAAAACACAACTATCTATAAACAATTACTTATCAACATTTCGAACCTATAAAAGACAGAAATGATGTACACACACTTATCTTTTAGTCACTTTAAAATATTACGAAAGACCAAGACATTATATAGACAATTTTGCAATAAATTTTTCAAATACTTCCTAATTATTTCTTGTTGGATATTACATAGTACATCAAAAATACAAAGAGCTTTATCTCAAGTTGTTTTTGTAAAGAACCATACTATTGATCATAACAATATGATATTAAATACAAGAGTGTTTCAATTTTTCAAAAGTGATCATTTACTAATCATCTCAACCAAATCCACTTCAAAAACTATAAGTTCTCTAATTATTAAATTCTCAAACATGACACATTGCAATGCTTCATGTATATTTAGTTTTGATATCTTAAATAAAGAATCACTACAAACAAACACAATTGGAATAAAACTCTTTAAAATTACCAACAATCAAAGAGATGTAACTTTTCGTACAAGGTACAATGTACAATCTTGCTTGTTTGATGAAAAAACGCCTCTAGAGTATATTAAACATATCTACCAACCACAAGTATCATTATTAAACATTATATAAACATAAAAATAGTATGTATTTTTCCCCTACACAAAACAATAAGCACACAAATTATCAAGCTCGGCCTTTTCACCCCACAAACAATAAACATTTGCATCACACAATAAATCCTATGATGCGGCCAAAGTCCAAACCCACTAAATTAACACCAAACACTAAACACACAAACATTCAAGCTCGGCCTCCCGGCCTCGCCGATAAGAACATTACAAAAATAATAACAGAAATTAAAACAATAATAGCCAACACTACACCCACTCTAAAAGAAAAAAAAAACCCAACTTATTCGATCTCAAATACTAGCCAAAATAAACACAAAAGCTCCAAAATATCCCATCACAAGACAACATTTGCACCACAAAAAATATCCCAAGTTACCCAAAAACAAACAAACAAACCCTACACACAACTTTACAAAATATCGAGCTCGGCCTCCCGGCCTCGCCTATAAGCTAAATTTAATAAACTCATGCAAAATACACGTACTCTCTTCGCCTCAAAAACTAAACAAAAAGCCAAAACACCCCATTACAAATCACCACTCAAAGCATACTAAAAATTCCAAACCAATCCCATCAAACCCCACTCAAAACACCATACTCACAAACAAACAAACCGAGCGTCCTGGACTTGCCTATGAACCAACTGACCAAAATACAACTTATAAAACACACACAAACAACACTACATCCACAAAAATATCAAAAACATCAACCCACACTACTAAAACATATCACTACACATACAAAGACAAATATCACTTACCAAAATGTGGAGATGTCGAAACTAACCCAGGGCCCATGCCGAATGTACTCAAAACACACCCAGCCGTCCACAAACGAAGATGCAAGAATTACTTCATACCATGCACAATTCGACTACACCCTGAGTACCAGCATTTATCAACACAATTTGCGCCATGTCTCATAAATACGCACCCAAAACATCCAGAAGCACAAATAAAATACCCATATCTCACAAACTACGTCCGGGAAAACTCTCATCATCCAGCACCACATATACTATACGCTCTTATCACAACAATAAACCCATCACCCGAAACATGCAACCACATCCTTGAACATCCGAGTAATCCAAATTGGACCACTATATTACTTAACAAAATGGCCACACTTCAAAACCCGCCGGAAAGACATCTTAACAACCCACATCCATATACACAATTCAAAAACACAAACTCTAATCTAATAAACCCTCCCAACACCATACACAAACAATTATATGAATTCATTCAACAAAACAATACACCACCCAATCAAGAACAATTAAAGAACAAATTCCCATTTTTACCCGACAACCTACTTGCAGAAGTCCTAAAATTCAACGAACCCCTTCCCGAATATTCTCATCCCCCAAAGACCAAATACGCCTCCCCCCACAAAATACAACACCAATCACTACTAACCATAAAACACATATAATCACATGGAATGCCTCATCGCTCAACACCGCCCTCCCAAATCTACACGAACTAATCACTAACACTCCAACAAGCCCGGCAATAATTGCAATACAAGAAACTAAACTAACTGCCACAAAATCTACCAAATATCTTCAAAATTTATTCCCTGATCACAAAATGATCTTCAATAATACACACGCACTAACACGATGCATGCAACAACGAATGGAATATACACCCACAAGAGGAGGCCTTTTGATATTTATAAACAACAAATACACATATCCAGGTAATATTACCAAAATCCCAACTTCTGTCGCAATATCACCATACTTACAAATCATAAAAATAAAAAACGAACCCCTACAACCATGGTTACTCATACACATGTATATGCCGTCACATCCAGAGGACACCCCTCACTTAGAAACAATTCAACAACAAATAACACAACAGATTATAGCACATCCTAACCACATTCAAATATTATGTGGGGATTTTAATAGAGACATAGCTCTCATAGGTCGTCAACACGAATTAAACACATCCCCACCTCAAATAGAAGACATAGATTGGCGCGCATTCACAGATTCGCTACAACTAACATATATACCAACAAACACTATATATTCAAGACAAGGAGGACAAAATTACAACGAATCTAGCCTAATAGATGGATTTTTCATAAAAACCCGTAATAATAATTTATACTCATCACAAACTATTACAGAACATAACCTAAACTCAGATCATTCTCCAATTACTCTTCAAATACCTCCAAACACACTACTCGCAAGACCCCCACAAAAACCAACAACCAAACCAATAAGGATTTTAAATCCTATACCACAAGAAAACCTTGATAAATTTAAAACAATATTTTACGAAGACAACTCAAGCGAAATCAACGACCTCACCTCTTTTCTCTCAAATACTCAACTAACAAATACACAATGGCAAACGGCATGCGAAAAACTAGATCACTTAATTCAAAAAACATCCAAGTTAATCGAAAGTACTTGCACTGCACCACCTTTGCCTACATTAACACCACGCACATCTGAACAAGGGGGGTTTCTACCAAGAAAACTCCAAAAACAATGGAAAAAACACCTAACCACATACCATTTAATTCGCAAGGCTATATACATTACAAAAAACACCCCCAATTGGCAGAACCACCCCATAATAGAAGAACTAAGCAAACATACACACACAGACATCCCACCACTCCCGCCACAAACCAATAATCCACAAGAATGGATCCAAACCCTAGCAGAAATAGCAAAAACATCAAAAAAACAAGCTCAAAAAATCACTACAAAATTCACTCAAACATGCATCAAGAAAGCTATCACGAAATATAGGCAGTTATACGACAAAAGTCCAAAAAAAATAAATAAAAAAGTCTTCAAATATCAAGATACCCCACCACTTGATTGTATCACAGATAGATATAACAACCTCCTAACCAACCCCAAAGACATTGCACTTGAAATACATACACAACAATCACAAAGTAATAGACCCACAGTCCCAACATGCTATCACCAAATTTCAACACCCAACACTATGTATATGTAGCGTGAGACAATACCCATGGCACGATTTAGACGGCTTTATAATAGATAAAAGGGGTAATCCACAAACCCCCTTACATAAATACTTCAACGATGAAATATATGGTCAATGTTTAAAACAATTATCCAATAATAAAGCACCTGGACCGGACAGAATCCCTAATTCTATTTTAAAAAACATGCCTGACAACTTTCATAAACTACTATCCATGTTTTTTCACCACTCCTACAAACAACGACAAATACCATCATCATGGAAACTAAGCCTAACCATACTACTATACAAAAAAAGGGGATCCATCAGTACTACCAAACCACAGCCTATAGCGTTAGCCAATACAATCTACAAACTCTTCACGAGTACTCTCACACTTATACTTTCAACATACGGCGAACATCACCAAATACTACATGACAGCCAAGAAGGCTTCCGAGCAGAAAGAAGCACAAACAGACAAATACAGATTCATCATCAGACCTTTAGAGGACGAAAACTCACAAAACAAGACATCTACATATTATATATAGATTTTAAAAACGCATTCGGCTCTCTAGACCATGCCGACTACTCGCATAATGAAAGACCTTGGTTACCACTGTAGACGCAGTAACACTTGTTGGTAACATATATTCAAACTCCTCCACAATATTCACAGGCGAATATTTCGGCAAGACAGAACCAATTTCAATACAAAGAGGAACCATTCAAGGCGACACATTAAGCCCTTACCTATTTCTTATATTTTTAGAACCACTACTCAGATGGCTACAAAGAGGGAATAATGGCTATACATTTGGCACATCAAAAATAAACATTACAAATTGCCGCGATACGCAGACGATTTAGCAGGGACTTGCAAACACCCTCCAATCCATAAAAACTCAAATATACAAAATAGATAAATTACAGCCAATGGGCGGTATGGACCTCGGTAGCAAAAAAATGTGCAATTACAGGGTGTCCAAACAAATCCAAAATAAAGCCTGATGAATTCAAGGAAAAAATACAGCAACACCACATCACCTATAGAAACCAAGCAATTCCTATTCTTCACCAAAACGAACCTTATGTCTACCTTGGTATCCACATGGTACCCTCCCTAAAATGGAAAATTCAAACGCACATTGCGACAAACAAACTTATCGACCAATGTAAACAACTCGCAAAATGTCCCGCAACAATCAAACAAAAAATTAACATGGTTGATACAGTCATCAGAGCAGGGATCGCATATAGCTTCTATGCAGTCCCATTCTCATTACCAACCATCAAAAAACTTGACAAAAAAATTATAGGGATCCAAAAAACAATATGTGGCCTCCCAAAATGCACAGCGAATGTGATTACCCAACTCCCCCATAAACTCTTTGGTCTTCAAGCATTCTCACTAAAAAATGCATATCTACGATGCATCGGCGAACAACTGAGAAATGCACTTAATGATCAAGGCAGACTAGGCAACATTTACAATGGCCTTATTCAACACATAACTTCCAAACACGGTGGCGCCGAAAACATCCCTAGATTAAAAGCCTCCGATTGTATAAGCTCCCCCATATCAAGAACACTATTTCTTCTCAAACAAGATGGTGGTATACATCTAAAAAGTACCAATGGCGACTTCCAATTATACAAAACTGAACTAGAACGAGAGTGGATAGAACAAGCTACAATTGAACTCCCACACCTCAACCCGGAACTATCAATCAAGCTATTACACAAGCTTTTAATACACAATATCTACAAAATCAAACACATCTCTCTCCCAAACGGCACAAGCCTCATGTCACCAACCGACTTTGCAACCTACCATAAACCACCAACTAGACTTGAGAAAAGTGCGCTAGAAATAGCTGAAAAACTATTTTGCCAAACTAAATGCAACCCAAATTGCCCTAATACCTGCACTCAACACCCACTGGCCCGTACACTCAAACCAATATACATCTCAGACAATTTTGACCTAGTCCCAAGAAATTTAAACAACCGACCACAACCTACTACCCACCAAGCTACTCACCAAATAAGTCCACCACCAAACATAAAAAACAACCCTCTTGAATATCCCATAAATACAATATTAAATCACAAAATAGTAACTACAAAAGACAAATACAAAATACCTAAAACCTACAACACATACTTATGCAAATGGCATCACAACAACATCACATACCATAAATGGCTCCAACAGAGAGACCTATTCCCCTTAAATTATCCAACAGTCGTCTCACACAATATTGAACTACTTAAGGATTACTACACCAAATCGCAACATGCTCACTATCGAAACATGATCAACACTCACTTCATACAAGCACAACTTAAGGATACCAGGTTCATACCACCACCATCAATTACCCCACTTACGCAAATACACTTTGCGAATGTAATCCGAAAGAGACATTATTACTAACAAAACCACCATACAAATAAATACCGAAATAGCTCACCTATACGAAGACAATGGTCGATACCTCACCACCATACCCATTAACAGATTACAGTGGCTATGGCAACAATTTAATAAATACTCAAACAACTCACACGGACTAATGCCATACACACAAACCTTCGAAACAGAAATAATATGGTTATACCAAAGATACAAAGCTCAATCCTCCAAGAAAAACCCGAAACTAACACCCCACCACACCCTTCCAACGAACATTCTTGATCATATCACCACTAACCTCCAAATCAATCACTCATACTTCTCATCACCAATAACGTGTTCCACTAAAATAACAGAATATTTCTCCACCTTCTCCCGAGACAAAATCTTTGGATCCCGAGGCAACGCTTTTGAATATAAATGGACAGGCATAGGGTATGCGCATACACATAATCCCGAAACAACCCAACAAGCCATCCATTGGGCAAGATTAGCGGCCAAACACGACTCCAGTACAATTACCATAATAGTCACCCCCGACCCAAACTGGTACCAAAACCCAACCCCATATAGTGGACCATTCCCAAATACACATATAATAACCCATTTTACCGCGGACTCAATCACATACGAAATCCCAGCACCCCCACAAAAATACAAACCAACAACCGAACCACATGCAATATCCATCATGTGCATACACCATCAAAACAATCACATTGGTACATCAGAACAAACTAACAACATCAGAAATGCAATTGAGGCCATGGCAATCCCGCACTACTATATACAACAAGCTCCACCAACCCCATACAACACTATTGTCAAAAAAAATAAAAGATGGAATAAAATGTTATACCCCCCCACATACAAACTCTAACTCCGAACCCACATGTATACCCCCTCTACCAATGTTCGAAATCAACCCCACTCTAAAATTTCAACCGCAACACAGTTACTATACGGACGGCTCTTTCATACCACCTAAAGAAGCCGAAGATGGACATTGGAAAAAAGAAAAAGCTGGATACGGCATCTACAATTCCACAAAACCGTACATGCAAATATCGAAAAGACTTCCTGGACTTCAAACATGCTTTCGTGCAGAATTGATGGCTATACATACAACCCTACACCTAATTAACACCAAATACCCAAATGAACCGGCTTATATCTTCACGGATTGTATAAATTGCCTATATAACCTAAATACTCACATATTACACCCATCCACACACCAAAGTCATCCTGACATAACCATCCTAACAGAAATGGTTGAAATATTACAAAACCGTATCCAACCCACTATATTCCACAAAGTTAAAGTGCACATTAACATCACTGGCAATGAAGAAGCAGACAAACTTGCAAAAGCCGGAGCCACCAAGCAATATTCGGTAGCCACAAAACCCCACGACCCGCACACACTACACACGTTCTACTACCGTAAATATGAATGGCCAGGTCCCTTAACACGCCCAGACAAGGGCCCGGTCAGATGCCTTCAAACATACCTACACAAACAAGACTACGACAACAACCTTACAATACTCGCTGACCAATTCCCCAATACCAACAAATGGACAACAAACCCGGATATTGACAATGAACTATCAAATGCCTACTGGCTAAACCCCTTAATTACAGACTCACAAAAAACAATTATTCTAAAGCTACGACCGCCAATACATGGGGAACGCAAGGAAACAACTATTCTTCGGTAGAGAACGGTTCCCCTCAATAACTTGCTCTATATGTAACTCCACGGACGCTGACACATGGCTACACGCACTACTTAAATGTGGCCACCACCACATACACGCCATTAGAATCAAAAGACATAACAAAGCCGTATGGGAACTAAGAAAATTAATTCTCTCATCACAAAAGTCACGATGTTATATCCTCATGAACGCAGGTACATTTAATAACAACCCCCAAGAAAATACAGTCCCTACATGGCTATTACAATGCGAATGTACACAACAAAGATGTCATTGCAACGCTAGATTCAAACCGGATATACTATGCATTAAAGGTCTACCACACAAAAACGACCCACCAACACACCCATCAGACAACCTCACACTTCAATTTATAGAATTCACATATTGTAACGATAGATTCTCTCAAGAAACAATTAATAACAAAACTGACAAATATCAAACACTTCTTGATAATCTCCGTAATCTAGGATGGAAAGTAGACCCCTCATAGTCATCACAATGGTGCTAGAGGCACAACACACAAACCATCAATGAAACTTCTTGCACAAAAATTTAATTTATCAGAAACATGCATAAAACGCACATTCCATGAAATAAATACCATTGCCATTCAACACGCCGGTTCAATTATTTTACACAAAAGAAAAATTGAGAACAACCAAACAATTCCCACAATAATGTAACAATAAAAGGAGGAGGGCGTGAGAATTGGTGTAAACCACTTCCCACAAGTATAGTCACGCTTGTCTCGTAGAGATGGGACGGGGCCGATTGATTGGTACAAATTTCCTGCCTATGTATAATACACTAGCAGCACCAAGCCATGTACATCACATTAAACGCTCAAACGGATCCACCGAGTATCGAACCCGGACCGCTCATTTGTGACTCAAACATCCCTACCAATCAACCAGGAATCATGGCTTGGCGATCATACCCACGATAAAACCTTACACAAACTTAAGCAGTGTTTTGTTGACTATTTTAGGGTTACTTTTCTTTTTTCTGGCTACTATAGTGTCTAATCCCGAAAGGGGTGAGTAGTCTTGCATCAAGGTCCTTATGTCCAGTGGGCTTTAGGTCGTTGGCTTGACGAACAGACACTCTAATCACGCCGGTCCTAAAAAAGGATTGGAGTTTTTATCTATCTATCTGCTCATGGTCCCATTTGGATTTACACTACCTTGGAAAAAGGAGAACGACTACTAATTTTGAGGTCCCAAAGTATGCTAAATTCTACATAGTAGATAATATTTCAAGGTTTCCTTGATTATAGTTGAGTTGACGCTAATACCGCGACTCAACTACAATCAAGGAGACCATGAGGCTCAAAAATCATTGATTGGCTACTGTTCAATTATTCGAAATGAAAGGAGGAATAATGGGAGGGTAAGAGAGAGAATGATGAGGATTTATGTTAGAAAATTAAGTTTAAACTTCTCGTGGTCCAAATTCACTTCACACTACAAGAGTGATCAAGCCACTCAAAAATCCATTTTTGATTTATCATCATTACAGCTCTTGGCCAAGAGCTGTGACTATGAAAATGATTTTAATAATCTTGGTCATGGCTCCAAGTGGTCCATAGTGTAAAGGGACCCTTATTGTATGAACACTTCCGTAAAATGCCACAAACAGCCGCGCAGGCATCATGGAGTGGGACGGCGGAAAGGGGTAGGAGACGAAGCAGATATCTTTGAAGCTTCAAGAAGGCCCGACTGCCCGACTGTTGACTGGTATACACGGACGGGGGGGCGGTATGTGAAGTATGTCAAAGGTGGTACCAAAGTCCAACGCCGTTGACGATCACGGCATGTATTCTCACCTGATGTTCCAATATTCTAAGCGTGAATTGCGGATATGCTACAAAACTGACAGGCAACCCATCGATGTCAACGAAAGTTGACTGATCTGCTGCTTGATTGACTCGGGACTAGTCTCCGATGGGCCACGCTCGCATGCTCCCAAGCGTTGACACTTCGTCCGATTGAAGGTTCCCGTATCTCGAAACTCGCTACCAATTGTGTATCAGGCTCTGAAAATGGTGCCAACCAAATCACGTCATGTTAATTACGGATATCGGTACCATTATTCCAGAAGTAGCATATTCAAACAGTGGCAGTTCTCAGATCTAATTCTAATCCTGAACATTTCCTGTCGCTAAACACTTGAATAATCACCTCCTTGTTGAAAAGCGTTCACAATCTGCCTCGGAATTCGGAATTAGTCACGGCGCCCCTTGACATTGGAGTACACGGAATGGACCGTGCGTGAGAGGGTGCACTACTTAATCCCATCGCAGGCTCTCACTTAATCATCAGCTAACATTCTTCCTCAGCTTGCTAGTTGCATCAACGCTCATCTGCCTTCTCGATCTTACTCAAAGACAATGTCTCAAACTCTGTCTCACACCGAGTCTCTCAACATTGCTGCTCAGGATGCGTGGGAATGCTGCAAGCATTCGGACAAGATCTTGCCCGACCTTCTCCCTGAGTACTTCTGTGGCTCTGAGATCCTCGAAGGCAATGGTGGACCTGGGACTCTCCGCCTCTTGAAGTTCGGACCTGGTATGGACTCTGATGCTTGACTCATTTGGGTGATAATGTGAAGAGAGATTTAGCTAATTCATTTGAGATGCTTGTGCAGCCATCCCGCAAGCTGGAGCTGCGAAGGAGCGTCTTGACAAGGTCGACGAAGCCACCAAGACCTTGAGCTACACCGTCGTTGAGGGTGATCCGAGGTACACCAACTTCTCGGCTGAAGTGCACTTCGAGTCTACTGGCGAGAAGACGTCGACCGCGACGTGGACGGCCAAGTACGATCCCGCAGGTGACGCCGGTCCCCCGGAGCACATCAAGAACATCAGCATTCTGATGTTTAAGACGTTCGAGAAGGCCGTTCTGGCGAAGAAGACCGCGACCCACACCGAGGTTCTCAATGCATCTCCCGATGACATCTGGAGAGTGATCAAGGATGAGAACACGATTCTCCCCAAGGCCCTACCCCAGATCTTTCAGTCGATCGAATTCGTGGAGGGAAGCGGCGAGCCTGGCAGCGTCCGCCTCTGCAAGATGGGCCCTGGTACATCTCATTCCTAGTTTAGCCATTGCTCATTCTCTGATACGCTTGCGTGATTGCTAAGTGCTGGGAGTGATGATTGCAGCTATCCCCAACGGAGGAGAAGTCTTGGAGCGCTTGGATATGTTCGATGAAGCCACCAAGAAGGTGGGTTACACCGTTCTGAAGGGCGACCCTCGTTTCAAGCATGTGTCCGCCACGATGCAGTTTGCTCAGGGCCCCAACCCGTCCTCAACCACCGCGACCTGGACCGCGACGTACGTGCCTGTGACAGAGGGCGGCGTATTGGAGAACAAGTTTGTGATCGCAGTATGGAAGGCCTTGGAGTCTGCCGCTAGCTCCTAAATTCTGCTCATCAGCGAGCCTCCCTTTCGATTCCGGATATGAAATGTTGACTCACTTGAGGATTGCAGCGATACGGATGGATTCTAGTTAGTGTGATCATGATACTGCCGCGCCTGGGTGCTATTGCACCTGTAATGGCATCGTTATTACATTCATGTATAGGTTTACTCTGTTATCAAAATAATTGTGAGTCGATTGACTACTTTTCAGGTACTAAGTTGCTCTGCTCACTTCAATTTCCAACTGATTAATGCATATGTGACAATCTCGGTTAATCGGGTATTACAGTTATACACCAGAAGTGACGCTTCTGAAAGCCGAAGTGAACACCTTCAAGATGAAATAGCCACTTTTGATCCGATAAAGATGGATACTCATGAGCAGAGGTTCATTGATATTTAATTCTTGTTGAAGTCAAAACCTGGTTTGACAATTGAAGGGCAAGGACAATTGTCCATGAATGTGGACCATGAAGGAGAGGGATCGGATGTTGATGCTTGGACCATGAAGGAGAAACAGAGGATTCGAGTGTAACCAAGCTCCGATCTCTATTGCCCACTTTCAGAGCAGGGCGCCTAATTCAATCAAATCATATAAGTGACATTGTTAATTGAAAGGGCCTTAAACGGCAATCAGGAAAGTTTTGGAGTGCATTATGAACACATCGGTGCAATCAGAGAATTCTCAAATGGAATGGTAATACACCAGGTAAAGGAATTCGGAGAGGATTATGTTGAAGTACGTCACTGTAATAGTCTAACCCAGCAAGCGAATAGTCTTCCTGATTCTGGAATCAAGGTGAAGAGCTCCCTTGTTGAGAATTGATACATTAGATTTCTATGGGTCTTTTTGTTCTGACAAACGTCCATTGTGTAATGCATGTGATCACTGTGAATGTCTCAAAAATTTCCTCCGTCAGGCCGAAAGCTCTGAGACCTCGTTAGTGTCACTTGAGGATAGGCCGCCGACACACAGTAGCAAAGATACCATCACAACGGGAGCCAATGAGTGCATAAAAGTAAATGGATATCCCATGCAGCATCGAAGAGCATTTGCGAAAGAAGTAGAAGTACATCAATTATAATGGCAGCAAAATCCACATCAAGCTGGCTCAACGAATGCTCCATCTTCTCCACCTCGGAGAAAGAGGCAATTCTCAAAAATGACTACTCCTTCAGACGATGCTGCTACGGACTCTGCATTCTGGCTTGCAGTAGCGCTGAAGATCGCAGGATGATAACTAAACGCAGATATAAGATTGTAGTTCCCTTGGGTGGTTGCAAAATGGTACAAAAGGAGAGAATTGGGCTACTACGCTTTGGCAGCAGGCACAGCTTCCAGCAACCTGGAGAAGTAGAATTTGGTGCCCGTCATCTCTCGTCTCTTTACAACCCACCCGACTTCCTTGAGAGCAGCTTCGAGATCGTCCTCGGCGTGCAAGTAAGCGCGGGTGGCCTTGGACGGTCCAGGAAAGAGCTCGCCGATGCGCTTCAGAATGGCGTAGTACAAAGTGTATGGGGCGAAGCTGATGATGAGGCGGTTCTCCGCCAGCGAGGCCAGGTGCTGCACCATAACGCCCGCTTCTTTTTGCGGATAATGGATGAACACGTCCAAGCATGCGACGGTGTCGTACTTCCCCGTGATAGACTCCAAGTCGCGCGCTTCAAATTCAGGGAGTTTGCAGTTGGGTTTCGATTTTAGGGCTTCCTCCGCGAGGCGAGCTGCTTCGTCCACCATAGCGGAGCTGATATCGCTAGCATAGACGTGCGCGCCTTGAAGCGCCAACGGGATTGACAGGCTGCCCGTGCCGCAGCCCGCGTCGCAGATGGTAACGCCTTCGAGGGGCCTGTCTCCGAGGAATTTGAGCACCTTCTCCACGGTTATGGCATGTCCTTGGCGAATGTCGAGCTGCACGCTGTTGACGTCGTCGGTCTCCCCGTAAATGCGCTTCCAGCGGTCGAAACCCGAGGTGTTGAAGTAGTTGCGTACCACGGCCTTCTCATCGCCCCCGGTCTCCGCAGCTTGTTTCTGCCTCCTCTTCTCAGGATCCGCTAGCGAGAGCGCGGCCGCCAGCGCGGCGATGACTCCCCCGCTCGCCACCGCGAATTGCAACCCCGACATTCCATCGCTCTCTAACACCGCCAGGCTTAGCGTCTGCGCCGCGAGTTCCACTACGGGCAATGCAGCCGAGGCTTGGACACACCCACCCCTCGCCCTCCTCGACGACGAACCCACACGTACTCGCTTGCTGCTCAATGCCGGGCATAGCGACGAGGAGCTCAATGAACCCAATTCACGCTGAGCGGCGACCGCTCCTGTAGCCGCACCAGTGCACACGGCCGCAGCAGCCATCGCCACCATCACGAATTAGCCAAAAACGCCCCCCAAAAATCCTGTACCCCGCACCTTATCCAGAACCCCCTTCCTCTTTTCACCACAACAACAATGCCAGCTCCAAGTCCACTAACACTTCCACGCAATCCTAGTTTCCCAAGCTCAGCTACACGTCCACGATCTCAAACTCACTTCGTACAGCACGCTCGAAAGCTCAGACAAGATCACGGCCGAACCACTCCTCTCGAAAACAATGAAAGCCAAGCGTGGAATGGCATTGGCTGATGAATGGATTACGCAGATGCCATGGTGGCAACTGTTAGGCGGATGGACGTATAGCGGCGCTGCCGGATGAAGAAGGCGAACTGACTAGTTCAACGAAAAAAAGATTCCGGAAGAGCAAAAAAAGCAAAAGTAGGTGATTAAGAACTGCCTTTTTTGAGATTGTGAGGGTTTTGGCGAAGGTTTTGAGTGAGGGTGGTGTGCGGAATTATTAGGGTAGTGGATTTTGCCACGAGATTCTGGTGTGTTTGTCGGGTTAGGGACAATGCCTTTTTGATGAAAGAGTGTGCAGGTAATTTGTAACAATGCGGAATTTGGTGGTGATCAGCGAGGTGCATGGCGTGGTGGAAGGCGACGACGATGCCAAGCTGCAAGTAGCAGCCGCGGCTGTGGATGTGGACAATGGCCTCTTCTTCGTCGCGTCCCAATCGTCCGCCCTCATCTGCTACTCCCTTCCCTCCTCCAAGGTGATCCTCTTGCTGCATTGTAACAACCCGTCGATCCGGCACTCGATACAAGCTCGATCCTTGTATTATTGGATCGATCTCTTGCGATCTCTTTGCATCGATTGCAAATCAGTTTAGGTTTCTTCAATTTCGCTCCGGACAGCTTTGATTTTTTATTTTTAAAGTTAGGGTTGCCTGTGAGCTGCTTAGTCGCGGGAGAAATTCGAGCGTGTAATTGTGCTGGAGGGTCATTGTTTGGTTTGTTTCATGAGCAGGTCGAATGGGTCGTGGCGTTGGACGAGGAAGCGGGGCCTGTGGTGGCTATGGAGTGGAGGGTGGAAGTGGAATCCGTTGTTGTTGGGCGTTCCAGTGGACAGGTAAGTAATGGACCACGACTGAACTGCATTGGAATAGCACCTGAATCGGCCGATTCTAATCCGTGGACATCATCAGGTGGTGGAGGTGAGTGATTCTGGTCAGGAAGTGCAAGAAGTGGGCTCCTTGAAGGGAGGCCTCTTGGCGATGGCTGCCAGCCCTGATGGGGAGCTTCTGCTTCTAGCTACCGGTCTAGGTCAACTTCTGGTGATGACTCAAGACTGGGATCTTCTATACGAGGTCACTCTAGACCAGGACCTTGCTGCTTCAGTAAGTATTTCGTCATTTTCTTTCAGTTGTCGTGTTTCTGCTCTTGTATTCGGAGACGTACTTTAGGGTTAGTTACTTCGACAAGCATCTGTTTTAGCTGCAGAACTACCCAAACAGGTAGACAGGTGCTGCCTATTAGTGAATGCTGCCAATTGAGTTGAATTGTAACGAGTTTTTGCTGGTGAACATATAGGTGGTGCTAAATTTGATGGTTTTATGTAGGGCAGCGTGCAACTAAGCTGGCGAGGAGATGGCAAGTATTTCGCGACGCTGGTCACAGGAAGCGGTCCCGACACTTCCCAGCTGAAAATCTGGGAGAGGGATACTGGAGCTCTTCACGCATCCGGAGAGAAGGTGCCGTATGTGCAGACAGCGATGGCATGGTGTCCATCAGGGGCCCGGATTGCCTCTTCATGTATTCAAACCAATAATCCACCGCTTGTAATGTCCTTCGAAAAAAACGGTCTGAAGCGAGACAAGTTCCAGCTTGAAGGCCCTCTGGATACGCATGTAGGTTACCTCAAGTGGAACAGCAACTCCGAGCTTCTGGCCATGGTCGTGACCACAAAAGACTGGATTGGTGTCCAGGTCTGGAGCTGCAGCAACTTCCATTGGTACCTGAAACAGGAGCTGCGGTTTCCGAGCACGGATGAGCTGAATGTGCTATGGGATCCTGAAGATGCAATGAAACTCGTCTGCTGGACAGCGAGTGGGACCATACGCACTCTCAGGCTTGGCTGGAAGTCTGCAGTCCTGGACTCCAGCGTAGCGCTTGTGATAAATGGACACAGCTTGCTTGTCTCACCTCTCTCGCTCGCCCTCGTGCCTCCACCGATGTCACTCTTTACGATCACTTTCCAGGCCCCAGTGCAGGTTGTGGCGTTTCTGCAGGAGAGTGATCGAGGAACTTTGATAGCTGCTCGCCTTTCTGATAGCACGTTGAGCGTTGTGACGCTGCCTCGACTTAGTGAATGGCTAGAGCTCGAAGGGGAGAATCACACCGCGCGCTCTATCTCTGTTCTCTCTGACTTGAAGCAGAGCATAAGCGAGCTGCGGCATCTTTCATGGTTGAGCTCTCGAACACTTCTGGGCGTCCTCTCAGTGCAACCGGGCTCGGACAAGGTTGGCATTTCCGGGAACTTCTCGGGAACGCAGAATGGTGTTTTTTGGCAAACTTACCCTGGAAGCCGGGAGATTCTCGTTGAAGTTGATCTTGATATGGCAGCTGAGAAGCCTAGTGTGATCATGTCCGATGGATGTCAGATACAGGGAGTTCAAGAAACGCCTGTGAAACAGCCAGTGGTCAGCATAACGAAGAACCTGAGTGGGTTCACAAACCAGAATGGAGATGCTTTTGTCCAGCTGGGTGATGGCTCCATGGTATTGTATACTGAATCACAAGCAGCGTCACAGTTTGGGAGAACTGTGCTTGGAAAGTTCACGAGGCCGTGTCCGTGGGTGACCATGGTGCAATCTGGGGTTGGGGATGTCATTCTTTTTGGGCTCGATGACAAGGGCTCTTTGGAGCTTTTAGGTCATTGTGTTCTCTGTAAGGACTGCACAAGCTTTGCGATTCATACTGCGGCCGACTCTCGGTCCCATCTTCTATACACAACGCAGCGAGATTCCATGCACGTTGTTAGTTTATCAGACCCTTCTTCGCTCTCCGATCTACAGTCTAAGCAAGAGGTTAACATGAAGCCCGAATCATTGGGAGGGAGGAAACACAAAAGTGGAGGCGCTCAAGAAGAGAATTTGAAGGTTCGTCCCTTATGGGAACGAGGCGCTAGATTGGTGACAGCATTAGGTGGCCATGACGTCGCCGTAATAGTACAGACCATAAGAGGCAACCTGGAGACAGTGTACCCTCGAGGTCTCGTGCTCGGCGCCATTGCAGAAGCTTTGAAACAAGGTCGCTTTCGTGAGGCTATAGGATTAACACGGAGGCATCATATCAACCTGAATGTTTTAGTTGACTATGGCGGTTGGCGAAGCTTTTGCGTGAAGGCTTCTGAGTTCGTCAAGCAGGTATGCTGCCGCTTTGACTTCGTTTGAGATATGAACTGGAGTATGGACTTTCTCGATCTCGTTTTGTTTGTGAAGAATGATCCTGGAATGTGTTTTTAACATTCATGACAAGTGTTACTTTTCTTGCAGGTGGGTAGATTGAACCATATCACCGAGCTAGTATACGCTCTAAATGAGGAAGACATTGTCGAAACAACTTACAAGAATCTATTAACCCCTTTTACAGAGCCACTAAAACCTGCAGATGCTGCAACTGAGCTGCTTAAGTCTCAGCTTACAGCGAACAAGGTGCAAACTGTATTGAAAGCCTTGAGATTAGGTGTGGAAAAAGAAATTCCCGACAGCCCCGCAAAGGAGCTCTGCATTCTAGCCACACTAGCTAAGAGCCGACCTCCAGAAATAAAAGAAGCCCTACAGCGCGTTAAGAGTTTGCGGGAAGCTGAGCTACAGGGCGAAGCTACTGTGGAGCTAGAGGCAATTGAGCAACCGGAAGAAGGGGCGAAGAAGGTTATATTAAGTGCCGAGGCCGCATTGAAGCACTTATTGTGGTTATCAGATGCAGATATTGTTTTTAAAGAAGCTCTAGGATTGTATGACTTGCACTTGGCGGCAATGGTTGCTTCGCATGCGCAAAGAGATCCAAAAGAGTTTCTTCCTCTCTTAAAAGAGTTGGAGGAAATGCCATCACATATGATGCAATATAAGATTGATGTCAGGTACGTCGTGAGCATTGTCTATCTTCTACATATTGGGTTCGGAGTCGATCATGTTCGTCACCTTTAGTCATAAATTTGACTTATTAATGGTCTTCAGTCCGAGTTTCTGATGCACTTTGGCTGCAGATTGGGCTACTACGAGAGTGCTTTGCAGAACCTTTCTCAAGGGGGAGAAGCCAACTTCAATGAATGTCTTCAGTTGATGATGGACCATGCCGAATTATTTCCACTTGGATTGCAAATCTTCAGTGAGTCCAAGTACCGGGTTGATATTTTGGAAGCGTGGGGAGATCATCTTGCGCAACAAGAGAAATTTGAGGATGCTGCTGCCGCTTACTGCTCGTGCAACAAATTCCAGAAGGCTATGGATTCATATAGGTCCGGTGGCTTATGGCGGGGAGTGATGACCATTGCAGGGCAGTTGAACCTTTCGCAAGGGGAGTGGTCGTCGCTTGCCAGTGATTTGGGCGAAGAATTGCAAGCGATGGGTAGGCCGGCTGAGGCTGCATGCGTGGCCCTAGAGTATACCCATGATGTAGATTCCGGAGTCAGGTTACTGCTGGAAGCCAGGGAGTGGATGGAAGCTGTAAGAGTGGCTTCGTTATATTGCCGCTCGGACCTTGTGGCTTCGCTTATCGAACCCGCTGCTGTGGAATGTGCAAATGCCCTCATCGAAGAGTTCACAGAAGGTTTACAGAAGGTTAGAAAATATCTTGTTCGTTATCAGACTGTCAGGCAGCGGCGACTGTCACTTGCAGCGAAATTGAAGGCAGAAGAAGAAGGAGAATGGCCTGACGACGATACGGTATCAGAAGCCAGCAGCAATTTGAGCAGTATGAGTGCGTACACCCATGGGTATGTAACTCTTCCCCTTTCCCTTCCTTCGAAGGTAGAAGCTTTCCTTGCATGCTTTCGTGGTCAAAAATGTGCTGCGTCTAGGATGTAATCATTCAGTTCGATGCTTTCAGATCCTAATACATGGGTCTTTTCATGTACTGTTCAGAACTGCTTCCCCAAGCAGTGTGACAACAGGGTCAGGAAGGGGAAGAAAGAACAACGCACGAAATCAGAAAAAGGCAAAAGGAGGTCGTATTCGAGCTGGCAGGTGGGTACTGCTTTTACTTTTTCATTTTCTACTTGCTCTGTGCTCTTCGGAAGGTTGTTTGCTTTTATTCTGTTGAGGGAAGGCAGATTGCTGAATGAGAGTGGTGGTGATGCAGTGCTGGAGAGGAATGGGGTCTTATAGAGCACATAAGAGGCATGGAAGTGAACGTTCGGATGTTAGAAGAGGTGCGACGGTTGCTCAGTGTGCTACTTCTACAAGGTCATTATTCTAGTGCACGTGATGTTCAATCGTCCCTAGCCGCATACCAGAAGGAGCAAAAGCTTGCGCTGGGAAGCATGGAAAAGGATGCTGAAACTGATAGTACGCAAGTGGTCAATCCACCGCTGAGCACACCCCCTGCTTCCTCAGTAACGTGGAGGTTGGCCGTGTTGGAGCCTCCTGAAAGCCAATGTACATAATGAAGTGTCAATAGATCTCCGAATTCTTGCATACATGTACCGATATACAGTCACGCTACCTCCGCTAAGTGTTCCAGCTTTTGTTGGTGAGAGCTTTGTTGTGGTTTCTCTATGAATGATGTGGCTTACAGACATTGCTGCTGTAGTAAGTTTCATTGTTAGAGAACGTGGTCTCAAGAAAAGAAAATTAATGCAGTACAATCTAAAGTAGAGTGTAAGTAGTTGTTACATGCACCAACTCAACTTATTCAAGAGTGATTCTTTTAGAGATTAGGTCAAATCCTGGCAGCAGTCTCGAAGTATCAAATAACAACTCTTTCTGTTCGAGATCCGTGACTATGATGAAGGTTCGTACATTACTGTAGATCCAACCAGGGGAAAATCGAATGATCTGATCTTCGTAAACGTTCAACAGGTCTTTTGAGTGTTTCAACTCGACTATCATACAGCTAATAAGGGACACAATCCTACTTTGCTTAAAATCTGGAGGCTTGTACAGGGTTTTAATTTTTTCTTTTAATTCTAAAAAGATCTACTTGAAATGGACGCCATTATTAGACCCGCAGGTGTACATTTCGCCATTCTCTAAAACTTTGTGCACGCCATTGAAGACTGCTGCTTTGGATGATGAGCCTACGTCAAAAAGCTTCCTGCAAGGAGTCCCAGGAGTCCCATTGTTTGACGGTAGCACATTGAAAACCTGCTCGATCTCAGCCTTGGACAGCTTCGTTGCAAGGTTTTGAATGACACCTTCGATGGCCGAATCCAACGTCCCTTCACTAGCATTTTTAAAAAACGCAGACTGAATAGAAGGGACTAAGTCTTCCACATCAGAAGTGGAGGCCGCAGGAGGTTGGGCTTCGTTCTCCATCAGCATGTCGATCACATCCAGCATTGCCATCACATCATCGTTGCACACCTTCCTTGAACCACCAGAGGCTTCGATATCCCTGCTGCAGGCTCCAAAGACATCAACATCCCTGCTGTTGCCTGGAGAGGCTTCAAAATCTCTGCTGCTGGCTCCAGAGACTTCAACATCCCTGCTGCTGGCTCCAGAGACTTCGACATCCCTGCTGCTGGCTCCGGAGATTTCGAAATCCCTGCTATTGGCTGCAGAGGCTTCAGAGTCCCTGCTGCTGGCTCCAGAGGCTTCGAAATCCCTGCCAGAGACTTCGATATCCCTGCCAGAGACTTCGACATCCCTGCCAGAGACTTCGACATCCCTGCTGCTGGCTGCAGAGGCTTCGAGATCCCTGCTACTGGCTGCTGAGACTTCAATATCAGTGGCAAGTTCTGGAGTAGGGGCCTTCGCTTCAAGAGCATTAGTTTCTAGAGCTGAGAGCACACTCTCTAGGGCAGTGTCAACATCATTCTTGTCCTTGATGAGGAGTTCGGCGATGTATGCCGGTGTCAAGGTCGCCCCTACGAATGCTGACTCCAGTTTCTTAAACAACGGGTGCTCTTCCACTGACAAATAATTCCTGGCTAGCACTCGAAACGCCTCAAAGGTGCAGTACGAGAGCTCGATTTGCATGTCCATGCGGCCAGGCCGGAGTAAGGCCTTGTCCAGCGCCTCAATGTGGTTGGTGGTGAACACGATGATCCGCTCATCGCCACAAACGGACCATAACCCGTCCACAAAATTCAACAGCCCAGATAGTGTCACTCTGTTCGGGTCGTCGTCTTCGACATGCTCACCTGAAGTATCAACACACTTACAATATCAACATCTGCCAACCTTGGATCTGATCGATCAAACGAAGCAAACTGAATCTCTGATGTAAGAGAAAGATCCTTATTCAAGCGGTGGGTTCAACACTTAACCTGGCTCGTACAGCATGACACTCTTGCCTGCTCCTCTATATGAGCGAGTTTTCGTGAACTTCACAGAACAATCAATGTCTTCCAACACAATTATCGACCGGGCGGTTGTCTGCAACAACAGTTGCCGCAAATCGCCATTAGTGCGCACCTGATCAAAAACACATCTCCCATCAGCAATCAAGGTTTCTGGCCTCATTCCATAATCTGGGGCACTACAAACAATGCAGAACAAAGCCCACTCGTCTATGTTCCGACAAAGGCAATTAATAGACGACAATCCACATACCATGATCCCGAGAAAAATTGAGTGCGTTTTCTTATCGGAATGTTTACTGATTCCCGAAGGACGTTGTTAAGAATAGACAATCAAGCATCTAAGCTACATCCCAGTCTAGGTTGCACTTACAAGACTGAGTTCCAAGTCATAAATGTCGTACTTAAGGAAGTTGGCCATGGCAGCAATCATGGAGGACTTGCCAGTTCCAGGGGGGCCATACAACAAGTAGCCTCGCTTCCAGGCTCGCCCAGCCTTGGCATAGAACGATTTGTCCTTGCTGAAGCTGGTCAAATCTGCAATGATCTTTTCTTTCAGAAACGGGTCCAAAGCAAGGGTGTCAAACGTCGACGGATGCTTGTACATCACCTCTTCCCACAACCGCCTCGCACCGGAACTCGTGTACTGGTGGAATCCATCCTTCCCGTTCGTGTGGATTTTGATTTCTCGAGTCTTGCCAGATTGCATGGCAGCGCTCTGAGTAATGAACTCCAGATACTCCGGCAGCAATTTGGCTTTATCCCGCTTCCGAATCTTCAACTGATATTCCTTCGTTGTTGTCGTCGTATTCCTGTAGGTTTTCTCTTTCCTATTTGTAAAGTGCATCCACCACACTGTCATCCCCTGCAGTTCCCGAACGAAAAGAAATAATCCCACAAACTAAGAAATCTAGCGATGAAAAAAAATTGATAATTCATAGTTTAAGGATTCCGAAATGTGTCTTGTAAAGAGACAAGCACTGTACTGGACTTGTAAGTGTCCTGTAAGTACAATCTAGACTGTGACGCAAGATCACTTAAAAGGCAAGTGTTGTAATTGCAGACTGACATGACAGACTGGCATGTAAGTGTCGTGTAAAAGAGTCAATCCAGACTGCCATGCCACGAAAGAGCACCTGGTATACTTGATTGTACTTAGCAGGAGAAAACACAAAAATAGCTCGCCGAGCAAGTGAACTGCTCTGGTTCGTGTTTATATTGATTTCTCAATAGATTCATACGTTGATTGGTTAAAAAAGATAAAAAAAAGATGCACCTTGTATTTATCGACAATGACATCGTTGGAACTGGATAAGCGCATGGTGATGGTGAGCGACTTAGGTTGCCTGAAAACAGCAAGGTTCTTGGCCTTGTTGTGAGCTTTGAACGACTCCAGGTGCAAGTGGACGTCATTGTAAAAATCGTTTGGCAGGTTTCCCTCGAACTCATTGACGGTGATGATACAAAAGGGACTGAGCAAGTTGCGCATGAACCCACTCAAGCTTCGGAGCGCTTCGTGACCCTCGGGTGGCATTGTTTGCCTGATCAAGGTGATCAAGCCCAGCAATGGAAACAGCTGCGAAGCCGCTTTCTGCACATTCGGCACCCGTAACTTCGCCAACTGCTCCATGGCAACTCCCCCTAGACACACACACACACTAATTCCAGGCCCTGAGCACCATAACTGCAAAAATACCATCACCACACACACGATGGTTACTTAAAACTCTCACCGATATTTTACCATTTAGCCCTCTCGAAACAAAAGAGTTGCTCTCACCATCAAGAAAAGATCTAAACCCAACTGCCGCAGCACCGACAGCTATCTGCTCGAACAATAACAAGCACACCAAGCGCTTTAGAATCGAAATGGCGAACTCAGAAAGGCTGGAACCATCGACCACTCTCACGTCGCACACGATGGTTACTTAAAGCTTTACCCAAATTCTACCACTTAACTAGCACGCCTCTCCTCTCGAGGCAGAAGAGAGTTCTCACCATCTAGAAAAGATCTCTGCATACGGAACCCAACAACCATCTGCTTGGACCAGAATAACCACGCCCCCCCATCGAAAGCTGACATGGCGAACTCCGAGAGGCTAGACGAAGAACATGGGTTCTGCAACTACAATTCCAGCTAGCACTCAATGCCCGAAACTAGTCCAAATATAGCGCTCAGAGCCTGAAAGTTCGAATCCACGAGACCATTCAAGGACTCTCGGGATCGAGAGTGAGAAATGTGCGAGACGGGTGCACGGATGGGGCGACGGAGGAGTGCGTTGGGCATCGAACAGAGCTCCCGCGTGGCCGTGGGGCATCGAAGAGGGCTCCCCGCGTGGCCTTCGCTAGTCAAACCCCAGTCAAGCCTACTACGGAACCTTGCTCTTCATTCATTACGTTGAGTTTCTGAGCAGAGATTAGCATTTCTCCTTTCATTTCTCTTGTTTGTTGAACAAGCAATAAATGGAGATGGTACAACATGTACCGAAGCTGATGACTCAGCTCGGCTGGTTGGGATGAGACTAGCATCTAAAACTCTCTGGCTAGGCGGGCGGCATCTCAACGTTCTAGAGATATATAAAGAATACGGCAAAGTGAGCGCAGGGAATGTTGTGCAAGCCTTTTCGAATGACGGCTATTTGGAGTTGACTAAGAATTGTTCAGCAAGTACTCGCATGAGTCGCATCTGGAAACGAAGATGTTCGATTCTATCTTCGTTCCATATACCCTAGTATGCACTTATTGCGATTCTGTTTCAACCATATCAATGAAGAGCTTGTTGCATTTTTACGCTGGTACAGCTTGTTGCATTCTTTGGTGGTATGGTCGGAACACTTATTTTCAAATTAAGTGATGTTGATTTCTTTACAGCTTAATTATTGGCAAAAAAAAAATTGAAAAATGTGAACCCAAACGGACTTTTATTTTTCTTGTTTGATATGAATACATTATGTCCTCTACCATTGTTGTTATGTCCTGTGGGCAAATCATCAAGGGTAGGTCGAACGGACACTATATTCATAGGGGTTTGGTGATCTTCTTCTTCTACATTATGAATTTTCAAAGTCTTGTATGCCTAGACTCCTATTTGTGCGCATGAGGACAACAACTTCGAAAAGTGCGCATGAGGACCACTCACCTTTTGGTGGTTAGTGCCAATCAATGAATGCCTCTTGTTGGGTTTGTTTTAGAAGTATATTCTTGTGTGCACAGTAATGGGTGCGACACTGCTTGTAAATGCATGCTTCTGCAAGGATTACCTTTAGGGGGGCGCTTTTGAGTATGGGTGTTCCTATCATGTAGTTTAATGCATTCTTTGATGATCTTTCCATGTGCAGTGAGATGTTATGTGTATAGATAAGAACAAGATATACGTTGTAGTTGAATTTGTCTTAATTCTTTTTTGGGTTTCGAGGGGGGACTCTGGTCACCTTAGATGAAGTATTAGATTTTGTTCTCCTCTTTTATAGTGCATGTGGAATGTTTGGAACTGCATTTGTTTCAAATTGAGTCATTGGAAAAAGAGAACATGTGATTTGGATAACACCCTTTATCCCATGATGTAAGGCTTGCAGGTGGTACATACATGTGTAGATATGAGACCACCTACCACCCTTGTAATATGGGATCAAGGGAGTATGAATCCTTTTAGGTTTAGGATTGAGATTAGGTAGTTAACCCTTAAGCGCCCAAGCGTGCCCCTGGGGCAAGTTCCGAAAGTTTGGGCCATTGTAGCTCCGTCATCGTAGGACGGAATCGGGCGAGGCTAGAGTCAAACTGGTCGAGCGAGGACCATCTACCGAGAGCAACAATCTGTAAAAAGAATTCGGTTGTGGTTGATTTGCAATTTGCATACTGCTGGTTGGGGGAGAAGGGAGAGTGCGTATTGTTGGTGCCTTGTTGGTCAGCTTCGTTGCAAACTTGCTTTCCTCGCTCAGTCTTTGCAAGCCTGATCTCTTTTGAGAGATCATTTATTAGAGCCGTTGTTGTATTTGTAGGTTGTTCCGCTCTTGTGACTTCCTCTCGACCGTTGGGCAACGAGTTGCGAAAACGACAAGATGGTTGCTGAGTGGGTTCGACAACGACAGGAGAGTTGCGGAGACGGTTTCTGCAAAAAATTGCAACATTGCCTTGTCCATGAGCAGAATTATCCACAATCGATAGTCCATGAGTGTTCACGATTCTTGGACGAAGATTATCTCCTCTTACGTCCGCTACTACTTGGTGTTGTCTTGCCGCGAATTCCCGGTCCCAGAAGCTTTGGCTTCTTGTTTTGTAGATATATCGCAGAGCTCCTGCGGTGGTCTGATTGACGCCGAGAAGGCAAAGCTCGTGGCTTCGCCTGACTCGATCAATAAGTTTATTTGGGAATCCTGGTGGCGGGATGGAGAAGTAGAGGCGCTCAATGGCGAACGTACCCTCTGACAAGACTCCAAGTGAGAATGAAACCACCAATTCTAGTTTTCATGAAGTAGGGTTCATGAGCAATCTAGTTATTGGTGAGTCTGGTTGCTTGCATAGTAGGGTATCAGCTGGACAAGGGAAGTAAAAGGATTTTGCACCGGCACTAGATTCAGCCATCATTCGTGATGGCGTCGTGATCGCCCTTCAGTTTGCGACTCGAACTCACCATCGTCCTCCTCGCAGACAGAGCCATCGAGCTTAAGCATCTACGGTTAGGTTCAAACTTCTACGCGGGGTGACACTGCTACAAGCCGGGCACTCCACATCCGACCCATCCCCCTCCAACTACTACACGGTACGACTCCCATTTTTCTACTTGGTTTTTGCAGCCGGACCCCACTACATTGCATGTCCGATTCTGCATAGATCCTTCATAGATGCTCCGGGCTGCCCGCCTCACCAGCCTTGGGCGTTTAAGGATTAAGGAACTATTTGAGTTCGAGATATTGATTTTCAATGTTTCTTGCAGTGTTTCTAAGTGCCTTTGTTTTCGATATAAGGTATGAACACCTATTATCTGTGAATTTAAGGGACTCACTATACTTAAAGTAGTGGAATGAGTGGCTTATTATTCTTTTGTGCTTAACAAATAGAAAGACAAGGTTCCCCTATTTTTAAAGTATTTATGAGCACTTACAATAATTACTACAAATTTAAGAAGAGATGAGTATAGGTTAACATATAACCAGACACTCTATTGAATGTACACATGAGGTATAGTGAGATGTTGCTGCATAGTGACCTTCACTATGCAGCAATATTAATTAATTAGTCCGAAGCCTTTTTTTTGCCACATGGACCCCCTTGAGAGGATGCCACATGCACCCACGAGTGATATTACATAATATTCACATTTTATTCCATGAGTGAGCCCCCAACCCCAACCCTCTTGTACTTTCCATGGAAGGAAGCAGTTACAAACAATAGGGGATAAATCTCCTCCCCCAAGACTCCCCACCCGAGACCCCCGCCTCCACGACCCCAAGACCCCCGCCTTAAGACCCCTGCTCCCAAGACCCCGCCCAAGACCCTGCACCAAGACTCCCCCGCCCCAAGACCCTGCACCAAGACTCCCCCGCCCCAAGACCCTGCACCAAGACTCCCCCGCCCCAAGACCCTGCACCAAGACTCCCCCGCCCCAAGACCCCCAACTGGACCCTCTTCTCCGCATTTCCAGGCGTAAAATGTGGACCACATTTCTGGAGCATAAGTGAGATTTTGGGAGATAGTGAAGGTAATCATAGGGTGATGAAATCTATATCAAAGCATGGGGTACATGTCTTTAGGTGCTTATACCTTAATTATGCTGTCAGGATAGGATTTGTAGTTTGAAAAAAATAAAAATTAAACTCCTCTGACAATTGGAAAATTTTGAACCCACCTTTATCACTATAATCTCATAGATTAACCCCTAACTATACCTTAACCCCTGAGCGCCCCAACGGACTAAATTTGTCCGCCAAGAATTTGTCCGATCAAAGTCAACCCAACTTTGACTAGTATAATAAATAAATCCATACGGTTATGTTGACTCAAATTTTCAGCACACATTCATACCCTAATCATAATCCAACTTCAACGGTTGGATCTACTTGATCCCATGTTTCTTTGCGCCACGTCATTTTTAAACAGATCAAGGTTCACCACAGCCTAATTTTGCTTGATATGGAGGGGGCGCTCAGGGGCTAAAGCTAAACCGGCTTTTTGATGTTTCGGCGGGCTAGTTGAAAGTGTTAAAATCAATAATTTTTCTTGAGATTTTTACTGACTATTCCCTATACGACAAGGTGTGTGTGTGAAACAAATTGCAAGGTCGAATTCCAATTTGGGTCGTTTGGGGTTTGTTCATCCTCTGATTTATCATATCCAGCTCACATGAAGTTGAAGTTTTTGTAGGTTGTAGAGTAATATCACGCTTCAAATGTTCTCATAATTTAGGAGACATTCTCAATCAAATTTTGAAAACTCTATGTGAATCCCCCTAAAACCGCCCAAACTGTTGTATATGCTTGTATATACTCAAAACCTGCCTTAAACCAATTAGATTGCAAAGCTTCAAAAATTCACAAAAAAAATTGAGATTTAACTTTCTTACAGTTTTTGAATTCTGTACATGTAAATAAGGTTTTAAGGCATGATCATGGATTTTCTATCTGATTATTTTTCATTTGCCAATTTTTTTTGACAAAGACTGACCTTTGTATTCAAATTTCAACATACCTCCATGTAAATAGTCAAACACTTCTTTAGGTTTTTAGCGGTCATACGAGGGTAAAAATTGCAAAGGAACATTGAAATTGAAGACCCTTATATCAAATATTCTACCAAAATGGGTTTTTTGCCCTCATAAAACTAGTTACCCTTTTTACAACATGGAAAAAAACTCTCTCTAACTTTGAACATTATGATCTCACAATTGCTAAGGAATTTGGATATGAGACTTGCTATGGACATGCATGTACAAGTTAAGTACTAGAAGTTGCAATTACGTACCTAAAAATACGTCAATTTTTGAAAACTCTAACTTTGGATCAAAGGAGGGTAGTTTTTGCAAGTTTTGAGACTTTTGGTGGTTTGAGAGTGGTGAATTATAGGGGTTCACCCCTTACTTTCCTTGGTGTTTTTTGGGAGCTTGAAACCTCAAAACTGCAATTATCTACTTCTATGCACTCCCGGGGGTGTGAATAGCTTTGTTTCCTTTTTTAAACTTCCAACTGTAAGATCTTCTACCTAAGACTATTTTAAGTTGTTGTTACAAAATTTGACGGTTGGATGTTTACCGTTTGAGAGATCGTAACATCCAAAGTTTGTCTCCCAAGTTTTTTTGGGCATTGCAAAGATTGGTTTTGAAAATTCTGGAGGCTGCCCTTCTAAAATTGGTAAGCTTTTTGACTTGGATCACTTTGAAATTTGAGTAGTGATTTAGTAATAAAAATATTTCCACAAAAAAATTCAAGAAATTTACTTTTTTAAGCTGCCCTTTTTAAACTTGAAACCTAAAATTTCTAGATGAAGGTTTTAAAATTGGAATTTGACTTTGCAAATTTTACCACATACACTTTGCAGTATCAGGAGCACCGAGTAAAAATCTTAGGCAAAATATTACTCTTGACTACTTCATCTAGGCTACCCGAAAGTGCAAAAACCCGTTTTGGGCTTTAAGGAAGGTTAGGGTTAAACGTAACATTTCTCTCTCTCTATATATATATAGTACATGGTAACACATTGACATTTAATTATATATATGCACTTGTTGATGGGTAGACACAAAACATATAAGTATTGTTGAACTTGGTTTAGGCTAGGTACAAGTTTTATCATGACAAGAAGCCCCCTTCTATATAATGTATTCTCCATTTTATGTAATAGGAGTAGATTTCATTGACAGCTTGCCAACGATGATTCATGTTCATAAGGACTTTCCACAATCTTTTTTTGATTTGTTCCTTAGGGTCTTCGGTAGTAATATTTATAATGTTTTGTCCTATACATGAATCTTTGATAGCAACATTCATGATGTTTTCGATAGAAGATAGAGAGGTTTGGTTTACACTACAAAAGAGAAGTTCATTGGTGAGTCAAGAATTTTTTATTTCAACCAATCACATTCCAAGAGCCTCAATTTCAACCAATCACATTTGAGTATACTCCTTAGTTTCTTGACTGCTGGACTTCTACCCTGTAGTGTAAATCAGCCAAGGCACCACAAGCCTTGGCTTGGTGGTTGGGGCTCATGGCCCCCATTGAGGAGGTCGTGGGTTCCATTCCCCATGCCGGCGTGGTGCTCACCACTATAGTCCACCCAACTATTGTGGGGGGTTCTTGAACCTTGTTGTATGGGTACCTCAAAGTCCTTTGGGGGGATACTATGTCAAGTATCCTCAAGGCACTAGTAACTAGGCTAGAAACTAGCGTAGTTATAGTGTCCACCCTCGAGAGGGGGAAGTAGTATTGTTCCAATTTCCCCTTGTCCGGTGGCCATCGGGATATTAGCATTACGAACGGACACTTCATTCACGCCGGCCCCTTAGGTAGGGACCGGAGTTTCTATCTATCTATCTATCTAAATCAGCCCTAATATCCATGATGTTTTATCCCGTGCATGAAGAGGAACTCACTAAAGTAAGTATGGTATGGCAAGTATGGTATTCTTCAGATGCAACATCCTTGGTACTTTCAAGAGTCTCTTATCCTGCATAGAACATTCTAAATTGAGTTCTGTAGGAACTGATAATCCTGAATGCTTAAAATACTGGTAAAAACCAAGATGACCTTTGACTACCTCGAGTTCTAAACACTGGCAAAAACCAAGATGACTTTTGACTACCTCGAGTTCTGAAGATCAGACCAACTTAAATGTATAAGTACATTTTCACGAGAGTACTTGCAGTTTCATAATTTGAAAGTACATTCTCATGTGAGTATCCGTATTTCCGTCAACTTGATAAGATCTCTGTATCATTCAATTTGCCTGGAGAAACGTACCTCCAGTACTAACAGCGCGACACTTTGCATTGAAATGACCCATTGCACACGTTAAGACAAGTCAGGTCCCCACATGTTATTTCATTCCGCTATCTTCAAAGAAAAGTTTAGGTTCGTCAAATGCCAAGCTTAGTGGTACTAGTTTTATTTCCATAAACAACACCTGACTGTACTTTTATGGAAAAAAACAAACAAGAACAAACAATGTCTCCACAAAGACCAGGTTTTAACGTAAATTGAAGCAGGTACACTCCATATCAAAATTGCTTCAGTTCCAAAACCTTGAACAGTGAGCCATGGAATTCAGAATCGTCACAAAATTAACGCCAATTGGCGTTCTCCAGTACTTTCGATGGTTGTTATGATTCAGTTAAAAGTTACTGTATCGACCCTTAGTAGGGCTTTACTATGGCACAAAACATCTACTTGCTAGAATCTCAGATTGATAAGCTACTCAGTTTCGGCAGTAAGACCTAGTAATGCTAGTAAGTAGCGAGGCTCCTTCGACCTCCAAGATCCACGTATTGTGTCCAATGCCGTTAATTGTTCACAACCGATGCCCATAGCATGATCGTGCTCATCACGTGGTCGTTTGCTTTGACAAGGCATTGTGAAGTGCCACGAACTGGTCCAGCGTAAGCTCATCTGGCCTCGCCTGCAACCACAGCACCACGTTCAGTGCAGAAAGAGAGCAAAATGCTGCTTTGTCACAAAGACTCGATCCCTGGAGACGGCGTGCAAATTCTACTAAACATCGGCAAGTAAATGGTTGCATATGCGATGGATACAATGAAAGCAGTTCTACGTACAGTTTCCAAGAGTCCTATGGACGTCAAGGCAGCTTGGGTCGTTGCAGGAGTGTGAAGATGCTGTAGCGACTTCCGCAGCATCTTGCGCTTCCCATTGAATGCTGAGTTGACCTATCATTGAAAGAAAAAGTAGGGGACATTAAGAATCACTCGTTATTGCCAGCTGTAGTTGATCAACTAACTAGCTGTAGCCTGGTTTATACAGCAGATTTCCTACATTTGAAAGGCATTATGTAAACCCTGCTTAGTAACTCATTTAGACCGCTACACTCTACAAACCATCCTGGGAGCCAGCTGAGGTAATATAGCTTCAAGTTACGGAAGAAGTTAAAACATAGGCACTCACAAGAGTGAAGAAGGATTTAGTTGATGAAACGCATGGATACTCCGAGGCTTGCTTCAAGGCAAACGAAACCACGCCTGCATCTACCTGGCAGGAACATCAAAAAAATAATATCGTGGTGAGGTAAATACGGGAGGTTGCAAAGCAAATCGCAAACAAACACGAGATCCTATGTGCTGCATCAATTGTAAGCTGATCTCACATCAAGTTTGAGCCTCAGAGTTCTTATCAAGCAGTAAAGTCTGATAATCCAACGAAATAATTACAACATCAGCACTTACATTTGGTATTGGGAAAAAGTTGTCACGCTCTACCCTGAATTTGTACTCCGGAACTGGATAAAGACATCAACATCATGTAAGTGACCAAGGATATGCACCACCATGTTCGAACTTTACGGCAGCTTCATACTAAGTAATACTCAAGTCGCTGAAGTCACATAACACTTTCCCAAGACATAGAGCTCTTTTCTTCATATCACATAACCAAACTAACAGTGCTCCTGATACTAATATGCATTCCAGTCAGATGTACACAAGACAGGTAGTACAGATTGTGCCAACCTGAAAAGTAGTTGATCAGAATGCTAATAGGTCTATACTCATCACAATCAGGAGAGGCGTCCACAAACCGAATCGCAGCTTCATCCTGAAATATTATCAAGTAATGAAACCACATCGTAAATTGTGTTATCGTTTTACCAACCTCACAAGTATTGAGCTTCAAATCTAACTAAGTCGATAGCTGACATCCATTTCCGTTCAATCAGAAATGATTAGTTCAAGGCATCCAATTTCAAGCCATTAATTTTGAGGTAAAATGAAACCAGCAAGAGCAACGTACCTGGAGGAGAAGAATGATATGTGAGAACGTGCTTCCAAGGGGAAGAAGCTGTTTCACGACTTGGGTGGTGATGTTGAAGGGCAGGTTAGCTATAACCTGCAGGAAGAACCATTCGTTCAAGTTTGCCTTACTTCTTCAAAGTTTAAGAATGTACGATTCTGGACTTCGAAATACCTTAGCTCGACGAGGAGGTTCTGATAGGCCAAAGCGATTTTCCAAGGCTTTTTGCATGTACAAGGCCGCTGGCCACTTCACAAAGTCCTCCTTAATAATCTGTCCTCAACAAAACGATAGTGATGAAATTGATGAATCGTACAGGCATGCCTAGAAGAAGTCAAGTACTTGCTGTGCACATACCTCAACTTGACCAGTGTGACCAAATCGTTCCTCGATCAAAACTGCCATGTCAGGATCCTGCTTGACGTGAAGTAGATACATGACACATTAATTACAGAACCTTCACCATAGATCTCAAAAACATAAGTCAGACATGAAACCTCCAAGCTGATAACATTATGAAATGGCGATTAGAACAATGGAAGTGGAGACTTAGAGCACCTTTTCCACAGCAATGACATTGGCACCGGCCTGTACAAGAGCATGGGTCAAAGAGCCCGTTCCTGGACCTATTTCCAGCACGAGTTCGCCCGGTTGAATTCCCGCAGCTTCAACCATATCAATATTTACTTGTTCATTCACCATGTAATGCTGCCAATGACAAAACACAACCAGATTAGCATATACATCTAATCATGAGGAAACGAAATGTTGAATAACAAATGAACTCTCTCCGCGGTCTTGGGCAAAGAATGCACGATAGACTTACTTGCCCAAGCCATTTCTTAGGGCGGTGATTTTGAGATTTGAGGGCTTTCAAAGTGGTACGAACGGCGTCTCCTTTGCTTTGCACCGCGCACGTAATTCGCAAGCTGTTGGAGTCACGACATTTCCTGCTGGTGACGACGCCTGCAGTAACAAAATTTGTGGGACTGCAAATTCCTATACTCAGCGCCATGGCTTGCGTTTTTACTTCAACGCCACCTTCATCTTAAGCCCAATTCCCAGTAAAATTGATCCTCCAACTTCGCGGTTCGCTAAAAGCTGGGGTTGCTTTCTCCAAATCAAAAAAACTAAGCACAATCTCTCCCTCAGGAGACTTCAACCCGAAAAGAGACTCTGATGTTTTGTATGGAAATTGCGCAGAGACCAAGAGACGAGGCGGAATTCACTAAACCTTCACAGAACCTCAGAGCGAGTTTTGAGTGAACCCAATCTCAGTAGACCTCTTTAATGTCACATCCTTTAATATCACTATACTGAGATGGTTTGCGATGAGAAACTATTTCATCCATTAATGAAACAACGAGCGAGGAAGAACTTGGAGCTTGAGTTCGTGCTGCTCCGCTGCTGTGCGAAATTGTGGACATTCGGGGGTCGAAGTGGAGGTGCGGTAATGGTTGCAATCTTCATCGCAGCTGCCGCAGCATCCTGGAGGACCGCATCAAGGATTCGGCGTTGATCGATTTATCGTAATGGCTGCCCTTGGCAAGCTACGCAGCCTTCTCCGACTTCCGCTTCGCCACAATTCACCCTCCGTCTGGGATAGGTCATCGATTCTCCCCATCTTCCACCAAAACAAGTCGACTTTCAGAGCTTTCTCGGGAGGTACATGCATCGCCCTCTCAATCACTCTGTTCATGAATGTTGAAAATTTAGGGTTTAGGGTTTAGGCTGCAATGCCTTCGGCGAGCTGAGATCGGCTCGATGCATCATCACTCATTTGCGATTTTGAAAGATCTAGGGTGTAGGGTTTTGTGCTCGGATTAAGATTTGAGGCCAGGACTTTAGTATTATTGCTGGTGTAAGGTCGATAATACTCTGGGATACTATAATCTAGACAGGCACCATTGAAACGGGTGTATGATATCAAAAGATCCTTTTCAAGAACTTCGAGGAGGGCAGTCACCGCTTATTTGTATGAAGAATGGGGTATTTGTATGAAGCATCCATTTGCGATTTTGGAGATTCAGGGTTTAGGGTTTTGTGTTCAGATAGAAATTAGGGCTTATCAATAGAACCAGGACTTGAATATCATCGCTGGCTTATGATCGATGATACTCTGGGAGAATACAATTTAGTTAGCTCCGTTAGAATGGGTGTAACATATTAGAGAATCCTGTTAAAAAACCTCGGGGCTGGGTCAGTCATCGCTTATTTGTATTATGAATGTGGTGGCAGATGGAGAAAGAGAGCCCCCTCCCGCTCCAGGCACGTTCGGCTATCTATTAGCACAGTCAGGGTTAACGGAGGATGCGCTAGACAGCTTGATAGCGTTGAAGGATTTTACGGGCATAGAGGGCTTGCCACCGCTGGAGCTGATCGAAGAGATGGACCCCGAGGGGGAGAAGAAAGCCATGCGGAGAGAGATTGAACGACGCAAGCAGGAAGAGATTGACAAAACGCGAGTGAAGACGGTGGACGAGTTCGGACGAGCCTACGCCACGGGGAAGAGGAAGGAAAGCATCGCCAGAGTGTGGCTTTCGCAAGGACAAGGGAAGTTTCTCATCAATGGAAAAGCATTTGATCACTACTTCCCCGACATTGCCAATCGTGTCCACATGCTGGAGCCCTTCGTCCAGACCAACACCGTTGGCGCTTTCGATGTGCGCTCTACTGTCAAAGGAGGCGGCACCACAGGTTGGACTCTCACAGATTTTCGCAGATACCCCCACATTCATACCTGTCCCAGTTTTCGGCGCTGTAGGTAACTGAGCATCCTCGGCGTGTATCGAGGCATGTCACGATAGATATAAAGGCAATCTGGATCCACTACTAACGCTATCAATGGGTCGTATATCAAGTTATGTTAGTCTCAGGCCGTGTCCAAGTCTTTGAAGACCTTGCAGTACCCAGGTCATGATGGTTTCCATTCTTCTAGCTGGTCGTGGAGTGACTGCTGTGGAGATTACATGATCACGCTATAGAGTTTAACCGGGTCCATTTCTGTTGTGACTGACTTATTCTATTTGGATACAGGTCAATCAGGTGCTATTCGACATGGAATCAGTAAAGCGCTGCAACTTTATGAACCCAGTCTTCGACCGCTTCTGAAGACAGGTGCATGACGAATCTATTCTTTCTTTTCTTCTGTTATAAATGCTTTTCTGTTTGTGATTTTTAGAGAGTATTATAGAGGATGTCTGTAGGACCTGAAGGGGTGTCTTATAAGCATGAAAGTAACAATATGGCTGGCTGCAACAGCTGGTATGTTGACGAGGGATGCGAGAGTAGTGGAGCGGAAGAAACCTGGAAAGGCGAAGGCTCGAAAGAGTTACCAGTGGGTCAAGAGATAGTCCTGCAAAAACAACACTATTTTTATGATTGCCTCAAGGATCAATCCTGCCTATCGATCTGCATTCTGCTCCTGATCATGTGCTGTGCATCAAGGCAGCTTCGCTTTATCTCTCCATTAGAAAGGAGCACATTGTAGAGTATTCCGAAGTGAGGATTGTATCCGAGGAGATCGTTTTAGGCTTGTTTTTAGGCACTTTTGACTGCTACCTTACATTCTGAAGGATAAATCTGAGAGTTTAAGTCGATGACCCATTCTAGTTACAACAACGGTATTATGTAATCTCTGCAGTTGCATGCTGTCAACCATATCAAGGATCATTCTGGTCACCAGGAATACTTGACAACCATATCAAGGATCGTTGCTTGTAGCATGTGTTGCTTATGGCCAAGCTCAAGTGTTTCCACTAGTATTGCCTAGCTCAAGTGTTTCCACTAGTATTGCCTAGCTCAAGTGTTTCCACTAGTATTGCCTAGCTCAAGTGTTTCCACTAGTATTGCCTGGCTCAAGGAAAGGTTCATTTGTGCACCTTAAGGATCAACTGAAACCTTATGAAGACTATACTACATGCCAAAGAATAAACAGGAATCCATACCAATAAGCTCAAAAACCTTCAACATTTTTGGTTTCATGGATATCGTAGCAGAAGCAATAGCAATTGAGTACATATAGAATTTTCAAAGTTAGTGAAGTATCTCCCTTACGAGGAGATTGCGTTTGCACTCGAGTATGATCCAAATTGAATATTCTACAGCAGGTTGCAAACACATGTAAATCTGCTACAATGTCAACATGAATTTCCACTATTATTTTGAAAGATCCATAAAAGGTATACACAGTTTACCAACAAGTAATCCCATCTATTGTTTGAGTTGATCCAGACATTGTTCTTGAGATATTTGAGCTCATATCTGTTGCACAATCTGAATCATCACCTCTTCATATCTTAACGTGAGCAAGCTCAAATAATGGCTCAATTTTTAGCATGAGAAATTTACATCAAAGTTTTGGTGAGTAGCCTAAAAAAACCAAAAACCTTTGAAGCTGTCTCTTTTTGATGCAAAATGGAAAATTTTGAATTTCTACTAGTTTTGGAATATGTAATCATAGGATCTAGTACATAAGTTGTACATGTACTTGTATATTGAATCTTAGATTCAAATTCCTTACCATTTGTGTGCTCATAATGTTCAAATTTGTAAAAAAGTTCTTTTTCATGTTGTAAAATGGCAAAGTAATCTTTTGGGGGCCAGAAAAACCATTTTTGGTATGAAACTCTTCACATTCTTGTTCCTAAGTAAGTAGGAATATGTCTACGCAAGTTTTACCTCATACAATTTGTAAAACCTATAGAAATGCTTGATTATGCACATCGATGTATGCTGAAATCAAAATACAAAGGCCTGTCTTTAACAATTAAAAATACAAGTAAAAATAATTGGATTAAGAATCCAAACAACTATATCATGCCTTACTACCTTTACTACATGCATAAACAACAAAATGCATAAAATCTTAATTTTCGGTGAATTTTTAAAGTTAATCGGTTTTAATCAATTTTGGGCAGATTTTGAGAATAAATGAGCATAAACTACAGTTTGGGCAATTTTGGGCAGATTTGAATAGTGTTTTCGAACTTTGACTCTAGATATCATATAAAGTATTGTTGAAGAATAGATTGCTCGTAGTTTATAAGAGCAATTAGTACTTGTTAGAGTATATATATATGGAAGCTTATACTTAGTATTCTAGAGTGTGGAAAGGGGCTGGTCGTAAGAGCAATAGTGAGGGAAGAGAAGACCAGCCCACTTTGTTGACTTTAGGAGGCGAGTAAGTGGTGGCAAAGATTAAAGGGGCACACATGTGAACCATGTGGGCCAAAGGCACTTGGAAAATGTACAAGAAGGCACTAGGAAGGTGCCAATAAGGAAGTATAAGTAAAGGCCTTTGCTAGAAGGCAATATCTCATTTCAAGCATTCATTGCTCTACTTGTTTGTAAGCTTTGAGTGTGTTGTATTCTCTCTCTTCCTCTATTGAATCTCAATAGGTTATGGGCCCACTACTCTTGTAGTGAGGTTGAGTTTGAATACTTTTGGAGGCTTGGGGAGGTCAAGGAGGTGTTGCAAGCACGTGGAGGGCTGATTTGCACATGTTGGAGGTCCTTGGAGCTTTGGAGGTGCACTTAGAGCCATTTGGAGGTGTTTGCAACCATTTGGAGTCAATTGAAGTTGATTTGGAGCATTTGGAGGCAAAAGGAGCAATTTGGAGGTGTTTGGAGGTGTTTTGAAGGCATTGGGTGCTTGTAAGTGTCCATTGTAGTTGAATTGAGTCCTCCTTGCACATTGTAGGTGCTGATTTGCATTAAGGGCTCCCAAGTCATTTGTTTGAAGTGATTGTGAGCTTAGAAGGGTGGTTTGTGATCTATTAGTGCACCTTTTGATTTGTAAGAGCTAGATCTAGCATTTGGAGTGCTTGTGTGCACACTAGGGGCTGATTTGAGCTAGTGAGGTGCTAAGGAGGTCAATTGAGGCTCTTCTACTTACATTTGAGTGATTTGGAGTTGTAGAAGCTTGTTTATGATCTGATTTGAGTGGGAGCAAGTGGATCTTGCTTGCTTGAGTGTAGAGAAGGACTTTTGTGCATTGTTTTGTGCGCAAGTGTGTTTACACACTAGTAGGGGGCTGATTTGAGTGTTTGGTAGCTCGTTTGAGTTGTTGGTGTTGTAAGGGCGTGTGTGTCTTGGCTATGGCCACTTTGGAGGGTGAGAGTGTTAGGGTGCTTGAGAAGTTCAATGGCACCAACTTCAACTTGTGGAAGTTCAAGATGAACTTGGCCCTCTCTTCCATGGACTTGTGGGAGATTGTTGAAGGCGCGGAGGAGGCTCCACCATCCGATCAAGTGACAAGGACAAGAAGGAGTACCAAAGGAGGGTGAGGAAGGCCATGTCCATGATTGGGCTCAATTTGGTGGATGCCCAACTTGCTCACATCAAAAGTTGCAAAGGACCAGCGGAAGCATGGAGGGTGCTTTGCAACATTCATGAGACAAGAAGTTTGGCCAACATCCTCTTCTTGAGGCGCAAGTTCTTCACAATCAAGATGGAGGAAGGCGCTGACTTGTTGGAGCACATCAACAACATCAAGGCACTCGCCGATCAGCTCGCTTGCTTGGAAGTGCCCATGAAGGAGGACGATATAGTGATGACGTTGTTGGATAGCTTGCCACCTTCATTTGAGAGTTTGATCACCGCTTTAGAGACCTTAAACCTTGCTGACCTTACAATGGAGTTTGTGGTGTCAAGGTTGATGCATGAAGTGTCCAAGCGGAAGGAGAAGGGTGCTCAAAGTGGTGAGGCAGCGTTGGTGGCGGCCCAAAACAAAGCGAGAATGCAAAATGGCCCAAGGTTGTGCTTCAATTGTGGCAAACCGGGCCACATTGCAAGGCATTGCTTCTTAAACAAGAAGAAGGAGAAGGAGAGTGCAAACCTAGCAAGCAACAAAGACAATGGAGAGGACTATGCGTTTCTAAGCGCCTTTGTTGCAAGCAAGGTGGAGAAAGAGGAGGAGCATGCTATAGCAATCAACGATGGAGATGACAACACCATGGCCACGTGGGTCATGGATTCGGGAGCCACCAAACACATGACGCCGCATAGGGCAGCGTTCCAAACGTATGAGGTAATTTCACCACCACGCAATGTGCACTTGGGAGATGATAGCATTGTGCATGCGGTTGGTGTTGGTACAATTATTGAGGAGGTGATGGTGATGGGAGTGAAGCACAAGATCCACATGAAGGAGGTGCTCCATATCCCTAAGTTCAAGAGGAACTTGATTTCGGTTGTAAAACTTGCTTTAAACGGTTTAAAGGTAGAATTTGATGATGATGCATGCCTTGTAAGGGCAGCCAATAGGAAGGTGATTGCTAGATTGCCTAGAGTGGGGAGTTTGTATGAAATGCCCTTCTCCATGCATGAAATGGCACATGTGGCGCTTCCAATGCCACAATCAGCGCCTTTGGAGCTATGGCATAGACGCCTTGGGCATTTGAATGAGAAGAGTGTCAAGGCTCTTGAAAGCATGGTGAATGGCATGCAAATCAAGGATGGTGCATCAAATTCAGCGCTTTGTGAGGGTTGCATTGAAGGCAAGCTTTCAAGGACTCCATTTCCAAGTGAGGGAGGTCAGCGTGCAAGCAAGTCATTGGAGTTGATTCATTCGGATGTGTGTGGTCCATTCAAGACCATTTCCATGGGTGGTTGCTTGTATTTTGTCTCCTTCATAGATGACTTCTCTCGAAAGGTGTGGGTGTATGTGTTGAAGTCCAAGGGAGAGGTGTTTGCCAAGTTTGTGGAGTTCAAGGCGCTTGTGGAGAAGCAATCGGAGCACAAGATCAAGGCGTTTCGATCGGACAATGGAGGAGTTCACTTCAAGGCGTTTGAGCGCTTCTTCCAAGCACATGGCATTGATAGGCAACTATCAACACCCTACACACCACAACAAAATGGAGTGGCGGAGCGTGCAAAGTGCACAATTGTGGAGATGGCAAGGAGCATGCTACACCACCAAAACCTCAACAAGAACCTTTGGGCGGAAGCGGTGGTTACAAAAGTGTACACAAGAAATAGGTGCCCAACTAGCGCGATTGTTGGTAAGACACCCAAGAGGCATGGAGTGGTAGGAGGCCTTCGATCGCACACATGCGTGTATTTGGTTGTATTGCTTATCTGAAGTGCCGGATGAGAAGAGGACTAAACTTGATGCAAAGGGCACAAGGTGTTTGTTCCTTGGTTTATTGTGAAGGCACCCAAGGCATATAGGTTGATGTGTTTGGAGACTAAGAAGATCCTCAAGTGTCGTGATGTGGTGTTTGCGGAGGACGCTACTTGTGCGGATGCAAATGTGGAGATGCATCCAAGAGGGAGTTTGGAGCCACCTACGGTGATTGTAGTGGATGCACCTCCAATTTCACCGCCGCTTGCTCGAGAAGTTGAAGAAGAGCAACAAGACAAACAAGAGGAGGAGGTTGTGGAGGAGAGGCAACCACAAGATGAGGAGATTGGAGAGGCGTGAACACAAGGTTCAAGGTACCCCACAAGGGAGAGGCGGCCGCTTGGCGATTGGTGGATGAACCACATTCTCCCACCACCTAGTGAGGTAGAACGTCTGAATGTGGCTTGTTTTGATGATCCTTTAACTTTGGGTGATGCTTTGCAAAGTGTGGATGCAAGCAAGTGGGAGTTGGCCATGCAAGAGGAGTATGCATCTCTAATGGCCAATGGCACATGGGAGTTAGCCCCATTGCCAAAGGGCCGCAAAAGTGTTGATTGTAAGTGGGTGTTTAGGACCAAGAGGGATGCACAAGGCAACGTGGTGCGTTACAAGGCACGCTTGGTGGCAAGGGGGCTTCTCAAGTGGAGGGTGTGGATTTCCATGAGACCTTTGCACCCGTGGCCAAGTTTACCACCATACGATGCATGTTGGCGATTGGGGCAGCCATGGACTTGGAGATTCACCAAATGGATGTCAAGACGGCGTTCTTGAATGGTGAGTTGGAGGAGGACATCTACATGGACCAGCCCCTTGGCTTTGTGGAGGAGGGCACCCAACACCTTGTTTGCGGGCTCAAGAAGTCGTTATGCGGGCTCAAGCAATCTCGGGCGTGGTACCAAAGGATTGACTTGTTCTTCACGAAAGAAGGCTTTTCTAGAAGCCATGCGGATCACTCCTTGTATGTGAAGCAAACAAGGGAGTTCTTGTTGATTGTGATCATCTATGTTGATGATTTGATTATCTTGGCTAGTGATGATGCGGTGTTGCAGTGGTTGAAGGCCAAGCTTGAGAAGGAGTTTGAGATGAGTGATCTTGGGCCTTTGGAGTTTTGCCTTGGTGTTACATTTGAGCGCAATCGCGGTGCGCACGCACCATCACCATGAGCCAAGGCAAGTACATCGAGGAGGTGCTCAAGCGGTTCAACATGGAGGAATGCAAGCCCATTGGCACCCCTCTTGATGTGAAGGGGTCATTGTTGAAGCTTTCGGATGAGGAGTTCAAGGTTGAAGAAGAGAGATGAAGGCCATTCCATACAAGGCGGCGGTGGGGTCGTTGATGTATGCAATGGTGGCCACAAGGGCTGACCTTGCATTCCCGGTGAGCATGGTGAGCCAATTCATGGCAAAGGCTGGTCCTCAACATTGGATGGCGGTAAAACGCATCTTGAGGTACTTGAAAGGCACCATTGATTACAAGTTGTGCCTTGGAGGTAAAGACCTTGAGTTGAAGGGGTATTGTGATGCGGATTGGGCGGGTGATGTGAATGAGCGCCGATCCACGACGAGGTATGTGTTCTTTGTAGGAGATGGCGCAATCTCGTGGAATTGCAAGAGGCAACCCACAATAGCGGTGTCTACTACGGAAGCGGAATACATGGCAACGAGCCATTGCTTGAAGGAGGCATTGTGGCTGCGGCAACTATTGGAGGATGTTGGATTTGTGCGAGAGAGGAGCCACGAGCATCATGTGTGACAACCAAGGGTGTATTGCTCTTGCAAAGGATCCGAAGCACCACTCTCGCACGAAGCACATTGATGTGCGGCACCATTTCATTCGAGAGAAGTTGGAGGATGGAGAGGTGAGCTTGTGGTATTGCTCAACGAGAGGATATGGTGGGCGATGTGTTGACCAAGGCGCTTGCTAAGGTGAGGCACGAGAAGCTTACGAAGGCGATGGGATTGCGAGGTGGTAACTACTGCATGAAAGTGGGAGTGTTGAAGAATAGATTGCTCGTAGTTTATAAGAGCAATTAGTACTTGTTAGAGTATATATATATGGAAGCTTATACTTAGTATTCTAGAGTGTGGAAAGGGGCTGGTCGTAAGAGCAATAGTGAGGGAAGAGAAGACCAGCCCACTTTGTTGACTTTAGGAGGCGAGTAAGTGGTGGCAAAGATTAAAGGGGCACACATGTGAACCATGTGGGCCAAAGGCACTTGGAAAATGTACAAGAAGGCACTAGGAAGGTGCCAATAAGGAAGTATAAGTAAAGGCCTTTGCTAGAAGGCAATATCTCATTTCAAGCATTCATTGCTCTACTTGTTTGTAAGCTTTGAGTGTGTTGTATTCTCTCTCTTCCTCTATTGAATCTCAATAAGTATAAGGTTGAAGCATGAGATGACTTTTTCTAAAGGTATGGGAAAACTCTAAAACCTTGTAAAGATTCCAACTTCATGCGATCTAAAAATAGTATATTAGAGGCTACCCAAAGTCAGATCAACCCGGATTTGGGCCTTACTCACTTTAAGGTGTACCCAAACGGGAAAGTAAGTGAGAAAATAGAGGAGAGGAATCATCATTTTTGGACTCTTCTACGACCAGTTATGATTTTTAAAGTTGGACTTATTGATCTTTTTACAATAATACTCTAAAATGACACCCTATAACGCTAACTCTTGATACATGATACTCTTGAATTGGGAAGCCATTATGTACCTCTAATTAAAGATTACTAGAACTTTCTTATTGGTACTAGTCCATTTTAGAGCACTCTTTCTTGTGCAACTACAAAATAGACACAACCTATGGATTTAACCCTAAGTTTATATCCCTAAAGGGGAATCTCTTCAATGACCTTCGGAAAGCTGTATCTAAAAACTGTGAACATTTCTTTTTTAAAATTCAACCATAGAATATTTTCTATAATTGTCTAATTAGTATATCCTCTTACATTTATCAAATTTCACCATGCAGATCTTAACATACATTGAGTCAAAGTTTCAAATTTTGTAAATAAAACATATCTTTTCTAAGCAAATCGACCCTACTTAGGCTCCTTTCTCACTGCAACAAATTGTCTATGCAATATCTCCTGGATCTAAAAACTCACACCGTGCACCTTTGTCTAATAACAACACCGCAACTCTCGACGAAGTCATTGAAGCCAATAGAATGAGAATGAACAAGCGGCCGCAACGGAATGACTACGTCTCAATTGCAATTGCAAAGCTTAACAAACATGCGCAAAGGGGCTCAACCAACAAAGATTGAAGAGAATATCTACAAATAACCATGGCAGATAAGAATAAATGAAGCCTAGAACACCATGTTTGTTATAATGAGAAAAAATTTATGATTTTGGAAAAATATTGTTGAGGCTGAGTGGAGCTAAACCCTAACCACAGATTGGGTACTTCATTGAAATTGGACAGAACAAACAATTGTTGATATTTTCAAATGGCCATAACTTACTCAATTTTTATCCAAATTGGGCATTTAAGGTTTTTTTTTGACATCTACTCTTCCTTTAGATGTTTAAAAACACCTCATATGCCCAATTTGGGTAGAAGTTGAGTAAATTATGACCATTTGAAAATATCAACAATTATTTGTTTTGTCTAGTTTCAGTGAAGTATCTAGTCCATGGGTACCATATAGCTCAAATTGACCTAAACTATCATTAAATTGGGAGGTTGGAAATCTCCCAAAATTTTGAATATGGTGTTCTAGAGAAAAAACAAGGTTGAGATTATAGAACATCATGCTAATACTAAATCACGTAATCTTCAGGTAAGACAAGGGGGTGGTGCAAAATTACTTATTACAGCAAGTGGTTGTTAACACAATCATCACGTAACACTGGTAGTGTGTATGCTTATGTACTCCGTATATTTCCAAAACCGTATCTACAACAAAACCCAGTGTGAAACAAACAAGCTTGAAAATAAATCCCCTCTTTACTGTCTACTCTTAAAAGCTAACAAAGGCCAGGTCGGTGGAGATCCCTTTGAAACAGAGTTGTCTTTTTCGACAACTTGACAAAGGGAGACCGGCGGTCGCACTTTGCTCGACCCTCGATTGCCCCACGCACTTGACTGAGCATGTGGGGCAACTAGAGGTAGGCAAACGGTGACCACCGGTCGCTGTTTGACGAATTGTCGAAGAAGACAACATTGCTTTAGATATAATAAACTCCAGTACTATACGATATATCCTATACTATATGATATATGGTTACCATATATGGTATACTAATACGGTAAATGGTACAATACATGTATTAGACCTCAGTAGAAGTTCCAACATCACATTAAACTCAAAACGACACGATTAATGAAAAGTAGACGATGACAAGCTGAAAGCCAATTATGTAGTGTATTCTCAGAATTCAATTTTCGGTTAAATAATGGCAGTGATTTCAGCAGCTCTTTTAGCCAAAAGCCAGCATCATCACAGAGAGAAATTGGGAAGAAATTAAACAAGTTTGAATTTTAGGGTAACATGATTTTCATTCCCCTATTGCACCAATCACGGTTCATAACGTGTCAGCTTAGGTCCATTGACAACCATAACTGATCATGCAGTTACATACTTTTCTTAGTAAAATGCGAGTGTAATTGGATGGGTTTAATCTTGAAAATTGTGTGAAGTATCTGGTAAATTTGACCAATTGGAATCATTTATTTTGGATTGATTTTGATTAAATATGTGCATCATGAAATTTGAAGTCGGGAGTTATAATATACCTTTTACTTGGATGGGTATAGTGGATGAGTTGAAATATACCTTCATTGTCAGTACTTAATGGAAAATCTTTAGAAACAACAAGATTAGAAAGTTTAGGATTTAAGTGTTTTTTTGTTTTATTATTTTTAAAGAAAAATTTAAAAATTTTAATTTTTTTATTATTTATTATTATTTATTCAGATTTTTATTTTTTATTTTTTTTATTTTTTATTTTTTATTTTATTATTATTACTTTTTTTAAATTTTTTTCTTTTCTTTTATCTATTTATTTATTTAATTTAATAATTAATGTATCAATCGATTGAATTAACACAACATGAACCAAAGCAAGGGCTTGCTTGGCAAAGATATTTTTGTAATTTTCTCATAGTGTCCTCTGCATGTCTAAGTTCTACGACCAAGTAAAAGCTCCTAGTCCCTAAGCAGGCTGCCTAGCTCACCCCTAGATCGAGCCACCAAAACTCTTAACCCTTAAACGCCCATGGGGTCTGAAACGGGCAGCCCAAAATTGGATCACAGCATCTTTTGGACTTGGGCATCATGGATAGTGCACTTTTTGAACTTGGGCATCATGAATAAACCAATCAATGATGAGCTTGCAACCTCCTACAAGGTTATGTATAACCCCAACCTACCTACCACAATCCTTTTAAAGCACAAAATCATTCATACAAATTGTGATTTGATTGTGAAATTTCACTTTTTGAATGAATCAGAAGAAGGTGACCAGTTTGACATCAAAATATAAGTAAAATGTTGAGTACAGTGAGAGCTACAGGGAAGATTCTGTTGGAATCATGCCCCTCGGGCTTCCTTGGGCGTTTAAGGGTTAACATAAGCAAGAGTTCTCTCCCCCTAAAATTTGAGCTTTTCATGTACATGCCTTTCTTTAGTTCCTCCTACTGTAAATAAAAATGCCATGGTAACATTACAACCAAGGGTGAGTCATGTAGCTTTGCAATGAAATACTCCCACTGTTTTGTTGAGATAGCCCATTTTGATAAGAAAGAACTAAACTCCACTACACAAGAGTTGTTCATTAGTGATAGATGTACTAGTCTAAATAAACATAGTGTAAGTTTTTTTTTCCTGGTTAAGCAATATTTTAATAGTCTATATCGGTCAACATGGGGATCATTCAATAGTACTAGAATCAATGCTTTTAGTAAACATTTATGCCAAGTGTAAAAACTAAAATCATTTGGAACTTTAAAAAAAAAAAAAAACTTACATTAATCAAAAAACCTTGTGAATTCTAAAGAGTGGATAAATTGAGTTCATTACTTTTCTGGTGTTCTATAACCACCAGCCTATAAGCAAATGAGTAAAGTTACTTTACTTCTCATAAGAGGGTAGGACCATCACTACACTATTGAGTTAAATTAGTGTTGTAACATAAATAGTGTCAAATATACAATAGAAAGTTCACTGTAATGACCATATGGTGTTAAGGTTTATTATGAAAAGCTCTTCTTAACCATTCAAAAGAGCATGACAGTTTATACCACTTGGTCGCTGTAAGTTCTTAAATGATGGTTCACTTTTTTACCACATACCAACCTTGGTACTTGTAAAGCAGATTCAACCGATTCAAGACTTTTTGTAGTTTTTCAGAGCTTTTAACCCCTAAATTTCCTTGGTGTTTTTTGGCAGCTTGAAAACTCAAAAGTGCGATTCTCTACCTCTAAGCACTCATGGGGGTGTGGACCAATTTCTTCTCTTTTTTTAAGACTTCCAACCGTAAGATCTTGTACCTAAGAATATGCTTGATTACTGTTAAAAAAATTGACCGTTGGATGTTTACCATTTGAAAGATTATAACATTCAAAGTCTGTCTCCCAAGTTTTTTTGGGCATTGCGAAGATTGGTTTTGAAATTTTTGGAGGCTGCCCTTGTAAAATTGGTAAACTTCTTGACTTGAGTCACTTTGAAATTTAAATAATGATTTAGTAATGAACATGTTTCAAAAAAAAAAAAAAAAATCAAAAAAGTTACTTATTTGAGCTACCCCATCTCGGCTCGCAACCCAAGGATCGTCCTAGAAGACTCAAAAATTGGAATTTGACTTTGCAATTTTTGCCGCACCTACTTTGCAATGTAACTCACACAATTCCAAAAAACATCTCAAAAATATTTAATTTTACTAAGAAACTAAGGCTGCCCAAAACATCAAAAAGACTGTTTCGGTTTTTAAGGAAAGTTAGGGTTAAGATGGATAGGTTGTTTGTGTTACTCAAGCTCAAATGTCTCTAGATATGGGGGACATACATAGCTCTTTATATGGTAATTTTAAAAAAGTACATTGTGTATGCCATTTCCTCGAAGCCCGAGTTTTTTTTTTTTTTTTTTTTTTTTTTTTTTTTTTTTTTTTTATTAAATAACCCAAAAAATATAAAAGAAGGTAGGTAGGTCGATATGTTGGTAGGTCAATAGGTTAACTTTGTAGGTTGGTACGTTGGTGGGTAGAAAGGATCGCCGAACAGTATTATGTTATAGAAGTAGAAATATATATATAGTTCACTATTATTATAATCGACACTTATTACACTTATGAGGTACATGTTGGGGCAATCAAAGAGGTGAGAAAAAGAAAAGAGAGACATCAAAAGTAGATTGAGGGTAATGCTTTGGAGGAGTTTGGTTATTGTATAGCCTTTGTTGTGAAGATATTGTATGTGAGATATCATATAACAATCATGTTCATGTTTCGTAGAACATTCTTGAATTTTTTTGACTAAGAGCATTTAGTGCGTACCATGACAAAGCCTTCGGGCAATGGTCGGGGGGGGGGGGCTAGCAAGAAAAATTTGTGCCGCATGGGGACTATGCCAAAGCACGTAAAGAAGCAGGACTTGGGAAATGAGGCGATTTTTACATAAATTTGATGTTGCTCGACAAGGTCACGGCAACAACTAGAAGACAACGTTTACGAAATTTGCATGCTTACTTGACCAATCATGTGAGCTTTGTAGAGAGAAGGAGAGAATTGCGAGACTCTATAGCCGAACATGGGTGCTCAGGGTCACACACCATCAACGAAACATGACAACGAGGGGCTCATTATCACACACCAAACACCACTTACCAAAACATTTTGGAAGGTACACACAACGGATGCTCTTAGAGCATCCCCAATGATTCTGCGCCATCGGGACGCGCCATTGGATAATGGCGAGGGACCTACTGTAGCGTGCCACGAAATGGAGGGTGTTGGCTCCAATGGAGGCTCGCTATAGAGTCCCCCCAAATAGCCTTGGTTGGTTGGGGAGGGTGTAGCTAGGGAGGGTGGGCATGGGGAGGGAGGTTTTGGCATTAATGATTCCCGCACTTTATTCCATGTCAATAGTGAAAAGTGAGAGATTGTGTTCAAAGGTGCCTTCTTGACATTATTATCCCCCGTTGACTACACTATAGAGTGTGGAAAATGTCTCCCTCCAACCAAAGAAAAACTTGGCGTGAGTGAGGCTCCAATAGAGTGCCACTCCAAGGTGGAGGGAGGGATGGCGCGGCCATTGGGGTACTATTTCAGTGCGGGCCTGCCAATTAGCGTTGGCGAGGGCAGTTTGCACGGCTAGTGGGGATGCTCTTAGGATAAGTGGGGCAATGGTTCGTGGCAGCTACCAAGGAGGCACCCTAGAATCCGTGGGGACCTCCCAAGGCCGTTTTTGATAATTTTGAATTCAAATTTGAGATTTGCGACCCCAAGTTACCCTTGGAAGCCTACTATTTGGCATTTAATGTCTATACATCAAAAAATTAGGGGACTCATTACCCCTCCTCCATCCTCCTTGGTAGCTGCTACGAACGCTTACCCGGATAAGTGGGTGGTGAGTCTCATTCAGTATGTAATTACCACTAAACACGAAAGGGCTGAATTTTTTTCCTCTACAACAGCCGAATTTAGCCGAATTTAGGTGGTTGACATTCCATCGCTTACAGTCGATCTACAGTCTGCCATTTATGAGTCTTGTACACATGTTTTTTGCGGTGCAAAGAGTAGTTACAGGTTTTTCTGATACTTGCGTTTGAAATGATCAAATTTTGCATTTCGCGGAGTTCAAAACATAGCGGATGAAAATGCAACTTACCATCATTGAGCACGTGTTCACTAAATTTGAGTGAAATCATCGAGGAGGCAAAATTCGCTGTTCTCATCGTGCGGACGTTGGATGCTCGGAGCTCATGGTCAACCAATCAGAGGTCCACGTGAATCTCACAATTGAATCTCCATCAAGAAAACAGGGGTTGTGTAGTTGTGCACATCTTAATATAACCAGAGTGCCATCAATTACAGTAACTGTACTGGAATCTGCGGCCGAGTGAAAAGTTGAACCTGTCCTTTCTTTGTGTCTTTGCAAATATTTTGAATCTGAATGAACGAGAGGATTCTTTGGGCAGGTAGATGTCCTGGTGTTTCGGATGATTCTGGACAGAGGCAAGTATCACGCCTCGCCGACGGATTGGTCTGTTGAATCTTCGTTCGTCCGCCATTCACTGTGCCAGTGTTCGGGCACTCCGTATTCCGTACATACGGCATTGTTGACCTAAAACCCAACCCTAGGTCGGATCATGTCCGTGAGCAGAAGATTTGGGAAGCTTTTGTAGATGCCAGAGAGCAGCTTGACTACATACTACCTCTCGGATGCATATTTATCTCTAGTATAGCTAGCCGCACATCTTTAGATAGATTTGACCACTTCTAGTTACCATCTATAGTTTTTATTACCATAGTTGAGCTTTCCTTGACATGAACCCTCCTCTATTCATCCATCACACACACGAGGTTCTAGCTCTTGATTCTCCAAGCAAGGCTCCGCTTCGGTTAAGATGTATTCTTCAAGTGAAAAATACATTGATTAAAAAATAAAAAATAAAAAACAAAAACTACTTGTTGACATGAAACTGGGCATCTAATGCACCTCCCCACTTCATGAATGAAAAACCACACAAAAACCACTTGCTACTTACCATGGGCTCCATGCCCATGTGCAACTTAGAAAAATAAAAATAAAAATAAGTAAAAAATATTAATGTAAGTGCATTCAATGCTTTTGTCTTATAAACTAACTAGGTGGCTTCTTTTGATAAGATAGCTCTTGCTCATAAATAGGTGAGCATTAGCTTTAAGATTAGGAAAGAAAGTCACGACTTTATGCCCTACCTATACCCCATCATAGGGATCTACTTGACTCCCACTTTAGAAACTCATGATATATGGTGAATCAATTAGAAAATCATTATTCAACTTAGACAATTATTCTACTGTAAGGAAAAAACAATCCATATTCCACTTTTCCGAAAATGGGAATTCGGTGGTTATCTTCCTCGGTCCCTGGGACTCGTCGAAAGTGGAGGGACATTTCTTGTTTATAGTACAGTACTGTATAGTACTGTACTGTAGTATCCAACGTACTTGGGCTCCTACTGTAACATGATATAAATATCTATCCATGACGGAGATTCAATTGGAAGTTTGGAACTTTGAAACAGATTCTGATTCGAATGTTGTGCGCGTACGTGGAAACTTGTGAGTTCCAATCTTAGCTACTCGTGCAATCATTCCAGAACAGAGCGGCAAATCAAACTGTTAATTCAGTCTCTCGAAGCTCTGAAAAGCCCTCTCTCTTTCCATGATGTAATTTGCTCATTCATTTTTTAATCCTCTTCCCGAAAAGGCCTTTTAATGCTCAAAGCTCTGAAAAGGGATTCATAGTCATGCACCGGAAGCACCGGTGAGAACTAGACAGTATAAGGAGGCAGCACCGGTGAGAAGTGGACGGTAAAGGGAGGCAAGAGCACAGGTTTTCCGTCAATCAGCGAAACCCCGCGCGCTCACTGAAGTCAATACCTCAACGGAAGTAAATGTCGCCATTAGGAGAAAAGTGAGGTGTTTTCATTCTGAACGCTCTGCACCACGGATGTCTCGATCTATCAAGTTTGGTAAAATTCTTGCTGAAATGAGTCATCTAGCTTGGTGGAAATATCACATTACTCGCTACAAAGCTTCACGACGAATGCTCCGAAATTATTTGGGTGTTTCACATGGAACCTTCCCTTCACAAATTTGAACCAATTCCTTTGACGGAAACCACAAACTCTTTAACTAACATTGTTAGTGCCCAAACAGGAATTAACTGCAATGAGAAGACTTTGAATTTCCATAAGAAATGCTGATCTCAGAAGGCCCCATGTTCCAATTGAGAGACATGTCATGGGATACACAAGATTTGAACAAATTAGTAGCACAAGGTACAAAGGTGAGCTCAAATCGATCTCCCAACATAGATTGAAAGTAGAAAGCGGGTGAACTGGAGTAACTGTTCAAAAGTGCATGCAGGAATTGAATGCACGAAAGAGGTATTCCACAGCGTTGTCGTCACTCCACAGAAGATGAGAAGGCAGTTGTAAAGGCAGAAATGCGGAATTGAATGCACGAAATCTAGAATCTCCATAACGGAGATTCTCCTGTCGCTCCATCCCATTAGTTAACGAGCATGAATCTTCATCCAATCGGGATTTGCGGCGGCCTGTGAGGGAGTGGCTCGGTGGTGAGCACTTCGGATGGATGCTCGCTTTCCCATTTTCGATGCATTCATTCCTCCACGCTCATCGTTGGCCCGTTGCCGGTAGCCTTCTCCTCTCGACCTCTATCTTGCCGACGCTGATGCTCCCATGTATGAACTCTTGGCGCTTGGAGACAGCATTCGAAGCATACAAATCAACTGCGGATATAGCACGAAGATCTTCCGAACGATTAAAATGAGCAGTGATTAAGCTGCGAGCATTGCAAAGCTGGCGCTATATGATATGATCATACCTGAGTGGCTGGACCTTCAGCTACAAACCTCGTACAAGACAGTTGGGTCGTGGTGCACTGTGAATAATAGTACTCTACATTTCCTGGAGATGACTTTGAGTTTTTACGAACTCACTTAATTGTTTGTACTTATCAGAAATTGTAAGCACTTGAGAACGAAGTTGTCTTCAGTAATAACGACTGTAACAAAACTTGGCAATCAAGATCGAGGTACACAAGCCTGATTGGCACACTGGGTAAAGCGAAGATTGAAAGTAATCGGATACTTCTGGCAGTGAAATACGTTTTCAGGTGAAGTTGCAGGTTACCTCAAGCAAGTCTGCAACGCCGCTCACTAAGTTCAATCCGTGTTCACACTGTCAGACTCTGTTTTGTTTTAGCCGTCTTTCCGCTAGCTGCACCTTTGAAAGAAAGACTCTATTCGCCTTCTCGCTCGCGTCTTTTTCTTACGTAGCCACGCCCATTACCAGATACACCTCACCGCAACACCTCGGCCATGAGCCTTATCGGGACCGATACGCCTAAGCCTTGCACAAGTACCCGCCTAAGAGCATTCCCACCCATCCTGAATAATGGATGACCTGAACTTGTGTTGTGAGTGGCGGCCCTCAAAAGTGCCCCACCCATCCTGCAAAATGGATGAACTCAACTTCTTTTGGGGTTAGAAGTTGAGGTCGACCTGCAAATTGAGGTCATTTTGAGGGGCAAATCTCCAACCCCAAAACAAGAAAGGAGCCCACTAAAGGACAAAGAACAAACAAAGGACAAACTCCATCTTCTTCTCCAATTTCCAAGGTGCCAATGAGATTCATCTTGCTTTTGTTTTTTCCTTCTTTTATCACCATGTTTGCAAGTCATGGGTGGGGCACCCTGCTTGCAAACCAACTCAACTCAAGTTATTGTGAGGATGATCCACCCTCCCTTTTCAGGGATGGGTGGTGATGCCCTAAGAGCATTCCCACCCATGATGCCCTGAACTGAAAAAAGGATGAATAGTAGTTCAGTTCAGGGTGGAAATGCCCCACCAACCCGCAAATCCCCCGAACTGAACTACTATTCATCCTTTATTTCAGTTCAACTCCGCAAATTGCAAGCCTTTTGCGGGGACGTTCGCGAACCCGAAACAGAAACGACAAATCAAATTTCTTCGGAGGTTTTGACGAGCCTGGTTTTTACCGGCCGATGTTCGTGCGCGAGATGGAGCACATTTGCTGGTAAAACAAGCATGGTTTCTCACCCACTTCGAGCATGGTTTCTCACCCACCCTAACCTCAATCATGAGGTCATGGGTGGGGCTCCTCCCGCCCTTGAGATTCAAAGGTGTGAATTGGGCTTTTGATTCGGGGTTGTCAAATCGGTCGACATTCGGGGTAAACCTAGTCCGCGGACGTAGTCCGGACTATGTCGACCGGGACCATAGTCCGGACCATGGTCCGGGGGGGGTAAATGGGAGTTACCCCGGTGCCTGGTAACTTCTGGGGCCGTTGGATCATCCACCTGGAAGCATCTCAGCCGTCAGATCTTGATCCCCGGTCTCGCCGACCGACCCCCGGTCGCTCCGTCAGATCGGACGGCCGCCGACCGCATCAAATCCTGGCCGTCGGATCAAGATGGAACGTTGTGGGCCGTTGGATTGGGGCGCCGTCCGCATGCCCGACGGCCGTCGGATCCGGGCGCGGCCGACCGATCGGTCGGCCAGGCGGTCGGGCCGTCCGATCGGACGGATCGGTCGGCAAAACCGGGCGGCCGGTCGGCCGCGTCGGCCATCCGGGCGGGCCGTCCGATCGGTCGGCCAGGCGACCGATCGGCCGTCCGATCCAGGGCGGGCCGTCGGCCGCTATAAAAGGCCGACCGGCCTCCTTTTTTCTCACTTCTTTCCTCCATTCTCACGAAGAGAGGATGCGGAGTTTCTCTCTGGTCGGGAATTCTTTGTGATTCCCGTCCACCTGCTCCTTGTCTTTTGGAGGAAGGAAGTCACTTGTTATACGGGGGGAGTTTTTGCTCTTTTTTTTTGAAAAGTTTTTTTAAAAACTTCACACTTTACATATTTCCTTTTTTGGGATCAAGATGCCGAAGGAGAAGAAGAAGAAGGGTGTTGCGAACTTCTTTGAGAAGTTTGAGCCTCATGAGGTCCCTAGCGACGCTTGTAAGGTATTCTTGATAGAATTTACCGTCAAATTCTATGAGGCCAATGATCTTGAGCATTGGAAAGCAAATATGTGAGATATCGTGAGGAGGGCATCCGTAAGTTCAAGATTGAAATGAGAGATCTCATGATAGAAGTGCTTCAGCATCCGAAGTGGGTAGCAGAGACAGAGAAACGAGGGTTCATGTGGTTTTTGGAGAATAGGGTGAAGGATGCACTCTGGAATCCCAAGGTTGTAATAGCCAAATATGGGAGGATATTTCGGGAGGGTGATGAGGATTTCGTTGACGTGGTGAATAGGGTCGATTGTTTTTCCGCCCAAATGAGGGCATTTTCAAAGAATTCACACCGTCGAGGCTCGGAACATGGTGGCAATCGCTAGAGGGACGACAAACTCAAACCATGCGATTGACTCATTTGGTTACCATTCGGATACTGACTCAAATCATACGAGTTGACGACACGAGGTTGAAGGGACGGTATGGTACTATTGTCAAAGTTCGCTTCGAAGGTGTTGCAGGCATTGAACCATTTTGGGAATTTGCTGCAAAAACTTCCATTCACCACTTGACACGACCGGAGTTGGCAAAATTGGAGCATATGAATGAGTCTATGGCGATAAGGATTGGACACCCGGGTGTGATCCGCTTTGTGGCCATTCATCCAGTGAAGAATCAAGGCTATGCGTTTTGGTGGAATGGCGGGACTATTCGAGAGATGCTGAACCGCGATATGGATTATGGTGACGATGTCTTTGTACATTTGAACTTTGGGAATTACCCTGACGACGAAGTTATTCGGGCGCATCAACTGATTCGATTCCGTAAAAAACGGACAGAGCTTGCTTGGGCGTTGTTGCATATCATGAACGAGGTCCACAAGAGCCACCACCTCCATAATGATATATCTCCAGATAATATCCTTCTCCACTTCCCCGCCGATGAATCACGAGTGTATATCGGAGTATGCGATTGGGGTTCTCCACAACGGTTCGGAAACCAATGCAATCCCTTTATACATTTACAAAACGTGAGGAGATGGTGGAGACCTGCGAAAAACGTTATTGGGTAGATCCACGAGTGGCGTTCTTGTACAAAGCGGGTGAGGATTTACGGGTTATTCCAAAATACTCGATTGCTTCGGAGGAGTTTGCCACGGCCCGTATAGCACAAAGAATTAATGGGATGACCATGTCTCACGGCGTCACGAGCTTGCAACGTGAAAACCGAAATACTTCGGTATTCTCCAATGAAGACCTTGCACAAGCTTTCCATCTTTACATGGATAGAGTATGCAACGAGAGTCGTGACGGCGGGAGGGTTGTCCCATATCATCTCACGGTTTAGCGATATGTTTCATTGGCCTACGCCTCGTGAGCATTTTCGGACGAATTACGAATAGGAGAACGTAGAATTTGTTTTACGCATATCGGTTTTATTATAGTTTATGAATTAGTATGTTTGTTCTATTTTCAGTGCAACAATACTCTTTGTTTCAAATGCATTGCATGCCTTTCAAATTTTGGCCCACCAAGTATACTTATGTTTATTATAATATTTTGCCCCTTTGCACCATTTGGATGAGGCCTTTAGGGTAAAGCCCGGAAAAACCTATTGATTCAATTTTTAAGTGTTGGTTGGGTAATTCAAATTTAGCGATTTATCTTCTATTTTTCTTCTCATATGTTTATAAGCGAATCACTACTGAAATTCCAATATTATTTAAGTCATAATATTTACCAATTTTACAGTGGCAGCCTCCAGAAATTACCAACACAAGCTCAAAATGTATTAGTAAATTCTGAATTACATATTTCAGAATTTGTCAAAATTCTAGATTATGGAAAACTGTTAGAACTAAGTTACCTCAAAAATCACAAACTCCTACACTCACATACCCCACTCTAAGTTCTTTATAATCCGAAATATACGTAATGACGTGCATGTTTTACTATAGTATTGTTCGGACCTGCTTTTAGAAAATAACTTGTAAGAATGTCAATCAAGAGGAATGAGCCTCCCAAATTTTGCATGAATTTACTACATTTGATTACATATAGGGAAAAATATGTCCAAAATTTTGTTGGTAACAATCGCCAACTCCCCTTTGCACCGTGGAGACACACGCCTCCGAAGCAAATCCCAAATAAAGTTTTAAACAAATGGTTAATAAATGGAATCATAACATATTTACTCAAATAAATGTGTAATATAGGTTATGGTTCTACATTCCGTATATCATTCATATGATGTCCGTTTACCAACAAAACATGGTTAAGAAGGTCTTCAAAAATGACCTCTACCATATGGAGAATAGAGTTCTCATCCAAATACTACATGTACGTACAGTACATTACAACATGCCTATATGTAAATGTATAACTACTTTGCATCCTAGTCCTTATCATATTGTGTTCCACTTGGCCCTGCTTGGTCTGAGTACCGCCCTCGCGAATAAGCATCATACAAGCGCCGCTCGTCAGAAATACGATCATTTTCAAGCTTGCGGATGTACTGTACTTGACTTTGAATTGTTGCCTCTCGTAGTTGTCTTTCAAACTCTGCATCTTCTTCTTCACGAGTTCGGAATGGTGGCGGGGGAGTGTTGTTACTCCCATATGCATGTTGGCCATACCCTAGATATGGATACTGAGTGATATGCTCTTCACGATCCTTGTTCCGGTAATTCCAACTGGGCTCGTATTCATCTCTTGCTTGACTTGGAGTACGGTACTCGGGATTGGTAATAGCTCTACCGTACTCGCCGTGATGATCATGCGTATCTCTTGAATACGTTGGTCTAAAGCTATCCGGAACCTCGGGTCTTCTACCGTATTGGTTGTGAGCATCGTATGATCCAAAGAGGGGATACGTTGTGGGGTACCTTTCTCGAATGTTAGGTCCTCTCCCATACTGGCCTCGAGACTCGTATGTGTCCCTTGGATGTGTTGGGATATGGTACTCTGGACTACTGGTCCCTCTACCATATTGGCCGGGAACATCGTTAAATTCCCGAGGATATGTTGGCGTATAGCTCTCCGGAGCACTCATTCCACCGTATCGGCCTCCTGACTCGTATGTATCCCGAGGATATGTTGGCATATATCTTCCTCCAGCATTCGGACTTGTATCGTGTTGGCCTCTGGATTGGTACGTATCCCTTGGATGCTCTGGCCTATATGTCTCATGAGTAGTGGTTCCTGGACCGTATATATTGCTACCGGGATAATACCCACCACTTCCTATGCCAAAAGAGATTGGTACCATACCCCTGTTATTGCTGCGATTATAATTATCTGCAGTGTGACCCCCATATCCCCTCGGAGGTGTATGTTGTTGATGTTCAGATTGACATTCGTATCCCCTCGGAGGTGTGTCTTGTTGATGTTGTGTTTGACCCTCGTATCCCCTCGGAGGTGTATCTTGAGAAATTCGTGTCTGACCTCCATATCTCCTTGGAGGTGTACTTTCTTCATCTTGAACTTCCGACATCTCCGTATATGTCCGATTTGACCAAAGGGGCATACAATCACTGGGTCCAAGCCAACTAGTTGGTATGAAATCATGGCTCCGATCCAATTCGGCAACATTCAAACCTGTTACGGTGCTCCAATTCACGTTCTTATGTAGAACGATTTACGCCAAACCATAGCCATGTTGGAATATAACATGATTTCCGGCCTAGTATTCCGTACTCCAACGGCAATGGTCACTTCATGATAACGAAGTGTGAAATGTTGACTTGTGCAAATCTGGCTTTGGCTAGTCCTTCGCGTCGTGGCCCGATATAATCGCTTGATTTCTTGGCCATAACTTCATGAGGTGTTTCATCTTCACATATCGCTTGCACATGGTGCAATTCCAAATTCTCGCCGGTTCATCTTCCCATCCATCTTCGGCAAACACAATTTGGATCGTCGATTGCTTCCCAATCCATCTCCGGGGCCTTGCCCTTGGGTGCACTAGTACGTCGTTCCTCGGCATATTGTTCGGCCACAAAGAAGAAAAAAAAACGCAAAAAAATGGCGTCGATTATCAAGAGGGGACTCAGAGGAGCGCAATCGACATGGAAAACCACAAATGACCAGGGCGCACACCAGTGAGAAGAAATGAGCCCCGGTCGGCTATTTATACCGATCGCGGCGGCGGGCATTCGCCCGTTCCCCGGCCGTCCGATCTCCGTCGGCCATGGTCGATTCCGCCATCGGTCGGCGGATCGGTCGGCCAATCCGATGGCGCATTGGCGACCAATGCAGCCGCCCGACGGTCGACAGATCCGTCGCGGCCGCCGGATCCGCCGGGCCATCGCGCCGACCGATCCGTCGCGCGCCGACGGATCCGACGGCCGCCGTCCGACGGGTCGCGAGGGCGGCCCCGCCGTCCGTCCGATGATCGCCGCGCCGCCGTCCGATGCGGTCGGCCGTCCCCGTCCGGTCGGCGGGGCTTTGTTGTTTGTTTTTTTCTTTTTTTCTTTTTTTCTTTTCTTTTTTTAATTTTTTATTAAACAACTGTTGGGTTTCCATAGGGAGAAGAAAATGAACGCACGATGGAGAACCAAGTCTTGTTTTTGGATTTTTCAAACATGAGGCATGCTTTCCCATGGCCCACAAAGAAAGGAATTTTTTTTTAATAGTTCTAGTCTTGGAGTCCAAATTTCCTCCACATGACCTAAACCAAGTCTTCTACAATGTTGTACGGTTGGGATCTAGATTGCTAACCTTTATTTTCATCTCTTGCACTTTGCAAAACGTGTGTTTCTAGGCTCTAGAGTCTACACCCCCTTGGGCATTTGAGGTTAAGGGTTACAAACTTACAACGAACATGTATTAGCTTAAAAATATATTTTCTCATGAACTATAATAGAAGGCTATTGGCGTTCATGAAAATATGTGTACGTATAAAACATATAACATATAAATTTCATTATACATACATGCGTCCCAAATTTAGAACCGGGGATGATAGAATCTCATCAGATCCTAATTTGTGTCTTCCATGTCAACAGTAGGTTTTATGTAAATAGACGTGGTTTTATTTATACCGTATATAATAATTACTCGTATTTTCTAATTTCATTCTTATTCACATTATAATTAGAATACTTCAAAATGACTTAAAGGAACAAAATAAGTTTTTTTTTTTTTTTTTGCCAATTGGATCTAAGATTATATACTCCCCAAACGTAGTGCCTATTTTTAACCAAATGACGCATTATCAAATGAAGGGTCCTATATTGAAATGAAGATGCACAATTTACATTCTCAAACATGTAATATTGTAATAGAATTATAGAGCATGTGTGACCATTTAGTTTCATAACTTTGGTATTACCGTGTTAGGCCTTACATTGACCACATTTAGACATAAGAATAGGCTTAATCAAAAAACATTATGCCTAAACAACTCATTCTATTATTGGCTATTTTTGTTTGACACCCTTGAACTAAGGTAGGAGTATATTTATAATGTAGTACATATCATTGTACTTAATTTGCACATATTCTTTTTCCATATTTATTAGTACCATTTTTTATTGTATTTATTTGAATAATTATTTATTTACCTCTTACAAAGGTAATAGAAAGAGGACTCTATTGTTTTCTATTTCGCAATCACAAATAAAGAGAAGTAAAAAGGAGACAAATAAATTTTTGAAAATATCCAACTCTAAAAGTTTTTAACATATCGCATCAACTTATAAAGATTGGTGTTGGAAATCTTTGGAAACTCAATTGTGTGTAGAATGAAAATAAGGGATTCGTGTATGCATGGTGTAGTATTGATTTATATTTTTAATCAATTAGAATGCCACTTTTCTCCATCGCATTGTTATTATTATTGACATGGAATAAATCACGAGTTTGTTGCAAGGAATATATTGATAGTATTTTCAACATTCAACATAGCATCTAAGATTATAGACTCCCCAAACCTAATGTCCATTTTTTACCAAATGTCGCATTTCCAAAATAAGGGTCCTATATTAAAATGAGGATCCTCAACTTACATTCTCAACCATGCAATATTGAAATAGAGTTATAGTTGTAGGTCATGTGCCCCAAAGTTGAGTCATATAACCTCATACACTACGAGATCATAATATGTTAGTACACAAGAGAATTTACGAAATTTCATCACTTCTAGATTGAAGTGAAAATTCATATAACAAAGCTACTGCAATCATGAAATCTCTAAGTAAACCATAAACCTAAACCCTAAACCCTAAACCCTAAACCCTAAACCCGGAACCCTAAACCACTAAACCAATATCCGTGAATAAAGAATATATAGCATTTCACAAATCAACATAGGATTCCTTTTTTCATTGTGTAATAATCACTGAGAATCTAATAACAGAAATCTGAGAGGGATTAAAATTTAAAAAGGATCCTATGTAATTTTGAAAGATTCCGAACACAATGGAAACTAAGAATAAAAAAAAAAAAACCCGGCGGGCGATGGCGATGTACGATCGGTCAACTGGGGCGCTCGTGCCCGGCCGACCGATGGGACCGACCGCATGACCGACCGCCTACCGACCGCCCGGCGATCATGGATCGGCCGAGCGGCGAGAGGGATCGGCCGGCGGGGCCGGCTGCGGTCGGCTGCCGACCGACCGGCCGGCTATCCGTCGGTCGGCCGCGGCGTACCTCCCTCCCCTCCTCTTCTTGCCTCTCCCGAAGGCCGAACTCCCGTTTCCTCAACTTCTCTCACTTCCCCGCATTGCATATTTGCATTTCTATATTTAGCGTCTCGCGTACACGTGGCGTCTAAATCGGGGTAGGGAATGTTCGACAAGGAATGTCGGGAAGATCTCTTTGTCGAAAACAAGAATGTTTTATGACAAAGATACTCTAGGCTCCAAATAATTCTATAATAAGGGACTCCTTGCAAGAGGAGTCAAGGCCAACATATCTCCCATGCCTATTCCCCCATTAGTGAAGGTGTTGGGAGTTGGTGCCCATTTTTCTAGAAGGAAAACGAAGGTTATGGGGCCAATTCTTATTATTAGCGAGAGTCCATGTTTTAGATTTGTTCTCATTGATTTTATTTCTTACAAATATTCTTTCTTAATTTGAATGAAGAGAACGCTTTTAGGCCATGAATTTTCATTCATTTCTTGAATGTCCCAACTTTTGTCAAATATTGATCCATTCTCACAAGGAGATGTTTTCATGTATTGGCCCCATTAATGGCTTGGCCCCTATTGTGCACTTTGAGGTGGCCCTAAATCCTCTCATATCACTTTCCGGACTTTTTACCTATTCCTTGATGAGAGTATACTTATGTCTAACATTGGAGAGATCTAAGTATATATTAAATGTAGGTGAGCATGTGTGAGTATTTTGTTTTCATAACTTTGGTATTACCGTATTAGTCAATATTTAAACTTCCTATTTAGCCCTTAAGTTGTCCACATTTTATGGTCTATATTATTTCATGTGCATTTAGAAATAATTTCATCGTTGTGTATTAATTTGAGTAATTATTTATTTACTCTCTTGTAAAGGTAATTGATATACTGATTCTATTGTTTTCTATATTGTGATCATAAATTAAGAGAAGTAAAAAGCGTTACAAATAAATTAATAAAAATATCGCACCCTATAAGTTTTTAACATATGGCAATAACGGCATTAACTTATAAAGTTATAATCATATTTGATCTTGTACACGTATAGTACTTCTATTTTATGTTAAATGAAGTTGATTATTCTTATATTAGAAACTTTGATGGATTGATTAGGGAATAGAATGATTTGAATAGCCATTGCTTTTTCATTTAGAGTATATTGTGGATGAAATCACTTGAGCATAGGATATAAGGTTCATGGTCTAGGATTTATTAATTTCCCCTAGCTAATATTTTTATTTTTCCATATCCAATACATTATTTTACAAACCTTTGTAGGCTAATTCCTTTATTATATATTGGACATGTTATAGTCTCATCCGGGATGTTGGTTCTTAATCGGGGTCCCCTCTAAAATGAAAATAATAAAATAAATAATATATATACACTATACGGTAAAGATAGAGCGGTTTTTGCTAAAAACATATTTAGAGGTAAAGTCACTCTACATAAATAGCGATTTAATGCTAAGATTTTATTTAGAGGTAAACAAGTTCTATATAAATAGTGGTTCTACTTAAATACATATTTAGAGGTAAAGCAAATCAATTCTACTTTGTGTGCGAGAACTATAAATCAAAAAGTACATACATAAGTATATATACTATACATGTATTGATGTATACAGAAATATTATATTTATAATAAATTCAACAATAATACGATACAATTATAATATATATTACATATAATATATACCTTCATATACATATTATACTATGAAACATAAAGTACATACATAAATATACATATTCTAATTTATTAATACATAGTATATACGTAAATATACATATCCTACTTTAAATATAAATGGTTTACATACATGAAGAGTTAGATTTCTATAATTGATCTATTAATAAGATTTGTTTTTAGAAATTGGAAAGTAAAAGACTATAGAAAGACTTTTAGGTGGATATATAAACTCATGGGTAAGATGGAAGAGACTATTTTTTGTCGTGAGTTCTTTGGTTATATTTATATACAATTGTTATATTCGATATGAAAATTGGAGTTTGTATCTATCTATCTTCTTGAAGAACAGTAATTACCAGTTTATAATTATCCTATTAGTATAAGAAATTCGTTGCAAGGGAGACGGTTAAGTAGAAACTTTTAAGCAGCTAGGTCTAATTTTTTAAAAAAAAACCTAAAACAAATTTAAATAAAACAACTTTAAATTTGTAGGGAAAGTTTACACAATTTGGGAATAAAATTTTATCCACATTTCTTATTTCTTGAGATCTATCTCACGTTTTTTTACATGCGCTTCTTACGTTGGTAATTGTATTTTTTAATTCAAAATCACTCAAAACATAGAATTTGGTACAAAGGGCGGTTATTTAGTCTCCATTGAGGATGCCCTAAAAAAACATACTCTTGTAAGTCATGTGCATAAAAGTTTGATTCATAGAGCCTCATAGATTGCGAGATGATAATTTATTAGTGCACAAGAGAATCTACTAAATTTCATCATTTTCGGATTGAAGTGAAATTCATAACAAGTTGGTTTTGAGGGGTTTTGGCACTTTTTACGGCTACTTTATACTAGAGGCCATTTGAAGTTGGGCCCATTTGGAGTTGAGCCCACTTGGACTTAAAGTGTGCCTTAACTTTAGCTCTACTTTACAAAGTGGGTCATAGAGTGGATCTTGCAATATAAAGTCCTAATGCCCACTTCGAGGCCCAAATTTAATATTTTAGAGATAGATAGATCTTCATTGGTTGATGCCTAGGGTTTGTAAAGGCACAACAAATTTTGGGGTTAGGGTTTAGAGGCGGGCGGCGGCCGCCCGCCGCGCCCGGCTGCGAAGGTTCGGCCGTCGGGGTCGGTCGGCCGAGGCCCGGGCGGTCCGGCGATCAATCGGACGGTCCCGATGGCCCCACGGCCGTCCGGGGTCGGTCGGCGAGTCCGGGGCGGTCGGCGTCCGGGGCGGTCGGCGTCCGGGGACCGGACGGCGGCCCAATGAGCGGCGGCCGCTCCGGGCTTGACGGCTAGGCCCGGCGTCGGCGGTTCGGTCGGCCGGTCCGGCATGAGGGCACTATAAAGGGCCGTCCGGCTTCATTTTCCACCACTTCCTCTCTTCATGGTAACCCAATTCAATTGCCTCCGATTGCTAAGGCGCTGCTGCTGCATTCTAGTTGGAGAGGAGAAGGGGTCGGTTTTTTTCACATTTGTTGCGGCCGCTTCCGTCCCGTGGATCCTTCGGTGATACTTGCACGATGACGTCGACCGAGAACGTGAACACGAGTATGGAGGTGGAGAATTGATGATATCGTGAGGCGCCTAAAGAAGAGGAATAAACAAAAAGGTGCAACTCATGGACCGAATTGGGAGATTTTAGAGAATGAAGACATTAAAGCGGAACGCGTTTGGGAACTGGAGGTGACGGAGTATTGGACCGCTCAAATTTGCAAGAAATATGTGAAGATGTTTCACATTGGCAAGCTTTGGCCTAAAGAATGTCATGCGATTCATACCAAGAACTTTTGTTGCAACCCGGCAACATGCAAGGATGATCACTTTATCCACCGTGCGGAGGAAGTATGGCGGGCCTTGTTCGGGATCGTGCCAAAACAAAAGGGTACTTTTGTTACCAATTGTTGGCAATGGTATATCTTTGAGTTGATACTACAAATGAAGATAAATTGGAGCACGTACCAAACTAATACTCAATTTCCGCTTCGCATTGAAAGGAAGCGTAAGTATATCCCGGATTGCTTTGATCCACAATCCGCCTTGACAAAGCATATTTTGGAGGTTTTGAGGAAAAAAAAAAAAAAAAAAAGGTGAAGAGGATACAATGGAAGATGAGAATGTCGTTACAAAGGATACAGACATTCCTCTTGCCACGGATGGTCTATCAAACGAACAATCTGCAGTTGATAGGCTTCGGGATGTAAACGCAGTTGGAGAGCAGTCATTGGAAGAGGCGAATGCAGTGCAAGATCAGGTGGGGGACTTAGAGAATGTAGTGGAAGAGGTACTCTCCCCTCTCATTCCACATAACCCTATTATTCCCAATGGCCTAAATTTGACCGATAATAATCCAAAATCGAATGAGGCAGGGCCAAGTAAACCAATGGAAACAACATCCATGCCAGATTCCATTACTCCGCAGATGGAGAAGGATTGGTGGTCAAATTTCGAAGAATTATATGAAGGAGTACCAAGCAACAAGAAACTGCGAGAGTATCTCACTTATATTGACGAAGTAGCGAAGGTCATATACGACGAAACCATTCCAGATGGTGAGACGAAGATGAAGTGGGAAGACACCAAAAAAACCCATATATTGCAAGCTGGGACCGAGATGAAAGTCGGGGTTGAAGTTGTTGCTGCTATGGTTCCACGGTTTTTAGAATTGGCTCAAACTCTTGCCATAATGACGCCTCGAATGCTAGAAGCAGCTATAGACTACGAGAAGATATCAGAGGCATGGCTCCCGTATGTGAAAGCAAGGATAAAGGATACGGAGGAGTTTATAAGTCTTCAGGATAAGTATAACGTAGCAATTACCGTGATTGACAAGGTGGTTTATGATTTCAAACTTAATGGATATGAGCGCAAAAATGCCCGTACTCATCGCAATCTCATGGAGCAAGCGATGAACATTTTGAATCCTCCCGAAGAAGGTGATGTGGAAGATGTCCCCGTAAATCCAAAAGATAATTCTCCAATTTCAAAAATTGGAGAAAGGATCGAAAGGGAAGGTGATCTTATCCCATCTAATAATGATGGGAATAATAAGAGTGATGGCCCGGAGATGAAAGGTACTCCATCATGCGAGCCAGGGCCTACTGAGGCAGTAGAGGACATTCAAGAGAAGGAAGCACGGTTCAAGATGCGGGAGAAAAGGAAAACAAATCATCGATTTGGACGATGATACGGAATCGGAGGACAATGGAAGGAGGGGCGTGCGTGTAGAGGATGATACACATTCGAAGGGAAAAGATTGCCTACATAATCAATGTCCTAAAGAAACATTGGAAATGCAATTGGAAGCGATGATGAAGCAGAGAGATGAGGCACGAGCTGAACTAGAATCCATACGAATGGCATTGAGAAATGTGGATTATACACCACGCGAAGAGAACATATTGCCTTGGTTGGCTTGGGTTCACCGACTTCAAGATAGGGAGGCCATGGTTTCAAAGGCACAACATAATCAAGAAGATCGCCGCCAAATCATGTGGTTCGAGTGAACATGTGAATACATCATTGGAGGAATTTAAAAATACGAAAGATTACGAGAACACGAACCTACTAAGGTCACTATTTGGGGTGATGTCGAGGAAATGATGGAGCGAACAAATTTCAATCGGATGGGAAAAGATGATGATATTGATTGGAGTTTGGAAGTAGCAGAAGGATGGGTGCCATACAACTCATTCTCATCGCATTTTGTGGAATCAAATCGAAATGTCGTTTACACATGCGACCCCCACCGACAATACTTCAAGGAAAAATGTGGCATGTGCCGATATCATTTCGGTCCGTAAGAGCGTACACACTAGGCCAATGTGGCCATAACTTTCATGTTACTTGCATAGCAAGCGCCGCCGGGGAAAATCATCATGTCCTATATGTCGTTCTCCAATTAGCACGAGATTCTACGAAGTGATGGGGATGCGCGATGTCATGCCACCTGGCACGAGTTCAACCGATGGAATCTCCCTTTGGATCAACTTCCAAAGAAACTTCACAACTTTCGTGAGTGGGGAAAGCACTTGAATGGGATAGTTCAACATCAAAACACCAAACTCCTCATGCATGATGTAGGCGAGACAGATCCATTGCTTTGGATGACACGTGACTACGAGGTGGAGATTAGGGCGCGAGATATTGAAGACAATGAGCAACGAGAGATGTTTTGCCGCAACTTTGGAGGACATTGGAGTCACTCGAACACAATCGTTTCTTCCGATTCCCTCCAAAGAGAGTGGAGAAGGGAGAGATGGTTTGTGGCATGAGGTAACAAGTGACATTGAGTTTGGAGAGGAGTACAAGAAGTACGATGATAGGCCGATTGGAAGGGCTTTAGTCCTAGCCAAGTTGGAAGAGGCCGCACACTTACGGATTTCAACGAAGGAGGAATCTTTCAAAGACGCAGATCGTATTTTTTCGGGAGGCGGTAGAGAAATTTGAGTCGCGCATTAAGAACATCATTACTCATTGGACGACAATGATCAAAGACCCGGCCGGAGTTATTGGTGTCTATCACAAAGAGAGGACTCCTTTGTGAAGGATGTGGTGGGACGAATCGAGGAGGCCATGAAAATCTTCCGTTCCAAAAATGCTAACCCACCCAAGAAACGGAAAAGGGATGATGGCAATGAGAGCGGCGACGCTTGGATGTTGGGCAACAACAGAGAAATTGCTGCAGTGGATCAAGAATACGACGAGGGCGGTAGAATTGCTAGACCAAGCCAAAGACCCCGGACTCGTAGTATAGCAAATACAATTGATACTGAAAGAGCATTCGATTGCGATGTAATAGAAATCCAAAGAGAAGCGTAGACGGTTAAGGAGGGTTACGATTCCCGGAATAGGGTCGCATACCATTTTGGATTTGTAATGCATGGTTTTTATAATGAAGTTTTTATTTCTTATGATGTAATAGTCTTTTGTTGACTATTCACCGACATTTTCAGACAAAAATAAAGTACGAACATATCAACAGTTTGGTAATAAAGTTTCACGAGCTATACTATCTCTAGCATACACGAAGTATGCTAGACCTCTACTACGTGTCTGAGCATGTAATTAATGTCTATTCATCCACATCGGTAGGAATTGCATAATCGCTGTCTCCTTTTACTTCAGCTCCGCTAGATCCCGTAGGGTCATCTTCGAAATCACTACTAACTTCTTGTTTGATTCTTCGTTTGTGACTTCCCGAATGAATGATCTTGAATTTTCCCGCATTCTCAATGGCATCAAGGGGATTCTTCGGTTTATCATGAAGAAACGGAAGCATTGGAGCTTTACGTTTCGTCATAACTCTTGGAGGCTCCTTCTTCCGTAGCCCTGAACCTCCTGGAAGGTTCTTGTATCCCAATTGAAGAAGCGGTACATCCGAGTCACTAGAGATTCCGCCGGAATTGGAACATACTGTTCGAGGTCGCACTTGATTTGAAAGTGACACCAAACGTTTGGAAGATTTCTCCATCACTGTAGGGACCTCTAAATCACATTTTTGAAATAGAGACCGAGAGGCAACAAAGAGTAAAAGCGGTTCGTCGCGCAGTGGCGGACGTCATATTTATCGTTATTGGATCCAACGTATAAAGATGCGGCCATGAGTATCATCCCCCCCACGATTTTCACATTCGAACAACGTTCGTCCGTATTTGGAGTTAGTCCGATTTAGGTATTATCACATGTGACTTTGTCGGTATCCTTTTGAAACCGTGGTAAATGAGCTAGGGGCAACAATTCATCTGGATCATCCGCCTCAGCTTCATCGTCAACAAAGTCATACGTGGTGTTCGGGACGTTCAAAGCATCTTGCAAGCTCATAGCGGGGATGCTATTGAGGTCATCTTCTAGGTCCTCCAAAACGTGATCCGAAAAGCCTTCACCAATTGAGTTATGGGGGTTTCTTCATCCTCGGAGTCACGTACGTCACGATCCTCTACATCCAAGTTCTCCGAGTACCACCTCTTCTCATCCGTTAACTTTGCGTTTGCAAGTAACTTTGAGTTGGTGTATACAAAGACCAAGTCATCTCGCCCTTTCCGTAGCAACCGATTCCGCTTCCTATCGTGAACGAAAGAGTAACTGCTCCAATTGCGTTCGCACGCCGACGATGACACCGTTTGAGCTAGGATTCGCTTTGCAATCGGAGCAAGAAGTTTTCCAACAAACCCTTCAATTTCCCACCAAACAAAGGGAGAACATTTCGACTCAAGAGGATCCAACATCTCATGAAATGGTGCACTCCTCATTCGAAATGCCATATATTCATTCGCCACATCATGATAAGTGCCCGGAGCACATAGAGTTTTTAGAACACGCCTGCACCCATGCCAGACCTCAATATCATCTGCTAACTCTTTGTCATGTAGTAAATAAGGATTCAAAAGTGCACCAGCACAGAGCAGATCTGTTGTCATCATCTTTTTCTTTGCGTAGAAGTTCTCCTTCGCAATGTCCGCTAAATCCGTCGGGAGTGAAAATGGTTCTCAGAGATAGCATCGCACATGCTTCTCGAGCCGACGAACGATATGCAAAGCCTTGCCCGTACAAGGCTCCTTGCCGTCGAATTCCAAGAGCATACACTCATCGGGGCCACCATATCTCGGAAGTTTGTACAACGCCTCCAAAACCGTCATCCAAAACCACTTTTCTTACGTTGCGGGACTCCGATAATTTATCTCTAGCCGATAGAGACTTCTTCGAGGCATATGACAACCACTGGGATCTACAACAGTTTGCTCCAAAGAATCGCGAACCTGCAATAAGCGATCTATCATTATAAAATTGCACGCAAATCTTGTTTTCCTGGCATCAATAGGCTAAACCTTGTCTCATGTTTACGAAACACGGCTAAAGGCATTTGACGATTTTTGATGAACTTGACCAAGCCCTTGGCCTTTTCCAAAGTTTCTTTCACCCATGACGCCTTTCCCAATCTTCCAACAACAAATCCATCGCATGCGTGGCGCATCCCTGAATGAATATATGGGGATAATCCTCAACGACTAATCGAGAGGCATTAATCATTACGAAGCGTTGTCCGTGCAGGACTTGGACAACGTTCGTGGCCAACTTGTTTGATGAACTTGACCATGATAGAGGCCATATACATTGTTTGTCTTTTCTTTGCCGGTAGTATCGACGGGCGCCAAGAAAAAGCTCTCCAAATAGAGTCACTAGCATTGCATTTACAAGAGGGCGACTACTCACGATGACCATCCATCCATGGCTAAAGTTCCCGAAACTTCCGAAGGCTCTCCTTGAGTCTACTATCTAGTTTTCCTTCTAGATCACTTTTTACTTGTCCCAACAACTTTGTCCGAATGTCATGGTAAGAAGGTGGGACATATGGTTTTCGGAAAGAAGCAGTTTTCATTACGGCTTCCTTGAAGATCGGATTCCGTGCTACAGCAAACGGTACGTTTGCTTCATAGAAAAACTTTGCCCAAAGTATGTCTAGTTCCCGCCTATCCGCTTCAGCAAAACCATCTTCAATCACAGATTGTTTCATCGCCCTATTGATATGCCCACCAACCCTCACTTGTCCCGCAAAGTTAGGAACGGCGGAGATTGATCCAACTAAAGGTGTTGATGGAATCGAAGGGGTAGCTTCAGAAGATCCCACGCAAGAGTCTCATCCAGTGGACCTTGGCGTGCCAACATTCGGAACTTCTGATGACGATGGTATTGAATGAAAACCGCTCATTTCTCCATTATGTGGAGGGAACCGCCCGTCACATCTTGAAATAAATCCATCACTCGGGTGTTCAATTTTGGACAAAGCGTAATCAGATTAAGGCGGACCCCACGCTTGCCTTCATAACCAAGGTGACCGAAATTTGCCGTTCTAGCCTCTTGCTCATAACCTTATGACGAGATTGCATTGGACAATTGGGGTCGTGGTAGGTTGGCCTTGTACTTCATGAACATCGGTGAACCAAGGTGAGGATGATTTGTTGGCCATTTTGATAGGTAGGACACCTCAAAATGATCAAACGTGGTAATAGATATGTAGAAAAAATGTCAAGAGTTCGTAAACGAACTCGCACTTCCGAACTCAATACGTACCAAGCAACGGACACATAACATAAAGTTATGCGGCTCGGAGACTTTGGGTCGCATTCACAATCGGAAGTGAAATGAGGCCTTGTGTCTCTTCTCTTATATACCTTCAACCCCGAATTTGACCGTTGAAATTTGAATTTCTGCCGTTGAATTCAAGTGGTCGAAGCTGAGCCGGCCGACCTCGGCGTCGCCACGCGTGCGGTCGGCCGGCGACCTCGCCGGTCGTCACCCGGCCGGGCGGCCGACCTCGCCGGTCTCGGGGCGGTCGGCGGCGTCGACCTCGCCGACCGCGACACCGGTCGGCCTCGGGAACGCTTGTCCCCAGACCGGCTCGGCTCGGTCGGAGAGTCGGACGGGGGTGCGGTCGGCCGGTCAAACGGTCGGACGGGGGTGCGGTCGGCTGGACGGGGGTGCGGTCGGCCACCTGTCGGACGGTAATTTACCCTAGGTAAATTATAAAAAACCCGTTATGTCACCGACAGGTCCTAGGGGTTGAGGACGACCGGACCATGGTCGACCGGTCGCCCCCTGGTCCGGTCGTCCTGACAACCCTGTTTCAGTTATGGGTTTCAGGTCAGGGCGGCATCATAGGTGGGCATGCCCTAAGCCTCGCAAGTATCCACTAGCCACTATGGGCCCCACTACAAAATACTTCTCCACTTGTATCCAATACTACCCAACCTACTCGCGCATATGCATATATGTACAAGTGGGTCCCACAAATCGATAAACTCCTCTCCGTAGTAGCCGATGCAACACTAGCCAATACATGCCCCTTTCAACCACCGCCGACTTTGACACCCTTCACTTCGTCGCTAATTTCAAACCCGCTTGCGCTTGTCTTAGCAAAGTTTGTCCAGACCAAGTTGAGCGATGGACTACATGACTTGAATCTTCCACTAGACGTGCCTTGCAGCTTCAGTACAGCCGACCCACCATTTTTATTTGGTGCAGAGAACAGTATAGGATTGGATGCCAAAAGAAGGAAAACTGATAGAAGGAGGGGGGGGGGTGCAAGAGGACAACATTCAAGATCTCAGAGCTGCTTTCCGAAAGGGCCCACATTCTCGATACCTCACGATGCAGGGGTACAAGGTGTTGAAGCACACGGAACATTACGTAGTTTGACGATATTACATGTGGTACTTCCGATCAAGTGGAGGTCGAGGTCTTCTCAAAGTAAGCACAAATCGTCTAGGAGGTGCCATGGTTGGTATGCGCTCGGAAGGTTTCCGATAACCCACTTCTAAATTAATTCTGATCCAATTGTGTTTGCCAAGTCGATAATCGGTAATCGCTTGAGCTATAACATAAATGATGTAACATTGTCAAGGCCGCTCGACGATCATACATTGCGTTAGAACGGCGCTCATAGACTTATTCAACCTCTGGATCTTTGTCATCATACTCCATGTGGCCAAACATGATCCATCTCGGCTTATCGTAGACCTGAATGGCACCTTGCCAATTGTTCTACACCCTATTGCGCAATCTTCCAATGCGTTCATCAGTAATGTTGTTCATAAGTATTGCTCGTGTACGGGTGACACATCTTTGATCAAGTACAAGATGTTTCGAGATACCCTATAAGTATAAGAGTCTAAGATGATGCATTTCTAACAATTTATGCAAGCCAATATTGTTCATGAAAGAGAGCATCGGTTACCCGATAAGCAAGAGAGTAAGATAAAAATACAGAATAATATATGATAGGTAAATGCTTACTGAGAATTTAAACTAGTGGTGAAGAACCAACACTTAGAGAGTAAGATAAAATACAGAATAATATATGATAGGTAATTGCTTATTGAGAATTTAAACCAGTGGTGAAGAACCAACACTTCGGTTGTCTTGCTTCTCGTGAAGGCAATTTCACTGAGACACTCGCATTCACAAGGGCATCTACTATATAGCGTGAGCTTCGTCCACGTCGTGATTTTACAACATAGGAGATAGCATCGGTTGAATAAAGTTGTTCCCAGCACTCTAATGGAAAAGCATGTTGTGATCCCAATGCAACACCTCCTATTCCACACTCCTCTCCTTATCGTATGGAGCCGTAAGCTCTTGGAACACGATTTCGCACTCTACTATAACCAAGAATGTCAAAATGGACGTTTTTTGGGGTTTTTGGGGCGGACGTCTGTCCATCCGTTCATGGACTTCTGGACGTTGAACGGACGAACGTCCCGAGGGGGAGTAAATCGTAGTTACTATGGCGTCACTAAAATTTCTGGCCATAGGATTGTTTTTGAGATCGCATCGTAGCCATTCAAATGATCCGGTAAAAGGCGACCGATCAATAGGCTGGTCGCCGACGGCCAGTCCAGAGGCCGGTCTCTCGGGCCGAGGATCGGTCGCGCAGGCCGACGGCCAGTCTCCTGGGTTGACAGCCCCATCGGAGGCCAATTGCATATAGTCCAGAGGTTCCTGTACAGTCGGATGGCCATTTACCCCTGGTAAATACACCAAAACTTCTAAGTCGCGGATGCTCCCTTAACCCCCTCTGGACGTCTGGACATCGTGACATTCCTGAATAAAACTACTACGGCTTTGGCCTTCCCCGATACCTCCCATTTACGCACCTCCTTCTCTCGTTGCAAGGATGCCGACATGTTGCGTATCAACTTCCCTTAATACCGAACAAGTAGATTCATCGATGTTAAGTCCGCTTGAGGATATATTAGTTTACAAGCACCCAACTTTGTTTTTGAGACACTGGCAAGATATGTCTTGCCGATAGCAGTCTTACACTAGTAGAAAATGGCACTAAAAGTGACTGCCATAATGATTTGACCATAATGACACATATATAGTTCATATTTTGATTGTGCTTCTAGTGACATCACGATAAATTATTATATTTGTCATATTTCCATAATTTATTTACTAATTTATTATGGTGTAATATGCTTGTTACAGCCAAAAAAATATGAGAAAAAGTGACCAATATCATAGTTTATTTTGACGAGGGATGTCAGCATGGACGTTTTTTGAGGTTTTTTGGGCGGATGTCCGGCCGTCCGTCCATGGACGTTTGGTAGTTAGACGGACGAACGTCCGGAGGAGGTATATCATAGTTACTACGGCGTCAGTAAAATTTCTGGCCGCTGGATCGTCTTGAAGATTGCATTGTAGCCGTTCAAATGTAATTTGGTAAAGGGCAATCGATCGGCATGCTGGTTGTCAGTCCAGAGGCTGGTCGCTGGGGCTGACAGCCTGATCAGAGGCCGATCGCCTAGTCTGGAAGTCCCTAAACAGTCGGACGGCCATTTACCCATGGTAAATACACCAAAACCTCTAAGTCACGGACACTCCCTTAACCCTTAGCGGATGTCTGACGTTCGTCCACCGAACGTCTGGACGCCGTGACATCCCTGATTTTGATGTTATTAAAAGCACAATTAAAACTGACACTTTGTGTCATTACGGTCAAGTCATTACATTTGTCACTTTTAATGTCACTTTCTACTAGTGTTAAAGGCTTTGGCATTTCCGCCCTCCTTGACAACCTCCGCAACCATACGCTGTAAGTTTGCTATATCCCGCACAATGCACAATTGACAACGCACCATCGGGTACCAATTGATGCATGAGGTTGTGAAGAGTAATATTTGAGAGAGGCTTAGATATCTCCATACCGTACCCCTTAAACACATCCTCTCGTAAACCTTTCAGTAGTGTTGTACACTCTTTATTGATCTTTTCTGCCTTTGTACAAAAGTCAGGTCGTTCCACCTTATCTCTCTCAAGATTACCTCATTAGAGCTATCAAATAGCTTAAGTTTGGATCTACGGATAACACATGTTTGCACATGCCCCTACATCTAAACCACCAGCTTTGTCACCAGTGTCGGGGGACTCAATCCCTCGGTCACCACCGCTAAATACATGCAATATCATTTTTTGCGGTTGATCTATCCGTAAGTCTAACAAAGTTTTCTCTAGACTCGCAGGTGGACGAGCGTTGCCGCTAATAGCAGGTGGACGAGCGTCTATGCCGCTCAAAGGTACTTGGTAAAAAATATTGTGCATTGAAGTAGGGTCGTCATCTCCATCAGGTTCCATGTCGTCTTTGTCATCGTGCTCTAAGACCTTGAAAGTTGTTCCTTCTTCAATTCAATGGATCTATAAGTGCCTAAGAAGAAGAACCACATGTCTTTCGTGGGCGATTGTTGTCATTTGGCCTCACACTCCGTCTCCTCCGGAACCTCTCGCCTTCCTAGCGTCTTTGTTCATTTTTTTTAGAGTCGAGGGTTTATGTGTGTGTGAGTTTACTTTGATTCAGTGCCATCTTCTTCGCATTTGGCCTAACTTGCACTCGCATGTCTTTTCCTTTGCAGGCCTAGAACATCACGGGGTTAAAAAATTCCGAGTAGTCAATGCATGATAAACTTAAGGAAATACGAAATATGCCTAACCAATACACGATATATCTCTCTCGCAAACAAAGCTACAAGTTGTAATATTGCTATCTTCCAAATTGCACACATCCTCCTATCGTTCAAGCAACCAAATATCGAACAGACATGAAGTTCAAGTAGCACGACAATGGCTTATTCGCGACATCTCCTCATGAACCCAAAATAACACAAAATATACATTATCCTAGGCGAATAACGCGTGCTAAAACCTATAATTCAATCTATTGTTTTCCTCTCTTTCTGTTCGTTCGACACACTCCTCTAAAATTGCTACAAACTCAAGAGCAACATGAATTGATGGGTAGCCATCGCAGAGTGACCAGAAAGCAATGTTGGAGACGGAAAAAGTTGGAGAATACTCCGAGATCGATCAAGCTTAAAAGAAGCACCATGGAATTTTGAGCATATGAGCAGAGTGTGCACACAAGGGAGACAATGTGCCAAGGGTAAACATTACCATTCTAGCATACTAAACTCTACATTGGCAAAATAATGGCGACAATGATGAGAGTGTACCTCACGCGCCGCCTTCATCTATGTTAGCTGCCAATTCATAAATTTGACGTGGAATGATTCCAATTATTGAATCATTTCCTCATCATCAAGCATACTAGGGCAACCTTGAACTCACACACTCATTTTGTCATCATAAAATCTTGTGACAACCCTGGATTTACAATTACTCACACATCACAAGCCCATGTAATGTGAGTGCTTGATAAAGATGATATCATGGATGAATGAAAAACTGTAGCATATATTGTCGCGTCAACTACTACGGGAGAGGAGCTTATTGGGTAGTAGAACCCAATTATATATGCACATGCGTGAGAAGGTGGGGGTAGTATCGGGTACAAGTGGGGAAGCATCAGGTAATGGGGCCGACAAAAGCTAGTGCAAAAGCTAGTGGGTACTTCCGAGGCTTGGGTTTATTGGTTACCGGATAAGGCTCGTGGGCGAGGCCTGAGGGGCCGCTATGAGATATATAGGAGAATGGGCGTGGCGACGTAAGAAAAAGTTGTGCGCGAGAAGGTGAAAAGAGTTTTTTTTTTTTTTTTTTTTCCAAGACACAACTTAAAGAAAGAGGGCTAAAACATTGCCTAAAACATTGCTTAAAACATCGCTTGACACCGCGAACATTGCAAACACAGATTGAACTTAGTGAGCGGCGTCTCAATAAAAACTCAAGTGAGGAACTAAGGAACTCAAAACGTGTCAAAAATAGATGAGCCTGCAGATAAGCATTGTCAAGGGCGCAGCCGCAAGTCACTGCTCGCAAGTATGCGAGAATGTGATCAGGCTCATTCATCCGTTCTCATCCACTTCGCGGCCACCGTAGGGGGTGTACGCCTAAGTTGGCGGACATATGTTTTCCGTTTGCCTGGCAAATTCTCCTCAAATCGTCAGGGAGTGGAGAACGGGTGTCGCCGAGTAGCAGCAAGCTTGGACATTCGTTGAAATTGTTTGTCTCTTACTGCGGTAATAGACCCTTGTGGTGACCATTTGTCTCCCACATCCCGGCTGTAGTCGGACAGGGCGAGCTCCATCACTTTTCTATCATATGAGCTGTGACCTCATGCGCTTGGCGAGGACGGCCCCAAACCACCACCACTCCAAGCTCCAGGGTCGGTATTCTAATTGACCCTCACCGTGCAGCGCCTAGGTGGTTGTGTTGAATTCAAGCACGAAGGACATTGTAGTGCAGAGGGTAGCATCAAACCGAGACAATGGCACCTTAACTATGACGTTCAAAGTGCAAGCGAAGAGCTTACAGGTAGACAGATCTGAGGTATTGGTTCGGCAACAGCGACTGTCGTACTCCAGTGAGATCCCCCATTTCAACGAATCATGAGGCTGAGAGAGTTCGGATCCTTGCAGGGTGTCAGTAGAGGAAAGAGCGTGGGGGTGGATGGGTGCCGCAGTAGCTGGTCACAGTAGTCGCAGGGCTTGGGAACCTTCTGAGTGGAGTTCAGAAGTTGCATGAAGCTAGCAACCGCGAGGTAGTGAGTTGTTCAGGATGGGGGCAATGGCGCAGGATGAGCCTGAGCGCATCGAGCTGCCAACGCTGGAGGAAGCGTTGGAAGAAGCGGAGCTGCAAGCCATGATGACGGAGAAGTGCAACTTGGATCAGGTGCTCGTGATTGCCGCCACGGATTGTCACCACCCGAGCGTGAGGGCAGTATGGCGCGACACCGCTGCCAGCAGTGGCACTGTGTTCCCCATCCGCAAGGTGGCTTCTCTGGCTATCGAGGACTCCGTCGACTCACAGGCTGTGGGCCACGCGCTCGTGCTCGCGGCCTGTGGGGGTTTCCTACACTGCGTACGTCGCCTGCGATCCCTCATGGAGATGAAGCACAGCGTGAGTATCCTTGTGGGCCGTTTCAACGCGTTCGCTTTCCTAAAAGCCTCTGAGAATGGTCACCACGAAGTCGTCAAGGAGCTCCTGAAGCCCATCACGTCCTCTAACCTCGCCATCATGGGTTACGTTACCGCTACGCTATGGCGCGATAAGGAACCGTCCGTGTATCCGTTTGTGAAACTGCCGGCTATCCCTGCGAAGGACTGGCTAACGAAGCTGGTATCCACGAAGAGCATGCTCCCAGCTGCAGCGCCGTTTTTCAAAGATAGCGAGTGGGAGCTGAGGGGTATGCCTGGGGTCCCAGAAGATTTGCACGATTGCATCCGCGCCGCATACAGCGTTTTCATGCTGTGGCGAGCAGGGGTGGTTGCGGCCACTAATTGTCACGTCGAGGTGTTCAAGGTGCTGCTCCGACAACGCGCATTGGAGAATACGAAGCTGGCCGACTCGTTTCACGATACGACAGGACCACGAAAGAGCTTCGACCATGATGGGAGGAAGATCGTCAGTGAGAGGGCGAAGTTGGACACGCTCATGTACCAGCTGGTCGAGGAGCTCAGCACGAAGGATTACCACGATGGGATCCTGTATACATTGTGGGGCCACATTCAGCGCGGTGGACGTGACTCGCCGAGGCCTGAGACTGGCCGGCCGCGCTGCGTGGCGCAGACCACCAACGGGCTCTGGGAAATGCAGCTGGAAGTGCCCCTACTCATGATGCCGGTGGAGTACGCGTTACAGGAAGAAGAAGCCTTTCGACGTTACAAGCAGCTTACGCAGCTCTTCAGCCAACGTGCTAAGGTCAACATCCAGCTCATTGCCACCGTCGAAGCCCTGCCCAATTGCCTCCAGGTATGTCTACATGTATGCTGGCATGCACATCCCAACCTTTCTCTCGACATTCTGCATTTTTGTGAGTGATGGAGGTTGTATGATGTTGGAGTGATGGTGGTCGAATGATGTTGGTGGGTACTGTGCACAGGTTGTGGTGGGAGTGAAGCATGTGAGGTACAAGGTGGAGAATTCGCGATGGGATATGGAAGCGATGGGCCATTTCCCGAGTCTGGTAACTTTGTCCGTGACACCAATCACGAACGAGGGAACGGGAGTGACGATGACGAACTCGTCGTGCAACATCGTGGTGAAAGTGGGGCACATGGAGCGCATTACAGTGGGGTCAACGGCAGGCGACGGCGCGACGCGAGGGCTCAGCAGCGGCATGCAAGGCTCGGCGGCCGTCGGCATGACATCCACCATGAAGAACAAGCCTTGGCGGTTCGAGCAGCTGCCGCTCAAGGACGAGCGCGGCGGCAGCTTTGTTTGGACACTACAATCAATGAAAGGGCTCATGTTCGACCGCGCCAATCCCATGCGCATGACGGAGAAAAACTCCAAGTGGCGCTTCGGCCGCCGCCTGCCCAGCAACCCGCTGGACGAGCTCCCGTTCACCAGCGAAGGCGGCGTCATCTTCACCAGCAACGAATTCGACGATACCATGATGTGGCGCTTCCCCAAGAGCATGGAAAACAAGAAAATGCGCTGGAGCATTGAAGGACAGATCCACTCCACCTACACCACCGCCCGCTACTTCGAAACGCGCATGGCCACCTTCTGCGGCGACATCGAGGAGCCGCTCAAGCCCCTCGAAGTCAAGGACAAGGGCGCCAAGGGCGGCAAAGACGACAAGCCGGACAAAGGTGCACACCACTCTCCACATCTCCTTTATCCAAAAGCATCACAACTTCGTACCTTCATATAATTTTCATTATTGCATCGTGGACTGATCCAAGAATGTTATGTCTCAGGTGAGCAGAGTGAAAAGGGTGAGAAGGGAGAGAAGGGAGAGAAGGAAGAGAAAGGAGAAAAGTCTCCGAAAGGGGACGATTCGGAGAAGAAAGAGAAGAAGGAAAAGAAGGACAAGAAGGAGAAGGCCGAAAAGGATGTCATCAAGCTTCCAGAAACCGGCTCCCTGGTAGATCCCGCGGTGCGCATAGACCCAGATTACCAAGAGTTTCTGGAGTTTAAGCGATACAAGGAAAGGATGAGGAGAGAATCGCTAGGCGGGCAACTGGATCTGTCCGCGGCAACGACGCCAGAGCGAGTGATGCCAGACACGGGATTGCTCGGCAACGAGATTTTGCCAGCGCTAACACCGGAGACTACTCGCAATTCCTCCGGAAATCTGATCGACCTCAGCGAGCCTGACATGGAAGTCCTGGTGACTCACAACCTGCTCGCGGCGCATGAGATCACGCATCGAGGGACAGGGATGGTGAGCCGCGTCAACTCTATGACTGTGCAGGGTGGCGCGGAGCCGCGCGCGCAGGGACCTCTGTCCGTGAGAACGCGGTCCGGCAAGTCTACAGACATCGGAAGATGAAGAAGGTAGCCAGCCATAGCCCCTATGCGAATTGTTTACTCGGGTTCCAATCATAGAGAGATGGCTTGCCCCAGAGATTCCAATGATAGAGAGAATAGGTACATATGGATTTGAAAGGAGAGATGTACACCATCTGAAGTGGCGGTTTTCGAGCCAACTAATTCTTAAGTCCGCTGTACATGTACAGGCAAGGCGTGATTCTGAACCATTTATTATCCCTATGGAATTCTTAGATGCTGGTCGGCTCATAGCGAATTCATCTGTTGATCTGCTTAGTTAGTGACACCCACTGCTAGATTGATTTCCATTCATTGTTATTCAATCAGTAAAGTACGCATGTTTTTATCTGCAGTTTTGATTGCAGCTACGGCATTACTGTAACAATTCTTTTGTAAAGTTCGATTCTTTTCAGAAACATTGAGCTCTTTGACGAGCTTTCATCTTGTTGCTTTTGTCACACGCCATGTCTGGAGGATTTTCAACTAATTTCTGGGGCGGATACTAACTGGAGGAATCATGGCTTGAATCAGGTAGTGTGAGAATCTCGTTTGCTTTCTGAATCTGGATCTGCCAAAAACTGCTGGTGAATGGATGAGAAAGACTACAGCTATGAGTTTTAATTGGACAACTGATGATACTGCGATTACTGTCCAGCTATTTTAGTGCCCAACCATAGTGCCATTTATCACTCGTACTTACATGACCTGCACGTGGCCACCGATCCCTACCATAGTACCACACTCGTGAAAGTCATGAATTTTAAAGAACGGACGAACACAACACACAATTCAAAATCACCCCAATTGACTCTGTCACATTTCCGTAAAATCACAAGTGGTTCAGATCAGAATGTGAGAATACAGAAAAAGGTTAGTGTATGTACTAGGTTATTGAGATTAATGCAAGGACACAAGTGGCAGTAACTGCAATCTTGCAATGTTCTGACAAAACACTAGTCTCATTTTTGGACTAAGCGAAGATTATGCCGAACAGCACCTTCAGATCCTCCCACTTGCCCCCTGCTCGTCTTGAACCTGTACATGTTCTCGATCACATATCACCCTGGAATCGGAGGCCCGATCTTCTTTCCGTCCAACACATAGTTCTCGAATGTCAGCCTATTGAACTAATTCATGTACATTCTCTGCCACCACCACCACCAGCAATTCGATCGGTACCCACACTTTTCAGAAGTTGCAAAATCCTCAACGGCGAATCCAGCACTCATCCTGACACTTGTATCGATGTAGAAACTCCCATTTTGTAGACATGTTCCAGTTTTGTTTCGATGAAAAAGCATCGACTGGTATGTACCTGAAGGGCATACATGTCGAATCTCATGTATGAAAGTGGGTAGCGCCATACTGGATTTGGGTGGTCGTCAACCAGTCTGAAGAAGCCCGCTACCAACATGAAAATACCCTGTTTCAAGCACGATGTACGCTTCGAGTGAAAAAGTTTACTTTGTTTCCATTTTCGAGTGAGTAATCTGATCCACGCTTTCCGAATCCTGCCAAAAACCGCCATCAGACCTTGAAATCCACAGTCCAGTATCAGAATGCAATTTGATAGGTCAAAATTGATCTCAATAGACTTCAAAATACACACTCCTGGACGAGTCGAAAAACCATGGACATTTCACCGACTGTCTTGAGACACTGTAGATCACTTAGGCAGCATATAGATCGATCAAGCGTCTATGGAAAAAAAAATCTCTTACGAAGTGGTCTGTCTTAAATTCGAGTGTGGACGTTAAATGGTTCCAGATGACGAGTCCTGATCAACGCTGAAATCTACCAATTTCAAGATTCTGGTTGCAAAATATGCGTTGATATCTGCGGTTTTAGATCAAAATTATCTTTGAAAAATGTTTCCACCTTCTTGATTCAAATAATAGCCTTGCACTGCTGAAAACTGTCTCAGAATTAAGATAGGAAAAAAAACCTAAAACTAGTCGCCTACTCCCTTGTATTGAAATGCATGCCGTGTCTTCCTCACACCTTGAATGAAGTCAAGGTTTCTTCTACTATAACTAGACTCATATTAGAGTCCAACCCAACAAATTAAATTACAATCCAACGAAAGATGAAGGAAAAACAACACCTCAACAAGCATGTATTTTCTTGAAAAAAATCATTATAGAAACACCATTACAAATGTAATGCCTACAATATTCAAATTGAAAATCTTCCAAATACAAAGTTGTTGGATTTTACCTTGAGATCATATTCATGAAAGAAAAATAAAAAAAAGAAAGAAAAAGAAAGAAAAACAAAAAAAAACAAAAAAAACAAAAAAATCATGAAAAAAATTGTCATTTTTACATAATTGGCTTGCAATGGCGAAACATGCTTCATGTTTGAAAACCCAAAACAAGATCTGCCATTATTATGCCATAAATTCATAATATCTTATATGGGTTGCAATTTCTACCACAGAGACTACACTTGATTCGGGACCTAACCCAACTACCTAAGTAATCTCATCCAATTTGGGCTGTGGATGAAGAAGTTATGGCTCTTCAAAGTTTCTGCCTTCCATTCAAATGTCGTTTTTTGACATTCAACACGTTTAGGGGTTAAAGGGAACTCTACTTCAAATGCTTCATATAAGCACTTGAAGCAAATAACTAAAAAATAAAAATAATTTTATTTATTTTTTAAATTTTCAATTATTCATAATATTTGAGTATGGTGTAAGGGTGTGGTGAACCCTTGATACTGTTCACCTTGCCGGAAAAGCCTAATTACAAGGATATATTTTATTTTTACATATTGAAATTAAATAAACCATATAAATTAGCTATGTGGTTGAATACCTATGCGGGTTCGGTATGGTTGATATGTTAAATTGATTTTATGTGTGATGTTAATTTTCTCATATTTTAGCGAGTTGTGGTCTTCCAAGCATAAAAATATTAAAACTTAGATGTTTTGAATAAGTGTCAACCAGTTTAGCCTAAAATACTGAGGGATTTTAATCTCCTATTTAATTAAGTTTGTTTTAATTGTTTGATTTAATATGGGTAATTATTTATGATTAATAGAAAATAGTCATGGAGGTAAATCAGTGTATTTGAATAGATGAATGAATTGGATGAGTTTGTTAAGGTTTTGGAAAACAAAATTTTCTTGCCTTCTCTTTCTTCTTACTTCTTTTTTTTGCTCTCATATCAAATATATAAGCAATTTTGTATCGTTTTCCAATATTTAATCACAGGGGGGACTTACATATTTTGGATTGCTTATAATTCAATTGAACTGCAAAACTGCATGGCTTTGCATTCCGCGGACTTGAGCTTAGAGGAGGATGAGCATGCTCACAACATAAGAGAAATACATGTAGTTTCTCACATGCTCCAGCCGAACATATTGTGCTATTCCTTTTCATGTGTACTTAAGTTTTTGTTTATATTTATTGCGGTTAACAAAGATTCTGACGTCCTTGGGGACAGAGGAGCTTGGAAAGACAACCCATCCTTCTTAAGAGACTTTCATTGAGAGTATTCGAGTCAACACAAGTGTCCGAAGCATATTAGTTGCGTTGCTCAGTCTTTTCCACCCAATTCTAGAGACGAAGTTCTAGAGATGATGACGACTGGTTCGCGACAGACTTTGTTAGGCAAATCATATTTACGAAGATATTGGGGGGGGGGGAGCATACTTGGTTGTGTTGCGTGGATTTGGCGAAGGAAGGTAAAATTGGACCATACTTGTGGGGCTACTCAAAAGACAGAAGCCCTATGGTCTTCGCCAAAGATGACAATGCATTTTACATGCTCAAGAACGCTTGATCTTGATCTTATTGCAGCATAGAAATCATTTATTCAACACTATTATCAGATGATTTATCTTTGCTAGCGTACTTGTTGAAATCTAGAATCCGAAAGGCATAGACATTGAAGGGATTTGAGACTTTGAGTTGCACCCAACTCTGTTGGTAGAATAATTTTCTTAGTGTTGAATTTATAAATTTTAGACATTCAATTTTCAATACCTTTTTCCACGACCACTACTAGAATTTGACCCCATTTGCTATGTTTAAACATATTTGCTACGTTTAAACATATTTGCTATGTGTAAACATATTTGCTACATTTAATCATATTTGCAACGTTTAACTTATGCTACATAACAAATACAACAATTTATTTGGATGTCATTAAAAGAAGATTTTAAATAAGCTCTCTTTTGAACTAGTGACAATTCACTACGGACATCACTTATGTGCCATTTCTACTAGTGCTACATGCTAGTTAGGTAATGCACGTTATGCTTTAATTTGTTTCAACATGACCGATTATACACAATGCACATTATGGTAGTAAAGATGCCTTGTAAGACACAAAGTACAATAGTGTATTTTGGAAACGGAAAATGATAGAAAAAAATAGAAAAAGAAAAAATATATAAATCATAGTAGCAAAAGTAAAGATGAGCTTTAAACACACAAACTACAGTGGCAAAGGAGATGTCTGCCTAATAGTCCTAAAAAATTCACACACTATATTAACTTAGTTGTGTTCATTAGAAGAGTTACTAGGAAAGTTTTGTTGACACACCATTTTTTCTAAAAGTCCACATTCAAATTGATAAGCTTATATCCAATGTGCTAAATGCCAAACACTGTCTCCCTTACGCTTGCATTTTGGAGGCGGCGAAAGTGTTCTTTTAAAGATCATGAAATCCTACATTACCCTGTGTAGAAGACTTTTCATGAAATTGTGAGCATACGAATAAGGAGCAACTTTCTGACGCTGTCAATTCCCACTACATAAAAGGGGTAATCATTTGATGCAAATTTCACAAAATTCCTTTTAGTACAGTACATGAAGGATTCTGACACACATAGATCTGAACTTTTATGGTAATAACTGCAATCTTGTAAAGTGGTAAATTGTTTTTCCTTGTTTTTTTTTCTGTCCTCAGTGGCAGAAACTGCAATCTTGTAATGTTCTGACAAAACCTGGTCTCGCTCTATGTCAGCTTAATACACCAGTGCTTAACCAGTAAAGTCGAAAGCCCCCGTAACTGTCACAGTTCCTCAAAACCACCCTCTTTCAATGCAAGATGAAAATTTTAAAGGTTTGACATAATCTCAAGTATGTAACCGTAAGATCTTGTACCTAACTTGTCCATGTATGTGTGTACCAAAACTTAGTTTGAAATTCCTTACCAATTGTGAGATCATAACATTCAAAGTTGAAAAAAAAAGTTCTTTTCCCTTGTTGCAAAATGGGTTCGAAGTTTTTTGTGAGCCCAAAAAACCAACTTCATGAGTAAACTTGAAATGAGGCTCTTCAAATTCTTGTTCCTAGGTGAGATAGGAACATGCCTATGAAATTTTTACCCTCATGCAACTCATAAAACCTAAAGAAATGCTTGATTATTCACATGAAGGTATGCTGAAATTCAACTTCAAAGGCCCCTCTTTGACGATAAAAATGGCATGTGAAGAATAATTGGATGAAAGATCCAAATGGTGAAACTATGCCTTAAAACCTTATTCCCAAGTACAAAAAACAAAACTTGAAAAAAAGTAAAATCTCAATTTTTGGTGAATGTTTGAAGTTCCTGCGATCTTATTTATTTTGGGCAGATTTTGAGAATAAACGAGCATATACCTCAGTCTGGAACTTTGGGCAGCTTTGGGCAGATTTCAAATATTGTTTTCAAACTTTGACCGTGAATATCTCCTAAAGTATGAGGAATTTTGGAGCACGATATGACTTTTCGGAAAGTTATGGAAAAACTTTTCAACCTACAAAAGGTTTCAGTTTCATACAAGCATAAATATAGTAATTACAGGGCTAACCAGTCCTTAAACGTCCCAATTTGGGCTCTTTTCGACTTTAGGGGTTAAGGTAGAATGACCTTAAACCGCGCGGCCCCCAGAATCGCAGGGTAGACCGCCCCTGTAGCTGCCCATGGCGTAGACCTTATTGCACGCATAGCAGTTGTGAAATCTGAGTGTGCATAGTGACTCGATATGGAATTGTGTAGGGACTAGGGAGGTGATTGGTTCTTGGTTCATGGTTCATGGTTCATTAACTCTATTTTGCGCGGTTTTAGCTACATGCGTGAGCGCCACAAAGTACTCGTCTGCTTGATGAAAAGAAGAGTCTCCTGATCACTTTATGGTCATGTACACTTTTGACTTCAAAAATTTGTAGTAAATTCAATTTTTGCTATTTTATTTCGAAATTTTTGCATTCACTCTCCCTCCTGTTTTCCATCCAAGAAAAATTACAAACAGTACACACGAGGTCCACAACCATGTTGAATCTCTTATTTGTATGGTTTAAGGTCATTCTACCTTAAACAAATTTCATCACATTTGGTAAAGCATGATTGACCGGGAATTTAGCGGTGCCTGTATTTTAGTAATATTGTAACTACAAAGTCAGCACTATCAATCAAAGGTATCGTAGTGCCATGGTGTTTGTTTGTCATTGGCCTCAATAGCCAGTCACCTTCCAAAATTGGCATTTGAAGGCACTGGGCAGTTCTGTAAGGGAATGAAGTGTTCATCGAGTTCGCAAGGGAATCAATATGAAATTGTACATGACGGTGAGCGCTAATCGCCCGAGTTATTGTCAAAAAGAGTAATTAGGGGGTATGAACTAGCCCCCGACGTAAGTGAGAAGGATTCTCATCTCGGAACTTGCCTACACTCGGACCTCTTTGATATGATCGATTACAAGTAGCAAAAACCACTGCAGTAGTATCAGAGTAAAGAGATCAGGGTGTACAGTTCTGGTTCATCGTGTATCTTTTAAGTTTATCGTGTTAGTTTATGGGTGGAGTACTGGAGGGGTACAGAATCGTGCTGTGGGGTGGCCATGGGGGATTGCACAGGGCGTATGACGTTCTGAAGCTCCGAATGCTTGCGCGACAGCTTCCTGTTAGTGCGGTACTGCGTGAACTTGGAGCGCACGAAGGGACCCATATTCTCTGACAGTTTGATGCACACGAAGAAGATGCATCGGTACGCGAAGATCATGCCGAACAACACCGCCAGATCCTCCCACTTGCCCCTGGTCGTCTTGATCCCGTACATGTTCCGAATCACATACCACCCTGGAATCGGAGGCCCGATCTTCTTTCCGTCCAACACGTAGTTCTCGAATGTCAGCCCAAAGAACTCGTTCATGTACATTCCCTGCCACCATCACCACCAGCAATTCGATCAGTGCCCGCACTTTGCGATACAATTGTGCAGCGAATCCGTCTCTCATCCTGACACTTGAATTGGTATAAAAACTCCCACTTTGTAGAAATGGTCCAGTGATGATTCTATGATTTTTCCTACGAATGTTTCGTACCTGAAGGGCATACATGTCGAATCCCAGATATGAAAGTGGGTAGCGCCATACTGGATTTGGGAGGTCGTCAATCAGTCTGAAGAAGCCTGCTACCAACATGAATATGCCCTGTTTCATGACGAGTACTCTGAGAAAAAAAAATCTTCGTTTCCAATTCCAAGTGAGTGAAATCTGAGGAAAAGAGTGAGTGAGTGGATTTGTGTAGACCTGAATTCCTGCGCCACAGATGATGCCCATGAGGAAGTTAGGTACCACACTTGCGACGGCCATCATGAGGCTCTCCACGATGGCGACCTGAGCGAAGAGTGAAAGAACGAAGTATGCAACGTGATCGAAGCCGGGGTGCAGTTGCACCATGAAGTAGACGATGACACTCGATACAACGGCGATGAGGAACAAGAATGGGATCGATGACAGCGTATTCCCTATCACAAATGCCAGCACCCCATAGTGCCCGTTCAACCTCTCGCGATTGAATACCTGCACAACATACTCAATGGCTCAACTCTTGACCACATTCAGAAATCCCGTTTAATCTCACAACATTTATCAGTAGAGTGCTCACCTTCATATCCTCTACAAAAGACGGAAACCCTCCAATTGACATGAAGGTTAAAAAGCCACCCACATAGGCGATGCATCCTGCTCTTCCCTGTAAAACGGATCGAAGATTGTTAAAAAGTATTGATCATACAGGCTGATTTATTGAGCAGCATGGGAGTAGAGATGCAATGTTTACCAAGATTGAGCTGTACGTCTTGTCGAGGTTGAAGAAAATTGAACCTAGGCAAACGGAGAGGGTGATATATATAACAAGACGAAGCCAGTAGTAACCCATGTCTCTCCTCATGTTCACGAATGAGCGGCGTGTGAGTGTGAGGCACTGCTTGAAGAAACTGGCTTGACTTCCGCCAGATTCCAGAATCGTTCCTTGCTGTAGGCGTAGTCAACATCAATAGTAAGAAATCTGAACTGAGAGGAGCATAGGCAACAGTTCTTTTGATGATTCTCCGCACATTCGTCAACATACCAGCTGTAAAATTTCGTGGATGCGCGCCATCGTTTGCATGGCATACTCGCTGTTCTGGTAGGAGTCGCTGAGTATCCTAACCACCTGATGGGTGCTCATCTTGTCTATGAGATCCACGCTTTCCAAATCCTGCCAAAGACCGTCATCAGAAATTGAACTGGACGAGAGATGGAGTGGCGATATCAGCTTCAGCAATGGGAGTTTGCAGGCTCACCCTGATCTTGAAGGAGCCCTTGAGGTTGCTTTTCACTTTGTCGAAATCGGCGTTGACAGCGCGCAGGAAGTGATCCGAGGGATTCCGAAGCGCGGGGCAAGGAAATCCAGCCGCCGTGAAATGCTGTTACCAACCATCCATTTATTTTAACCCACGATCAGGCTCAATCACTTACTCTATGCTTGTATCTACAGTAAAATTAGCCCACCATCAAATATGGCAGCAGAAATATTTCGAGAGTGAGCTACAGCAGCTTTTGCAAGCATAACATAGGCTTAAAGGATAGTTTGTAACATCAACAACACGACCGATGTTCGGACTGAGTCTATCGCACACCTCGATCGCCATGCTAGCTTGACCGAAGTAGATGAGCTTGCCACTGGACAGCAGTGTGAGGTTGTCAAAAAGCTCAAAAACTTCACTGCTGGGTTGATGAATAGAGGCAATGATGGTGCGACCATCGCGAGCCAAGTTCCGCAACGTTGTTATAACAAAAAACGCCGCAGCACTGCCACCACATTCAAATGCAAAGTTGGAAGTAAGCACAAATTGAGTGATGCGTCATCAGTATGCGAGCCAGTTATGAGATTAAAGCCCGACCTGTCGAGTCCACTGGTGGGCTCATCGAGAAAGAGAAGGCGGGGTCGAGTGAGAATCTCCAGAGCGATGCTGAGACGCCGCTTCTCGCCGCCACTCAAGCCTCGCAAGTGCCAGTTGCCCACGGGGGTATGGCGGCAGTCGAAAAGTCCCATCTCCTGGATCGTACTGTCGACAATGGCTTTCTTCTCCGATCGCGTTACAGAGCTTGGAAGCCGCAAATTTGCTGAATAGTAAATGGTCTCCCGCACTGTAAGCGTTCCTATGAGATCGTCCGTTTGAGTCACGTACGCCTGATGAGCACACACTTGTTTATTACAATCTTTGCATCCTCTTTAGTCAGAATTCTTTTCACTCGAATCATAACGCACTTTGAAATGACTCCTCAATATTATGCCACATTACTGTTCACCGGTAAGAGGGATGTTGCTTACAGCCGTTCCGTAAGACAAAGTTGTTTTGCGGCGACCGTTGAGTAGGACTTGTCCTGTTTGAGTAGCGTTCTGTGCTAACCTTCCTGTACACAAGAGCAATATTCTTAAATTCAGAGACATTCGTTCGCAGCTAAGAAGTCTGAAGGTGGGTTGCCGCATTATACCTGCTAACGTGTCGAGCATTGTGGATTTTCCAGATCCTGACGGACCCATGATGGCCATGATCGACCCTGGTTCCGCATACCCTGTAAAACATCCAGATTTGCAATAAGTGCTGTAAGATTTCATACAACTGCAACCAGCTTAGGCTCTCCCACGAATCGGTCAGATTTTAAAACTAGGATGTCCGATCTGTGTACCAGTGTTGAAAACCGATCTAGATCGGATGAGAACCCGTTTAACAGTTGCTGATGAGATCCACGACTACATCAGTTACTAACATTCTAACGTCATGGCAGGAAGCATGTACCAGTTAATCCTTGCAGGATGGATTGCTTGACTCCGCCTCGGACAATGGTAACCCACAAGTCGACCCATGTAAGGCGCGCCGTGTGATCGCTGACCTTCTCTTGATTGGTAGTTCGATCCCTCCATAGCGTCTCACTGAGTGGACTCATGCCCGGCATGGTGCCGGGCGCGGGGCGCGAGTGATCATTGTAGTGATCGAGAGCCCCTTGTCTCCCATTTGCATGCGCCATAACAGTCGCTCCAACCACCTGAATTACCATCAAACTTTCAGCCTACACATGCTTTCCTTCTTCGAGTCCATATCGTATCATGTATTCAATTCTCAAGGACTCAAAGCAGGCGAACAGTAAATACTGACACGTTCCGGAATCGGTACACCGTACATGCAGTAACTACCATCTACTTGCACATTATGACACGTGATCGGACGCCCCTGTTTCAAACCCAACCATGTCCACTGCCGTTGCAAGATCAGTTGCAAACAAATTAATTTTCTGAAGCTCTTGACACCAAAATAAAACACTACTTCACAAACTTGAGTGCAGCATTGCATGAAATAGTAAGAGTGGTTTTTTCTACTCGCTGATCAGTACATAAAGTAGGTCGACGTTAACATAAATAAATGCAGCCGTTCCTCATCAAAAACGCACCCCCTCAACTGTAGTTTCCTGGTGCTTACAAATGTCCGATCCATATGTATGCTCACGAATGACCAATCTGTAGAAAGCATGGTCAAGGAGAACAGCTACGACGCTGGAGAAGTGAGTGAGAGCTGTACCTCGAAAAGGATGCAGCAGCTCCGATCAGCGTTGCCGGGATCGAACAAAACCAGTCACCACGAGATCAGCGACAACGTATATATGTGTATATCTGAGGAGGAGGTTTGGATCTGCATGAGTCACCACTGATTATTTGAGAGCAGGTGAGCTACTATAAAGAGTGAGAGTGATGGATCAGTAGCAGCAAGCACTCAGGCTTGAGAGAAAGAGGGAATGTGCAACGTTGCAGCATCGCAAATGCGGAGGTCAAGAAGGTGCACTGCGATTACAACAGCCGGGAAGCAGGGGTGTGAGCGGGCAGGCAGGGGTGGGGGCAATGAGGAAGAGAGAGAGACAGAGAGAGGCCAAAATCAGGAAGGTTGTTGATGGTAGCATTTATGGCGGTCCATCATACGGGACCTGCTACGACTGCCCCCTGCCCGCTTGTCAGGACATCACTCCTCTCATGCGAACCTACTGCTCAAGCTGCGAATCCGTTATTAAGGCCTACTTCATCAGTCATCACTCTCCACTTCGCCAGGACCCATCATTGATCACTCCTGTCCTCCGCTGCCTGCTGCCTTCGTCACTACTCTGCTTCTTCCCTTGAAGCTACCGGATTGACTAACTTAGTGACCGCGTTCGTCTGCTGGCAGGATTCGAACCCTCGCGCGCGGTGGACCACGATCATGTAGTCGAAGTGAGGTTGAGTTTAATTTGAGCAGAGTCGATCGTGCGCCGGTGGAACCTCCGAGGTCGAAGTTGTTTCGGTTCATACCTTCTACTGTCGGTATTATTCACTGACTTAACCGCTAAAGGAAGCGCTCTACAGTGACATTCAGAAGGGCCATGTCTGAAAGCTATGAACAAAGTTTTCTTGAATTTAAATTCGGGCAATCCAATCGTGGGATCTTGTTTATAATTGTCTAATTTGTCTACCCTCCAATTTTTATCAAATTTCACTATAATGATCTTGAAATATATTGAGTCAAAGTTTCAGTTTTGTATGTCGTTTTTAAGCAGATTGACCCTATATTCGGGCATCTCTCTCCTCTAGGGATTAATTTTGGGGTGAGGATGTTATTTTATAATATGAATTCCACTATTTACAAACACAATGAAGTATAGGTGAATATATTGTATTTATACGATACCTCATTCGTGAGAATAATTAACCCACTTCTACAAATATATATATATATATATATATATATATATATATATATATATATATATATATATATATATATATATATATATATACTTCTATAACATAATACTGTTCGGCGATCCTTCCTACCCACCAACGTACCAACCTACCAACATACAAACCTACCAACCTATCAACCTACGAACTTACCAACCTACCTACCTCCTTTTATGTTTTATTGGATTATGTTAAAAAATTAAAAAATAATACTACGGTTTGAGAAATGGTATATACGTAATACTTTTCTGAGAGTACCATGTAAAGATTTTCCTCGTCGGGACGACGGGGACCTTACTAGTATATATATTTAGTAACATTGAACTACTTCAATAAATGTGTCATATCACATAATTCGATGAGCCAAATATTGTTAGATTCACATATTGTTGCTCATAACAATAAAGAATGTACATCAAAAGACAATTATCAAGGTAGTATGTAGATCTTATACACATTATGCAGACGGGAATGAATTACTATTCACTATGATGATACTAAACATTTTGTTCCACACTAATAAGTAAATACATAGGGCAATCTTTTAATATTTATGGTAAAGAGAAAACAAAAATCTCATCTCTTGAAACCTCTAATTGCTTGACTTGTGAGCTTCACGTGCGGATAGTCATCTCTCTCAAGAGATTGAATGTACATATTGTTTGGTACTTGGAGAACAATAATGTCTCCAAATAAGTGCAATCGAAAGACAACTTTTACTTCACCACACCGCATAAATTCAAGCATTTGAAAACTAGACAATCTGAAGCTTCCTTAGGGCATCCTCAATGGATGCTCTGAACAAAGGACCGCCAATGCCATTTCGCAAGGCCCCGCTCTGTTGGTGGGGCACGCACTACGGAGGCGCCCTCAATGGTGTGTCTGGCAGGTGCGCCCGTCATTGCTTCGGCTCGCCACTTGGCACCAGCTGTGACGGCGATCAAGATCTGGAACAATAGATAAATGATTAGATGCTCCATCATGGCCCTTTGACTCCTCTTGGCGTGAGTACTGCGTCTCCCTGTAAAGCTGGAAAATATGCTGAGAGAGCGGGATCTCCAATAGCGGACTCGTCAGGGTGAAGGGAGTTGTAGTGTGACCATTGGGTCGACTTTTTGGTGAACTCACGGTTAGAGTCGTTGACGGGACCTGTTACTGCGTCCATTGAGGATGCTCTTACTATTTTCATACACAAGAATTGCATAAACGGGCAGTGGGGCAGGTACACAGTATACTCTCAGGAGTCAAGGATGCAGTAAATGATCACCTTGTGATTGAAGTGATTGTACCCACTACTCACCTGCAACGTTTGCAGCGACTGGTATTGTTTATGCAACCCTTGAAGTTTATTCTTCGCCGGAGCCTGCCACCACTGATCGAAGCAACCTTTTGATATTCTATTCTTGTTTGCCTTTTCCACTACCTGCTGACACATGATACAGTATTGAGACATAAGGCAATCATGATGCAGTGTACACTACTTATTCCCAGTCAATGGTGTGAACACTGGACTGATATTTAAATGCAATGAATTCCTCACCTGCACAGCTTGTGCGTGTCTTGCTGACGGAGGTTCTCCTTTAAATGCAGACACATCAGGCCTTCTGTAGCAAGTATACCTTCTATAAATGGATGTACGTAGGTCCCCTGAAGAGTGGGAGTGGTTCAGTATGAAGTGAGATTCAAATTGTCTCATTAGCGGCACTTGTCACCCTATTGAGGTTCTGGTACGAAGAGACAAAGAATATCTTTCCGGCAGGTATTAGTGTCCAATGGTATTAACTTCCAACTTACAGAAGTCATACACCCTGGTATCATTCCGACTATGGTCGGCTTAAACTCTTAAAGAGGTAACTTGCTCAATGATGGTGCAAGTTTCGGCATGGTGCATGTGTACATAGTTTGTGTGCATGGGCTACGTAAGTAGAAGAATAAACCATTTGAAATTATCAATGTTGTAATCTCTATGAATCTCTATGAATCTCTATGTTGAACTTGTAGGTGTATCAAAAATATTTCATCCTAGAGTGTTCACATTGGGAAGATTAAAATCACAATTCAAAGTTATTAAGTGTGTAGTTAAGCCTAGTGAGCCATTTTTGCATAGAATCATCTCCAAATGTGTAAAAAAAAACAAGAAAACAAAGATGCATATAACTATGCAAGTATTCACAAGGAGATAGAGGTATCAAAATTCGGCTAAAGCCAATAACAAAATTCTCATATGAGGTAATCTTAAGGTGCTTGCTCCGGATCTCATGTATGTATAATGAACATCTTAGAGTGGATAGTATAGAGCACCCCATGGTTGTCACATTGGACAATTTACTATTCATTACATTGGACACTTTGGACGATTTTATATTTGGTCTTATGATCACATCAATTTAAGAGTGGTAAATGGAACTTGTCCAATGTGTACAATGTGATGAATAGTAACTTGTTCAATGTAACAACCCTAGAGCACCCTCATCGTTTCAACTCCAAAGATTTGAAGAGTCTACATATCATAATTCTAATTGAACTAATCTCCCTTTAGTTTTTGCTCACTTTGCCGTTCACTTTGCCACTCCGCCAAAAAAGTGACTATGCTCACCTGAAATTCGGATGGTTTCTGGTTCCTGTACCTCATTCACAAGGAGCCTGTTCCTCGAGACCGACATATTCAATACATAAGATCATTACGGAGAGCTTCTTGTACCATATGTACAGAACATTATCAATAGAGCAGTCTGGCAACCTCAAACTAGCTCAGTCCTCTCTTAGCAATGAGGCTTGCTTTGTATAATCGGCCATAAAGTCAGAGAGATATGGCTTACTCGGTTTAGCCGCACACAAACTGATCATTTCCTCTCAAACTGAATCGCATTAAAATCTCACAGATCAATCCATGGTTCAAATATGGTAAATGAGTTCAACGTCAAGCTAGCTCTCAGATCCTACGGTTGAATATTCTGGTATGAGGCATACGCTTAGATTGAAAGTTTTTGAGCTTAAAGTAGAAGAGGTTATTATTAATAGTTTTGGCAACTTTGTATCATGGATTTTGGGGGTTAGGCAAAGAGGTGTAATTGGAAGTGCAAATTATGATTTAAAGTGGTGAATTGCTACGTCTATCCGATGCATAAAATACCTCCAGAAATGCTCATAAATGGAGTAGTTCAAGGCATGTCTACCTTGATAACAATGATGGTAGGTGTACGTATTGAAAGGTGGATCGAAGATGTAAGCAAAGCAAATGAAGCATGAATGTGGTTCTATTTCCACAGTGATAGAAACTGTTTTGAAGGATCCATTATCATACTGAACGGTCTCAATAAGGTCAGCTCGGTACGAATTTTATTTACGAAAGTGCACCAAATGAACAACTCCGCTCTCTGAGTACCTCGATACTTTAATGTTGTACTCATCAAATGTTATCCGCCAACTTTTGTCATAATTTTAGAGTGCCGCGCAAGGAGGAGTAAGTAGAAACATTGGAAGCAGGGCCCTTTTGAAAGCAACCCTTTAATGTTTTAAGACCGTGGTTTTGGAAAATCGAATGGTCAATCTCAAAAAAATTATGATACTAAAGAAAGTGTGTGGTATCCCTAGTAAGAGTGACCTTATGGAGTACTAATGGTGATATTATATAGAGAGATTTCATCTTGGAGGCATGATTAAATATTCCTTGAAACTGTTGAAAGTGACACTTGAGCCAAAAAGATACTTTTGATACGTCAGGAAGGCACTTGGAAAAACCTAAATTCCGTCAAAATGGTCGTGCTTACAATGAAAATACCAACATTGCTTCATGTCAATTTTTGATATGCAAGGGAAATATTTGCTTTTTTACGAAATATTTCTCAATGACAGTTCGAACGCAACAATGTTTCTTAATGGCCGCTAAGATTCTTGCCTTCGTACCGTGTTCAAAGGTCAAAAACTATAGAAGTATGATATTAGGAAAATTTTGGATATGTAGAAATCAGATGATATTACGGAGGGTGTGTATGATAATAAAAAACTTGTCATTTGACAAGCATTAAATATTTCTCCATTGCAATTCAAAAATATGCCTGTAAATTGTAATTTGACACGTTTTAGAATGCGGTTAAAATAACACATCAAGGTTTTGGCAAAATGGCACAAGGAATACCGCCATTTTAACCAGTATATACATACTGTATGTTGAACACGTAGAAATGTGAGTTCTTCTGGCTCAAAACAACTAAAGCCGTTGTCAAGGGTTTTTGTGTAAATAACAAACAACTTCCGTGTTTGGTACGATTTAACCCCTAAAGCCCTAAGTTTTTTTTAAGTCTGTAAAACCAAAAATTGTGAATTTTTTATCACTTTGTCGAAGTTGAGGTAAGATTGAATATTTTTTACTTTTTTGATATTTCCAACTGTAAGATTTTCAAAATGATTACTTGAACTAAGACCATGTCATATTTCGACTCATGGATTTTTACCATTTGTGAGATCATAAGTTCATAACGTTCAAAATTGATGTGTCAAGTTCTTTTGCAAACTTTGAAGGTTGCTCTTGTAAGAGCTTGAACTTGGAAATTTTTTAAGTTGGAGAAGTAGTATCACAATAAACTTTTTTTTTTTTAAAAAAAAGAAAAAAGAAAAAAAAAAAGAAAAAAATCTACGCAAAGAAAACTATAAGTTGTGCTAAAAAATGCTCAGTTTGGAATTTGACTTTGCAAAGTCTCAGACATACACACCTTATAATGTAGAAAACATCCACTAAATGTCTCAAGGAAATGTATGAATTCTAACCCTTTCATTTAAGCTACCCAAAATAACTAAAGCCCATTTTGGGTCGCTAAGGCCATTGGGGGTTAACCTCCCTCCGAGTAGAGTTTAAAGCCTCCGAGTAGAGTTTAAAACCTCTGAGTAGAGTTTAAAGCCTCCTCCTAGTAGCGTTCAACCCCTGTAGGCATGGTTTAATCTTTAAAGGAGAAACTCAACAATGACCTCGAACAACTATATCTGAAATTCATTATGAAAGCTTTCTTACATTTGATTTTGAGAAAGCCAATCGCAGGACCTTGTTAACAACTGTTTAATTAGTCTACCCCCCAGCCCCCCAATTTGTATCAAATTTTACTATATAAATCTTGAGAAATGTTAAGTCAAAGTTTCAATTTTGCAAAATCAACATCTCATTTTTAAGCAAATAAACCTGATTTTGGCTTCTCTCTCCTTCAAGGGTTAACCCTTTAACGTCATAGTGGTCCTCAAGGTTTGTGAGGCTCCGGAGAGGTTTGAGAAAATGGGTTGATGAAAACGAATCAAATTGGTAGTTTTGAGCAAGATTTAGAAAATGTAACTCTACACATTGAAGGGCAAGCAATAAACAAAGCAATTTGTGAACTTTGAGTTGGTCATACAACCACAGTGGATGGAGATTTTATTGCTTGTATTGAGAGTGCTTGAGACCATATTGATAAAGATACGGTTGTATAAAAGGTAATTAGGTGAAATTCTCGGAGACATTGAGGTAAGTGAAAACTAATTAGTGTAGTGAAGGTGCATGAGGTGTGTTTACAATAGCAGTATCTCAATTTCATGCAAAAATGCGGCCTTAGATTCTCATGAAGCAAAGGATACATATAGGATTGTATACTTAACCCCTAAAAATCCAGGGGTTTCCTCTACCTTCAGAACCAAAAACTGCCATTTTTCACCTTCGTTGGGAAATGGGGAAATGGAGAAACTTTTTTTTCTGGTTTTAGACTTTGAACCGTAAGATCTTGTACCTAACTTGTATACAAAGGACTGGTCAAAATTTCAACCGTTGGATGTTTGTCATTTGTGAGATCATAACAATCAAAGTTTGACCAACACTTTTTTTTGCCGCTGCGTGAGAGGCATTGTCTAAATGGTGCCAAGGGCAACTTGATGATTGTTATTCCAAATATTTTTCCCTCATTTTTTTTCATGTAGGTAATCAAGTTGGGTATGCTCATGCAAAATTTTAGAGACCAATTCCACTTTTTGACCTTAATGTAAAGTATTTCATGAAAGAAGGTCTAAAAACAACCATATAGTAAAACAAGCACCACGTATGATATATTTAGTTTGAGAAAAATCTCAACGGTGAGAAGGTGCATTAATGATAATGTGAATTTTGAAAAAAAATCTTGCAAAAAATCCAAAATCTCGAATTTTGGCAATTTTTGAAAGAAAAAATTGTAAAATTACTAGAAATTGTGAAGATTGTTTTTGAAAGTTTTGGAGGCTGCCCTTGTAAAATTGGTAAACTTTTTGACTTCGGATACTTTGGAATTTGAATAGTAATTTGGTAATGAACATATTTCTAACAAAAAAAAATAAATAAATAAAAAAATAAACTGCCCGTTTTGGACTTGAAACTTAAAATTTCCAGGTGAAGGTTATAAAATCAAAATTTGATTTTGAAAATTTTACCACATACACATTACTGTATGGGGAGCACCCAATAAAAATATTAGGCAAAAATATCAATTTAATTGCTTGAAATGAGCTGCCCAAAATCTCAGAAAACCGAATTGGTTTTCCTGGATTTTTAGGGGATAAACATATTGTTGTTCAACTATGCCTCAAGTCTTATCTCACATTTCAATGAAATTTTTTTAAAAAGGAAGGTTGATAGGTAACAAGACGGAGTAGAGTAACACACTTTGTTGTACACATTGCGCTTTGAAGATGCTCAAGGATTCCATGTTCTACCAAATCGTATTCCTATTTGAGCGAGTAGGCCTTTGGAAAGAATATATGGAGGATCCGCTTGACACGTCCACGCTAGGAGCATCATCTTTACTATTTAGCAAAATCCACAAAACCCTCATGGCAATTGAATAATGTCAGCTACAATTTCCTTCCATTTTGTTCTATATTTCTTCATAGTCTTTCCGTTCACGTACATATGTCACTATATTTTTCCATATAATTTTGGCTCCCACGTGCTTGATTTTACCCCAATTGCACATTTGTTAGTTGCATTAGCTGTGTCGTGTCTTCGTGCACACCTTCTGTTCCCAAAGCTTGCTCTATTTCCTTATTAATATTATCTCACGACGTTTGCAACCAGTTTTACTGACGTTAAAAGGGTTAACTAAGCTCGAGAAGCTTGATTTTGCTGTTGACCCTGTGTCCTCTGGAGCCAGCCTCCAAAGTAGAGTTACTCAAATTACTCAGAAACGAAATATGGGTTTGCTCTAGAGTGCTAATTGATATTGTTAGGAGGAAGTCTAATCAGTGATACTCTGCCATCCTTTAAGCAGTTGTTCTTTTACTTTATCAACGAGGTCTGCATTGTCAGGGTAACCGAAACTTGTTTGTGGGTGTGTTTTGAATTTCCTGAAGAGCTGCAATAACATCAACAAAGGAACGTCGACAAATTATTGCCTCACGTTTCGTGCAATGTGACTGTAATCTTGATGGACTGAGCTCATGCATGATGCACCCCGTAGGAATAATAAATCTTCTGCTGACCTCGATCCTTCTGCTGACCTCGATCCTTTCGTTCGTATGGAACAATATACTCAATATACGGAGTATAAAACTATCTAAAGGAGAAGCAGCCATGTAACACTAGAATTACTTGTGTTGTAACACCTTGTGCAAGCAAGTCCTTCGACAGTTGTACATGCCACTTGCCTTCGTTCAAAACGACGTATTGGTTTCCATCAATCAATACATTCATCAGTTGAAAATTAAATAAAAAATTGTTGTACATGCTGTAATCCTCTTATCAAGTATAAGAGAACCTGCTCGTAATCTAAAAAGGAGAACTAGAAGTCGCACCATAAGCTAATCCTAGCTTTCAGGGTTCAGTCTAAAATGTATACCACACCTTCATCAGTTCACGAATGACATCACCTGCCAAAAGATTTAACAAACTAAAGAAAAATCTGATGCCTTCAGCACTGTCTCAGAAAGTCTCAAATCTGCTCAATTTCTTCAGGAGCTTGTTACCTCAACTGGACGAAGGGTATTGGCTATGGTGTTCGATCACTGAGAAGAGCTGAACCCTATTTTCAGAGGTAGTTTGGGAGGCGGAGGTTGTACTAGACAACCAAATAATCACATTTTCCCGAAGTCGAAACAGAGGCAGTGCGCGTGTGTAGGAGCTAGACAGTCGTCTCTCACGCTTTGACTGGTCTCTCCGCGATCAGCTCCTGCTACGCACAGGCTCTCTGCGGCGACAAGACACATATATTGCAGGTAAGCTCTGGCTCTGTATGTACTAATTGTTCGATCAATCAATACATTAATTGGTTCGAAAAAAAAAACAAGGAGATACATATCGCAGGTAAAAACTCCAGTGTGTGAGGTAATTCTTAAGTGACTGACTTAGATTATTGTCTGCAGAGCTTCCAGTGCCCTGACCGACCCAGTCCAGTTACACACAGATAGACACGGTCTGTGCAGATCTTGCCGTAGCCTACTAACAGTGTGAAAAAGCTCATTTGAGAATCCTCATGTTGCACAAGGCTGGCCATGGCCTCGTGTTCCAAAGTGGTCGCCAGTACTTGTGCAACACAGAGATGGTCTGCGTACTGAGCACATGAAGGCAGGTGCAAGAGCACTCTTTGCATACACCTCGATCGGATGCCTCTACCTAACCTTCGAGTTTGAGAGGAACTTGTAAGCTAGAGTGATGGCGCTATTCAGGGAGATGCCTTGGGTGCCACATTCTTTCAATTTGAGCTGGGGTAAGAAGCAAATGCTAAAATGAATGTGTTTTTGATTGTAAAGATAGTGTATATGAGTGAAGTGGTGGTGGAGTGTGAAAGTCCATTGAGCTAAATGACTCATTTAACGATGATTTTCTCCAACTTTCTTAACCCTTAAACGCGCTGATTGTCGAAAAACGACATTTTGGATGAAGGGCGGAAACTTTGAAGAGCCGCATAACTTCTTCATGCACAATCCTTTGGGATGCAATCACTTGAGTTGGGTCCCAAATGAACTCTAGTTTGTGTGGTAAAAATTAAAGACCAATATATTGAAGTATGGCATTGAAGTAAAAGGAGCTCATGTTTTTTGGTTTCCAAACATGGGGCATGTTTTACCGTTGTAAGCCAAGTATGGCACATCAAGAAAACAAAAAAAAAAAAAATACTATGATTTTTTATTTTTTTTTGGATTATCATTATCATTAGGGCAGCGATGAATCTTATTAAAGAAAGTCGAAATCCATCGAATTTAAAACAATCTTTTTAGAAATGGATGGATTTCACAAACTGAAACAATAAACTTCCTTTGAAGTTGAATGCATGGCCAATAGAGTCCAGATGGTGTTACAAGAGCAGTCGTAAGAAGCAACTTTCGTTCCAATGAGATGCTTGTAGAATACGTAGCCTAGGGGCTAGGGCACCGATGAATATCACCAAGCAGGCAATGCTCGTCGCAACCACCAGCTGAACCTTCAAGTTCAGTTGCAGCAGCTTAGAGTTGAACTATCATAGCAGCATGACAAGGCAGCAACAACAGCACGTGTTGGTGTAGGGTGTGCGCAGCTCCTTGGCCGACCAAACCTCGGCAATAAAGATTTCTTGTGCAAAAGAGGGTGTATTCAGTAGCACTAGCGGCCACGGCCAGGTCCAGCACTGATTTGAGCAGAAGGCTTCAGCTTTGTCTCCACAAAGCACTTGCAACTCTCCCACTGCAAACGCAACAATACTTCACAACAATAACAATTCACTTTACGCCTAGACCACCGAGACCACCACCGCGCACGAACGCAACCATCGAGACCACCACCGCTTGAAAAGTGAACATCGCACAACACAAGATACAAGAAAAGAAATAACTTTAAACTTTGAAGAGGTCGTAGAAGAAACTAAAAGGTGGGTGTCATTTGAAGGAAAACTACTCTTCTTATATACACTACTATGAAGAATTAATCAACTCAACAAGTGAGTTAATGAACCGGCCCAAGATTCCTGATTGGCACTTAATTAGTGTTGGGCGGACGTAAATTAGTGTAACCGGTGGCATATAGTGTAGGCGGAGGTAAATTAGTGTAACAGTTGGCATATAGTGTGGGGGAGATAAATTAGTGTAATTGCTGGCATATAGTGTGGTCAGAGGTTAAATATTGTAGTGCAGAAATAGTGTGGGCAGAAAAATTGAAATGACTATCAAATTAATATGTGCAGACTAGGAAATTAGTATGGTTTATTAATGAAATACTCTGGTTAGAATTAGTATGGGCGGAATATAGAGTGGACATTAGTATGGTTTATTAATGAAATACTCTGGTTAGAATTAGTATGGGCGGAATATAGAGTGGACAGAGATTTAGGCAAGGTTTATAAAATGGAATGCTGCGATAGATATTAGTGTGATTGTAGTGTATAATTGGGAATAGAAAATGACAATTAAAAACTTAAAAATAGAATAAAATGGTATAACCCACAAATATGGCTAAATTAGGCTATAAATATAGAACTAGAACAAGGTTAGTCTCTAAATTCAACTAAATACATAAAACTTTGAAAAAAATATAAAAGTGAGTCGTTTTTACGGCTTACAATTTTAGTGATGGAAAGCTTGACCTAATCCAAGGTGTTTTGAAGGTAGGGCAAGAATTTGAGTGCAAGGGATGTTGATTTGAACTCTATTCTTTTGTAAAAGTTTTGGCGGTTTTCACTATTTCAAGGCTATTTCAAGGCTAAATATACCCACACACGCTTAACATCCCTTGTGTCAGCAAACAACATTGCCAATGAAAGGCATACAATTTGAAGAGCCATAACTTCCTCATCTCGAATGTGTTTTAAAATTAAATCACTTGGCTTGGTCATAATCAAGTCTAGTTTGTGTAGACAAATTTACAGACCCATAGTCTATGAGTCTGCAAATAAGAGTGAAGTACAAATAAATGGAATGATTTTTTAGAGAGAGTAGCTTTTGTATTAAAGTTTCAAGAATCTGGTATGTTTTACCATTACAAGCCAATTATGTGAAATCATGAACTTTTTTACATGAGTGTGATGTTTAGATGCATCCTAAGTCCTAACAACTTTGTAATTGAAAAACTTATGATCCAAATCACTTTGGTATTGGATTGCAACAATGTTTCTACGATGAAAAAAGATCGTAACGTGTTAATATTCAAAGAAAGGAAAACCGGTTCAAATCTACAAAAAAAAACCGGTTCAAATCTACAAATTAAGGAAGACCTGTTCAAATCTACAAAGAAAAATTAGTTCAGATCGACAGTTAGATTTGTGCTTTATGTTCAAAACACCTAATTTGGTCAAGGTTTCTACAACTGAAACAAGACTCAAATTGGAACCCATCCCAAAAACAAAGTTGAAATCCAACGATGGATGAAAGAAATATAGCTCCTCAAAAATCATCAACTTTTTCTCTTTTGTTTCATTGTAGAAACATCATTGCAAGTCCTATACCAAAAATATTTGAAATAAGAATGATTCAACTACAAAATTGTTGGATTTCATCTTAAAATCATGAATTTGTAAAATACTTTATAAAATCACATATTAACTTGCTTATTTTGGAATAATGCTAAATCTTCCCACCTTGACATTGACATGGAATTTCATGAAAACATGGGGTCATGACTAGGCCACGCAACAAGTCTCTTGTCACTTTGACACCCACCAAAAGCACATTAAACTTGATGGAGGGTCATGATTACACACAAATCATGTCTAAATTTTGAATATTTCTTCCACTATGATATATTCATGCAAATATCAAAATACGTAGAATAAAATTCAATAAGATACGTTGCTTTCTATGAAAGATCACTTTAATGTAGAAAACTTTAAAAAATAAAGAAAAAAAAAATTTAAAAAAAAATAAATAAAATAAATAAAATCTACCATGTTTGCTGAGGTCTAGTTTTCATTTGTAATTGCGTCACCTGCAATTATCTGTTTTCAGTATGACTTATATACATGACTAATAGATAACTTCATAGTAGTCCCTTCAGTAAGATTGTTGTCTTGCCACAACTTTTTACCTTGTCTTTCGTGAATCTCTCCACTCACTGCTCTTTACTTGTAAGCTTCCTTTCGGTTGGACAATAATCGAATAACCGGATATGAAAATACTTCAACACGTTCTCATAGGACCTCCGATACACTCCGAGAGGCGTGAAAGGGCCTTCACCTTCTTCTCTCTATTGACATTCTTTCCGCCCAATGCCTTGATTCTCTTATAAGTTCGAGACATTGTGACAACGATCAAAGGTTACATATTACAAAAAGTTCCGCATTGGCATGAAGGTGCAAATAAGCATGTAGAGAGTATTATGGAGAGTATGATCTCTATGATGAAGAGAAATTTTCCATCCTGCGAACCTACGGGTAGGAACCACAACAAGTAATCACTATCATGAAGGGGCAAATATCCGGGTGAGAAGATGTAAGCCTGGAAGTGAGAGTATGAAGTGAGAGTCTGAAGTGAGATTCTGCATGCTTGACCGGTCGCACTATCAAGGCTACTCACGTCGTCGGCCATTACACCTCTTCACGCCATGATTTCTCATTCCTTCGAGTGGTTCGAGTGGAGATTAGGCAAAAGTGGGCTGCAAAGTCGGGCGAGAAGGAAGAAGGCTGGTGGAGCGATGGCAACGAGCGCATGGCCTGGTGCAGCGATGGCAACAAGCGGAGATCAATGGCCTGGTGCAGCGATGGCAAGGAGCGGAGATCAATGGCCTGATGCAGCGATGGCAAGGAGCGCAGATCAATGGCCTTGAACGTTGACGTTGCTTGGTGCTTGGTGCACGTTCAGATGAAGCAAGTCCAAGAGCATTCGGCTTTGTGAAGAAGTAAGTATGTCGGCCATCACTGATATGAGCGACACAGAGCTCGTTGACGAGGGCGCTGGTCCTCTTGAAACACTTCTGAGCCACATTTACCAATTCGAGGTGTTGATCAGTGATACTCGATTTGTGTGTCACGCTTTCCCCTTTCCCCTGAAGTCATCTTACTTCAGAGATGCCATACAGTCGTTCAAGACCTCGAGCAGCAATACCGATCTCCGAATCAACCTCTCGGCCTTACCAGGTGGTTGCCAAGCATTTAAGTTGATTAGAAGCTTCTGTTACGATTCCAGGCTCACAATTACAAAAGAAAATGTCCTCGACTTGCTTTCAGCATCGAAGTTTCTGGGCTTCACTGAGGTATGTTACTTGATCTAGTTGCAACTCCTTTTAGGTTTTTGGCATTTTGCAAAAAACTCTTTCTGTGATGTTGAGCTCCCTTCCTAACAGCTTCTCGGCTTTCGAACTGTCCGGCTTGCGCTTCTGGACACCTCCTTAAACTCAATTGTGGCAATAGGGTTGATGACTTCCTTCACCACCTCTGTTTTGCAGGTCATTGCAAGTAACAATCTCTGCAAGCAATGTCAGAGTTTTATGGAGATCGAGTGTACTGAACATGGGGTACCGGGCATCGTCACAATGCTGAAGTACTCAACGACAGATGAAAGTTCCGTGAGAGATTATGACTTCCTGTTCGAAGCAATAGCCAAGCAGGCGTTGGCTTATCAAGTTACTGATGATGCAGAGCAAAGGCACAAAACTTTGGGGCTTCTGTTGGAGCTTGCAAAGTTGAAGCCATGGTTCGTGGATGCAACACTGCAAGAGTTCGATCGACTGGGAGTGTACATGATCGAGTTCTTTTGGTGCAAAGGCTCGCCAGCCAGTTTGGACCTCCTGCTCACTGATGAGGAAGGTCTCTACACAAACAAGCTATCCATCTCTTCGTTCTTCATCAGAAACCTAGATGTTTGCATCGATGCAGAAGCACTGGCGATTGGCATGTTGGATCCGAAGAAGATGGTGAAGCTCGTATCGGCACACAGAGGCAGATTGAAGAGTGAGAACGTCATCAAGGAACATATCGCATCTCAGTTGTGTAGCTTGGAGGCTACCGACATCAAGAATCTGCCTCGAGACGTCATCCTCGAACTCGTCTCTACTTCCAGAAAGAAACAAGACCTTCAGCACCTTCGTGACTTGATAGATCAAGTGCTGTTGGAGGAAGCAAGAGAACGTCCTTGGGATGGCTCGGTGGAATCCAAGCTGAAGTTTCAACAATTGGCAGAATGCATTGACAGAACATCCCACGATACTCTCCATGATGCTGTAGCAAGTTTCACGAAGTTGCAACCGGCAAAGGAGGCAGAGGAGCTTTGGAGTATGATCGACACCGAGAAACTGTCACCCAACAAATTCGATTCTGCCATTAGTCTCAGTTTGTCAAAAGAATCGAGCTTCACTGCTCGCCTCTTGCGCAAACTCGCAAAGGAACATACGGCACTCACAAAAGAACACAAGTCACTCAAGCGAAAACTCTCTGTAAGCTTTCATACTTACTTGCCTTCGTTTCGTGCTTGTCTCAAATTCCTCACTTCTTACAATGCCTGAAAATCACGCCTCAAAGAGAAGGAATTCTTGAGTGCAGCGGCTCTGTCTATGGCATTTTTCGTTTGGAGGTGCCTCAATTTGGTTCTGTTGTTCCCCTTGTGCAGTTTGAGAAGCGCGAGTCAAAGAGAAGGAGTCTCAATTTCCGGCCGTTTACAATTTTTGTGAGAGCACTTGATGGGAGGACACTCTGTGTGTTGGTGCAATCCCACACCACTGTGTATTCCATCATGGATGGGATCAAAAACCAGGGTAACATACAATGCAAGCACCCTTGGTACCTTTCTTATCAACGGAAGAATCTCAATGAGACCCTACCGATCGCCAGCTACGGTATTGAGAAGGATTGTACACTGTGGATGAAGGTTTTGTATGCAGGGGAAAGATATTCGCTGGAAGGCCAAACCTCTGGATTGAATTGATACTTTCTGGTGGGCATTGAATAGTGCTATGAGCCAGGACTCATACAGACTCAATTGATATCATTTTGGCTAAAACTATGGACCTTTGAGTGTAGAGGATTTGTAAGCTGTGACATGCTTGGTCCGGCTAATTGTTGCTGTCAGCAGCACTTGCTTGTAAATTGTGAGTGTTGGCTTGTAAATTGTGAGTGTTGTTGTTATTGTGGCTCCAACACGGGGTGCTTTGATTGCTCAAATTTGTAAACGGTAAGCTCTGGTTCTGTATGTACTGCTTGTTGAATCAATCAATACATTAGTTGCTTCAGAAAAAAAGAATAGGAGATACATATTGCAGGTAAAACTCCAGTGTTAGGTAATTACTTAGATTATTGTCTGCAGAGCTTCCAGTGCCCTAACCGACCCAGTCTAGTTGCACACAGATAGACACGGTCTGTGCAGATCTTGCCGTAGCCTACAGTGTGAAAATCTCATTTGAGATTCCTCATGTTGCATAAGGCTGGCAATGGCCTCGTGTTCCGAAGTGGTCGCCAGTACTTGTGCAACACAGAGATGGTATGCGTACTGAGCACATGTATGCAGGTGCAAGAGCACTCTTTGCATACAACCTTTGAGTTTGATAGGAACTTGTAAGGTAGAGTGATGGCGCTATTGCGGGAGATGTCTTGTAAGGTAGAGTGATGGCGCTATTGAGGGAGATGTCTTGGGTGCCACATTCTTTTGACTTGAGCTTGGGTAGGAAGCATTTGCAAAAATGAATGCGTTTTGCACATTGCTTTTGATTGTAACGAGAGTTTATAAGGTGAAGTGTGAAATTCCATCAATCTTAAAGTGACTCATTTTATGATGATTTTCACCCAATTTTGATGCAACGAGACATTTACGGTGGAAGTACCACGCTATGAAGTGTCTTTCAAAGTACCACGCTATGAAGTGTCGTTCAAGATGGAAATATGATGACATAGGGTTACTATTTGTCATTCATTTCTTACCCTTCGAACTTCAAAGGTGATGACTAGCTTAAATTCTTTTGTTCCAATTTTCTTGACTCTTAAACGCGCCGATGTCTAAAAACGACATTCTGGATGAAGGGCAAAAAGAGCTTAAACTTCTTCATCCAGAGTGTGCTTTGGATGGAATCACTTAAGTTGGGTCCCAAATGAACTCTAGTTTGTGTGGTAAAAATGTAAGACCCATATAATGAAGTATGGATAAATGGCATGCATTTTAGTAGAGGTTGCTCTTATTTTTTGGTTTCCAAACATGGGGCATATATTATCATTGTAAGGCAATTAAGGCACATCATGATCTTAAGATGAGGCCGCACAAATTTTTAGTTGGAATATTTTTAGTCCAAATTTTTTTGGTATTGAATTTGCAACGATGTTTCCACAGTGAAAAGAGTGTAAAAATGGATTATTTTTTAGGACCTACTATGTTATGATCCCGCAATCTATAAGGCTTTGTGACTCAAATTTTGGTCAACATGACCTCCAATAAGTTTGCAACAAGTTTGTATGCTTAAGATCTAAACAACACATCTTCATTTTTGCCTACAATATTATTTTTGAGATTGGGTTCTTTGGCTAAGAGCAACCATGCACGTTTAGGTGTTAACCTCTATACGTCCCTAGTGTCAACAAACAACATTTTGGATGAAGGGTAGAAACTTTGAAGAGGCATAACTTCTTCGTCCGGACTTCGTCTTAGATGACATAACTTGGGTTGGGGCACTATCAAGTCTAGTTTGTGTGGTTATATTTGCACACCCATATAGTAAAGTACAAATAAATGACATGCATTTTAGTGAAAGCAGCTTTTGTTTTTAGATTTCAAACATTTGGCATGTTTTACCATTGCAAGTCAATAATGTGAGATCAAAAATAGTTTTTCATGCATTTTTTTTACATAAGTGTGATTTTTAGATGCATCCTAACAACTTTGTAGTTGAAACAATTTTGATCCAAATAACTTTGGATTTGCAATGATGTTCCTACGATGAAAAAAGTGGAAAATTGATTATTCTTGAGGAGCTATATCTCCTTCATCCAACGTTAAATTTTGACTTTATTTTTGGGTCAAGGTTTATAGCCTAGTTTTAGTGGTAGAAACCTTGACCCAATCAAAGATGTATTGAAGGTAAGGCATGGATTTGAGTGCAAGGGGTCTAGTATTAGACTATTTTTCCTTTGTAAAATATTTTGCAAATTTTTGCCATTGCAAGGCTACTATTGGAGCCAAGATAGATTTTTGATGAATTCTTTTGGTACAATTGAGTCTTTGATATGGTAAACAACTTTCTAGTTGGTAATTTTGGATTTCAGATTTCATGTTGGTAGTATTCTCACTTCAAAGTGAAAATAATGGTTTTTTGTAGCCTGTTTTGCGCACTAAAATGATATGATCCCACAATCTATAAGGTTCCATGAGTCAACTTTTGGTTCAGATAATCTACAACAAGTCTATTATAAGTTTGTACAATTGAGATTTGACTAAATTATCTTAATTTTCATCTATGTCACTTATTCAAAATGAGTTTTTGGCTAAAATACCCAAGGATGTCTAGGGGTTAAGTATGATTTTTTTTTTTTTTTAATGTTGAGAGGAGGGACATAGATGCCACAATTCCTTTAATGTGCCTCAAAAATTGCAAGAATATAACGTGCTAGAATTCAAAGAAAGGAAAACTGGTTCAAATCCATAAAAGAAAATTAGTTCAAATCTACAATCAAATTTTTGCTTTATCTTCAAAACACCTAGTTGGGTCAGGGTTTTTACCGCTAAAACTGGAGTCAAATTGGAATTCATCCCAAAAACAAAGTTAAAACCCAACAATGGATGAAAGAAATACAGTTCCTCAAAAATAATCAATTTTTTCTTTTGTTTCGTTGTAGAAATATCATTGTAAATTTAGTACCATAAGTATCTGGATCAAGAATAATTCAACCAAGGTTGTCAAACCACGGAGGTAGACTGCTCACCCACCCGCCCGCCCGCCAAATTAAGCTCTCGCACGCTCAATATGGTCAAACAGCTATTGACTTTTAGTTGAAGTAAAAAACGACAATGTGGCAAGGGTTTAGGTGAAAACTTAGCCTCTTGGCTGCCACGTAAGCGCCATGTGGGACCATTGACAGGACAAGTACCAATTGAAGAGGCGGGTTTTTCCAAGGCAATGCGGATTCCTCTATGCTATGGCGGGTTATTGCAAGGCAGGGCTGATTCGTGCTGGGCCGGCCACATTCCTCTAGGGCAGGTGCCGTTTTGGCGGGACGAGTGCAACGGGGCAAAAAGGAGGGGAAAAGAAGAGAGTGCACAAACTCTCCCTCTCTTCTCCTCCCTTCTTAATGAACTTGGATTTGTTTCAAAATAATAAGGGCGCTTGGTTTAGCAAGTGCAAATTCCAAAATTCTCCCACGATATTTGGGTAAGCAAAATCCCAATTTTTGTCGGAGAATGTTTGGATTTGCCCACTTCAAAAATACATGGCCCTTTTGTAAAGAAGGAGAAGGGCAGGTGGGATGAGGAAAGCCTCGGAAAACTTCTTGCCAAGGCTCTTGGGAGAGAAAGTGCAGGTGCCACGGTGAAGGTGGGTCTCCCAGAGTACGGCAGGTTCCTTGTGAAAGGGCGGAATCTCTAGGGCGAGTGCCATTTTGGCGGGGCGGGTGCAGCAGGGTGGGTGCATTAGGAGAGAGGAAGGGGAGGAGAGTGCACAAACCCTCCCTTTTTTTCTCCTCTCTTCTTCAAAAACTTGGATTTGTTCTAAAATAACAAGGGCCCTCTGTTTAGTAAGTGGAAATCCAAACATTCTTCCACAATATCCGGGTAATCAAAATCCCGATTTTGTAAAAGAATGTTTAGATTTGCACACTCTAAAAATACCCAGAGTAGGTGGTGAAGGGGGGGGGGAGATCCAAGAAGAGTGGGGATCTAAATCTTCCCACTTTCAATCCTCCCTCTATTTCAAATTTGAGCTACCACATCCCAATTTCTTTTCTAATTCAAAATTTGAGCTACCGCACTCCAAACCCCCACCTCTTTTTCAATTTTGGAATATAAAAGCTTGAAAATGTAGCTCAACAATGATTTCAGAGTGACTTCTATCCTTCTTCTGCTAAAACAACACATCCGTGATTGCATCCAAATAAAGCCCGATTTTGTTTCTTGCATAAGCTTGAAACAATAAGGAGAATTTAAATGTAGCTCGCGTCGAGAATTCAACAAAAGAATTAAAAATAAGAACGTTACTTTGAATTTGATTCACACTTACCAAATTATGGCAATAATATGAAATTGTAAAAACGTAGTTGATAGATAATATAGTATTTGTAATGTAGTATTTGTTATTAAACTATCCTTTTTTATATGCTTTAGTTGTACGAGTATCTAAATAATTGAACACTTGTATATTTCAAAAAAATAAAATGTTTGTATAAACCCAAAGAAACTAAATATTTATAATTTAGTATTGGGGAGTGACCATAGTCCATAATAATCAAAAGATTATCGCTTCAAAAAATTCTAACTTATATGGTAATTATAACTTTTTGCACAAACGATAACACAACGATGCGATTCTCCTAAGATTTTTTTATAACTCCCAATATTTTGGTCATTTTTACATTTGTAATTGCATCACTTGCAATTATCTGTTTTCAATACGACTTATATACATATCTATTAAGCAACTTCATAGAAGTCCCCTGAATAAGATTGTTGTCTTGCCACAACCCTTTATCTTGTGTTCCTTGAGTTCCTCCGCTCTCCGCCTTCTACTTATGAGTTTCCTTTCGATTTGACAATCATCAAAAAAAGCGGATATAAAAATGCTTCGACACCTTCTAATGAACATTTTGATAGATGTTCCAACACAAGTTATTTCTCTTCAAAGCCTTGATCCTCCTCTAAGTTCCAGACATTGTGATGACGACAAAGATCAAATATCGCCAAAAAAACAAAAAGCATTACTTTAAGAACCACTACATATTCCGCATCGGCACGAAGGTGCAAATAAGCATATATAGAGTAGAATGAAGAGAAGTTTGTCATCCTGCGAGCCTATGTGAAGGGGTAAGAACCATGACAAAAATAATCACTATTACCAAAAATGAAAAGACATGAAGAGGCAAATATCCGAGAGGATGTGAGAAGATGTAAGACGGGTTGAATTGAGAGTTTGCATGCTTGACCGGTCTCACTCCCAAGGCCAATCACGTCGGCCATTACACCTCTCTGTAGGTTTTTCATGCCATGAATTTTCATTCCTTCGAGTGGTTCGAGTGGAGATTAGGCGAAAGTGGGCTGCAAACTCGGGCGAGAAGAAAGATGGCTGGTGCAGCGATGGCAAGGAGCGGAGATCAATGGCCTGGCGCAGCGATGGCAAGGAGCGCAGATCAATGGCCTTGAACGTTGCGTTGCCTGGTGCACGTTCAGTCTGAAAGCCTTCGTCTTTGTGGAGAAGCAAGCATGTCGGCCATCACTGATATGAGCAACACAGAGCTCGTTGACGAGAAGTGTCTTCTTGAAATACTTTGAACCACATTTACCAATTCGAGTTGTAGATCAATGATGCTCGATTTGAGACGTGATTTTCAAGCATTGTAACAAATTAAGAATTTGAGACAAGCACGAGATCTCTTGATATTTTGTTCCCATTAAAACTTAAACTCTTTAAAATGACGATATTCTGTGTGCTATTTTGCCAAAGCCCTAATGTGTCATTTTGGCCGCGTTCTAAAACCTGCAAAAGTCTATTTTTGAAATATTTATGCCTATGAAGTGGCACGTTTTTTAATGTCACGCATGGCTCCCATTGTATTAACTAATTTTTGTAATATCACCAAAAAAATTACAATATCACATTTTTATTATTATTATATTTTTAAAAAATAGTTTTGGACCTTCGAAAGCGGTCAAAGGGCGATATTTTGCAAGTGGGGTTTATTATCAAACGGTCATTGACTTCGAATGGCAAAAATTACTGAACCAACGGTTCAAAAACATTGTTGTTTTTTTATTAACATCTGAGAAATATTTGCCCTTTTTGTCAAAAATCGCCAAAACCAATGTTGTTTTCACACACCATTTAAATAGAACACACCAAGCACCAAGCAATGACATAGACTAATGGTGGCACAAAACTAGTGTATGTAACGTACAAACACAAACAGATCTTGTAAAAAGCAGTTCCTCCTCCCTACAAAAAGCTCCTTAAGTCTCCATTCATTAACAATGTGACGCAGAAGCAATTTTGTGTTCAAAAATTGATGGAGGGCATGAGGTCGAATTACGAAGGCAATTGGCAGGGGCGGTTCTCTAATTAATGGCTACACTATTTGCCATCGCTCCACCAGCCATCTCCCTCTTCGCCCGAGTTTGCAACCAGGTTTGCTTGATCTCTACTCGAAGAAGGAATGAAAAATCTCCGTCATTGCATGAAAAACCTTCATAGAGGTGTAATGGCCGACGTGAGTGGCCTTCAGAGTGAGAACCCTCAAGCATGTAGACTCTCGCTTCAAATAGTCTTACATCTTCTCTCACCCTCTTAGATATTTGCCTCTTCATGTCCCTTGATCTTTGGTGATAGTGATTATTCTTGTCGTGGTTCCTACCCCTTGACCCAGGTCGATTTGTGAGAGCTCTTGATGGAAGGACAGTTTGTGTGTTGGTGCAATCCCACACCACCATGTTTTCCATCATAGATGGGATCAAAAACCACGGTAACATACAATGCAAGCAACCTTGGTACCTTTCTTATCAACACAAGAATCTCAATGAAACCCTACCAATACTTTAGACAAAACGACACCTCCGGACAAGTTTAAAAAATCCCAAATCAAAATTTTCACTTAGAGTGAGTACATTACGATGTGCAGCTCACTAGGGAATAGTCATTCCAATCCAAGAGGCCATTTATATTCACTTAAACCTTAATTTGATTAAAAGGCTATTATCATGTTAAATTGTCACGTTTTGGGGTGCTTAAAATGAACAAAATTATATTGGTTTTTGTCGATTTTGGCCAAATAGTTACCAAATGCCATTGAAAAACAACAAGCGGTCCTTCAAAAATATTTGCCATTCGACATCAACGGTCGTTTGATAACAGCAATGTTTCTAATTGTAAACGGGAGCTCCTAAATATTGCCCTTTGATTGTTTTCAAAGGTCCAAAACCATAAAAGAATTGTGATGTTATAAAATTATTGGTAAAATTATAGAAGACGTGGCGCAGAAATTGCATGTTCTAGAATGGGGCTACAATCACATGTTTAAAAACGTTAGGGCTTTGTCAAAATAGCTCACGGATCACCGTCATTTTAATGGATTTAAAATTTCAATGGGAAAAAAATATCAAGAGGTCCTTCACCCTAGCTCCGATTAGGGCGTGCCATAGCTTTTTAGAAAGTTAAGTTCAATATCCACTCATCCCTAAAATCTCAAGAGCATACAATCAGTAAGTTAGGACTGATTGCCATTAGAAAGTTAATTTTTTCTATTGCCAGCGGGCGAAATTACGTCAACACCCCTGACTTTGGGAGGTCATTTCTCCCTCCCTACATACTGGATTTGGGCATGCCATATACCCTTGGAAAGCTCTATTGGAGCTTTATCTACCCTACAAATCTCAAATGGTTTATCAATAAGAACAAGTTACTAAACCCAGAGGATCTTGTTCCTTGTGAGTACAAATGGGAGTTTGTGCAACTTAGTCTAGATCTTAAAAAACTATCATGAATATGCATAAAAGAATTACTCAAAATGTATGGTACAAAAGAGTTCCCTAAAGACTAGTCCAACTAGATGAAGTCCTTGAACTAAATTTTTTCTTCATTGACATATATTTTGCGATGTGTATGATCAATTGATGCAAGATGTTTTTCACTCATTTCTATACAAATGATTCAAAAAGGTCCTACAATTTGGTACTATGAAAGATTTATCAGCAAAGAAAGGTTTTCACACTTGTAGATTCAGATTTACACAATGACTCTAGACGTGTATTGGCTTCACTTTCATTCTATACTCTAGTACCTAGTGAACCACTACCTTATATTTCTTCTCCTGTACATGCCTTCTACAATACTCTAGGGTATAGTAGGGTACACAAAATAACTCGAAGTTTTTTCTTGAGAGCCGTTTTCCATGAAAACTCTTGTACTTCTAGGAGTTTGTCCCTATCATTTTGACATTTAAATTTAGAGTGTCAGAGGTGTCTAATTACATGTGATTGACCATGTGTCTCCCATACCAGTCTAGAGATGTGATAAAATATGTGGAAGTGGTTGGGTGAGTCAAAAACCGAAGTTTTAATTAAACCTTAAAGGTCCTTGGGGTCTGAAACGGGGCAGCCCAAAATTGGATCACAACATTTTTTGGACTTTGGCATCATGAATAGTGCACTTCTAAAACTTGGGCATCATGAATGGACCAATCAATGATGAGCTTGCAACCTTCTACAAGTTTATGTACAACCCAACCTACCTACCCCAATCCTTTCAAACCACAAAATCACTTATACAAATTGTGCTTTGATTTGTAAAATTTCACTTCTTGAATGAATCAGAAGAAGGTGATCCGTTTGACATCAAAATATATGTGAAAAGTTGAGTACAATGAGAGCTACAAGGCATATTCTATTGGAAAAAATCCCCTCGGGCTTATAAGGACCTTTAAGGGTTAAGCATGCCGAGAGCCACCAAAACAGAGTGACATCATGGATGCTTGCATGGAGTGATATATATATGATATATGTAAAGTGCTGAAACACATTACACTTTCACATAATCAAATTGTCGAGTACGAAGAGAGTTTTGAAGTATTATTTCTTGGTTTTTGGACAATGTCAACTTTAGAGACTCTTCTTTGTCAAACTAGAGGTTTATTTGTGTTGTTTGAAGGCTTAGAGAGGCATCATGAAGACATGAAGCGTAGAACATTGTCCGATGTGGAGAAGAATCAAATTGTGGGGATGAGGTAGGTCGGAGTGGAAGGAGATTGCTAAAGTCATAGGTGCTCCAGGTTCCACCATTTGAACTATTTTGGGTCGTTGGAAGGTCCGTACAAGTATAGAGACCTTGAATACTCAATGTGGCACACCAAAAAAGTTGTCTGAGCGAAAAATTCGAGAGTTATGTCAAGCTGCCAGTTCAAATAGAAGGCATACTTTGGTAAAACTTGCAAAGTTGGTGAGTGTCGGTTCGAGTGTACCTCCGTGAGCTTGGTTTTAGAAATTGTATAGCTCCTAAAAAGTCTTATTTGGGTAACAAACATAAAGCAGATAGGTTTGCATCTGCAAGTGCTTATGAGAGTTTGAGGTTTGAAGATTGGTGTAACAATAATTGAACGAATGAGTCGTTATTTGAAATCGGCAAAAGTCCACCGCAAATTAGAGTGTTGGGAAAGGCATACAAAAGAAATTAATTGGGGTTGTATAGCACCAAGTTTTTAGTCCGGACGTAATTTGATGATGGCTTCCATAAGTCTCCGTTGGTCACCATTTCATTAGATAAGAATTCAGCAAATGATTTTGTCGATATTGTATATGAAGAAGTATTAAGCGGCTTTTATTTCTTACATGATCACCCTGAGCAACTAAGATTGATGTAGGATGGCGCTCCACTCTAGCATAGCCTATTACCCATACAATGAAGACCCGCTCATGGTATAGAAAAGCTGGTTTGGCCTACTAATTATCCAGACTTTATTCCAATAAAGAACGTTTGAATGGTTATAAAAGATTTGCTCAAACATCATAGTGGACCCAATAGCAAGCTAGAAATGGTAAAAAAAATTCAATCCGCACGGGATACCATATGTGTGAAGTGGCTTTGTACATTGATTTCTACTATGCCTTACAGGATGCAAGCAGTAATTGTAACTGGAGGTGGTAGTACAAGATGGTAGATGATATGTTACAAAAAGCACCCTTCATGTATATTTTATGCAAACTTGTTAGAACATGAAACTACACTCTATTGTCTTTGCAATGCACTTTACGGCTTCAAAATGCGTTCAATTTTGAAGCTGCTGGAGCTTTTTGAAGTTGAGTGATCTCTGGCACCGAGTCACTCTAAAAACAAATTCGGGTTATTTCTCTACCCCACTGTACTGTACAGGTCAAGCAATGAGGTACTAAACCTTAAACCCTCAGAATCTCTTTAAACATGCCTGGCGTCCTCAATGCAGAAATCCTGAATGTTAGAGCCTAGCCCTGGAGTTCAAGTTGCAAACGCCCTTGAAGTAGAGAGTACTTCATCTTGCTGGATGGAGCATCTTCGTCATCACTACTCAAGAACACACGGAATGTGGAGTCATCGTCCAAAGCTGCCCACACCACCATCACACAATGTCACTCACTGCTAAAAGCACTGCCATTCTCTAAAGATTCCTTTCTGGGTAGAATGAAAACAAGAGAAACTATTACAAAGCCCAAGACAACAAGTCTTCAGCCAAGGGAATCTGCTAACACCTCCAAAGCCTAAGACATGTTTTCAGCAAAGGGAGACCTGCTCACACCTCCAACACCTCCAACAACGGACTGTCATTCTAACAACGGTTGATCACAAGTCCAACAGAGGAGTCAGTATACCTTCGATAGTCAGAATCTGCGGGAGCCATCTTTGATAAATAAAACGTAGTCGTGGTGCTTCTTCCACGCTTGAGTCTGATACTATCAGATGACATTGAGCTCCTCCTTCTTCACCCTTTTTACTGCACACATAAACGAATGTCCAAGTTCAAAGAATGGTATCGAACTCAGAAACGAACGACTTCAATGGTTTAGGGTTTGCAGCTAAAGAAGGGTGAGCTATGTACTTGGCAAAACTGATGGCGTCATAGCAAAGAGCAAGAGTCTTCACCATCGCTGATTCTCGCGGGCGTAGATGTCCGAACCGTTCAGCACAGGTCCTGTAGCAAAAAAGGTCACCATGGCGTGTGGCAAGGTTGCAACGAGCGATGTGTCAAGGTTACCCACCTCTCATCGAACAAGTCGAAGAAGTCATCAATGATAACAGCTCTCGGAAAGAGCCCCTGCAGATGAAAGGCGGCGAAATACTTTCGAAGCTCTTCGTCATCGTGTATGTACCTGCACGACACAGCCATGAAAGCTGGTATCCTGCTCGAGTAAATATCATTGCACAAACTGCACTCAAAATCAGTGCCGACTTACTTTATGTTAATTCTTCCAAATGCATCGGACGTTGGATCCACACCCTGCAAGATCCACAGAAATGGTGTGGGTTAAAAGACATTCCTCAGGCAACTGAAAGTAGAGACCCTCGAGCCTAAAGATTACAAAGCCGAGCTGGTCTTCCACATGTAAGAGGCGAAATACATTATTCGGGTTGTGATAAGATACAAGGCTAAAATAGGAGGGAATCGGACCTGAGACAAGCATGGAGGGTTGTCATCGAGAGAATGGGGTTTGCACAGGAAGGTAACGAAGGACGAAGAATCCTGCTTGGCACAATTGTAAGCGAATTGCAACAGTAACGAGGTCTTTCCACTGCACAAGAAACAAGAAATTCCCACCCCACCCAGCATTTGAAAACTCCACTCGTAACACAAGAAGCACAAGATCGGGCGGGCATGCAAAGGAATGGCAGAGGGAGACTAACCAAGCAGGAGGCCCCGAGACGAGAGCCCGACAGCCTGGGGTTGACGACATGCGTGGGGATGCAGAGGTGGAGAAGAAGAAATCTGCAACAGCAATGCCGGCCCGCTGCGGCTGCCCTGCAAAACCTCCGGCCCCTTCGCCATCATCTCCGGACGTCGACATGATGCTCAAACGCTAATATGGCCAAGAGGGGAACCAAACGGTACGCAAGGGCATGGCGTATATGAGGGTATCATTCACATCGCACTTGTTCTCCCCCCTTCCGATCAGACTGGCCTCTTCTTCTTTCTGTTGCCGATAGAAGATATTTCGTCAAAGTTGTTGTCTCTCAGAATGGTGCACTGGTTGAGAGAATGGTGCACTGGTTGAGAGAATGTTGCCAATGTCCCGGGTGTATACTCCACACTTCAGGAATCTGAGTTCTATAGGAATGGTGCAATGGTTGAGAGAATGTTGCCAATGTCCCGGGTGGATTCTCTCTATTCGCGAATGCTTGAACCCCTAGGAGGGGGTGAGGGTTTTGACATTCAAAGGTGGTGCTCAGGAATCTCCATTCAAAGCCGGTCCTATGGAGATCCCCTTCCGCTCCTGTAGTCCTCTCGGCAGCGCTCGGGCAGAGTTTTTTAATTTTTCAAGCTATCATTCTTCATTCTGCATATTTGATGGGTTATGTTACAAACTTTTTAGGTTACTCCCACCATCAAAACCGTCAAAGGATAATTCGTGCAGTTTTCGTGAATGTATTCCTTCTCATTGGTCTCAAAATCTATGACCATTTTCAATTTTCACTGGGTTCACTTGTGCTAGTCTTTGGGTCGCTCCTCTCAAGGGCCAGATGAATGTGAAGCACTCATGAGGTACCTACCGACACTACGCACTCAACACAAAATTGGAACCCAACGTACTGTTCCAAAATTCGGGCGGCAGCTCCATAAGTGACCAAGAGCTAAAGAAGGTTCATGCAGCATCAAAACATGGTGCTCCTCAAGAACGGAACGTCCATGTTCTGATGATTGGTACACTTCATACTGTAGTACCGCTTCCAAATACAATGTGCGGTAGCGATTAATACCAAGAATATTCATCACCTGATCCCAATACTATATTCACACCCACTCGCAATTGAGCTTGTTCTTCAAACAAACTCAGAAGATTGTAAGGCTTCGTCGAGCAATGCACCGGAGACAGAACAAGGGGGATGCTGAACCGTAACTCGTAGTAGAATACACAACTATTACAGGTCTCAATGATGGACCACCTTATAACAAATTGGGGGCTGACGACCCCTTCCTCTAAGATCCAGTCTGAGCACTGAGCAGGCACCACTACAATGCCCGTACCCACAGATGCCTGTTTCCTGAGCTCATTCTCACCACTGCCCACTCCACCTATCTTCCGCCTGATTAGGTCCGATCTCCATGTCATGTGAGCTGTGGGTTGCAGCAGCTCCCAAAAATAATAAAAAGGGCCCAGCTCTTTGTCTCACATTCTCGTTCTCTCCTCATATCTTGCTTCCACCAACTAGCATAATGATGCCTACGCCTACCATCTCCTACTTACACCTGCGCCGTCCCGGCCGTGAACCCGGGGTCCTCGCATCGGTACCTCCCATCCGGCCCGATCCCAAACCCTTTCGGATCCGCAAACACGTTCTCCAGCAATTGGCTCCGCACTGGCAGCGGGCTCGCGTCTGCGAACTCCACGGCGTCCTCGATCACGTCGTCGATCTTCTTCTCGATGCTCTTCAGGTCCGCCTCGTCCGCCAACTCGTTCTCCAGCAAGTACTTCTTCAGTGCCACGATCGGGTCCCGAGCTGCATAGTGTGCCTTCTCAGCTGCACACACACACACACACACACACACACACACACACACACACACCACATCCGTCCCAACTTCAGCACACTCCCCATTTCAAAGACTCCTATTAAACCATCAAAATGGGCGTCTGCAAGACCAGTTTTGCACCGCCTCCCTCACCGTCCCCTCGCATTGCATGCAAACATTCACTGAGTGCGACACCAGCGACCGATCCATCAACGAACCCACAGATCAGACGGAATCTGATGCATCGCTATCATCCAATGCATCCAGCCTTCCAGCTGATCCACTGCATACAATAACAAATTGGAATCCCCCATGGCGAACCCGCACATAGTGTCGCCACGACCACATCACAACCTGCCCTCTCTGTTGCACAAAACAAGCAGACCCGACACAACAAACGAGGGCATGCCATTTGCTCTGCGAGAGCAACTCTTACCAGGGGCTCGGAGTTCGTCGGGGTCCGCCAGCGAGTGGCCTCGGAACCGGTACGTCTCGCACTCGATCAGCGTCGGCCCGTCGCCCCTCCGCGCCCGCGCCACCGCCTCCTTCGCCACCTCCCGCACCTTCAGCACGTCCATCCCGTCCACGTGCGCGCTCGCCATCCCGAACGCCGGCCCCTTCTTCCAGATCTCCGGGTCCGACGTCGACCGGTAGTGCGACATCCCGATCGCCCACAGGTTGTTCTCCACCACGAAGATCACCGGCAGCTTCCACAGCTGCGCCATGTTCAGACACTCGAAGAACTGCCCGTTGTTCGCCGTCCCGTCGCCGAAGAACGCGATGCTCACGTTGTCCGCATTGTCGTCCTTCAGCACCTCCCGCTTGTACTTCGCCGAGAACGCCGCGCCCACAGCCACCGGGATCCCCTCGCCGATGAACGCGAACCCGCCCAGCAGCCCGTGCTCCTTCGAAAACATGTGCATCGACCCGCCCTGCCCCCGGCAGCACCCCGTCGTCTTCCCGAACAGCTCGCTCATCACCTCGCGAGCCGGCACGCCCTTGCTCAGAGCGTGCACGTGGTCCCGGTACGTGGACGTCACGTAGTCCTTCTGCTTCAGCAGCTTGATGAACCCCGTCGACACCGCCTCCTGCCCATTGTACAGATGCACGAACCCGAACATCTTCCCCCGGTAGTACATCTGCGCGCACATGTCCTCGAATGCGCGCCCCAGCACCATGTCCTCGTACAGCTCCAGCCCCTCCTCGCGCGTCACCAGCTGGACAATCCATCCCAGTCAATCCCACTGCCATGGAAACCAACAAACCCCGCACCAATGCTCAAATTGCGTGGAATTGGGCACTCACCAGCGACGACGACTTGTCGTTGTCAGCGCTCTTGGGCTTGTCCTTGACGACCTTGGAGGCCGCAGCAGTGGCGCGCACATTGGAGACGACGGGGAAGCGGCTGGATCGCTCGGCATTGCCCGAGAGCGAAGCGGACAGGCGCCTGGCGCTGCCAACCCCGAAGAAAGCCTTGTCGCCAACAGCAGCGCCGGAGGCCGAGGCAGGGCCAGCAGGGTGGAGCGCGGCCCTGGCAGCGACATCGAACTGGGGCACCCCAATGCACAAGGAAGAAGCCATGGCGCACCTCGCAGCAGCACAAACCTAAACAGCTCACCGTGAAACACAGAGAGCTCTTGAAGGAGCTCTAGGGGAGCGGGAGGCCTGCGGACATACCGAGGCCGGGGTCGGAGATGACGAGGTGAGTGTTGGAATGAATGAATGGCCCCGGCTGGTGAATCGGGCGTGGTAAACTCCTCCCCACCCTGTTTTTACGATGTTGCTGGTCCCGGCTGAATGGAATGGGCGACCTACCCTCTACAGTGGGTATTTACATTGACTCCATGAATTTAGAGATTAGATGAAACTAATAAAAACATCTCAAATGCCAAAATGACTTTTCTTGGATGGGGAATGGACACAAATTGAGTGCAATGTTCTTATGATTTTTTTCTATTATGCTATTATTAAAAATTCTAAAAAAAAAATCACCAAAAAAAGTGGGTATACTTTTTATGCATTACAAGAGATGGGAGGGTTTCCTTGGCATAAGCACTGGTGGAGAAAAAGAGTTGCTTCACATGCCCTATCATTGATTTTGGATAGATTTGGTGTGATTGGGGATTTGATTGATCATATTTCATTGGTGCATTGGCCAAAATGTCGATGTATTAATCCCTTCATGCACCGTAGTAGACTAAGTTATGTTTGAAGATGAAGTGATTTTGAAATGAGCTAGTAGTAGTAATTTAAGGTTGGTCACTCCCGCTAGAGAGCTCTTAAAGTTTTGAATTTTCAATAAAAGAAGTTTTTATATCAAAATTAGTCCTTGTGAATGTAGAAAATAATGTCCGAGTTAGGCGAAATACTACGGATTGATGTGTACATGTGCAGAATTTGATAAAGAAATAAAGGAACAATAGGTAATAATATAAAAGAACACAATTCGGGATTTGTCTGTCTGTCCTTGGCGATGCATGATCATGGTCATCATCATATGGCCATTTAAACATGATATGAAGAGTTCTAAAGATTTTGAAGAGTTTCCATAAGTGGAATTTGATTGTTATTAAGAGTTTATTAAATCTTAAGAATATAACAAGGAGGCAAAGAGACAAGGAATATGAATCAAGAAATGGGGGCAAAGAAGAAGTGATGGGAGGATGAAGTAAACATCGGAGGGGATCTAAAAACATGGAACAAAGGATAGGAATTGAGAACGGAGGATGGGAACCAAGAACAAATCATGAGAATTAGGAATGAATGATGCGAATCGGGAATGAATGATGGAAACTAATAAGGGAAGTTGGGGATGGGTAGTGGGGAACAAAAAATGGGAACCATAAATGAGAGTTACAAGTAGAGAACGAGTAAGAAAGAAATGGAGGACGGATAATCATAATAGAAGACAAGGAATTGGGAATAATGGAACGAAGAAATGGAGGACATACTACAAACTTTAAAAAACATAGGGAACCAAAAAGATGGGAATGGAAGAACATGCTATAAATCTTAACCAATATGGAGAACTAAGAAGTAGGGAACTTGAATATTGATTGCATATCCCATAATTTCAACATCACCAAGAACTTCCAACTTTGTGTTTTGTTTTGTACCTAGATTTGAATTTTTTATACATTTTATACATTTCAATATGACCTTTTTGATGTCCGTGTCTTGTGGACACGCAACCATTCTCGCCAAGAATGTTTTGAGCCATTCAAGGATCCATAAAAGGTTTCAAGTTCCTTTCTAGTTGCATATCACGCCTATGATTTTGACCGACATTACACAAACAGAAATACCCACTGTAGAAGGTAGGTCGCCTATTACATTGGATCACTTCAAATCAATGCGACCAACGTTTCTTGGAGGCAAAGGGAGAGGGAGGGGTAAAGAGCCTCCTAAAATTTTAATGTATAGGCTCAAAATGCCAAGGAGTAGGCTCCTCGTGTAATATGGGGCCGCGCAGGCCGCATTTTTAAATTCAAAACTATCAAAATCAACCCTTGGGGGTCGAAATGGAAAATTCCAGGGATTTTAATATGATGATAATGTCCCATTGGCTGATGGGGGCTCCGAAAAATGCTGGTAGCACTCCTTTGTGGCCTCCTCTACGACCAAGTGGGAACATACCTTAACCCCTAACTCTCCTTAAAACCCGAAACGGGTTTTGGAGGTTCCCGCAGGAGAAAAACTCAGCCAACTTTGACTGTTATAATCTCACAAATGAGGAAGAATGAACGGTTCAAATTTGGTATGTGAGAAAAATGTCAAGTGAATTTTGAGATCTTACGGTTGAATCCTTTAGTTGATGCTTAGATTGAGATTTTTTGAGCTAAATCTAAAAGAAGGTCAAATTTTGTGACTTAGACCATTTTGCAACAAGGAGATTCAGGGGTTAAGGCCCCAATTACAAAGTGGGGATGAGAATGACAATTCTCGTTTCTAGTTGCGTATCACACCTACGATTCTGACCGACATTTCACAACAGAAATACCCACTGTAGAGGGTAGGTCGCCCATTCCATTCAGCCGGGACCAGCAACATCGTAAAAACAGGGTGGGGAGGAGTTTACCACGCCCGATTCACCAGCCGGGGCCATTCATTCATTCCAACACTCACCTCGTCATCTCCGACCCCGGCCTCGGTATGTCCGCAGGCCTCCCGCTCCCCTAGAGCTCCTTCAAGAGCTCTCTGTGTTTCACGGTGAGCTGTTTAGGTTTGTGCTGCTGCGAGGTGCGCCATGGCTTCTTCCTTGTGCATTGGGGTGCCCCAGTTCGATGTCGCTGCCAGGGCCGCGCTCCACCCTGCTGGCCCTGCCTCGGCCTCCGGCGCTGCTGTTGGCGACAAGGCTTTCTTCGGGGTTGGCAGCGCCAGGCGCCTGTCCGCTTCGCTCTCGGGCAATGCCGAGCGATCCAGCCGCTTCCCCGTCGTCTCCAATGTGCGCGCCACTGCTGCGGCCTCCAAGGTCGTCAAGGACAAGCCCAAGAGCGCTGACAACGACAAGTCGTCGTCGCTGGTGAGTGCCCAATTCCACGCAATTTGAGCATTGGTGCGGGGTTTGTTGGTTTCCATGGCAGTGGGATTGACTGGGATGGATTGTCCAGCTGGTGACGCGCGAGGAGGGGCTGGAGCTGTACGAGGACATGGTGCTGGGGCGCGCATTCGAGGACATGTGCGCGCAGATGTACTACCGGGGGAAGATGTTCGGGTTCGTGCATCTGTACAATGGGCAGGAGGCGGTGTCGACGGGGTTCATCAAGCTGCTGAAGCAGAAGGACTACGTGACGTCCACGTACCGGGACCACGTGCACGCTCTGAGCAAGGGCGTGCCGGCTCGCGAGGTGATGAGCGAGCTGTTCGGGAAGACGACGGGGTGCTGCCGGGGCAGGGCGGGTCGATGCACATGTTTTCGAAGGAGCACGGGCTGCTGGGCGGGTTCGCGTTCATCGGCGAGGGGATCCCGGTGGCTGTGGGCGCGGCGTTCTCGGCGAAGTACAAGCGGGAGGTGCTGAAGGACGACAATGCGGACAACGTGAGCATCGCGTTCTTCGGCGACGGGACGGCGAACAACGGGCAGTTCTTCGAGTGTCTGAACATGGCGCAGCTGTGGAAGCTGCCGGTGATCTTCGTGGTGGAGAACAACCTGTGGGCGATCGGGATGTCGCACTACCGGTCGACGTCGGACCCGGAGATCTGGAAGAAGGGGCCGGCGTTCGGGATGGCGAGCGCGCACGTGGACGGGATGGACGTGCTGAAGGTGCGGGAGGTGGCGAAGGAGGCGGTGGCGCGGGCGCGGAGGGGCGACGGGCCGACGCTGATCGAGTGCGAGACGTACCGGTTCCGAGGCCACTCGCTGGCGGACCCCGACGAACTCCGAGCCCCTGGTAAGAGTTGCTCTCGCAGAGCAAATGGCATGCCCTCGTTTGTTGTGTCGGGTCTGCTTGTTTTGTGCAACAGAGAGGGCAGGTTGTGATGTGGTCGTGGCGACACTATGTGCGGGTTCGCCATGGGGATTCCAATTTGTTATTGTATGCAGTGGATCAGCTGGAAGGCTGGATGCATTGGATGATAGCGATGCATCAGATTCCGTCTGATCTGTGGGTTCGTTGATGGATCGGTCGCTGGTGTCGCACTCAGTGAATGTTTGCATGCAATGCGAGGGGACGGTGAGGGAGGCGGTGCAAAACTGGTCTTGCAGACGCCCATTTTGATGGTTTAATAGGAGTCTTTGAAATGGGGAGTGTGCTGAAGTTGGGACGGATGTGGTGTGTGTGTGTGTGTGTGTGTGTGTGTGTGTGTGTGTGTGTGCAGCTGAGAAGGCACACTATGCAGCTCGGGACCCGATCGTGGCACTGAAGAAGTACTTGCTGGAGAACGAGTTGGCGGACGAGGCGGACCTGAAGAGCATCGAGAAGAAGATCGACGACGTGATCGAGGACGCCGTGGAGTTCGCAGACGCGAGCCCGCTGCCAGTGCGGAGCCAATTGCTGGAGAACGTGTTTGCGGATCCGAAAGGGTTTGGGATCGGGCCGGATGGGAGGTACCGATGCGAGGACCCCGGGTTCACGGCCGGGACGGCGCAGGTGTAAGTAGGAGATGGTAGGCGTAGGCATCATTATGCTAGTTGGTGGAAGCAAGATATGAGGAGAGAACGAGAATGTGAGACAAAGAGCTGGGCCCTTTTTATTATTTTTGGGAGCTGCTGCAACCCACAGCTCACATGACATGGAGATCGGACCTAATCAGGCGGAAGATAGGTGGAGTGGGCAGTGGTGAGAATGAGCTCAGGAAACAGGCATCTGTGGGTACGGGCATTGTAGTGGTGCCTGCTCAGTGCTCAGACTGGATCTTAGAGGAAGGGGTCGTCAGCCCCCAATTTGTTATAAGGTGGTCCATCATTGAGACCTGTAATAGTTGTGTATTCTACTACGAGTTACGGTTCAGCATCCTCGTTTTCCAGATTGCTTGACGGAGCAGATTTGCTTTTTCCTTTGGGGGGGATGGTACGTGTGAATCTAGTGGTTGTGGTTACGGGGATGAGGTATTGAGTGACCCTGGTCATGGTACTTCCGCTGCATATTTTGTCTCACTTGAAGAGGCCCCTTCGGGACACAGTGTCCTGGATGTGTGCAGCTGTGGGGAGTTCTCAATTATCTTATGTATTCTGTACGTTATATCATTCTGTACCATCGTGTTAATGCATCAGTTGGATGAGATTCCGCTGACTCAGTGTAGCTGTTGCTTTATGGTGCAACTGTGATGCATTTGTCGGATATGCAGAGAGCGGCAATAGGTCCCGTGAATATTGAGGTTTATCTTTGACTGTGCTGGATCATAAAAAGTATTCACTTTATTAAAGAACAATGCCATTGCATTCGTTGCTTGGAATGTGGAACTCGCTTTGGATTTGTCGGGAGCACTGACAACAGAGTTCGCTTGGAATTCATCTTTCTTTGGACAATGGGAGGTTCTGTAGATGCAACAGTCTCGATCAAATACAACTGTGCGTATCTGGATACCGGTACTGTACTTACAGCCTCAACGCTTAGGCATCGCCACTTTTCAAGTGAATATCAGATTCAAAAAATGATTCATTTGTGCCCTTTCTTGTCATTCTGGTTGGAAATTCTCAAGACTTACCCATTTTCATAACGAAGCTCCTCACCCCTTTGCATCTATGGTAGAGTATTTTTATCACGTCATCACTTGCATAGGCCTTATAGCCTTGCATCCAATTGGAATGTATCAAAGTTTGGGGAGATAGTAGATTCCGTGCATGGGAGGATTGTGAGTGAGGGGTGATTTGAGCAAAGCCTAAATCTTATTCTTAAGGTAAACGATGGCTTTACTTGCAATTCTTAAGGTACCCATTTCTCACATTCCTAGGTGTCTGATGGCCCTGCTCTTATCGGTTTGCAATGAAACTAGTAATAACTCAAGCACGGGGAGAGGGGAGAGTGTATCGTAGATTTGGGTTAGGAAGTCTTTCATGTGACACCATTGTTGCTAATCTATAATCCACAAGGAGGGAGATGTCACCAATTGTTAGTTTCATAAGAATTCTTTTATATGAGCATTTGAAGGGGTATTCATGTGGCTTTACTCGAATTCCCGATTGAGCAGTAATGTAGCTGCAGGAGATATTAAGTTTATTGGTAAGGAGAGGTTAAAGGGAGCCATATTCCATGTGAGAACACCCCAAACTTCAATCATGGTGAATACCACTCCGCCGCTTGATCCAAATACAAGTATTTTGCACCATTGCAAATGTAGATCACACCTTTTGCACCTTCGATACACAAGTACGATGGTATATCACACACCTTATCATGTAAGTTAGTTTACAAAGAAATCGACAATATTCATGTGAACACCAGATAATGCATGTGTAACTAAAATGACTTCAGAGAAAAGAGTTCACAAAGATGGACCACCATCAGAGTAATCAATTTAGCAATTGTTGTGTGAGGAGCCATTTTGAGATAAAATATTCAAGCATACATAGAGACAATCGAAAATGACTCGGGCTTGTATTTGTCAAGTGCACATGCTTGTCCCGCAAATACCGAATCCCAGTCTCCGGAAAGCTCGTGCCGCGATAAAGTCGGGCATGAAAGGTGACAAGCATTAGAGTTGACATGATAGAAACGTAATGAAAAATAGATTCCTAAGACATCAGATAGTCTTAACTCCGTTTCTTAAGCGAATCATTACCATACTTCTCAGCAACGAAAACTCACTGTCCCGTAAACAGATTCCCAAATGGACACAATGAACAAATTGATATATTAAATTGAAAAATTTAATCCATATTTTGATTTGATTTCGACGCTAGAAGATTATCATAGTCAGGACCGATACCAAGTGCGGGCCTCTCAACCGAAGCTATTTAAAATGTTCTTCAAAAGATAAGTTCACTCGAAAATCTGCCTACTACCGCGCTCTAGAAGCACTTCCTGTGCACAATGGACGGACCCGACTCGTCGTACTCGGTCTTTGCAATCCACATCTGCGCCAGCCACAAATTGCTTAGTCTCAGGAGATTGTATTTTAAACACAACCAAATCTGGTGACTGAAAAAGAGACATTTGCGTGCAAAAGATGAACATACCTGCTGGAAGGTGCTCAGGGACGCCAAGATGGATCCTCCGATCCAGACACTGTACTTCCTCTCCGGAGGGGCAACAACCTTAATCTTCATGCTGCTTGGTGCGAGTGCAGTGATCTCCTTGCTCATACGGTCAGCAATTCCGGGGAACATGGTCGATCCTCCAGACAAAACGATGTTTCCATACAGATCCTTACGGATATCCACGTCACACTTCATGATCGAGTTATACGTAGTCTCATGAATACCAGCCGCCTCCATCCCGATGAGCGATGGGTTGAATAGGACCTCAGCGCACCTGAACCGTTCCGCACCAATGGTAATCACCTGCCCATCCGGCAACTCGTAGCTTTTCTCCAAAGATGAGCTGCTGCGAGCCGTGTCTAGCTCCTGCTCGAAGTCAATCGCCACATACGCAAGCTTCTCTTTCATGTCCCTAACAATTTCCCGCTCGGCCGTCGTCGTGAATGAGTAACCACGCTCCGTCAGAATCTTCATGAGTGCGTCTGTCAAGTCGCGTCCGGCCAAGTCCAATCGAAGGATGGCGTGTGGTAGTGCGTAACCCTCGTATATTGGCACTGTGTGAGTGACACCATCACCACTATCCAACACAATACCTGAACCAATAAAATCAGCCCGAGTAAATCGATCGGCACAAACCAGGTAGCAAACTAAACCACGACAATGCCAATGAGCATTACGGATTCTGCCTAGACTTACCGGTTGTTCGGCCACTGGCGTAAAGAGACAGCACCGCCTGAATAGCAACATACATGGCGGGAACGTTGAAAGTCTCGAACATGATCTGTGTCATCTTCTCTCTGTTCGCCTTAGGGTTCAGAGGAGCTTCTGTAAGCAGCACCGGGTGCTCCTCCGGAGCCACACGCAACTCATTGTAAAATGTGTGGTGCCAGATTTTCTCCATGTCGTCCCAATTAGTCACCACTCCGTGCTCAATTGGATACTTCAGGGTCAGGATACCCCTCTTCGACTGAGCCTCATCGCCGACGTACGCATCTTTCTGGCCCATCCCCACCATCACACCGGTGTGCCTCGGGCGTCCAACAATACTCGGAAAGACCGCTCGGGGCGCATCGTCACCGGCGAAACCAGCCTGCATTCCAACATCACACGCTATCTCTCTTAGACTCAAGACTTAAGACATCGCAAGGCTTACAAGTTTGCCTCCATGCATCAGAGCATTGTGAACAAGGTACGTCCTTTCAAGAAAAAGATCCCGACAACTGCACGCACCTTGACCATTCCGGATCCATTATCGCACACCAAAGGCTGGACATCCTCACCATCAGCCATTATGAATAATCACCTGTCTCAAACACACAACATTGTCTCGTGAGCATACAATGAATGAAATAGCCAGCAATGGCTCATTCTTCGACAGTTAACCCCTTCCGAACTGTTCGCAGTCCGTTCACCTTTCAACAACAAAATCATAAATCACCAAAAGACCACCGACTATTGACACATAGAAGTAGGTCTCGATCTTTGGATCAAGCGCCAGCATTTGAAATAAAGCAAGCTGCTGCCGCAACAGTTCTTTCGCTAATGTTCCAGATCTCAACGAGTATCCAGAGAGGCAAACCAATCAATCGTCGGAGGCCAGATCTGATCGAGCGAGGGCAGAAGTTGGTCGGCATTGGCGCGAAAACCTAAAGGCGCAAGAAACCCCTCCAAGCATCAAGAAAGAACGGGAAATAGAGCGATGGGAAGCGCGGCACGGACCTGAGGAAATGCGAGGCGGGAGAAGCAGTCCGGAGCCGAGCGAGGGCGGGGACGGGGGAGCGAGAAGCGTGCCGCTGCGACGAAGAGAGCGGGCAAGAATGGGAGGCTCTGGACCACGACGCTCTCACAAAAGGCAGGCAAACAGGCCAGGCCAGGCCAGGCCAGGCAGGGCAGGGCAGACAAAGGATGGACGGGGAAGGGGACGACAATCGCGCTGGCACTCCTCCGCTCTGGCCCTCCCTCCCTCCCTCCTCTCTGCCTCTCTGGCTCTCCTTTTCACCGCCCCGGCACCCCACCCCCCCTCTACCTTACGGTATAGACACCTATAACCGACCCCTTATGTTCCCTTTCCATGTGGAGAGACGAAAGAAATTGCAACAAAAGTATAGGATATGATATGGTTTTCGAGTAAGAAAATTGGTTGGTTATATATGGGGTTTTTTGTTTTCATGTATATGTTTTATGCTTTAGTATGAGTATGATTTAGGAACAAAGTAGTTTTTATGTGTAAAGAGATCTGTATGATTTTGGGATTTTGTATGGATCATGTGGGTACCGTGGGCGATGGCGTGAATGGAGTTCCGCGGTAATGGGTACCCTCCACCATTGTAGGGGTGTATGGGTCGATACAGTGGTGGGTGGGGTTGCTTGGTGCTGCCCGGGTCCCTCCTCCCAGAGGGTCAGTGGCTCCGAATCCCTTGGATCTCCCCGGAGGTCCCCATTTCAAAATGGTGGTCTGCCACTCTCTGCCACTCACCTGCTGCCGCTTTTTCCTCCCGTCTCTCCCATTTGCATGCCACTGTCATCCTCCCTACAGGGTGGGTTCTCATTTTAAAAAAGAGTTCGATTTTTCCCGACCGTACGGAGATACATGTGCATTCAATCCTTTTGACGTAGATAATAACCCATCAAACAACTTGAATGGGTCCTCTTACCACTTCTATCCACTTGTGAAAAGCACTCAAATCTTATTTTTCAAGATAAATTAATAATAATTTAAAATATTTATTAGTAAAGTGTCGATGAAAAGTTCAATTTGTAAAAAAAGGAAAGGAAAAGGAAAGGATTTGAAAAAGGAAAGGAAAGGAATTGAAAAAGGAAAGTGAACTTTTTACACCTTTGAAAGAGGTGAAGATAACCTTGGGTGAAAAGTCCAATTTTTATACTTGAAAGGGAAGGAATTGAAAAAGAAACTTGAACTTTTTACACCTTCCAAAGAGTTGAAAATCACTTTGGACCGGAGTGTGACAACAAATGAGTGAGGATTGTACATCTTTGGACTGAATGTAGTCACCAATCTTCTAAGCTTAGGTGGACCATCGTGGGTCTCGACGTCAACAATGTGTGTCACACTTGCTACATGAGGTGTTTATTAAAAATGAAAACCTTAGAGACTAAAAAACCTACTTTTGAGTTAACCCCTAGAGGACGAAGGATGCAAAAAGTAGTTTTTGCGATTTTGGGTAGCTTGGATAATGGGGTATAAGGTAAATTTTTTGTCTAAGATTTTTAATCAAGTGCTCCCTATACTACAAGGTGTGTGTGTGTAAGAATCTATAAAGCCAAATTCCAAATTCAGAAATTTTTAAACAAACCTCATTTCTCAAGTCAACAAATGGGAAGTTTGGACACTTACCTTTAGTCTTTTTTTGAATTTCTGCTTTGAAAATAATTTCATAACCATATGACTACTTGAATCTTGAAGTTGAATAAAAAAGTTCACAAATTTTACAAGAATAGCCTCCAATATTTTGCATAGTGTTGGTACAGGTAGTTATTTTGAAGATCTTGCAAATGGAAATACCAAAAAGATAAAAATGTTTGAAGTGGTCAAAAATTGCAGTTTCTGCTTTTGAAGACTCAAAAGTACGCTTGGTACTTTAGAAGTTAAGAGACTGAGTTGAGTATGGTGCAATAATTTTTGGCTGTGTTTGAATTACGAATAGTTTCACTAATTGATGTGTATGACTATCATTCATAAAATCTATGATGTAAATACTTACACTCTTCGTTAACATAGATTTCAAAACTTTGAATGTTTGTTATTTTCAAAATGTGTTTGGAGAGTTATATACATTCCCAATGTAGGATGACATTGTAAAGGCTCTAACATTTAAGTAACACGACACTCTCAAAGGGTTGGAAAGCACTTTGAGATTTATTCATAATATTATTAACCAATGGCGTTTACTTATTGTCACTTTGTACAAGATTCGGCACATTTGAATGATCGATGTATAATACATGGTAATACATGCCCCATTCTTGGAAATCCAAAAACAAGAGTTGTCTTCACTAAAGTGCATTCCATTAATTCATACTTTATTGTATGGGCTTGAAAATTTTACAACACAAACTAGACTTGATTTGGAACCTAATCCAAGTGATTTCATCCAAAAAGGACCTTGGATGAAGAAGATATGGCTCTTCAAAGATTCTGATGTACATCCAAAATGTCATTTTTCGACATCGTGGGCGTTTAAGGGTTAACCATCTACTTTATTTATTCAATCCCATGTTTATTCAATGCAAGTATACAAACTATAATCATGATAAACAAAAACAACATCAAATCACACAAAACTTAAATCAAGTCTAATATAACTTCACATATTCATGAAAAGTGAAAAAGTTGAAATTTCTTTCTAGTATTGAACAATATCACAAATATGCCACTTTGAAATAGTGTGATTTGTTCTTTGTAACCAATAACTTCTATATATTTCACGCACGTAGTTCATTTTTTTTCTTTGTAAGGGCAGTGGGATCTTGGGGATTGCCAATGGGATTGAGATACATGTGATGTCCTCGAAGGAGGTACTATATAGAAGGGCAGATATGATAGGATTGTGGATCCGAAGATGTTGAGTTTTAAAATATTTATAGTTTCAAAAAGTACAAAAAATCGTTTGATTTTAGATGGAGTAGAAACAAGAGGGACCCAACCATGCAAATTCCAAGTTATTTAGATAGAGATGAGGCTGGTTAAAACATTGATGTCGACGCCGCAAGACATGCTAGTCTCAACAAAGACTTAGTGACACTAAGACAACATGAACAATCTTAAAGAAATTTACATCGCTCATAAGTAAAAAAAATTGAATCTAAACAAATGTGAAAGAGGAATGTCATCTTTGTAAAAGTTGCTTTTTTGCTACTTTAGACTCTCATTCTTCAAAGAGCTATCGCCGGAACTAGTACGAAACCAACTTAAATATAGCATGGGAGTATATCATCTTTCAAAGTTAGTGTAGTGGGTGCTATACTCACAATTGCCTTTTGTATCTCTAAGGATTATACGAGCCAACAATGATGTTAACCATTGCACTCATAAGGGATATACCAACAATGACGCACATGATGGCATAATATATGCCATTGGCTACCCGACATGCAAGCTACCATGCATCCTTTTAATTGTTGTTCACCTCCCTGCATTCATATGAAAAGTAGTAGTAGCCGGATGGCCTCCATGGGCCCCCTAGGGCTCTCCAATGGGACGTTGGTGACCATAGTTCAAATCTCCAGTCTTGCATGAAGTGATTCACCATCATCACGAGTGACGTGCCACGTCACATGGAATGTAACATCCTCGCCAAATTTCAAATTTTTTGAGAGTCTTCTAGGACATGGGGCGTCACATGTCTTTTCCTTCACTAATGATGCCGCACTAATGATGTCGGGGGCACTTTACACAAGGCCATTTAACCCTTAAACGCCCTTGGGGTCTGAAATGGGATCACATCATCTTTTGGATTTGGGCATCATGAATAGTGCACTTTTTGAACTTGGGCATTGTGAATGAACCAATCAATGATGAGCTTGCAACCTCTTACAAGGTTATGTACCACCCCAACCTACCTACCCTAATCCTTTCAAACCACAAAATCACTCATACAAATTGTGATTTGAATTATCAAATCTCACTTTTTCAATGCACCAGAAGAAGGTGACCAATTTGACATCAAAATATAAGTGAAAAGTTGAGTACAGTGAGAGTTACAGGGAAGATTCTCTTGGAATCAAGCCCCTCGGGCTTGCTTGGGCGTTTAAGGGTTAACAAGTATGACGTGGTATACTCACCACTGTGTTGTTTTGGAGTGCGTGGTGTGCTGAAGCGACTAAAACCTACTCTACAACTCTCCAAGGACCATATTCATAGTACTTATGCTCTCCAGCTCTCCGAGGACCATGTTTATAGTACTACGATTTCATATTATCTTGAAGTAATGTACAAGTAATATTCTCCAAGGACCATGTTTATACTAGTGCATTCTCCTGTTAACTTGAAGTAATGTAAGGTATTGTAAAGTAATGTTCTCCGAGTGCAATTTCCCATTAACTTGAAGTAATGTAAAGTGATGTTCTCCGAGGACCATGTTTTATCCAAGTGCGATTACATATTAACTTGAAGTAATGTACAAGTAATGTAAACATTGCGTTGATATATACTCAAAAGCACACCCCATCGATGCATATGCAATGCACATGCAATTTTGTTGGTACCTTCATCAGAAGGGTAACAGTGCAAGACAACAACTAACATGAAAGCTTACGCCAAAGAGTGGAAAACATCATGACATGGCACGTGATGCTTCCATGAACATCGAGGTCTGACAAGGGATATGTCTGCTTTAAGATCTGTTCCACTTCGATACATGAAGAGCTCCTCCAGAGTACAAGTCAGAATGTTCGTTGTGCTTCTAGCTACCGATAATGTTAAAATGAAGATCGCACTTTGAAGCGCGCAGTATGTCATAGAATCCCACCGGCTTTCAGATGAGCTTCCTTCAAGCTAAAATTCAAGGTCTAAGGATTCTGTGAGTCCATTCTTCAACAACCTTGCATGAAGACTTGAGACAATTTAGTGGAACCCAATAGAAACAGAACTCCACAGACACTACATTGCAAGGAAGAGATGCAATCTGAGAATCAACAGAGGAGCCACTTCACCCCTGTCATTATAACTATACAAGAGGAGGGGTGATGAGTCCTCAATCTAAGGCTCTCCCCAGTTTCTTTGCACATAAGTGCAATAATCTTAAACCCTCAGACGTTGTAAAACCCTCAGAGTTTCCCCGATGAATTAATGGGAACAGTCACTAGGAAATAGCAATCTCTACATACCTGCGTGGCTATAACGTTGTGAAGAGCGAGAATGAAGCACCTCAGAGCACGGCAAATGGGGCACTGCCATGGATGCTGACATGCGATTTGTAGCTGGATCAAGCCATAGCTTTCCTTATGGTGTAAACAAATTTGTGTTAAAAAAAGCTCGCCTCTCAAGCAGTCTCCAAAACTCTTGATTCCGCGTCAGCCGCTTCCTTCCTGTCTAGCATTTTTAGAAAATTGCTCACAATCTGCATACCATTCTGCGTGCGAATGCTCTCCGGGTGAAACTGCACCCCCTGGATATGTTTGTACACGCGATGACGGACGCCCATCACAAGTCCGTCCGCCGTCCGGGCCGTCACTTCAAGTTGATCTCCTGGAAATGATTCTTCCTCTATAACCAGGCTGTGATAGCGGCACGCCACGAATGGACTGCATGCACCAAGAGGGCTTCGAGTATTAGTAAACAATCCTGAAAATCTCCGATACAGGAAATTTTGAAGATTGTGTGACGAGACGACGGGAATCACAAGCAGCCCTAAACCCTAAAGTCGAAACAGGTGAAAGGCTGTACGACTCTCGCAGGAGCATATGGCAAGCTGGAAATTGGAATGTGCTGTTATATTTTAAAGCGTATATGGATTTGCAGAGGAGAAATGGCAGAAGTACCTCGGGAGGCCATCGAGAAGTCCGGGTTCGCCTTTTTCGTCATGGTAAACAGGTGATGTTTTGCCGTGCATCACGCCATTCGGCGCACGAACAATCTTTCCTCCAAAGGCCTCCCCCATGCACTGAAGGCCCATGCAGACACCAAACAATGGGATAGTAGGACCAAGCTTCCGAACTATCTCCAGAGAAATTCCTGAGTCTTGTGGCGTCCCAGGTCCAGGCGAGATCAATATACCCCGCGGCTTCTTGGCCCGGAGCTCCTCCACGGTAATTTCATCGTTCCTAAAAACCTCGATCTCGCATCCCAAATCTCCCAGATACTGAACCAGATTGTAAGTGAAGCTGTCGTAGTTGTCAATCACCACCACAGAGCCCTTGGCTGCTGATTCTCGCACACCTGCCGCCGCCTCGGCCACGACGCGCATTGCAAAATCTCTCACATTGCTGGGAGCCGGAACCCTAAAGTGGCCCGCTCGCAGCCCTAGAAAAGGTGACGAAGCTGGTGTAACAGAAACGTAAGAACGCTGGGAAGTGCTCGAATTGCTGGGTCCCGTGGAGAAGTTCGCATTTGTAATAGTGCTCTCCAGGCACAAGCCGCTTGCCAATGCGGCGGTAGCCATGGCCTAATTCGATGATGAACCGAAAATGGAAGCTGGGGTAGTGGGGATCGGAAGCTCGCAACAAGACGAGCAATCGTGGATGGTGAAATGCAAGTTGTCACTTGGTCGTCATCCTCACGACGAGCAGTGACTGCGGTACTCGCGGCCATCATACCCGGGAGAGGGATGCCCAGGCCTCAGATATCGACATCAGCAGCGGATATCAATGATTCTCCCAGAGTACTCGATCTAAGATATCCATGTAACCAAGTAAGAATATCTCAATTCAATATAATGCTAAATTTGCGATAATCTTGCATAACAAAATTATATGCACTAGAATTATACCATTTCTATGATTACAATTAATACACACCATAGCAGAACATTGAGGTAAAAAAATTGGCCAATGTAATAAGTATAAATAATTCATTTTCTCTTATAATTATTCACAACAAAAGAATGAGGGGAATAAATCTAGAGATAAGTGTTCACACTAACAAATACTTCCAAAAGTGGGGAGGGGAGGACGCGCCCCCTGCCCGCCCCCATGCTTCCCGACTGACGAGGTCTGCCAGCCTCCGTCAATCAACTCTCTGATGCCGTTGCGGCCCATGCGGCGGCTCCCCTCTACCCGCGGCTCGATGTACCTGCGTTCGCCTCCGACCTGGCCCGGGAAACGGCCCTCCGGGGAGCTCCACTCTGTGCCTCATGAGGCCCATTTGGGCTGGACAACGAGCTTGTTGGGAGGTGCAACGGCCCCCGATCCCATGTACTTATACCCTCCTTCGATGCCCGCCGACGATACCATGTTGGCTCACTAGACCCCCACGATGCACATCAGGAGGCCATTTCGACAACGAGTTTACTGTTAGCAGCGTTCTAGATGACCAATTTCGGGCTTAAATATAAATCTAAGTCCTTTTATTGTTTCAAAGCAGTCTTTTCGTTGTTGTGTTTCCATCTCTACATGTACATAAGACCCAAACGGGTATATAAAGGGTACTCATTATACATCATCATACTAAGGCGTTCATAAAAAACTTATATAACATCAAAGTATTTAATTAAAAAGTAATCACAAAATCAATGAAAAAATGCGAATCATAAACTTTACTTCACAAATATTTCATGATCACAATTTTTGCAAAAAATCGAACTTGCTCCTCCTTTTATCAATGTTTTTGTAGCGCAAATGTCACAATTGATCTTGGGAAGCTTACGGAAAATCGCTCTCTTTTGCTTCAATTGTGAAAGAAGCGCATGCGAATTGCGCTTCAAAGGGGGGCGTGAAACACTTGCTTCACCAAACTCTGAAAGAACGTGTTTCTTCCCATGTCCCATTCTTATATGCTTTACATTCACTTGAATGGAAGCTATAGAAACCCGGAGAGGTAAAGTAACTGTATCGGGTCTCTCAAAAGTTAGAGGCTCCGATAGTAAACCAAAACAAGCTTGAAGGGCTTGGAATTTTCGCTTCACTTCTTCATCATTTTCTTCATAAATATTTGTTTGACATAATGACTCATTAGCACAAACCATGTTCAATGACTTCTCACGTACTACATCAATTGAAGAAACCTCTTCTCTTGGTCCATCCGGTTCACTTGGAGTTGGAAACTCCATGTCTTTTATGTTGAATTGTGTAGGCAATGCTTCTTCAACCTCTTCATCTTCTTTGGGCTCTTCAAAACATTCTTTCACAATGGATTGCACACCAGAAATATGTTTGCAAGTGGAAACCCTATCGAGGCAATCACAATAATGTGTTCTCAATAAAACACTATACCATGGGTTAGAGTAAGTCTTACTCTTCAGATGAAAGAATGGATACTCCTCATCAACTATCTTCAAAACTTCTAACGGATACGATTGGTAAGCCTTGAAAATTCGTTCCCCTCCTTTCAGTTGATGCCTCTGGGCATTATGATTCCTTCTTTGTATGAATCGCTTTGAATCACCTATATATAAGAAAATTCATCATAATGTTCAAAATATATTTTTTAAACGAATAAATTGATAACAATTATGTAGGCTTACAAATCTATGGAAAAAATGAAAAACTTACATAAACATTGAGTCAATTTGAATTGACTCAATAATGTGGGTTGGGCCACTCGAGTTCCATCATGAGCACTCCCAACAATTGCCACTATAAGGTCTCGGAGGGACCGGTTAACTTTTCCTTGTAAAAGAGTGTATTTAATCAACTCCCAATATCTTTTGACATAGTTAGTTGTATCCATACCTCCATAAGAAAATACCCTCCCAAAGCAAAGCCACAACCTCATCCAAGGACAATAGACACTGGAGTCGTGATGTAGGTCGTTTAGTAGTTGTCATTATTTGTTTAGTGGTGTTTAGTACTAATTTATATGTGGTTAATGTGGGATTGATTTTATGTTGTGGCTAGGGTTTAGTTTATGTTGAGATCATGATTAGCCTTTGTTTATGTTGATGTTAAGGTTGAGAACCGACGTTTGGTTGTTAGGTATAGTAGATATTTAGTTAGATATTTAGTTGCATAAGGTGGTGCGAAGGAGGCGGCATGCTATTGGACCGACCAAGGAAGGCTTAAAGTCAACCATGTGGAAGCTTACCATTGGACCGACCAGGGTAAAACATCAAGTTGGCGATGTGGAGGATTCTCATTGGACCGATCTTGCAAAAATCCTCTTTGTGTAACCTAATATGTGGTGGTTTCTTATTGGTTAGAGCTTGGGTGTAGATTAGTATAAATTGGCTAGGAGTTTGGAGTTGGGTATTGACAACAAGTGATTAGTGTGTGTGTGTGTGAGTTGGGAGTGAGATTTTGAGTGTCTTTAAGTATTCTTCAATACTTAGAGGTTTAGAAGGTATTGAGTTTGGTTGGAGGGGTGAGGAGATGCACAAAGCATCTAGCTTGTATCTTCTCTCATGAGCTAGGCAAGATATTCTACTTGTGAGAGGTGGTTTCCTGCAAGGAGCTATCGAGAGCAAGGAGAAATGAAGGCCTGAAGTGGCCGGGAGGTTGTAAAAGTGTTGAAGTGAATAGGTTGATAGAAAATTCACCTCCATAAGTCACACTAACTACCGTAACAAGAAGTCCCGCGCTTACTCGGATGCACAACAATCTTTATGACACCGGCCCACCCATAATTCACACATGTGGCAAACGTCGGAATGTCTTGGAACTCAACACAAAATCTTCTTGGATTTTCGTCAAAATAGTTCTCATTAGGACAAAGTAATAGAACATGCAATGCCCTCCACACCCGGTTATTGTCCTCATTTGGGACAAGATCAATAGGTTTTCACTCCATGCTTTCATCACATGGAAGTGACACAACAAAACTTGTGCACCAACTTATATTTTAACATCATTCATAATTGTCCATCAATGAGCATCATTGCTCACAACAATTTAAATAGAACTTAAAGATGTTTTGTGCTTATCAATAAAGATTGCGGCCGGTCTTATCACTGCCAAAGACTCAAACACATGGGATAACGCTATCTCTACAGGAAAACCTCCATGTCCTTCTTTAAAGTCATTACTACAAAGTATGTAGAAGACTGGGATTCTTATTCCATCTTGATTGGGGACAATTGCCGCACAAAGCGGCAAACCGTATTGGTTAGTTTTGAATGTAGAATGTAAGGCCCAAGAATTATTACGAGAAAATCTTTGCGCCAATGTGCGCATAAACCCATCTTGAATAACAACCACAAATGGTCTTTTCCTTTAGTCCTTGTCTTCTTGTGAATAGGGTTGATAGAACAAAATCTTCCGTTGTTCTTGCAATCTCAAAATTTCGATTTATGCCACATCCCAATCGTCTTTCCGAAGTGCATTTAAACAAATCAAATGAATATTTGAAGTACAAATTAAAGATATTAAAACCTTCAAAAACAGTTAAAATGTCAGGGACACGGAAATAGATGACAAGAATATCTGGAAACTAACGAAAACTGACAAGAGCTTGGATTAACAAGAAGAGTACACGAATAACACCAAGAGAGGTGAGCTAGAGCTCCAAGAGATGCGTTGTCGAGACTGAAGAACTCTTCAGTCTCGACTCCTATATATACTTCTAGAACCCAAGAAGCTTCTAGAACTTCTACCAGCTAGGATGCTTCTAGAAGGTTCCAGAGACTAGATTCTAGAAGGTTCCAGAGACTAGCTTCTAGAAGGTTCTAAAGACTTCCTTCTAGAAGGTTCTAGAGACTTTCTTTCTAGAAGGTTCCAGAGACTTCTAGAGACTTCCTTCTAGAAGGTTCCAGAGCCTATGTCCCTAACATCACCCCCTCCTTTAGCTTCGAGGTCTCCCGAAGCAATGTTGTTGTGAGTTAATACCAAACGCAGAAAAATGAAGATCCGCCGCATCACGTCCGCAATGAGCTCCAATTGTTGTTCACGGGTAAGTGGTTCATTGGTCCTTGAAGCCAACGGTAGCGGCCCACGCCTTCCACTTCCGACCAAGCATGAACCTCCGTGTCTTCATTGTGAAATTGTCCCGCAAACACGCCTTCCGCACACCATTGAACGCAGCTCCATTTCAATACAATCACCAGCGATCGGTTGCTTGGTATCCTTCGTCGTTGTCGTGAGTACAGCGCGATTCTTCATCTCGAGGTCGTCTTCGTGAGTTTGCTGGTTGAGATGACATAACGGGCATACTTTCTATCTCTTGATTATCCATATCAGAAGACTAAACTATGGCTACTAGAAAATTTCTACTCAATCTTAGACAAAATAACTACAACAACTATGAATTTTTGTGGTGCACTCCTCCCTTTTATGTTCCCCTGGGCAAGCGTCAGAAAGAAGCTATCGCCGAACCGGCTTGGGTTTATGAGGATATCGTTGATGAAACTCATGTACCTTCTTTGGCGCGTTTGCGAGATTTTCGGCATCCTCCCATGTTCGTTCATTAATATCGTAGCCGCTCCAATGCACGAGGTATTCTAATTTTCCCCATCTTCGCCGTGAATCTAGTATCTTATCTACCTCGTATTCCTCATGGTTCTCGATTTCGACACTAGGTGGCGGGCTTTGCACTCTTCCAGGAAAAGTAGACTCTCGATAAGGTTCCAACAAGGACACGTGGAAGACTTGGATGTACCTTCTAGCAGCTGGTAGCTCTAGCCGTCGCCATGAATTGATTTGCTTCGATGACAAACGGCCCCAATCTTCGATAGTCCAACTTGTCACATGGCCGCTTGGTCTTGATGTTTCGTCGAAGCAGCCATACCTTATCTCCAATCTTGAAAGTGGGTGCCTTATTCCGAAATTTATCTGCGGACGCCTTGTAAGACTCTTGGGCAGTTTGTAATTGAAGTCGCAACGTAGCTTGAAGCTCCGATAGCTGTCTCACAAAGCCTTCTGCTGCCGGGTTGTTATTGGCCACTGGATTTAACAAATCAAGTTTCGGATGGTATCCATAATTGGCAAAAAACGGTGTTTGTTGAGACGACGCATGAAGCGTGTTGTTGTAGGCAAACTCGGCAAACGGTAGATATTCGGTCCAATCGTCTTGCTGGTAGTTGATGGTGCAGCGTAGATACTGCTCCAAGACTTGATTTACCCGTTCCGTCTGACCGTCAGTTTGAGGATGAAAGACTGAAGAAAGTTTGATATCCACCTTCAAAATCTCAAAAAGAGATCTCCAAAATTTGGAGACGAACTGAGTTCCTCGATCTGACACGATGTCGTCTGGCAAGCCATGATAACGATATACAGTATCAAGAAAGAGTCTTGTTGTATCCTCGCTTGACGATGTCTTCTTGCAAGGAATAAAATGCGTCATCTTTGTAAGCCGATCCACCACAACAAAGATGCTGTCGAACGAGTTTGAAGGCGGCAGGTCCGAATGAAGTCCATGGAAATCAAGACCACGGTCGATGCGGAATAAGCAATGGCCGCAGAAAGTCCATAGGGCGATCCGAGGGTTCTTTGACCTTGAACAAATATCACAAGAGAGACAAACTCCTTTACATCCTTCCACATTTGAGGCCACCAAAAATCTCGCGAAATAAGCTCCAATGTCTTGTTGTATTCAAAATGTCCTGCTGCTGAAAAGTCGTGGCGAGATTAGAGAACTCGAAGTCGTGTTGGTCCCTTTGGAATATATAGTCGCTCTTCAAAATAGAAAAGATCTCCTTCCACCTTGAACTTGTCATTATCGGCACGCTTCGATCTCAAGAGCTACGAAACCTTGGTTGTTACAAAGGCACTCTGGCCGAGGAAGTCCGCATCAATTGGCACGACAAAAGCCAAGAAATTTAAAAATGCTCCGGTTTCAACAATGCGTGCATTGTTGATCAAATGCTTCTTCTCCAGTCTTAGGCGTGAGATACGATCTCCTCGATAATGCATCCGATAGTCCTTGCTGCTTCCCAGGCCGATAGGTGATAACAAAATCAAATCGCGACAACGACATATTCCACCGAGCTTGACGTCGATTCAGGATTCGAGCCGACATGAAGTACTCCAAATTCTTGTGATCCGTGTATACGGTCACCGGATCTGCGCAGCGCCTTCGAGAAAGTGTCTCCCACTTCTTGGAAGGAATCCACTATGGCAAGGAGTTCCTTATCGTGGATTTCGTAGTTAATTTCCGCAGCAGAAACTTCCGAGAATAAAACGCAACCGGATGAAGCCTCCCGTCTCGCGCCATCTCGCAAAGACGGCTCCAAAAGAAAATCGAAGCATCGGTCTCCAAATAGAAGGCCTTTGAAAGTCGAGTGTAGCGAGACCGAGCCCGTAGTAAACGCCATCTTGAGATCTTGAAATGCTCGTTCGGCTTGAGGTCCCCATTCTAGCTTGTCTTTACACGTCAATCGGGTGAGTGGAGCAATGACCCGAGAATAATTCTGATGAAGATCCGATAGAAGTTAAGAAATCCAAGAAAAACATTGACGCCTCTAATCGTCTTCGGAACCTCCTGCGATACAATTGCTTCCAACTTCTTGGGGTCCATCTTCAAGCCGTCTCGTAGTCGCAATGAACCCTAAAACTCTATCTCGGTTTTTGGTGGAATAGGCACTTTTCCATCTTGGCGTAGAGTCCTCGTTCGTAGTTTCTCGAGGACTAAACGAACGCGCTTCTCGTGTCTCTCTTCGTTTTTAGAAAATATCGGGATGTCATCCAGGATAGATGACAACAAAGTCGTCAAGTACTCCCGAAAGATGTCATTCATCATGTGTGTTGAAAAGCAGTGCCGACGCGTTGGTAAGCCATGACATTATATTCAAAATGGCCATACCTTGATGCGAACGCCTGTCTTCCACTCATCTCCTTCCTCGATCCGTCACGAGGTTGTAAGCTCCCCGGATCAATTTTGTAAAGATCTTTGCACGCCCGAGTCGCTCCAAGAGACCAAAATCGAGGTAGAATCTTAACGATTTTCTTAGTTACCTTGTTGAGGCCCGATAGTCCACGCACATTCGCAAGGAGCCATCCTTCTTCTTTACGAACAAGATCGGTGCTTGTGGTGGCGACTTTGAATGACGAATGAAGTTCTTCGCTAGATTCTCGTCAATGTATTTTCGCAGCCCGCTTAACTCCGTTTGAGAGAGATTGTAGATTGGGCCAAAAGGCGGTTGTCTTCCTTCTTGCGGTCTCTATGGCACAACGTCGTATGGCCGATCTTTCGTAGCATTTCCGCGTTCTTCTTCAAACACGCCCTCAAAATCCTCAGATTGCTTCCTGGTATCTTGCTTTAGCCGATCTCTTCTTCGTGCTAGTTGGGACTGCATAGATGACAAAGGGTGCTCCTTCTTTGGATGATCGTTCTTTCAAACGCCCTTGCTCCTATAAACAATGGTTTCCCTATCTTGGGATGTCTACTAGGTTGGCTCTTGGAATATTCTTTGGAAAAAGTCATTTTCCGCAACTTCCAATCTATGGTAGGGTTATGTTGTTCTAACCAGGAGAGACCGAGGATGACAGGGTTTGACGGGGTTCTAATGACATTAAAAACAACGTAACTACTATGGTCCTTAAACGCCACTTCTATAGGTATCGATTCACGCGGTGTGACACCGCTGCAGACAATAAAGGTCGTCCATCTATCACCTCTACATGAACAGGGCTTGGATTTACATTAGACGAATCCTCGTGACGCTTAAAGAAATTCTTCATCTAAAAACAAGTAGATGCTCTCGAATCTAATAGCGCTAAAGTTTTGTGTTTTTGAGGACCAAGAGACAAGGAATTGTAAAACAATGGGCAGGTTGGGCAGAGAAAGAGGAACCTGATTGTTGTCGCGGCATTGAATCGTCCAGCCGCACGGTTCCTACTGTGGCTGGGCATCGTCGTTTTCCTGGATCACCGCACTCCTAGTCTTAACAATGCTCCGTTCGCTTCTTGGGGCAATTTCAACCTTGTGGCCTTCTTTCTCCGCAGATAACCCAGTCAGTCCTTCTTCCATACGCCGTTTCTTCTCTTCTCGGGTAAGAGCTGCAGCACGCGCCGCGTCGATTTGCATGGCTTCTGCCTCCGAATGGGAACTCAAATTGTTTGCCAACATACTCGTGGTGTAGCGATTCGTTTGGTATTTTGGACGCCTGGTCTTGACGACGACTGGAATAAACGGTTGTCGCACTTTTTTACAAACTTGGCTAATGGCTTCGTTGAGCGTTTGCGGATCGGGAAGGGATAAAAGTAGGTCCTTCACATCATCCTCAAACCCCAATAAAACCGACTCACCAACGCTTCTTCGCTCCAAATTGATGTCACTAACCAGGTTATCTCAAATCCGATCGTGATCGATGCAGAAGCAAGCGTCCCTTGTCGTAGCGATCGGATTTTTGTTGTAGCCCATCGAACCTCATCGTGTTCGCCAAATCTTCGCAAATGCTTCCAAGAACGCCTCAAAGTTGCTCGGGAATTGGCGATCGTTTACCGAACAAGGGGGCAAACCACGACAGAGCTTGTCGCGTAAGCGAGTTCCAACAAGTCCAACACGCGCCTCCTCCGTCGGATATCGTTCAGTTGAAACGATTATCAACCTGATTTGGTTGACAAAACCTCGAAACTTGGAACGCGTTCCGTCGAACTTGTCAGGAAGACTAACTCTAGGCTCCTTCCGTTGTTGAATCATTGGGTTTTGTTGAACTAAAAGTGTAGTCGCCTCCTCCGGTGTAGTAGCTTGAGACTGGTGAATCCTGGATGATGTTATCCCGGATGCTCCATCACTGTGAAGTCTTGCCATGGCTCCTTCTATCTCCGCTTGTCTCTGTGATAACGTAGCAAGAGCATTCATGATGGCGTCCAATTTGGATTCCAAATTTCAGCCATATTCATGTCTTGATCTTTGACCTAATCTACGAATGAAAAGAAAAAAATTGACAAGAGAACAATATTGGTTTAAAGGAGGGTACTCCGCAACCTCTAAAACGCCTCAAGACTCCAAGAAGAGGGGTAATCCACTCTCTCCAACAAGAAGGGACTAGCTCTGATATCTGTGAGAAGGTAGTCTCGACAAACTGTCAGGGACACGGAAACAGATGACAAGAATATCTGGAAACTAACGAAAACTGACAAGAGCTTGGATTAACAAGAAGAGTACACGAATAACACCAAGAGAGGTGAGCTAGAGCTCCAAGAGATGCGTTGTCGAGACTGAAGAACTCTTCAGTCTCGACTCCTATATATACTTCTAGAACCCAAGAAGCTTCTAGAACTTCTACCAGCTAGGATGCTTCTAAAACTTCTACCAGCTAGGATGCTTCTAGAAGGTTCCAGAGACTAGATTCTAGAAGGTTCCAGAGACTAGCTTCTAGAAGGTTCTAAAGACTTCCTTCTAGAAGGTTCTAGAGACTTTCTTTCTAGAAGGTTCCAGAGACTTCTAGAGACTTCCTTCTAGAAGGTTCCAGAGCCTATGTCCCTAACATAAAATGGTAGTTTTTGAATACATTATTGTACATTGATATGATGGAATGTCAAAAACTTTGAACAGAAAGTTGTATTGGTATACATAATTCTATTTGTTAACATGGAAATTAAACAAAAAAATGCATTTTGAAAGAGTTATGGAAGTTTAAAACCATACTTGTAATGATAATTTAAAACATAAAAATAAGTATGAAAAACAAAGTAGTTAATTTAATAAATATGCAATAATTTTAAACCTTCAGACATTTGGAAATAATTTATCATTTCATAAGTAATGTATTGCAAAACTCATTAACAAAAAAAACAAATATGGGAAATTAATTACTTATCATTGATGCTTGAAGAGTATGCAAGAATTTGGACTTCTTTTTTTATCACAAAAAACCGATAAGTAGCACGCTCCACCTCCGGAACTCTTTTGGAGAATCTCTCTTGAGAATCAAGAGACTTGGATTCAATGCACCTTGGCGAAACCATCATCTTCAAGTTCTCCATAACCCACGAAATTAAAATATGGGTGGACCGGGGGGAAAAAATGTCGGAGTTGGAACCTGGAGTATGACCACTATGTTTGTTATGAAGATAAATTGTGGCTTGAAGCTCACTTAGAGGCAAGGTGTTTGAGCACTTGGACATGTTGGGCTCTTCAACCTTCATTTGAAATTCATGGTCACATAATCTAAAAGTTCTACATATCTTAGAGTCTTTGTCATCTATGGACTTCACATCAACCGTACTCATATGAAGACGATTTTTATTGCCACTATGATGACAAAGATAATAGGAAACCGTTTTAGATTTCCAAATACGGCGTCTAAAACGTCGTTTTAGCACAATGTACTTTGTACAAAGTGCATCTATAGTGTCACTTAGGTCTTTTAATGGGACTTTCATTATTTCATCCGATTTTTTTTTCTCATAACATGCATTACAAGAGTTTGAGAGTTGAATTCTCGCCACGTAAAATTCCGTACTCTATTTGATTTGAATTAAACTCGTAGTCATGGACATTGACAACTGTTTTTTGTTTTTGTCAATGTGTCCTCCATGCCCGATAGATTGCCAATACTCCGTTCGCGGGATTTGCCTATCATTTGTGTCATTCAAAGGGGACAACATAATTCCACTTGAAAATTCTAAAACTTTCAATTTTCCTTGAAGTTTTTGCCACCTGTCAATCGTACGGCTTTCTTCATTCTTTTATGTGGTTTGCCTATGAAGATTGGAGAGTGTACAAAAGAAAAGATTTGTTCATAAGAGAGAAAATATCGTCCTCTTATAACATCAATCATGAGAGCAAGAGATTGGATATTGAAGTGCACAGACTTGGGGAATGTCTCAATGGGAATGTCCTCAAATAATGATGAAGGTGTTGAACCTTTAATGTTGACATGCTCTACACCCTCTACCAACAAATCTTCCCAAGGCTCCAAGATCTCCTTACCACCATCCTCGTCATCTAAATCCGAGTCCTCATTTGATGACAAGAAGTGAGTTTCTTGTAATGTTGAAATTTTCATATGTGAATCACCATCTTTGTGTACACCTTGAAGAAATTCTTCCACTCCCACCATCTCACTTGAATCATTTTCAAAATGGGAGGGATAGAAATTATCATCTTCCATAAAGTCTCCATCCTCTTCCATCGTCCACGCCACGACTTCGCACAAACTCTACAAGTAAACTCCCCCAATCCTCATTTAAAAATTAAGTATGTAGTAACACCCTAAATTTCAAATATGTTAAACCCTAAATATTTTCAATCTTGATGATCTTGAATTGCAAAACAATTCAATACAATACACACACTAATACTAACGTAGAACATGCAATAATATTGAATATACAATACACACACTAATACTAACGTAGAACATGCAATAATATTGAATACATGATGAAAGGGGGAGTTAAACTACCTTAATGTGTTTGCCTTGCAGTGGTAACCGTACGCAGGTCTTTCCCGAAATGAGCCAAAATGCTTCTAGTAAACTCCGACTTTGAAATGGCGTTCATCTTTATGCTCAGTGTACATTATGGTGGTATCGTAGCCCGCTGGTCATCACGGGCGGGTAGGGTGTCGAGGGTACTAGGCCCAGTATCGGGCTGTCACAGAGCTGTGAATATCCGCTCCTCAAGTCGGAGCTCGAATTTGCGTGGAGGCTGGCCGTTTGGGTTGATCTAAGGGAAGCTTGAAGGTCGGAGGGGAACGCCAGGCTCGGGAGCTTGAACTTCGCAGTCACGCGGGCAGAGGGGAGCCGCCGCATGGGCCGCAATCGGAGCCGGGTCGTCGAGGTCGGGTCGACGGCGGGGCCGGATCTTTGTCGGTCGGGAAGCATGGGGGCAGCGGCGGTGGCGAGATTGCGTTTTCCGCTACTGCTCGCCCTTAGTGACGAGGAATGCCCATGCCTCAGATACTTGTATTGACATCAGCAACGGATATTAATGATTCTCCCAGGGTACTCGATTTGAGATGTTCATGTAACAAGTAAGAATATCTTGATTCAATATAATGCTAAATTTGCGATAATCTCGCATAACAAAATTATATGCATTAGAATTATACCATTTGTATGATTACAATTAATCCACACCATAGCTAAACATTGAGGTATAAAAGAATTGACGAATGTAATAAGTAAAAATAGTTCATTTTCTCTTATAATTATTCACAACAAAAAAATGAGGAGAATAAATATAGAGATAAGTGTTCACACTAATAAATACTTTCAAAAGTGTTCATGTGAAGATATCAGTCACCTTGGGCCAAAATAAAACCTCATTCAATAAACCTCAATGTGAAGTTATGAATGCATTGCACATTATAAGAACAACTACAAACCTATGGTGTGGGCACCTATTGATAGGTCGTTTCCTAAAATATAGTAGCATGAGCAAAAAATCTTTTTCCTTAATCATTCAATACTAGAGACTATTGAATATAGAGATGCAGCACGCAATCTGAAGGTGAATTTGATTAAATGTCTTATGAGAAAAGCACAAATGTAGGATGGATTCATTTTGTTGTAGGAGCCATTTACTTAAACTATCTTTCAACCCACACGTGATGCAAATGGCAGTTTTTTGTAAAATTGGCTCAAGCTCTAAAAAATTATAAACTCTCATCCTCTTGAAATAATGCAGAACGCTTTTGGGTACAAGAATGTTGATGAATTAGAGTTGAGTAAATTCCTTCCAGAAGTATCTTGGCATGCTTCTCAAATCAAGCAACTACATGTTTGAAACTAGAAGTACCTATAATCAACTATAGGTAGCTAGGGCACTCTTCTTTGAAAATACATAGTAAATACAATATTGCTCCCAAAAAATAAAATAAAATAAAAAATCACCCTGGTTACCATTTCATTATATTTGTTAATGTGTAAAAAAAATAAACTGGTGCACGTCATTGCAACTATGCTTATTCTACAAATGCACGGAAAGAGGTGGTTTCACCTTATGTTGACGTCATCTTGAGGCACCACAAGCCTTGTCTTGGTGGTTAGGGCTTAAACCCCCAATAAGGAGGTCGTGGATCCTGATCCCCATGCCGGCGTGGTGCTCACCACTATAGTCTACCCAACTATTGTGGGAGGTTCTTGCACCTTGTTGATGGATACCTCAAAGCCCTTTGGGAGGATACTATGTCAAGTATCTTCAAGGCACTAGTAACTAGGCTAGAAACTAGCGTGGTTATAGTGTCCACCCTCGAGAGGGGAAGTAGTATTGTTCTAATTTTCCCTTGTCCGGTGGCCATCGGGATATTAGCATTACGAACAGACACTTCATTCGCTTGACTTATCCTTGGATATATGCCTAAAGCTCATAACACCAATAACAAGACTATCATTCCCTTTTGAGTATGGATTACACACTTCTCTTGTGTTGTAGACACAATGCACTTCACTCAAAATGGCCTCATTTTTCTTACTACTTGAATGCATATGAAAAGCTGGCCTGTCTAAGGGCTAGAAAAGAGTTGACTTTCCTACCTACCGGAAATGATACTGAATGCAAAAGTGGGATAGCACCCCGCACTTGAAGATTTATTCTTTACTGCAGAACCACACCAGTCAATGTGATAGATTTTTCAGCAGTGGTTGTTCAACATACAGATAGCAACCTGCAGCGGTGGAATTAGTCTCATTCATGTGCTGTTTCTGCTTGTCACGGTGGAGGGTCTGCAAAGCAACAAGCATTTGAAACGCCCCTAATTCTCATTACAAATAAGCTAAATTCCTTCAATGCTCAATAATAGAAGTTCCTACCTTGGAGTTCCATGCACACATATATGACACCAAAGCGATGGACCTGTCAGTTGACGAATAGAGGATGAGCACTCCATTTATACCAATATTCATCACACGAATGGATGAAAAACTCATCCACTGGCCACAGTCTAGCAGGCCTCCTCTCTTCACTTCTTCTAGCTCCGAGATTCTAAGATCCAGATTGTCACTCCCCATTTCCTGCTTGCAAGTACCCTGCTTCGTTGCCCATTCTCGATTTACCGGTCGCGAGCTTCTCAGAATCGCGTTCTCGCGTGTCCTTTCGATCTCCAACAGTGAAGAAATGAATCAAAACCCTGTTTTTCAGTTCTCAGTCCCCGTTTTAAGCTTACCAGTCAGAAAGGACCTCAGCTACTGTACAGGAAACGCATTACATTGATAGTCTAGTTGCAATCACAAATTAGGGTTAATCTAGAGCTATTCTGCGATGGCGTTTGATTTCACGGGACAGGACCCAAGCTGAGGTAGGGAATGGTCGAGTATGGATCAATTGGAGTTAGTTCATATTGTTGCTGTTGATGATCCTCGCTTAGTCGATCGATTCGTTGTTCGCAGGTGTGAGGATTTTTTCTAAAAGCGTGAACAGCATGCCTATCCGAAGAAGCGTGGGAGAAATTGGAATTAGAAATGGGGAGAATCGGTGGTGCTGCTGCTGCTCGGAGTCCGAGATGGCGGCATTCGGAACGAGCCTTTCGCCCGAGGAACTCATTCCTCATCGGCTTGACATTGATAGTCATTCTCTCCCTGCTCGTTTTAGATTCTAATTTCCGGTGGCATTATGCGCTTGGGACTTCCACGAATGGGCTGCCCATGCTGCCGCCTGGATGTGACCTTTTCACTGGAAGCTGGGTGTATGATAACTCGTATCCCTTGTATACCAACTGCTCCTTCGCTGAGCAAGGCTTTCGGTGTGCTGAAAATGGACGGGCAGATCTGGAGTATCGCAAGTGGCGCTGGCAACCCCGTGACTGTAATATGCCCAGGTATTCCACTCACTCTCCTTTCCGACTTTGCGCCAATATAGCTTCCTATGTTGCTCAAATTCATCATAGTAGTACTAAGGTATTGAATTCTTTCAGCATTTAACAATGTGATTAGCATGGAGCTTTTGAGAGAGATTTCATACTAGAACCAAAGCTGTTAAGTGACAAAAGACAGCAGTACAGTATTTCCCTTTAAATCATTTAGCGGATTCATGCTCACAGTAAGTTGAAGCAAGTGATGCAGAGGTGTGTTCCCGTTCTCAACAGGTATGAGTATGACCAATTCCGTAAAATTGGCATTTTTTACCATTTTGTCATTCCGAAATCGCCATCTTGTCACAAAGTGTCATTGTGGTACGGAGCAACAATTTAGGTTATGCTTCCGAATCGGTACACCAGGGAGAACCAATTGCGTTTGTGATTATCATCATCCCTGTGATACCACCCTCTCTACTTACTAAATCCTGACACCCTACAAGTGCCATTGCGGACCCACTACGCCATATCATCTTCTCTATACTGAATTCTAAACCCCATAACATTGCGGAATATTGCCATTTTAACGGAGTTGAGGTTGAGTTTAGGAATTCGGGACAGTTATTAATGATTTAAGGTTCGAAACGTTGAATCCTCTTGGAGGGAGTGCGATTTTTTTTATTTTATCATGTGAAGTCGTTGAAGGAATTCGGGTGTTGTTGTTGATCAGATTCAATGCACGGGACATGCTGATGAGGTTGAGGAACAAGCGGATCGCATTCATCGGAGATTCAATGGGCAGGACGCAGTGGGAGTCCCTGGTATGTCTGTTAATGGCCGGAATGCCAGAGAATCCCCCGGTGAAGGAAACCAAGGGCAGGGTGATCACCAAAACAGCTCCTTACTTGCAAGTCAGGTTTCGGGACTTCAACGTGACGGTGGAGTATTACAGATCACCATGGCTGGTTCGATTGGGTCGTCCTCCTAAACATTCACCCAAACGAGTCATGGCAGCACTGAAACTGGACAAGCTGGAATCTGCCAGCAGTCGGTGGCAGGGGGCCGATGTTCTCGTCTTCAATACTGGCCATTGGTGGACTACCATAAAAACCTACCGCTCGTAAGCTGCCATCTCCTCATCAAGAATCCAAAGACCGAGAACGTGTCTCTCTTTTGAGTTCTTTGCTTTTGGTCCAAATTCATTTATTTGTTGGATCATGTGATTGGAGCCTTTGACAGTGATAGGAGCTAATCAAAGCAGGGGGGTGGCAGGGGTTGCTACTTTCAGGTGGGCTCGACCATTCGGCTCGGCATGAAGATGGAGGAAGCCTACAGAATTGCCGTAGCAACATGGGCGGCCTGGGTGAACGAGCAACTCAACCCGGAGGTGACGCACGTCTTCTTTCGAAGCTTCGAGCCGAGCCACTGGTACAGGAAGTCGTGCCTGAACAGCACCTTTCCTATCACGAACGAAACGCATCTGCAGCCCATCGGGGATTACATGCAATCTGGAGTGCTGGACAACGTATGGGATACGTTGCACGTACGAGCGACCTTACTCAACATCACAAAGCTTTCCTCCTTCCGTCCTGATGGCCATATCTTCAATTACAGTCGTGCAGGTCCTCGCTTTGACTGCGCTCATTGGTGCCTTCCTGGCGTTCCTGATATCTGGAACGAGCAGTTGTATGCCTTGTTACTCCTCCGAGCTCGTGCCCAATAATGCACTGAATCCCTTCTCTCCCACCTTGGATTCTGGACATCAGTGTTGGTGGCGTTACGAGCGGTCACCTTTGGCTACTAAAATGTGAGCATTGTCCACAGCACAATCAGGTTTTGCAGCAATATTTGAAGAAGCTGGGGTAGTAGCTCCTGAGATGTGCTATTAGCAGCAGCAGCAGGTTCAGCGACCCTGCGATTTTGCACGAGACGGACTTTTGAATTCGGAGTTGGTCGACGACTTTTGAGGTTTTGGAGTAGTTATTGTCTGCCTTCATTGTTATGAGGGTGTGGAGGCAACAAGTCGAAGTGTATGGATTCCGTGTGGCCTTGAAGCCAACGGAGTACAGGTCAGTTAAGGATCTGCATTCTTTTTACTGTACCAGCATTGAGTACAATTGTACTATATAACCATTTTTGGCAGCTGTCTTCTTTCTTTGTGAGCTAGGAGCTGCTGCTGTCGCACATTTGGCTGCTTTTTCCTTGTCAAACTCGATTGTACCAGTGCATTCTTGTTACTTCAAAAATCATGGTGAATGGATAAGTATCGTGGTGTTAGATTTTGGAGATTACTAAAGAGAGTGCTAAATTTCAGATTTCCTATTCCCAGTGTAAGTAATTTTCGTGTATATGGAAAGTGAGTGGGATGATAGTCAAAGCGGATTCATCATTTTGTTATGAGTTTTTGAAAGTGTACTCACAGGTGTTTCTAATATGGTGCCCTAATTTGACACCTTATAATGTTTGGAACGAGTACATGGTACTGTTGATGGTATGTGAAGCTATTGTGTACATATGGGTGAAGAAGCCTAGCTCTTCATTATTGGTATTGCTCCAGTTTTGAGCACTCTCCCTTATGCTTTACTGAATTTTGTTGAATAAGGTGATGTTATATTTTACAATTCAACGCATGGGTTCTAGGGATATGATTGGCAATGGGTGCTTCTATCTTAGTTGTTCATATGCTTGAATTACTTGTGGATAGTGAATACATGGCAACATCTCTATTTTGTCCCTAGTAATCTTTCCGTGTGTGTGCTTAGTGAATACACACTAATATTCTTTCATGTCCTAAGTAATATGTGGGCATGTGGATATCGCATGCTTTATACACGTGTGAATAGTACATTTATATATATATACAAGTTCAAAATTTTGAAGCTTGGTTTTGAGCATATAAATTAGCTTGTAGCAATGAGTATGCCAAAGTCACTTATATGCGTTGATTTTTAATTGCTATGAACTTTGAAAAAATTCCTAAGTTGTGTTACGAGACAATTGTTAACCTTTCTACATCAAAGCATTTGCTATGTATCCTTAGTCAAATGAACCATGGAACATCGGAGCCTTTCACCGTGGATGATGAGGGAGTTGGGAAGATGATTCCGGATGAAAAAACGTTGTCTATTGTTCAATATCAAATTTCAAATTCATTCATCAGATACAAGGTGTCTGCTTCAACGTTCTAGGGTTGACTTTTGCAACTTAACAATCATACCATGAATAAGCTTTTAGATGACAACTAGGTTTTATTTGCAACAAGTGCATCATATACAAGGGAACTTATTTACAAACTACAAGCAAGTGATGTTGTTAACTTTATGTGAACCAAACAAGCATTTATATATAAGATATTCATGTTGCACATAAAGTTGTTGAGTTTTTGTCGGAGCTTGCTATACTCAAATTTTGGTCTGTAGAAGGAATATTGTAAGAATTTTATCCACGTAAGGGTATACATGATTAAATTCTTTTGGCACAAAAACTCACCATTCAATGTGAACTTTAGGCTTGGTAGTGCAAAATATATTTGCACAAATGAAATGTCTATTTCTTGGTACTTCATAAAAAGCTGGATATATGCATAAGTAATAGCTATCTTAGATTGACATCTTAGATCCTAAGATTTTGAAATAAGACTCCTAGTACAAAGACATCTTCTCAAGCGAGAGCTTGATTAAGGCTCACATCTCATGTAAGCTTTGTTACGGATGGTTACATGTGCAAGCAAAATATGTTGTTAGAGTATTAAACCTTAATTTTGTTGAAAGGGAGTTATTTTTCTAAGCCAACTCATTTTCTAGTGCTCAAAAAGTCGCAACTAATACACTTGTTTGAACAATTTGGTTTGTTTATCAAAGCTTGTGATATTGGGGAAGTTCTAGTGATATTATAGAAATAAACTGAAATATGGGGAACGTGCATGATATTAAAAAAAAGGTGCCATTCTAAAATGGCATATAAGCCTCAATGCCACGTTGGTTCACCAAAATGGCACATGAATTAACGCCATTTTAACAGAATTTAGGTTATTGATGGTATGAACAAGGTTTTTATTTTGGATAATTTCATTAGCTGTTGTAGTCGAATGTAGATGAGTTGGATATAGGTCGCAAAGCTTTATTTACACTTTCCCACACACCGATGTAGATGAACGATACTTAGACAGAGATAGAGAAAGTGTGGTCCCTTCCTGAGGGGCGGGCGTGAATGAAGTGTCCGTTCATAATGCTAATATCTCGATAGCAACTGGACAAGGGGAAATTGGAACGATACTTATACACCAATGTAGATGAAAGTGTAAAGATCTTGTCTTTAAGAACGTTTGGAAACCAGATGAACTTCGAAGCGTCCTCAAACCCATTGTTATTTATACTACCTAGGCTCAAATTTAGGCTAACAATGTCTTAACCCCTTAACCCTTAAACGTCATATGCTGTCCTGATACCACACCCAAAATCTCTTTTAAACTCCACTTTTAGCATTATTCTATTTTTAATTTGCATGAGCTCTATTCTAAGAAAGTATAGATCTCTTTAAGGTGCTCAGATTGGAATTTTAAAAATTCCATTTGGTGTAATGGAGTGTAAGTTATGAGCAAGATTCTCTCAAAAAAAAACCCAACCCCTCGGGCTGGGTCTGACGTTTAAGGGTTAACGCCCCAAATGTAGAAAAACGACATTTTGAATGGAGGGCAACAACTTTGAAGAGCCGTAACTTCTCCAATCAAGGTGTGTTTTGGATAATATCACTTGGTTTAGGTCTCAAATCAAGTCTAGTTTGTGTGGTAAAAAATTGGAGACCCATGAAATAAATGAAGAATTAATGGCATGCATTTTAGTGATGACCGCTCTTGTTTTTGGGTTTCCAAGCATAGGGCATGTTGTACCATTGTAGGCCACTTATCTGATATCAAAAATAGTTTTTGGTGACTTCTTTTTTTCATCATCATGATCTCAAGGTGAATCATAACAACGTTTCAGTTGGAATTTTTTTGATCCATATACTTTTGCTATTGGATTTTCAATGATGTTTGGTCAATGAGAAAGTGAAAAAATGAATGATATTTGAGAAGCTATATCTCCTTCATCCTTCATTGGATTTCAACTTTATTTTCTAGTATAGCTTCCAATTAGAGTCTATTCTTAGCGATAGAAATCTTGAAAAGATCGAAGATGTTTTGAATGAGTGCAAAGGGTCTAGTTTGGACTATTTTTCTTTGAATTTTTTTGGCAATTCTCACCATTGCCAGGCTATTATTTGAGCTAAGAATTTTTTTTGATGATTTTTTTTTTGCGATTTTTGCGATAAGGTTCTATTGAGATGAAGGTGAAAAACTTTGTAGTCCGTGATTTTTTGATTGTGATTGGTTCGTTGGTAGAATTTTCACTACAAGTGAAAATGATAAAATTTTGTAGCCTATTTTGCATACCAATACGTTACGATCTCGCGATATGTAAGACCTCATGACTCAAATTTTGGTCCACGTGACCTACAACAAGTCTTTTACAAGTTCTTACTATTGAGATCTCAATAGCTTATCTTCACTTTCATCTTTGTCACTTTTTTTCAAAATTGTGTTTTTTGGTTAAAAATAGGCTAAGATGTTTAGGGGTTAAGATATGTTTTACATCCAAAATAAATTCTATATATTCTTGATATAATTTTTATACTTAAGAGTTTTGTATATTAGGGCACTTACTATTCATACATGTTTAAAATATCCCTTATCCATGTGCGTGCAAATTTCTTTGGATAAAAAGGGACGTTAATACATATTGGTATCTACTACGGACATGCATACATGTCTTTTTATAGAGAAGAAAGGTCATTATTCAACATTTTTTCCCAAGTTTTTTATTTGGGACTAGTATGTGCGCGTGTCCTCTAGACACGCAAAAAGAAAAAGAATTACTGTTTAATTTTTTAGGAAGGCCCCCTCGTCCCAATGGGTGAGATCTTTATTTAATGCTCTTTAATAACTACTTCCTATCACCTGTTCTCTCATGAGTTCCTTGCTTTTTAAGCATGTCCTCCGTTCCCTCATTCCCTTGTTCTTAGTTCCCCGTCTTCTCTTCAAGTTCCCCTTTCTTAGTTTTTTTGTTACTTCTTCCCTATCTCCAAATTCCCCTTCCTAGTTTCCATCCTTTGGCCTCGTTCCGTGTACCACAACTCAACTTTTTGGTTTCCATCATTCGTTCCTAATTCACATCATTTGTTCCTAGTTCACATCATTCGTTTCTAGTTCACATTATTTGTTCATCCTTCCCATCCTTCATTCCCGGTTCTTAGTTCCTCTCATATAAACTCTTGATCTCCCGTTCACTCCTTTGCTCCCATTTTCATGTTCCATATTCCTTGTCCCTTCCGAAGTTCCGATCCTTGTTATATTATTAGGATATAATATACTCTTAATAACAACAACAACAAACCACTTACCAAAACTATTCAAAGTCTTTAAATCTCATCATGTTGTGAGGTTCCAGCCAGGGCCCGTGAGGTTCTTTGCTGACTTTTTTTTTATACTTTTTGGTAAATTTTGGCTTTTAGAGGGGCTACCGGCACTTTGATTGGCTCATAAGAAATGGAAATTCACAAAAATGTATTCTATGTTAAGAGACATAGACTCTTATCTCAAATTTTAGATTCAAAATTAAAAAATCGCAATATTTTAGCGCTTGAGCAATAAGAACAAGATTTTTCACTCTTTTGAGAGCCTGTAGATTTAGGCATCGGTATTTGTTATAAAATATGACTTTTTGGTATTAGTTTGATAAATTGGTATTATCATATACATGAGTTGATAAAACATAAAAATTTAGAATTAAAAATTTAAGAAGCTTTACTGTTCAAAATATTATGAAGTAATAAAGGAAAAACATGATAATATTACTAATTATACTCATAAGATTCAACTATGATAATTGCAATGGCAAAAATGTTTCCATGTTCCATTACAATCTTTTTTTAAGAATATAAATGAATAGATAAGATTCTTGAAAATGATTTCAAGTTTTTTTATTTCAATTGTTTTTGCAAGAGCTTGTGAAACACAACTATATATATTATTTAGTTCATTCTTACAATGAAACAAAGATTTACTACATCTCTAACCCTTAGACTCCCAGCTTAATTGTAGTCTAAAAAAACTTTCTCAAAAGAAGTTTTCAAAACAAAAGTAAGGTTAGCTTTTTAGATCTCAAAAGCACAATCTTGTACTAGACTTCTTGTAGGTCATGTGGGTAAAATTCAAAGTCATAAGGCCTCATAGATTGCAATTTATAGACTTCTAAAATTGATGTAATAAATTCATATCCATAACATCTGGGCTCATTGTTAAGAATAAGTTAGGTTATAAGATTCAAGAAACTTTTTTTATCATTTATTTAGTTGAAAAAATATTGCATATGTTGTCCATATTTTGAGTTTTCTTGTTATCAGAAACAATAATTGCAAGTTCAATAATTTTTTGAAATAGTTCTTTATATAATATAATATTGTTGCCTACATAATAAAAAGAAATTATGATACATTAGAGTATTTATAGTATTCTAAGATAAATATAACTAATGAAGGTGACAAATGATAGTTTTTATTTTATTTTATTCTACTTGATAAAGAGTAACAATAAATGTAATGGCTCGAAGTCCAATGATATTTATATACCCTAACATCTTCACAATGAGAATTATTATAATTTGACTGTATACAAATACTTGTGTAGCTTTTTTACACTTAGTAAAAAATAAAACTGATATTAGTATGTCCATTTGGGCAAGTTCACATGTATAAATAATAAATTTAGAATAATTTGTCATTATAAAAATTATAAGCGCCTAGTACAATGTCCCTTGAGTTTAGTTTGAAAAAGATGTAAATATTGAAACTTGGGAATATTGTCTCCAACAACTCTAAACTGTAGCTTGTCCAATCATAGAGCCACCTTAAATTGAAAATGACCTTTTGTAATGTAGTCATGAGCATTTTCAGTTTGACACTTCAAAACCGTGTATTTAACGGCTTTGAGCAGTTTACCTTCAATGAAAATTGATCTCTCGTGACGTACTCTTGAGCACTTCCAATTTAAAACTTGTGACTTTGTTTTCAACGGCTTTGAGCAGTCTACCTTCAATGAGAATTGATCTCTCGTGACGTACTCTCGAGCACTTCCAATTTAAAACTTGTGACTTTGTTTTCAACGACTCTCAATTGATTAATAGTTTACCTTCAAATGGAATTGACTTCTAGTGACTTCTTATTGTACATATTCATTTACAACTATATTATGATACAACCATATATACACGCTCACAAATAAAGTAACATTTTATCCAAACAAGTGTTATGCCTAAATACATGTACAACACTCTAATTTGACCTCATATTTTATGATAACCTCATACATTAACATTTTATTGTTGGTTCAATTATTCAAATACTAGTATATACGCATGTCCTCCGGAAACGCAAAAAAAAAGAAGAGTATTTCTATAATTTGTTAGTTAGCTCCCTCTCGTCCCGATAGGTGAGCTCTTTATTGAGTGTTCTTGAGAAACTACCTTATATCCCCAATTCTCTTGTTGAAGGTCTCCATGCATTTTAAGATTTATAGCATGTCCTCCGTTTCCTCATTCCCTTGTTCCCAGTTTCCTGTCTTCTGTTCTACTTCCCTATTTTTAGTTTTTTTGTTACTCGTTCTCTATCTCCAAATTCTCCTTCCCCATTTCCATCCTTTGGCCTAGTTCCTCGTTCCACAACTCCCCTTTTTGGTTTCCATCATTCGTTCCTAGTTCTCATCGTTTGTTCTTAATTCTTATCATTCATTCATGGTCCTCATTGTATGTTTATGGTTCCTATCCTCTGTTCTCAATTCCTATACTTTGTTCATTGTTCCTAGTTTCCCTCCCATGTTTCTTTAATCTCCCCTTCACTACTTCTTTGCTCCCAATTTCATGTTCCATATTCCTTGTTCCTTTTATTCCTTATTTGGTACACTTCAAAAACTACCCCGGTTTCCTTGTTGATGGTCCACTTACTTTCTAAGATTTATAGTATGTCTTATTTTCTAATTTTTTGTTGATGGTTCTCTTTCTCCAAACTCTCGTTCTCGGTTCCCATCTTTTGTTCTGCGTTCTCCATCGCCCAATTCCCCTCTCTTAGTTTCCACGATTTGTTCATAATTTTCCATCCTCCAACCCCCTTCTTAGTTTTTCTACTATTCGTTACCGATTCCCCATCCCCCAAATCCCCTTTTTAGTTTCCATAATTCGTTCCTAATTTTCATCATTTGTTCATAGTTCTCATCATTCGTTCCTGGTTCTTGTCATTTCTTCATTGTTCCCATCCTTTGTTCCTGATCCTATCTTCTGTTCCGAGTTCTTAGTTCCACTCACAAAATCCCTTGATCTCCGCTTCACTCCTTCTTTGCTCCCATTTTCATGTTCCATATTCCTTGTCCCTTCGACTCCTTATTATATTATTAGGATCTAAGAAACTCTTAATAATAATAAATTACCACCTACCATAACTCTTCAAACTCTTTAAAACTCTTCATGCGGTGTATATAGTCAAGGCCTCTTAGCTTTTTGCCCCCTTTTAAAATACTTTTGGTATTCAGTTTTGGCTTTTAGGGGGTCTATGGGCTCTCTCATAGAGAATGAAAACTCATGAAAATGTATTCTATTATGGTGTTGAGAGATGAAACATTAATTCATATGTCTTTATTGAGACCGTTTATCTTGATAACCTATTGACATTGTAAGCATGTGATGAATGAAGCAAGCGGAACATGAAGTGTTATGAGTTGCAATACCATCGCTTGGCATGACATTTAAAAGTCACCGTATCTGGCTCAAAAGATTCAATTCTTCTTAAGAAATCATTGCCTTTTACTATAGGTTATTGCTATAAGTGTGTTGATGACACTTTAAATTGTGTTATTAGTACCTCAAATTTAACCCCTTCTACTTTCAAAGTTGACAAATGAATGTATCGCAAGTATGAAAGATGCTTAAAATAATTTATTTTAAAAATCTGCCTAAAATTAAGTAAATTGCAAATGCTTCAAAAATTCACCAAAATGTGCATTTTTATGTACGTAATTTTTTTTTGTCATGAGGCATGTGCTGCAATTTGAATTTTGATACAAAAGATTTTTATTTACATGTCAAATTATTTAGTGTCATAAATTGGCCTTCCTATTCGTATTTTAACATACCCCCAAATGAGAATTTAAGCTTTTCTCTAGGTTTTTTGGTCCTATGGGCGTAAATATATTGTAAACATGTTCTTAAAAACAAAAAATTAATCCTATCATCCCTGGATATTTTTAGTCAAAAGACATGTTTTAAAAGAAAGTACCATAGATTGAAATGAAGATAGTCTCTCTAGATCTTGACCATAGAAACTTGTGATAAACTTGTTGTAGGTCATGTGGACCAAAATTTGAGTCATGAGGCCTTATTTATTGCAAGATCATAACGTGTTAGTACTTAAAAAACATCACAAAATCTCAGCATTTTCACTTTGAGGTGAAAATGCTACCAATATACTTATTGCAATGGAAAAATCACCAACTAGAAAGATGTTTACCTTCATTTTTATAAGACCCTTATCAAGAAAAATTTTATTGAAAAGAATTATTGGCTCAAATAATTGCCTTGCAATGATAAAGAGTGCCTCAAAATTTACCAAGGGAAAAAAGTTCAAAAGCAGACCCCCTTGCACAAAAATTCATGCCATGTCTTCCTCACATCTTCAATGTATTTAGGGTTAATGTATTTCTACCACTATATTTAGACTCAAATAAGAGTCGAACCTAATAGACAAATAACCCAATAGACGAAAAAAAATTCGACGGTGGATGAAGGAGGTATAACTTCTCAAGATCCATTTTTATTTTTTTATTTTTTAAAAATTAGTATAGAAACATCATTGCAAATACATACTCAAACCAAAAATCTTCCAACTACAAATTCCACATGATTGGCTTGCAATGGTAACACATGCCCATGTTTGAAAACCCTGGAACTAAAGCTACCTTCACTTCCATGATTGCCATTAATTCATACATCAATTTCTAAGCTATAAATTTTTAACACACAAACCAGACTTGATTTGGGACCTTACCCAAGTGATTACATCCAAAACGGACTCTGGATGAAGAAGTTATGGCTCTTCAAAGTTGTTGCCTTTCATCCGAAATGTAATTTTCTACATTTGGCATGCTAAGGGGTTAAACATCATGAATATATGTCTACCTTTGCCTTTGGTTTTATGGCCTCTAAACACTACTCTCTCATTCAATGATAAAATTAGTGAATTTAGTTTCAATTCTCAAGTTTATACTTTCACAAAACATGAGGAATCTAGATTTAAGATCGGATGTGAGATTAATGTACAATAGGGTCCAAGAAAGAAGGGCATTTTTTATTTTCAACTCTACCTGTTAGAGCAAGCAAGCTTAGCAAGAGAGAGAGAGGTGGAAGGCTCTCCTCTAGTATATATATATGTAAAAGAGAGAGTAGTTATCTCTAGTGATAACTTGATGATAACACAACGACCACACCTTTATTATCCAATAACTACAACTAAACTGCCCGTTTACTATCCGTGGAAGTTAATTCCAAGGTAATTACTAGGAGTTAATTCCTAGGGGTAGAAAGTTACTAGGAGTTAATTCCTAGGGGTAGAAAGTTCCTGGGTCGCCTAGGTTGTATCTCAACACTCCTCCTCGACCAAGGAACGCCTCATTAAAAACTCTTCTTGAAGTAAAACCCAATGGGAAACCTCCAAGATAGAGAAAAGAGTGCGCCCTTTACAGAAGGTCTTGGAGAGGGCGCATTCCGGCTTTATGTACTAACTCGCGGTGTTTGTATGCCGGTAGAGCCTTAGTCAGCATATCCGCGATGTTTTTCGTGGATTCAATTTTGGTGATGGCGACCTGACTTGAGTCTACAAGATCTTGCATATATCCGAATAATATTGGGTTGATGTGTTTCACTCGATCAGCTTTGATGAAGCCAGTGGAGACTTGGGCTACAGCCGCGGCATTGTCTTCAAAGATCACAGTTGGGGTTGCGGAATCTTGTAACCTGCATTGATCATAGATTGTTCTTACCATTGTTCTTAGCCATACAGCTTCCCGTGCAGCTTCGTGGAGGGCGAGAAGTTCTGCGTGGTTGGTGGAGGTGGCCGTCACGGTTTGCTTGACTGACTTCCACGAAATTGGCGCCCCGTTCTTCAAGAAGATGTAGCCGGTTTGAGATTTGCCATTGGTCTCATCCGTCCGGAACCCGGAGTCGGCGTATCCTACTATCTTTGCATCTGCAGCTTTGGTGAAGTACAAACCCAAATCTTCTGTGCCACGAAGGTACCTTAGCAAATGTTTGATGGCGTACCAATGTCGTTGAGTAGGCTTCTTCTTTGTGGCGTGCCAAAACGCTGGTTGCAAATGAGATGTCGGGGTGAGTGTGGGTGGCGAGGTACAAGAGCGCGCCGACCGCTGCGAGGTACTTGGGTTTATCCACCTCTTCCTCCTCCTCCTCGCACAGGCGGTATGGATCCTCGCCAGTCTTGCTGCGCCCGATCATTGGTGCTGAGGTCAGATTTGCATCGGCCATGCCCAAGTTCTGAAGAAGCTTGCGGGTGTAGGATTCTTGGTGGAGCAGGATGCTACCATCTGAGAAGTGTTGTATCTGCAGGCCTAAACAATATGTGGTCTTGCCTAACAATTTGATCTCAAACTGGCTTTTTAGCAAGTTCTCAACATGATGGCATTCAGGTGTTGTCCCTATAATGTTGATATCATCAACGTAAACAACAAGAATTGCATAACCAAGGGGTTTGCATAGCACAAAAATGCATGGAAGTGCTGGGTCACAGGAGAAACCTTTCTCAATGAGGAATCGGCGAAGGTGGTGATACCACGATCTGCCGGCTTGCTTCAGGCCGTAGAGGGCCTTGCGGAGATGGATTCCGACAAAGTGACCGGGAGCTGCAACTGGGACCGCGGGAAGAAAATCCGGAGGTGGCTTGATGAAGATAGTCTCCTCGAGCTCGCCATAGAGATATGCTGTAACAACATCCAGGAGTTGCGTAGCAAGGGAGAGCTGAACTGCAAGAGCAAGTAGGTACCTGAAGGATGTGCAATCCATCACTGGGGAGTAGGTTTGATGATAATCAATTCCGAGGTGCTGATTGAATCCTTGTGCCACGCAGCGGACCTTGTATCGAACGATCTCGCCGTGCTCATTCCTCTTGCGGGTGAAAACCAGCTTGTATCCAATGGGACATGTTGATAAGTTGGTGTGCAGTTTGCCGAAGACGCCACGCTTGCGGAGAGAGTCATACTCCGCTGTTAGTGCATGTTGCCAGTCGGGCCAATCTGGTCTGGCCTTAGCTTGGTCAAGGGTAGTGGGTTCAGGATCAAGGTTGAGAAGCTTGGTGGCGAAGGTTGAAACGTCGGAGATGAGACATTCGGGTTCCATGTACTGAGATTCGGAAGTCGCCGGTTCCTTGGATGATCGGAGAGACTTGGCTAGTCGTGGGCTGGGTTTCGGTTGTGGGGGTAATCTCTTCTTGGAAAGGGGTGGGTTTCCGGATCCTGGAATTGGGTTGCGAAGAATACGAGGGCTAGTTTCGAAGCTATTAGGGATCTGTTGGGCTAAGGTTTGAAGGTGGAGAAGTTTCTTAACTTCAGTTTCGGCGATTGCCGTGCGTGGATCGGGGTTCATGGAGAGAGGCTCGACGGCACGGAAGGTGAGAGGAGCAAAACTGGAGGAAAACTGAAGTTTTGGAAAAACCGTCTCTATAAATCTGCAATTTTCAAAACGGGCCTTGTGTAGGGTGCCATTACTGGGCTCTATGTACCTGATGATGCTGGGAGAATCGAAGCCTACATATAATCCTTCTAGGCGATGGGCACTAATGGTGCGGATTCGAGGTTCAGGTGCCGGTATCCAGACCTGGCATCCAAAGACACGGGGATGACGGATATTTGGTACACGGCCAGATACTAGTTCGAGAGATGTTTGGGTATTGAGCAAAGTTGGTCTGAATCGGAGAAGGGTAGCAGCATGAAGAACGGCATGACTCCACATAGAGGCAGAGAGGTTAGCATGGATCAGGAGGGGGCGGGTTATCAACTGGATTTTCTTAATGTATGCTTCAGCTAATCCGTTCTGGGAATGCTCGTAAGGAGCAGAATACGTGAGATCAATCCCTGAGGCGGTACAATAGTCTTCGAATGCATGGGATCTAAACTCCTGGGCATTATCCATTCTAAGTGTCTTGATGGGCTTATCCGGGAAGTGGTTGCGAAATCTAATGAGCATCGCGAGGAGTCTAGGGAATGCCATGTTCCGGGTGCTAAGGAGAGATAGTTCTGCATGGCTTCCAGAGGCATCAACTAGAACAAGAAAGTAGGCAAACTGACCTGAGACGGGGTTAATGGGTCCGCAGATGTCACCTTGTAATCGTTCCAGTGGTTGAGGCTGGGCCGTAGGTAGCGTCCACCGTGATGGGTACTTCGAGTACTTGCCTTGTATACATGCGGTGCAGTCATCGACTTTGGCTGCATCACTTGGGCTGAGAGTGTGGCCGGTGAGGACCGGTATCATGCGGCGCAGAAGGGTCGTGCCCGGGTGCCCCACTCGACGATGCCATATCTAGGCCTTGGGTAGTGCCGTTGTATGATAGGAGCGCAGCTCTGTAGTCGGAAAGATTCGTATCTCATACAGTCCGGAAGGTCCAGCAGGAATCTTCGTGATGGTTTGAGTGCCCACTTGTAGTGCCATGTGTTCATCATCATTTTCCAAACTTGTGGAAATGTGGATCCCATTGGAGCGCACATCCCGTGGCCGATCGGGGCTACGGGGGCGTCCGCGCATACATCGCCTTACTACACACGAGGGGGAATCCCCCGGGCAATACTATCGTTGCCCGGCCCTCCCGGAACTTGAAGTTCCGGCTTCCGGCAATGGTGAGTATTTCACACTCTTGCCAGGGTCCGCACAAACAAGATGAATCAAAGAATTCGGGTTTCCTAAGTATTGTATGAGTGGACCCGCTATCTAAGAGTGCCTTGTCTAATGGCATTGAAAGTCCAGGGGAAAGGACCATGAAATTTTCTAGATCTACTTCATTGAATGAGGGTGCATCGAGGGAGTGCACTTCCCTCTTCCCCTCTTTCAGTTTTTGAAGTTCCTGGAAAATTTCGACCCAATAGCGTGGGGTGCGGCACTCGCGCGCGTAGTGCCCTATACGACCACAGTTGTGACAAGCCCCTCTAGATGACTCGGAACGGGAAGATTGACTAGACGACGATGATGGTCGTCGCGACGCGATCATAAGGCTCACAACGGTCCTGGTAATACCGTTGATAATCGCGCGCGATCGTCACGGCGGTCGGTCAGTTGTCGGTTGTCACGGAGTCGAATCTTGGTTGTCGCGATGGTAGTTGTCGCGATTGCTTGAGTAGCGGTTGTCCCGGCCTCGGCCACGTCCTCTGCCGCCGCGTGGGGGTCGTCGTGCGGCCTCGGTATTGTTGGCTTCTACGGCTTTTGTTGTTGGCGTGGTGGAGAAAACCGGAGCAGCTGCTGGCGGAGTTGGAGTAGCGGAGGTTGTGGTGATGGGTTCGGTCGTATGGATCTCCCGCGCCGGCCGAGATTCTGCATTCTTCACAAGCAAGAGCTGCTGCTTCTCTGCCATCAACAAGTTGGACATGAGCTCAGAGTGAGTAGTAAATCGCATGTTGCGATCTCTGCTTGCAAGAATAGTCATTGCGGTGGAAAAGTAGATAAGGTTTTGTCGATGAGGTCAGCGTCGGTGATGCGTTCGCCACACAGTCGGAGTTGAGCAGATAAACGGTGGAGGTCGGAGTTGAAATCATGGATGGAAGGGAAGTCCATAACACGAAGGTTCACCCATTCGCTCCGGGCTTGAGGAAGCAGCAAGTCTTGGTGATGTTCAAAGCGTGCTTGGATTTGAGACCACAGGCTCGCCGCGTCCGAAATCTGCAGGTACTGTTGGCGTAGTGAGGTCTCCATGTGACGGCGTAAGATCATCAACGCTTGTTGGCACTTGGAGTTTGGCATCCCCTCCGCCGTAGCTCGGTACAAGGCACCTTCAAGTTCTTCCGCTACCGGGTAGGTGTGAACGTCGCTTGTCCATTCGAGAAAATTGTTGCCGTCTACTGCGAGAGCGTCAAAAAGCAGAGCTTGGGTACGAGACTCACGTGCGGTAGTCATATTGGTGCAAATGCTGAGCACCTGCCACAAAGATGGCCAAAGAAAGAAAAATGTCGAAAATAACGAAAGTGGGCTGCGGGGAGCGAGCGGGACAACAACGGTGCGCAAGGGGCGTGGGGAAAACCAGCGATCTGCTGCGAGGTAGAGGAGCGGAACTTGCTCCGGGCGATGGCTCATGGACACCGGCTAGACAATTTGGTCCCAAAGAACCACACGAAAGAATTAACTAGAACAAACAGAGAGGAATAAAATATCTTCAGGCAACAGAGTATAGGCTAAATGAGGTTGTGTCTATTGTTCGGCAGGGCTGCGGCTGTTGTAACAAAACAGCAGCAGTGCATGTAGCAAAAGAAAAATAAAACAAATAAAACGAGTAAGTAACTATCCTTCTCTCAGGTGTCACTTCTAAAAGGAAAGATAAAATAGCCACAACCACCAAGGAAAGCAAAACTAAGGAATAGAGCAAAGCATGTGCTGATAACGTGTTAGAGCAAGCAAGCTTAGCAAGAGAGAGAGAGGTGGAAGGCTCTCCTCTAGTATATATATATATATATATATGTAAAAGAGAGAGTAGTTATCTCTAGTGATAACTTGATGATAACACAACGACCACACCTTTATTATCCAATAACTACAACTAAACTGCCCGTTTACTATCCGTGGAAGTTAATTCCAAGGTAATTACTAGGAGTTAATTCCTAGGGGTAGAAAGTTACTAGGAGTTAATTCCTAGAGGTAGAAAGTTCCTGGGTCGCCTAGGTTGTATCTCAACACTACCCACTTCAAATGCCTCCATAGAGATTAAAAATTGATGGTTTATCTTGAAATTTTTAACATGAACCTGAAATCAAGTTGTTACTATGCCTACCTAACTTGAAGACCAAATAATTCACCAAAATAAAGTTATTTAAAATCTACCAATATATATGTAACTCTAGAAAACGTTGTACCCCTACCAACTTTGATAACCTCCCAAGAATATTCATCTTTTAGACTTGACATTTTTTTCCATATATTGCTAAACAAATTGGTTTCTATCGAAGAAAAAATCAAAGTGAGGAAAAAATAGTTGAATTCTTAGGAGGTTGTCAAATTTGGTAGAAGTGAAACTTTCTCCACAACTCCTACATTAGTAGATTTTGAGTATTTTTTTTTTGGTGAATTAATTGGCCTTGAAGTTTGGTAGGCATACAAACAACTTGGTTTCTTGGTTTTTCCACGTTCATGGTAAAAATCCTAAAGTAAAATACCAATTTTTGATCTCTCCGAAGGCTTTCAAAGTAGGCCAACTTGAATTTCACCAAGAAACCAAAAACGCCATTCTACCTTGGACCCTACGGTACAAGTTACATACTAAATCTTACCATTACATACTTCAAATGTACATGTTACCCCCACATGTTTTTCCAAATTTGCATTGAAAGGGCACTTTTGAGAAAAGAACATGAAATTTGGGTCTTAAAACTTTAAGAGTTTAGCAATTTCACTCATGCACTTTAATTAATCTAACAAGCCACAACTGTATAAAATAGTGAATATTCTTGTGAGAATGTTGTATTCTGACACCGTATTATTAGCAAGTGAATATTATTGAACCCCCCAAACAATAATTATATTTAGCTGTACAAACAATTTATTTTAAGGGAGAGAACAATTTTACTATTAATTTTCTAGGAGACCATTGTACCTTTGATGATTATATTATCTACTCAGGATATTGCACCGCTGTAAAGGTTGTTTAGGAATATAGAATAGTAATTTATGTACAAATAGTTCGTATAATCATACATGTGAAAAATTGTTGTTTATGCAAGTTGGTGATGTAATCATAAAATCAAGTTTTTGAGTCTAAGGGACGTTTTACATGGAGAGTCAAGGTCAACAACTCTTCAAGCCAATTCACTCACATTCTGAGCTCAATTGGGTCAATAGACCGCTTGGGGAACACATCAATCAATAATTAAGGTGGGGGCCAATTCGTAAAAGAAAAAACAAGGACATGGAGCCAATTCATAGAATATATTACCGGCCCCTGGCCGCGGTGGTCAGCCCGGTAACATGTGGTAATATCGTAGATCATGACCACGGCCACGGTTGTCGGGGTGATAAAATACGACTTTTAGAGGTCATTTTCTAAAGATCAAAGGGATGTCCGAGGGATGACGATACATTGATCGGACATGTCCGTCCGATTCTAGTACATGAACAACCGCCAACCCCTGCCTAATTCTCCATTAAAGTCCTGATAGCCATTCAAGATCCGATAAATAACCGATCATACATTGAGTCAACATAGAACACATGAAAACTCATGACATCTTGATTTGCCAATGGCTCCCTCAGATTTTTCTTTCACGTGGGAAAATGAAATCAACTTACAAACCACTGATTAATACATTCCATGTTATATTCCATGTTATATTGAATGAAAAATAATCAACAACCTACATGGAATCCATTGATTTTTTTTTTTCTTTTTTTTTTTTCTTTTTTTTTTTCCAAAGCTGGTGAACAACATGCAACTCTGTAGAGGTCTACAATTTCACAATTTCTTTTGAGGAGGAATTACCTTTGGATCTTCAATACCACAAATGGATCTAACTCTTGAGTGTCCAAATCTTAAGTCTCTACACTTCAGCCAAATCGAGTTTGGTTAGGAACAAATCACAAACTTTTTTTTGGAGCAAACATTTGGAAAACCAGATTTTTTTAAATTTTTGTTTTTTGCCTACCTGAGCTCCACTCTTTTCTACAAAATTGCAAAAAGGTGATTTAACCTTTGCACTGTATTTCCATACCTACACAAAGCTTGAACAATTAACATAAAAGCTTCAAAAAACTTGCATAATATGTACTTTTCTTATAACAAACCCATCACAAAAAAATGTCCAGATCTTTTTATTGTGTAAGCATAGTCCCCAACAATGTAAAATGGTTTCCCCTAATAAAATTTTTTTTTAAAAAAAAAAAAAAAAAAAGCACACAAAGATTTATTATTCTTTTCTTTTCTTTCTTTCTTAAAAACAAACTTTGAATATAATCTTTCTTTTTAAAAAAATAAAAAATAAAAAAATTATAAAAAATCCTCAAGAGTAGAAGTATGCTTCGTAACAGACTTCGCAATACTATACGTTTGATACCATCCTGAGACGGACATGGAGTGAGGAGCATGGTAAATTAGAGGGAGCAAACGGGAAGGTACGCAAAATCAAAGGACATTCTGGGGCCATACATGCCAAATCTAAGCGAATAAGTAAAGGAGTAACAAGGCATCACATCTGATAACTTATTGATGGAGGTGGGTAGAGTCGAGGTTAGCATGTCGAGTGTGCGACCTGACAAATGGTGACTACTACATGACCCTTCTCTTCATTATTCATTCTTCATTACCCTCCCCCCCACCCCACCCCCACCCCACTCCACTCAGCGAGTCCCTTTCGCCCCCCCCCTCCGTTGAGGTACTGGCCATTCCTGTCTTTGAAGGTCCTCCTCCCCCCTCCCCCCAGCGGCGGGGAGTCCTCTGCCCTTGCGCCTCGTAGTAGTCTCGCTTGGTAGTACGTTACAAGCCTGACAGTCACCCCACCCCACCGGATTCAACTCAACCCTGCCATGTCCTGCCACTTATATCTTTGACAAGGTACCATTCATGCATCATATATAATTCGTGTACTGCCACATGGAATTGGATTTTGAGCCCCAATGCTTCTTGACAACACCAAAAAAATTAAGCGACTTTTGTAGAGCCCTTTTTCTAGAGCGAGACCTTTGTGCGTGTGGCCGGAATGGACGTGCAAATCATTGTTAGAAGAGTCTAGTGGTTGAATTTCTTTTCTAGCATGTCCCGAGAAGAATGACTAGGTTTTGGCATTTAAGGATTGAAGCTAAGAGAGAGAGACTATCTTTGTGTAAACATATTGAGAATTAAGTTTGAAGATTGGCATGTATCATGAACAGAGTTTGTATTTTGAAGAAATGAGACAGTTTGAATTTTGAATATGATGAATTAATTTAGGGTCATTTTTGAATTAAATGGGTTTTCATCCATTCTTATCATCATCATCATTTGATGTTTACTTGTTACTAACATTTTGATGTTGATGTGGTAAGCTGATTTCAAGCATATGCAAGTTTATCATGTGCTTTGGAATTGTGTGAACTTAAAATGATGATGATGATAAGATGACCCTAAAATGTTCTTACATCTCCTTTCTCTTTCTGTATATATTATTATCTATTTTTAAATTGTATTTATATCTGAAAATATGTTTATGAAAGTAATACTACTCAAATTTGTTGGAACTTTTACCAAAACTCACAAGATCAAATTTAGATTTTTTTATTTTTGGTTTTATGTTTTTCCCAACAATTTAAGATTTTAAAAAAATAAAAAATAAAAAATAAAAAAATCTTCCTACTGAAATTCACAAGCTCATATTGGTGACATTTCACTCTCACTTTTCCTCAAAACCAAAAACGTTGATATTATTGAGTTTTACCATATTGTTGTTTTTGTACCTTCTTCTGGAAAATAATGTGCATGAAGGTCTTTTGATAAGTATCTACGATTTTGCATTGGCACATACTCAACCTAGTTATTTACATGGGAAATAATATGTGCAAAATATGAGGTAATAATCATCAAGTAACTCTTTGCACAAAAAAGACTATGTTGTTTTTTAACAATGATCGGAAAGAGTTTTGCGTTACCTTTGAATGTTATAATCTCATAGAATGGTAAAGATTCAACGACTGAAATTTACATGGTAGTACTGATAGTAACAAGATTTGAAATTCAATTTTTAAAAGTATTAAAGCACACTAATGACACTAACCATACACCAATTCCCACAAGGTGGTAGAAAACTGGAGTCTTTGTTGTTAGATATTCGAAAACACTTGGGCCTTTAGAGGTTAAACCCTGAACAAGAATGGTGATTTTTGGAAGACTGTAACCTCAAAATTGCCATTTCCTACCTCTATGCACTCATGGGGGTGTAAATCAACTTTTTTTCTCTCTTTTAAAAACTTCCATCTATAAGATCTTGTAGTCAAGACTATATCAAGTTATTGTTCCAAAATTGATTATTAGATTTTTACCATTTGAGAGATCATAACATCCAAAGTTCGTTTCTCAAGTTTTCGGGGCATTGTAAAGATTGTTTTGAATTCTTTGGAGGCTGCCTTTGTAAAATTGGTGAATTTTTTGATTCAAGTCACTTTGGAACTCAACCCCTAAAAGTCCCCAATGTCAAACAACAACATTTTGGATAAAAGGAAAAAACTTGAAGAGCCTTACTTCTTCATCCGGAGTTCATTTTGGACAAAATCACTCATGTTGGGTCCCAAATCAAGTCTAGTTCGTGTGTTACAAAGAGCATAATCATACAATGACAATGAATTGATAGCATGCATTGTAGCAAAGGCAACTTCTCTTAGTGGGTTTTCAGACATAAAGCATGTTTTAGCGTTGCAAGCCTATTATGTGAAATCGAATATAGTATTTTAGAAAATACATAGTCTTACTTAAGATGGATCCCAAGAACTTTCTAGTTGAAAGATTCTTTATCCAAATACATTTGGTAGTGGATTTGAAATAATGTTTCTATTATGGAAAAAAGTGAAAATATTTTCAGGAGTTAAATCTCCTTCATGCACCGTTGGATTTTGAATCGGTTTTCTGGAATAGATTCCATTTAGAGTCTACTTTTAGTGATAGGAAGCTTGATCCAATCAAAAATGTCTTGAATATAGAGAATGGGTCTAACTTTGAGGCATAATATGAGTACCTTACGTTGCCAATCAACAAGCGGAAGAGATTATTACCATGAAATCAATACATGTGTAGTAGGCAATACTAAAGGAATATATAAACACAAACAATCTTAGAATCTTTCTTTCCTGGTTCAGAATCTTGAAAAAATCATCTGGGCAAGAAATTGATCTGCTTCTTGATGTATCATATTTCCCAGCAATGTAATACATTGTTAAGTTCAACAGTCAAAACCAAAAACAAAAAAATTAAAAAAAGAAATAAAGTCTTACATGAGTATCACCCAATTATTATACAGCATCATTTTACAGAAAAGATGATGTCATGTCCAAATTCCATGTGAGAAAAACCTAATATTTTATGTTGAGCAACAGGCAGAGAGGATGGGGGCAGCGCAAATCCTCATAAATGCTCGAGAATGGGAATACGGGAGGCCCCCATGCCATGGCCGATTGTAGCTAGCTGAAATGGTTCTGGGCCGGACACAATTAGCGATTGTCAGATTCATACTTGCTGCCACAGGATCCCCCCGCATTCTCATAAACTTGAATGACACCTTCTTATGACTCACCTCCAGGAGCAGCAGTATTGGTTACTAATGCTCACTGCCCTGCACTGCACTGCAGCATCTTTGTCATTTCGGTCAAGAAAATTTGCATTGCCAGGCCCGGCCCCCCTTTACCATGCGACATGATGATCATGAAAGCGCAATTTGAACTCTGCTACCACAGTATTTGAACTCCTGAATTCCCATTTATTAAACGCCACCACCACTGCACAGTCTTATTCTTCCATTCCTTGCTATTGGCCGGGGGCATCGAGTGGTGTGGTGTAGGGGTGCTCGAGACCACCGGCGGAGGAATTGCACGTGGACATTCTTGTCGTAAACAAACTCTTGCACGAGGATTGTCACTCAACATGAAGAGAAGAGGCTGCGCATAATTATGCGTATAGTCTCCATAATTCCTTTTTCGGGGCATGTATGATAGTGTCCATCACCTTGATGGGGGAAAGATGGTGTTTGTTATGGGTAAAGTGACATCGAAATTGTGTCTTTATAGATTGTGAAAAACCCCTTGCGTAGTGAGAATTTGCTCTGGTTAATGATGCAGTGCTTAAATGATTGATTCAAAACAATTTTTAAGGAAATAAAAATAAGCGTGTGCATGTTTGACAACCTACACTAGTGGGAGGACGTGGTATTTTCACAAGAATTTTTACTAGGAATGTCTCATTTTACTATATTTTGTGGAAGTCCTTGAGGAATGAGTCAATTAACTTGGTGGAAATACCACACTTTAGTGTTGTAGTCTTGTTGGATTAGCCTAGGTAAACTCTAAAAGGTTTAGCAACAAGTATCGTGTTGCACATTGTTAAGTAGGGAGAGAAGTGTTTTATAGAAAATTTTGGTCATTGGTTTTTGGTGGCCAAGGAGAAAAATTGTTGTTGTTTTGGCTTCAAAGTAACATGGGAACATTGTTATCCCCCTTGATGCTATAGGATTAACGATCAATATCAATATCCTAAGAAAAGATTCTTACATGTATATGTCCCTAGTGTTGGGAAGAGGATCTTTTGGATGAAGGGCTGAAACTTTGAAGAGCCATAACTTCTTTGTACAAAGTTTGTTTTTGACAACTTACTTGGGCTGGGTCAGAATCAAGTGTAGTCTATGTGGTTAAAAACTGCAGACACATACACGAAAGAATGGATTTATGGCATGTATTATTGTGAAAAAAACTTGTTTTTGTTCTTGGGATTTCAAACATAGGGTAAAATTGGCTTGCAATAGTAAAATTTACTACTGCAAGCCAATTCCGTGAAATCAAAAATATTTTGTCATGAACTTTTACATAAAGATCAACTCCAAGAGCTTTCTAGTTGGAGGAACCTTAATCCAAATAATTATGGTTTTGTTATGATGTTTCTAAGATGAAAAAACTTTTTAAAATAGAGGAATTTTGAGGAGCTATATCTCCTTCATCCACCATCGGGTTTGAACTTCATTTGTTGAGTTGGATCTAGTCTAATACTTGTGATAAGAGTAATTTCTTAATCCAAGATGTGAGGTAGATATAATGTTCATTTTAGTGCAATGGGTCTACATTTTGGACTATTTTCCCCTTTGTGAGTTGGTTGGTAGTTTTCACCATTGCAAGGCTATTATTGAAGCAAAAATATCTTTTTGATGAATTGTTTTGGTACAAGAGTGTTACTGAGTCGAAAATGAAAAAGTTTCTAGTTGATGATTTTTTCCATGTAGAAGAATTTTCACTCTAAAGTGAAAATGATGAAATTTTGTATCCTTTTTTGCTTATGAAATACAATATGATCTTACAATCTATGAGGCCTAATGACTCAATATGTCCTTGGGGTATTTTCAACCAAAAACTCATTTTTGAAAAAATTGATATATAAGAAGATAAAGATAAGCTTTATAGATTTCAACCATACAAACTTGTAATAGACTTGTTTTAGATCATGTGGATCAAAACTTGACTCATGGAACCTTATTGATTGCAAGATTATAACATTTTGGTGCGCAAAATAGGCTAAAAATAACTATCATTTTCACTTTGAAGTGAAAATACTACCAAAATGAAGTTTGCAATTAAAAACCACCAACTAAAAAGTTTTTCACAACGACTCTAATGTACCAAAATATCTTGGCTCAAATAGTAGCCTTGCAATGGTGAAAAGTGCCAAACATTTTAAAAAGAAAAATAGTCCTAATCTAAACTCTTTCCACTCAAATATATGCCTTGTCTTCAATAATCTTTGATTGGGTCAAGGATTCTACGACTAAAATTAGGCTATAATTTGAATTCATCTCAAGAAATAAAGTCAAACTCTAATGGTGGATGAAGAAGATATAGCTCCTCAAATATGATTTATTCTTTCACTTTTTTCATTGAAGAAACATCGTTGCACATTCAATACCAAGGTTAACCAGATCAAAATTCTTCCAATTAGACAGTTTCTAGGATGCACCTAAAGATCAAACTTACGTATAAAAAATTCATGAATAATTATTTCTGATCTCACGTAATTGGCTTGCTGAATGCCAAAACATACCAGATGCTTGCAACCCAAAAACAAAAGCTACCTTTACTAAAATGCATGCCTTTTATTCATACTATATTTTATGTATTTTCACTTTTTACTACACAAACTAGACGTTATTTGTGACCCACCCCAAGTGATTTCGTCTAAAACAGAGCCTCGACGAAGAAGTTATGGCACTTCGAAGTTTCTACATTTCATCAAGAATGTAGTTTGTCGACATTAGGGTTAAAGTCCCCTACCAATCTTTTCAATTTTGTACAACAATGTTTTAATAATTTTTGACAAACTTAAAAGCACTTATGCTAAATCTTAATGAATCAATCCCTAAAATGAAACATTAAAAAAATCGCTTACGAAGTAATATCCCCCATCCATTTTTGAAAAACATCAATTGGTAGACAGAATATTAAATAAATCTTTGACATGGATTTTATACGTGATTAAAATTCTCTGCTTTGACGCTGAGGTGGACCTTAGTCATGGTTGGTGAGCAAGCAAAAGTCAGGTGAAACAAAACTCCATTAAAATTGCATATGACTCACCTAAGTAATGCTACCGAAAAAAATAAAAAAAGCCCTCCATTAATTTACTCAAAGAAATTTTGTTGAACAAAAAAATAAAAGTTTCAATTGCATGTATTAGATTAACTCTATAGATTCTTAACCCCTGAACGTACTTGGAGTATTATTAGCCAAAAACTCATTTTCAAAAAAAGTGATATAGATGAAAATAAAGATAAGCTATTAAGATCTCAACCATACAAACTTGTAATAGACTTGTAGTAGATCATGTGGACCAAAAATTGACTCATGGGACCTCATAGATTGCGAGATCATAACATATTAGTGCGCAAAACAGGCTACAAAATACCATCATTTCCACTTTGAAGTGAAAATACTACCAACATGAAATTTGCAATCAAAAAATCAGCAACTAGAAAGTTGTTCATCTTCATCTCAAAGACACTCTTGTACCAAAAAAATTCATCAAAAAAAAATCTTGGGTCAAATAGTAGCCTTGTAGTTGTGAAAACTGCCAAAAAATTTACAAAGGAAAAATAGTCCAAAACTAGACCCCTCCCACTCAAATCCATGCCTTTTCTTCAATATATCCTCGATTGGGTTAAGGTTTCTACCACTAAAAATAGACTATAATTGGAATCCATCCCAAAAATATAAAGTCAAAATCTAACGGTGGATGAAGGAGATCTAGCTCTTCAAAAATCATCCATTTTTTTCACTTTTTTCATTGTAGAAACATCATTGCAAAGCCAATACCAAAGTTATCTAGATCAAAAAACTTCCAACTACAAAGTTGTTAGGATGCATCTAAATATCAAACCTATGAAAAAACATTTATGAAAAACTATTTTAAATTTCACATAATTGGCTTGCAATGGTAAAACATGCCAAATGTTTGAAAACCCAAAAGCAAAAGCTGCCTTCACTAAAATCCATGCCATTTATTCATACTTTATTTTATGAGTCTGCAATTTTTACCGCATAAACTAGACTGGATTTGTGACCTAACCCAAGTGATTTTGTCAAAAACGGAGTTTGGATGAAGAAGTTATGGCTCTTCAAAGTTTCTGCCCTTCATCCAAAATGTCGTTTTTCGACACTAGGGACGTTTAGGGGTTAAATGTCAAAATGGCTTCATGGGAATTTGGTCACCTTAATAGGAATATCAAATCATAAAATGAATGTAGAGAGTTCAAAAGTTGCATGGGAAACTAGATTTAAGAAAAAGAGGAGTTATGGTGTAGAAAATAATGAAATTAATGAAGCATTAGATTTTTAGAGTCCTAATGAGGCTAATATAAATCTTTAAAATTCAAACTTTATATCAATAATCAAGTCAATGGACACTAGAGTTTCGTAGTACTTATTAATACAGGTACTCTAACCAATCAACAAACACGTTACTTGGTAAACACGTAAATAACTCCAAGCAGACCATCTCCTATTTAATTAATTGTAATTAAAATGAATGATGTGAGTCTTCCACCACCAACCAAGCAAATTATTACCTTTAAATAGATTACATTTGAATTGAGTCATGTGAACCTCTCAATGTAAGTCAGGCCACCATCTTTTAAAGGAACATATACTTTTAACTATTAAGCCACCGCTTTTTGACGTTGTTTAAATGTAATGAGTCAGATGAGCCTCTACATACCAAATTACATGTTTCAACTAGTGTGTGTACATTCTGAACCACACGAACCCTTGATAAGTGACGCACCACCTTTTGAAGGTGTATACACATTTTATATCGTGTGGGCCTTTTAACATCAAGCTATCGCTTTGTGATGTTGTATGATATTTTAAGTTACGTATACCCCTAGATATGAAGCCACCGCCTTTTGATGGTGTATACAGATTGTGAGCTACATGGGCCTCTAAATATCAAGCTACCTTCTTTTAACAATGTATAAATCTCTTGTATTATAAATTTTATTTAAAATGCAAAAAGTGGTATATAAATATTCTGAGCCAAGTGGGTAGATAATTATAAAGCCATCGCCTTTTGGTAATTTATGACCATTTTGAGCCACATGAGCATGGTAAATACCATACTATTGGCGTTTGACGAGATAAAATTCATTAAGTGTTAAAAGGTTGTGTATAAACATTTTGAGTCATGTGGGCATTGTAAATACCATAACACCGCCTTTGACAGTGCAAAAGTTACGACGTCAAAGAGGCTAAGTATAAATATTATAAAGCCACCGGTACCACCTTTTGGTAATGTTTGATCATTTTGAGCCATGTGGGCATTGTTGGTAATGTTTGATCATTTTGAGCCACGTGGGCATTGTAAACACCATACCATCGCCTTTTGAGGGATTAAAGTTTTTGAAGTATAAAAAGGCGGTGTATAAACATTTTAGACCACGTGGGTCAACAAATGTAAAGTCATCGCCTTTTGACAATGTATGATACTTTCAAGCAACGTGGGCTCTGTAAACACCATGCCACTGCCTCTTAATGGTGTAAAAATCTTGAATCATAAACTCTATCATTAGCATTAGCAAGGTGGGCTCTGTAAACACCGTGCCACCGCCTCTTAACGATGTAAAAATCTTGAATCATAAACTATATCATTAGCATTAGCAATATGGGCTCTGTAAACACCATGCCACCGCCTCTTTATGGTGTAAAAATCTAGAATCATAAAATCTATTATTGGCATTAGCCGTATCAAATCCATGCCACGGCCTCTTAACGGTGTAAAAATCTAGAATCATAAAATCTATCATTAGCATTAGCAACGTGCCCTCAGTAAACACCATGCTACTGCGTCTTAATGGTGTAAAAATCCCAAATCATAAAATCTATCATTAGCATTAGCCGTATTAAATCTTGATTTTATCGCAATCTACTAAGATACGCAAAATATCATACTCCCTCTCTCCCATTCATATTGTTCAGTAGGTTCTCTCAATCTACCTCGCAATGTAGATTTGAGAGAACCTATTGTACAATATAAATGGGACAAATGGAGTATTAGACAAGCTTTTGGTGAAATAATAATAATCATGAAACTAATTACATCACGAGATTGGATGGCGTTAAATCATTATATGGCAACACTATAAAAATTTCTCTTACGAAAACTGTAGCTCTATGATAAATATGGCCCGCACAAATAAAGGCTCCCAGTGTCCTTGGCTCCACAAGAAAGTGGGCTCGGACCGAGGAGGGGCAATCCGACCAGCAAAGCGCAAAGCCCGGGGCGGGACGAAAATTCGCAGGGTATACTGGGCAGGTATCAGCCGAGAGCCGGGTGTCGACGACGGACGACCAGCGGACGACGACGAATGGTGGGACCCATTAGGGCTTCGAGCACCGGGTCTGCCGGTAAGTACGGGCTGGAGCGACTCGGGAGAGACGAAGGAAGGAAAGGAGGGGGGGAGGCCCTGGCGGGCGGGCGGGCGGGGAAGATTGTCGTTGTTGGCTTTTGGTGGCAGGCTCTGTCGCCGTGAGCCTGGACTCAGTGCCCAAAAGGCTCACAATAGACTAGACTTGCTTTGGGGGCTGCCTGACTCGAGTTCAAAGCTTGTGCTCCTGCTCCCCTCCTGCTCAGCCTACTGTCCATTCTCTCCCTTCCCCCTCCCTTGCTAATCACACTCCAGCACCTTCGCTTCGTGATGAGCGGGCGCGCTGGACGTTGCGGTTTCGGGGTTTGAGTAGATGGTCTGGTGCGGAGGTGGCATGATCGGGGCAATTCCGTGGAGGCCACTGTAGAGTCGGGCCATTGCTGCGAATTGTGACGCGTCAAATAATATATTTTGCCCCTGGATTGAGAGCGGTGGTGGAGCGGAGGCAGTAGCAGGTCGTGCGTTTCGACAACGTGGTTTCGTTTCTTTTCATTATAATATATATTTTTAAGCTGCTGGCAGTACGTGGTGGTGCGTTTAAGAGTTCGCCAATTGGTGAAGACGACGTTTGGACGCCCGCAGTGGTGTTGTTGTTGGCGTGTTGTTAGAAATGGCGGTAGTCGCTCAGCCCACTGAACGTATCCTTTTCCTTCGTCAATTAACGTCCAGTGGTGTTGTTGTCGGCGATCGCGGTTATTTCTTGGAAAGTAAATGGAAGTGTGTGTGTGTGTGTGTGGTTTCTGGAAGCACGTTGTACGGCAATGCAGTGTTGATAGAGAGCCTGCATATTCGTCGCGGAAGTAGTTTCCGGAGTGAGGTTCGATACACGAAAAGAACTGTGCACTAAGCTTTTTCTTCACCAAGAAGGCTGTAGCTGAGTTGAAAAGTTAGTGAGGTTTGTTGAATAAACACGGTGTGTGGAACGTGCATTTCGAAGATAGAGAGTGGCGGTAAAGTGATCGTCGTCCAGCGACTGGTCAGGAATCTTTGCTTCCAAGACTTGCGTCTGCCAGCGCTGGAATATGCGTTGTGTCGTAGCCTCTCGGTAGACGACAACGTTGCGTAGTCTTGTAACGCCATTGATCGCTTCTGTTCTATCGGGTGAACTATTTGCGTCGAATCGACTTCACTTCCAGGGCGTCGTGTCTCTCGTCTTCTTGTCAAGGCTCGGGTTTAGCTACTTGCAGGTTATTTTCTGTGCCCTCGATGCGATTCTCGAGTGACTGTCGAACGCCATAGCAATTGTGGACCACTCGGTTTTTTCAAGAGTGGGACCGTATCACGCAGCAAAAGGTGTCGTTAGTTTAGGGACGAGACTTCTCCTCGGGTGCGTGATAAAACGTTCTGGAGAGTCGCTTGCGATCGCCGAACGGGTTCAGAACGGCCTCCCTTTACTACTTGTTTGCATGACTAGAATTTCGGGACCTGAAGTCAACGCTGTGTACCGTCTTCAGGTCTTTGCTGTGTGTTGGAGGGTGTGACGACGAACTCTGGCACGTTTTCCATACCGAGACCGGTGCTCATGCCGTACTCGAATGAAGCAACTGCAAGTGCTGGTTGTATCTATCGCAGTTTGTTACGCGACTTGCATTGTACGTTGCAAGCCGCCGCGGTGTTTTTCGCGGGAGGATGTCTGTTGACGGTTTTACGGATGAATTCCTGTCGACCACAGTTTTAACTTTCTGGACATCTGTAGATACTGCGAACGTGAAATTGGGAGCTTTAGTGATCCTGGTCTGGTGAGATTCCAGGATACGTAGGCTGGCATCTCGTTGAGCCGGAGAGGATACTGTTCAGCCACAGATCATATCCAGTTCCTATTCGTGACGGCTTATATGCTAATTAGCCAGCTGACATAGTGAGAGAGAGGACAGTGACATCGGTCCATCCTCTAGTTTATCTCCGCCGTCTCGATGGGGTAGAGACGAAGGGCCTGCTCTTCTCGTGCAGTTTGTCTCAGGGGCATTTCACACCGCTTAGTTCTTAATCTATATTTCAATTTAAAAATCGGCGAGGAACGGAGTCTAAGAAACTCGACCCTAAAAATTCATAAGGAAAGAGTGAGTGTAGGTTGAGCCAATTATAGTGGACCACGGAAGTTAAATGTTTTCTTGGATGTGGTAGTAGTGCTGTCCTATTCTGTTCGTTAACGTTGTGCACTTTCATTAATTTTCAGTCTGACGACAACTCGCAATGTTACAAACTTTCTTAAAAGTCTAGTTTGTTCAATCTATCCAGTATACGACTTGTGGATCCATGAGCGGCTCTTGCAAGGACACATTTCCTTTAAAATCTCATAACATCCGCACTGTGATTCTTAACCCGCTCTAATCATCAGAAGTGAGCGAACTGCTGCAAAACGTGAAAGTCGACACAACGAAGCAAGCGGACAATGTCACTCACGAGGTTAGATGATCTATTGAACTCAAGATCTTGTACTGCCGATAGGTCCTTGAATAACGGAGAGACTTTCTCCTCTGAGTAGGAGAATTTCTTGTTTGAATATAAGAATGGGTGGCTGTGTTACGTCAATGTAAAACCTAGCAATGTGAGGCAAAACTCGATCAGCTTGCAGAAGGTTATATCCTATTCCCGCAAGAAATGTTTACAATGTCAACAAAAGGACATGAATGTTGGGTATCATTAACCGCTAGTTGCTGCAGACTACAATCTTACTTTGAGATTTTTCACTAGAGTCATGTATATGCAGGTGCCTCCAAATAACGACGAAGAAGGCTCCGATGCAAGTGGAGATGCCTCTGCATCTATAGGAACTGGCGATGCAGCGAGCACAAACGGAATACATGAGGGAGCACTAGAGGGAGGGATGTACTACGTCGGTGGCGTGAACGGATACACTGCTCAGGGCTATGTGTACGATTATCCTCACGGAGGTTAGTGTTGGCTTTATTCGACCTTCTCTTCTCCCGAATTGGCTCGTACACTGAGTCGGCTAGTGCAACATAATGGCATGGACAATTGGCTTATCATCAAAGTCTTGTAGCGATGACTTCCAATTTCTTCGAGAGCTTCTGTTTGATCGCGTATCGCACTCGCGCTTTGTTCGCAGGATACGAACCTCCTGTTGGAGTTGAGTGGGACGACTACTCCAGATATGTTGTCGATGGAGTGGAACTTCCATCTCCAGTAAGTTGTTGCAAGCAAGTGCATTTCAGTTGGTTTAGAGGATGCTTGGTTTCTGCATTCTTGGACATTCAATGCTGAAGGTGGCGTGTACTATCACTGTAAAACCGCATCCTGAGTGATAATCGACATCGCAGAACTGCGGAGCCTGTATTCTCTGCTGCTTCGTCTGGCACCTTGTATTGAGTGCTCACTGATGGAGTTTCTTGATGTGTGCAGGGTGCGTACGGTGACAATGGCGGCTCCGTGTTCATGCATGCCACCAGCTTCGGTTACTCTTCACAGCCATCTTACAGTCCGTTCACTCCTGGGACGCCTGTGCCGACTATGGGTGCCGACGGGCAACTGTACGGGCCTCAGGCCTTCCAGTATCCCAGCCACCTCTACCAACAACCGATTTCCCCCGTTGCGCAGTACATGGGATCGCGTCCAGCACCGATCAACGGTGGAGACGGAGCAGTTCCTGGAAATGGCGAGCCCAGCCCTCCCGGAGTAGATGGCAAAAACGGGGTTCCGAGGCCTGGTTACCCAGCTATGGCACTCATTCCCCCACATGGACCATATTCCAGAGGCGTGTTGCCGCTGACAATTCACGGTACAGGGTCTCAGGACGTACGATATGAGGGCCTCCGGGCCGGCGCGCCTTCGTGGTCGGATGCTAAAAAAATAACAGATGGTCAGCAGAGACCCGGGATCCCAGCAGGGATACACCCGATGGCTTCGCAACAGTACCCGGCATCGGGAATTCCTGCACAGCCATTGAGAGGATTGACTCCGTTGCAGGTAGGTTTCATTCACCCTCAAGTGGATGCATAATTACATGAGATTCAACTGGACTGTTGGAAATGATTAGGATGGCTGTTGATTCGGCTGTGATGGATCGGCGATTTCAAATGTCACGGAGGTGACCAGACAAGTCCGGGTCTATGCTCTGTATGCTGAACTGCACGAGTCAGTCGGATGCCTGTCTTGCTGCAATGAGGTACTGATGCCTGTAGATTGTTGGTTTTTAGATTCACTTACAAGCTTCCCAGCAGTCGAGGAATCCATCGGCATTGACGTCACCCAATCTTGGTCCTGGGGCGCTTGCCCGGGGTTACCCCCCGCTTTCCGGAGTGGTGAGTGGGCCTGTGAGAGGTCGCGGCATGGGGAACGTAGCTTTTGACTCGAGGTCCAATGGCCGTGGAGCATGGGTTGGTCTGGACAAGAGCAAGCAGAGGGGTCGTGGTGGCGGACTTGTCAGTAGCAGCAATGGCAGTCTTGATCCCATGAACGAGCAGAACAGAGGACCCCGCACGATAAGGAGCAGGAGCCAGCGGGCTATTCCAGGTGTTATGAGACACACTCGTGGACAAGGTGCAAGCTCGTCGGGAAACGGCGATGTGGCAAGTCCGTTCGCGAACAAGGAGCAGTACAATAAGGCAGAGTTCGTGACGAGCTACGAGCACGCCAAGTTTTTCGTGATCAAGTCTTACAGCGAGGATGATGTGCACAAGAGCATCAAGTACAATGTGTGGGCCAGTACTCCAGTAGGAAATAAACGGCTGGATGCCGCATACCAGGAGGCTTCGACGAAGTGTAGCGGGGATGGGAAGAGCTGCCCAGTGTTCCTTTTCTTCTCGGTATGTGGTGGAGTGACCTGGGTGATCCAGGTTCAGCTAGGTTTGGGGTGCTGCTTGTGACGAATGGGCTGTTTGTGGTCATGTTGCTAATGGTGAATGTATGAGATGTAAAAGTTCTGCGTCTGATTTTGTGCGAGAGGGGAAGTTGAGCAGAAGTCGTCGGGGTGGCACGTGAGGCGGATAGCAGATGAGGAGAAATGAGGAGAAATGATGGTTTAGAGGAATGGAAATGTGATTGTGGTGTGGCGGTGGGATGTTCTTCCAGGTGAACGCGAGTGGACAGTTTTGCGGCGTGGCGGAGATGACAGGTCCCGTGGACTTTACGAAGAGCGTGGACTACTGGCAGCAGGATAAGTGGAATGGTCGATTCCCTGTGACATGGCACATAATAAAGGACATTCCGAACTGCCAATTCCGGCACATAATATTGGAGAATAACGAGAACAAGCCCGTGACGAACAGCAGGGACACCCAGGAGGTAGTGACGCTTCAGCCCGTGTGTACTTGTGTAGACGAGCGGGGATAGCTAGGGAGCCGGTCTCCGTGTCGAGGACTTCTGAGTACGTCAGTGCTGCTCGTCACGATATTCTACTCAGTGGAATGTGGTTGGAGACTTCCATGAGCTTTAGCGAGTGTGGATGTTGGTGTTGCAGGAGGATACGTGGCAGTCCTTAGCATGCATCGGAATGGAACAAGGATGTGGCATAGGATGAGATGTTAAGGTGACTGCGATGTCTGATTGGAGAGGACATTAAGCGACTGGAGTTGACGACATGGTTGGCTTGGTGCATGCAGGTGAAGTTCGAGCAGGGTATTGGGATGCTTCATATATTCAAGAGCTTCGCGTCGAAAACTTCGATATTGGACGATTTTCAGTTCTATGAGAACCGGCAACGGGCCCTGACGGAGAAACGAGCGAGGCAGCAAAATCAGCAGCAACGAGAGCAGCATCGTCAGGTATGGCGAGCGATATGTTTTGTTGGTGCGTGATAGGCAAAAGTAAATGTGTGTCGCGTATATGATAGAGGCATGTAGTAGTTCTGAAGGAGTGCAGCTTTCATGAGGTGATGCCAATCGCTCGCTGAAGGAATCAAGGTTTTCGTTTTTGCAATATGTTGGTCCCTCATCTCTTGATTATTAGGAATGTCGGATTGGGTCATGCTGTCGTGTGCGAGTTTATGCGACTCTCCGTATGAATCTGACCGCTTCTGAGGTGGATTGTGTATCACAGGGTTGTGGGCGGACTGGGGAGAGCGAGTTGGAATCTGGTTCCATGGGGAAAGAGTCGACTCAGTCGAATCATGATGAGGTTGTAGATAGGGTAGGAGCTGAAAATCCTGCAGAAAGCGAAGTACCGGAGGTATTTGATGGGTCACACAGTTCGAGACTGCATCGCAGTGGAGACGATGAACGTGGCGACGGGAGCCCATCTGTGAGATCCATGTCGGATGAGCTACCTTCAGGTATAGCAGGATTGAACATCAACGACGAGAAGAAGGAGAATTCTGTCGAGCTGAAAGAGCAGAGTGAGGCAGGAGCTGCTGTACCGGAGGAACGAAACGCCGCTTCAAGTGGAGAGAAGGAGAGCTTGACGGCGGTTGAGGGACAGTCCTAGGCGTTGTGCGGGGAGGGGCATGTGGGGGATTGGGAGGGAGGGTATGATAGGAGCAGTTGTTAGTTGGCGACAGTGGAGTGATGTACCGGGAATGAAAGGCATGAACGGATGCATGGCGTCACTGGACGACGATGGCACGGAGCCACTTCGCCAGTGCGATACCGCGCGAAGTGGACAACTGTGCCGGTCAGCTGAGTGTATAGCAAATTCCTTTGAAGAATAGTGTGCAGGTACAGGCTGAAGAGGATGGATCCTCCAGATTAGCGACAAGATTACGGTGTTCCTTGTCCAATTTCGGGGAACAAGGATACACGCCAGAAATACAGAAAAAGAGAGGGAGCCATGTATAGGGGAAGGCTGTGGACTCGCCGGCTGTTGAACAAGGCATCAGTCCTTTGGCATCCCCTGGTTACAGGATACTAAAACTGCGGAGAAGATGGTGTAGGAACGAGTAGGTCATGTTAGGTGCAGCAGAGAGGCCGAACGTGGTCTCTCGCTTGCTAGTCCTCTGTAAAATTCACAGTTATGGTAGTTGCTGGAAGAGAGGTGGAGCTTGGGTGCGATCCTCGCCGTTCCCTGTTCCCGAATACAAAGATTGAATCTGCCGCCCAGTCCACTGGTAGGCCGTTGGGGTCTTCTTCCTCGGAAGTTTTGTAAAAGCTCCCTGCCTCATGGTCCGGACGTAATAAGAAGTTCACTTTCACTTTTTGCATGTCTCCGATTCTCCTCACTCCCGGTCCCCTCCTATGGGTTCTTCAACAGAATTTGCTATCGGATGTACTAACATGGTGCTCCACCACTCAAACCAAACTTTCTACAGTGATCGGGACCGCAATTCAAGAAGATTAAGATGCGATCGACAACTACTTCCTACGATACCAGATTTGAGAGGAGGCAAACGTGCACTGTTGTACCACTTGTGGGCCGTGGAGCGGGTCCAAACTGCAACAACTCAGATGGGTGGACGACCTGAAGGAGACGACGACAAAGCTGACGTTCGAGAAAGTCAGAACTTGTCGGGTTATGTCGGAGCCTCCTCCGCCATTGGTTTACCCCTGCAGCCTTTTTTCCCGGGTGCGTAATACCGATGTGAGATGCATCCTCATTGGCCATCTTTTGGAATTGATTTTCATTGAGACCACCGGCCATTTACTTTTTTCTCTGGCTGAGATTGCAGAACGCAGAACAGGAGCGATTGGGCCATCGAAGAAGCGGAAGGTTTGCCATGTGACCATTCCCATTATTTTATTGAACTGAAAGGAAGCAAGCAAGCATCAGGCATCCTCTGTTTGCTGAGTGGTAGGCCCAGAGAGTGTATAATAATTCAGACAGGGTTTGGGTGTAGGACAAGAGGCTCCAACAAATTAGGGGCGAGATGTATGGAAAGTGCAGGCGCTGGGCTCCTCCATCCTCCCCAGTCTGAGCATCACATCCGGGCGAAATCGAGGACCGCAAAACAAGATTTCTGCTGCAACGTGGCTATTTCTTCCAGCCAACCAGTGTTCTTCTGGTACTTCTGGAATTCTGGGATGGCTGGCCCGGTCCTCCCTTCCTTTCCTTGCCTCCCTCTCATTTGCCACGCCATGCCCCGTTTGGGGCTCACGGCCTTACCCTTTTTTGACGCGTTACCACTCTACCCCCTCTCCATTCAATGTTACCTCTCTTTGTACTTGTTTCACCCTCCCAACTCCCACGTCTTATCAATTGCTTCAATCTTGCCTCTGTTACTGATATCTGGGGATAAATCTACCATGACTTGGTCACATGTATTTTATTCATGGACAAGCCCCAGTCACAAGATGGCCGAATTATCACAAAATTCCATCTTACTCTCTTGAACCAACATTCTTAACAACAAAATCAATATAAGAACACCACATGGAATGGAAGTCCACATTTTACAAGGGAGAACGAGCTAAATGATAATATCTCAACAAAGGAATACTCTTAACCACAAATTAACTCAATCTCCTTGAGCATTAAACTCTTGGGGTTATTTTTTAAATAGGGGGTAACGAAAGTGTTTCTTCGGTATGAATATAATTATAATAAAATAAATATCAGGGTGGGCATGATATGTTAAAAATCCATGGTATTCGTTTGTAATTACTGTAGGAAATATCATACTGGCAATTCAAATGTGACGTGGACATGGCAGTCATGGTTATCAAATGGTGGTATTTTTTGGTTCCTAAGTGAAGGTGATACTGACTTCTATTCTAGGAAATATTAGATAAGTAGCAAACACCAAGTTGGTGAGTTTCCTGTTTTTCTTCAACCAGAAAAACATTTGGGTTGAGTTTGCAGAAACTTATCATTTTTTATGATGATGCATATGGAGTCCATGCAGACAAAAAGTGAAAATTGGAGGTAAAAGAACACTTCTTGCACGTGTTAATATTTCTTACTGCGATTGATTGCATGTACCTTGCTGTTGCGCCATTCATTCAATCTTGAGGGCTCTTTTTTGCAGCATAGCATGAAGATAATGTGCAAAGGGTGAGCTCGAGGAATGTTCATGACAATCCCAAACTTTGAGGTGCGGGTCCCCGCCCCGCCCCGCCCCGCCCGGTGGGGTTCCATGGTCGGTTTTCACTGAGTGGTCGGTGTTGACAATGTCTTCGTAACTGGGAGAGCAGAGCAGGCCTTGTTATGTCTCGGTCAGGCCATGCAAGTTGAAAAGTCCAGTCTCTTCCATCTGGTCCGCATGTATGTGTACAACATGGATCCATGTTGATGTTGGGAATGAATCTTTAACTATGTTTGTGGAATCGATTCCTAGGAATCCATTTGACCATCACTGAAGCAGCCGGTTGCCTGCACTCTCATCCTAAATTGCACTCTCATCCTAAATTGATAGAAATTCACGTGGAGGAATTTTGCAATTGTTGTGAAAATTTTGAAATTAGTTTGGTCTCTAGTTAGCCTAGTTGTTACTAAATATAGACAATATGAAGTTGGAACTTTATGAAGATTGTAGAGTTTTCCCATACCTTTCCGAAATGCCATTTCATGCTTCAAATTCCTCACACTCTACAGTTAAATTGTGAAAACTAACCAAAATTGCCCAAACACCGACACTTTTCCTCCTCTAAAGCCGGGACAAATCTGGCTTCGCCGAACATGGCTGAGGAAGCTCTTGTACTACTCTTTATTTTGCAGTGATGTCTCTCTTTATTTGTGTCAAAAAAAGAAAAAAAGAAAAAAAAGAAAACATGAGGCACTATATCAACAAGTACACCACATGTGGCAATTTACACCTAGGGTGGGTGTAAAACGCCACATTCGCATTTACTTCGGGTGTATTCATGTGGTATACTCAAGCCACTCTTATGCTACACTAAATAGTGCATTCAGTGTGAGGCACAGTAATTGCAAACATCACTCTAAAAATTAAAAAACTACTTATGGGAAAAAACACTAAATGTAAATTCTCACAGTATTTATGAAGAATAGTAACATCTTGACATCGTGATCTTTTAAGATATGAATATTTAGTGTGAGTAAGGAAATGAAATTTGAGGTGAAAGGTGACGACACATGTACCGCCTATACAAATCAACAAATGTAGTAAGGGTAAGCACATAATCTATCACTTCACTCTAAATACACTATTTAGTGTAGGGTATGGTCACATGCTAAACCACTCTTCCATGCATATAGATAGAACAAGTAGTGTGGAAATGATTCCCACACGTAGCAAATCCAGTGTCAGAATGCCAGTCTAGTCTAGAATCTACACCCACAGTACATTCTGAACAGCGTGAAGCCAAAGTCTTGCACATGACAGTCTTGTTTCGCAGGACTTGGCAGTCATTTGCATTTGGAGCTTTTATTGCCAGAGACACAAGGATCTTCTGGCCCAATTTGGAAGTTTACACATGTAGAAGTACGCAAACACTTAACCCCTGAGAGCCCAATCAACCAGTTTATGGTCGATTCCGAACTTTGAGGAGCTATACCCGGTTAAAAAGAGGATTTATTTTTGAATTTCCAGAAGTTTGGTGAGTTGAGAATCACATCCAATTTACAGAACCTTGTTTGGATTCATAGATTGTTCACAATAAGCATTCGATCACAAACACGACAAGGTTTTCTTGATGTTAAGAAACTTACTATTTTGAGGAACTAATGGTGTTCCTTCTAAGTTATTGATTATTGAAGTTTTAACCTCTTTGATTCATTATTAAACAAATATCTACTATTTTAGGAAATTTAACGGTATTGATGTGATTTAAGGTATTCAAATTGTTTTTGGAGCAGTTCTTTATAAGTGTTTAGGATTGCATATTTTATAACACACCCAATTTTTTCTTCAAACCCCTCAGGCCTTTAGGGGTTAAAGTGAGAGGGCCTCAAAAACCACCAAAATTGCTCTCGTCCAATGCAAGATGAGAATTTTCAAATTCCGTTGTGTTGTGTTTTGAGATATGTAACCGCAATATCTACTACGTAACTGTAAATTTACAAGTATATCCAAAATTTAGATTCAATTTCCTCACCGTTTGTGCAAGCCAAATGTTCAAAGTTGCAATAGTAGGTTTTCTCCCTTGTTGTAGAATGAAAGAGCGATGTTTTAAGTGCTCAAAGAACTTGAATCTGACTTTCTACTCGTCAAATGAAAGTCAGATTCAAGAATATGCTCATAAAGTATACCTCACAAGTCCCGTAAATTGTAAAGAAAAGCTTGAATTTTCACATTTTCAAATACAATGTAGGTTTTTGGCAATGAAAAAAAAAAAGGCAAATGCCAAACTATGGTAATAAGAATCCAAAGTGTCAAAACATGTATTTGTATCTCATTTAAATGTATAGTAAAACAAAAGTAAAGTTCCAATTTATGGTGAATTTTTGAAGTTTCTGCAATTTAAATAATTCTTTTTAAGTCGAATTTAACCCCTAAAGATCCACGGACACCAAAGTGGAGGTTTCCTATTTCGGGCAGCCTAGATGAAGGGGTTAAAAGTTATATTTTTTCCTAAATTTTTTACTGGGTACTCCTTACACCGCAAAGTGCACGTGGTAAAATTTTCAAATCCAAATTCCAATTTTAGAACCTTCATGTAGAAATTTTAGGTTTGAAGTCCAAAAAGAGAAGTTTAAATTTAGTCTTTTTTTGAATTTTTTTTTTGGAAATATGTTCATGAACAAATCACTACTTGAGTTCCAAAGTGACCCAAGTCAAAAAGTTTGTCAATTTCACAAGGGCAACCCTCAAAAATTACAAAAACAATCTTCACAATTTCTAGTAATTTATGAATTAACTCTTACAAAATTTGTCAAAATTTAAGGTTTTGGAATTTTCTCAAATTTTTTTTTCTCGAGTTTCACAAACTCATAAAGGCACCTACTCGCTGTTGGGATCTTCAATTAAGCCAAATATATTGAATGAAATGCATGTTTTACTATATCGTTGTTTTTAGACCTTCTTTTACAAAATAATTTGCATGAAGGTCACAAAAATGGAATGAGTTTCCAAAATTGTGCATGAGCGTACCCAAATTGAATACCCATATGAAAAAAAATATGGGAATTATGTTTGGGGTAACAATCTTCAATTTTCTCGTTGCTCCATGGAAACAATGTCTCACAAGCAATGCCCGAAAAAACTTTTGCACCAACTTTGAATGTTATGATCTCACAAATGATAAAGATCCAACGATTTAAATTTCACATGGTAGTAGTGATAGTAGGTAGGGTTGAGATCTTACGGTTGAAAGTACAGATAAACAATAAAAAATTTGACCATGTCTCAATTCGAACAAGGTGGTAGAAAATCGCAGTTTTTGGTTTTGGAAGTCCAAAAAACACTTGGATTTTTAGGGTTTAAGAATAAATGATGATGTACTGGAGTTTCGGGCAGATTTCTACATGTCCTAATTGCACTTTTCAATTCTAACAACAACTATCACCTAAATTTTGAGGAGTTTTTAGTGTTGCTAGTTGGTGAGCCTAGGATTGTGAGCTTGCAAGCATTAGAGCCTACAAAAGTATACGGAAATAGAAGGTGATTTGGACGTACATCTTAGAGAGCAGATCATAAAGTCAATTAGTTAGAACCTATTTTTTAAAGATTTAAGTTGATCTTATATATGCATTCTAAAGCAGTGAGAATTATTTTAAAAACTTGTTTCATGAATATTGACCTGGGTTTGGTTAGCAATGAATTATTCTACAATAATAATGATTATGACCGTATGTTTAACCCCTAACTGTCCGTGTGTTTTTGGGAGCTTGAAAGTAGGAAACTTGTCTTTGAGGGTAGGGTATGCCAAGAATTACAAATATGACCACATTCCTTGAGAAAATACGCCGATACCTACATAATGTTAGAAATCTAGATGCTTACAAAATCTTAGACAATTAAAAGCTTGTTTATAGAAAATGACATTATTGTTTCTAAAATGTTAAAATCTTGGAGCCTACAAAATGTTAGACAATTGAAAGTTTGCATAATTGTAAGGATGTTAGAAATTTGAATGCTTGTAAAAATGTACAAGACTTAGTTGTTTATAAAATGTTAGACGCATTGCCTAGGGGCCTTAAACGTACAGCTTGGGGGCTCCACACGCATTGCTATGAGGTGGACAATTGAAAGCTTGTAAAGTTCTAAGGATGTAAGAAAATTGAATGCTTGTAAAAAGTAAAGACAATATTGTTTCTAAAATGTTATAAACTTGGAGCTTATAAAATGAAAGCTTGTAAAATTCTAATGATGTTAGAGTGTTGATTGTCTAAAGAATGTGAGATGGAATCAACCATTGTTGAAAAATTAATCTATTACATATTGATGATGAAGTAGGACAAGTCTTAATCAATGGAGTTTCAATTCAAATGCTTGCAAACGGTGGTTTGGGGGTTAGTCTTGGAATTTGTATTGTCATAGTGCATTTAGTGAGAAGTGTCGTCGTTCTCTTCTAAGATCATGAATCACACGAAACTCCACTCTAACCAACTATCCTCACTTACCCAAACCTTTGCCCTAAATTTCAGCTTAGTTCTCGGTGATGCAAAGGCATACCCGAACTGCCCTTTTTGGCACAATAAAATTTGACCTCAAAGTTTTACTACATGAAGATAATAGGATTATGCACCCACTCAAATAAGTGGAGCAAAAGACATTAATTTGAACACTTTTAAGTCGCCTACTTGAAACCTTAGAAATCTGAATCAGGATTCTCAAACAATTAGGGGTTAAGTTATGAACTATCAGTTCAAGTTTGTGCTATGAAATGATTTTATCAATAGATATGACCTATTGATTTAGGGCAAACATCATCATATATAAGAAAGTCAAGACTATTTAAGTTCAATTCATCACATGAGTAATAATTGAATGACAATGTCAAATAAATTTGTTTATAATATTTGAGAAATTGTACGAATAGTTTCTTCTTGACAAACTTCTATTAAAATCATAACAAAATGAGACATCCACATAATAGTACAAATAAGAATTGTAACACACCAAAGAACTACATTAGAGATGAAGGTGATTGAGGTAGAATGTCTTAACCGCTAAAAATACAGCGTTTCTTGATTTTCAAGACCCAAGGCTCTAATTTTCTACCAAATTGAGTTTATGAAGCTAAATTTTTACAAACAAAAACAATACTTTAGATTTAAATGTAACAATTTAGGATAGTTCAAAAAATTCCAAGAAAATTCAAATTTATGAGCAAGGGTTGAAATTTCATGCTAATCATTTATCTAATGTTGTACCAAGGTTTTTTCAAACAATTACGAGTATTATGAAGTCATATCTCTTATCAATTTGGAAATTTGTGTTGTACCTCATAGTACTTGCATAAAATTTATATAGCCAAATCTTAATGTCAGCACTGTCAACTTAACCATTAAACGCCCAACCCCTCTGAAAATACACTAAAAAGCATGCCCGAGGGGCATGCTTGGGCGTTTAAGGGTTAATACCATATGTAGAGATGGTATCTGTTCATCAAATTATATGCATATGAACCATTATTTTTCTTTCATAAATTTATCTTCATGAAACCCTTAAAAATCTCTATTTTAACTTCTCACATTTGGTAAAGCAGCACTTTCCCATTAAAAGATTTCAAATTTTCAGAATTAACCAAAGGTATAGTCATCAGAAAAAATTATCTCTTTAATTTGTATATTTTTAAGCATAAAATTAATATACCTTGGATTTATTACAGATAATAAAAAAATAACAAGTAAACATCTCATTTAATGTATACAAGAAAAAAAATAAATTATACAACAAAACATAATGCTTTATAAGTACAAATCTCAAAACTCAAATTTTCTTTTTTACCAAATGATTCTCATAAAAATATATGAACATTTAAATGGGTACACATACCTTGCCTACATAATAATGGTCAACAAAGACCCACAACGCGATAATGCAATTTAACGAAGAAAGACATGAAGGTAGCAATGTAAGTTAACAACCAACTCATAATTGAGTAAAGTTCATTTATTGACTCTTGTAACTAACTTTGTTGTTCTTGCTATTACTTTGTTCTTTGTCACAACTATTGGTTGAATTTTAATGAAGGGATGTCTAAGCGAAATGATCAACGTTTGTCGACAATCACATATGACAAGATAAGCTCTAAACAATAGGTCGGGTCAGGAAATACAACCATGAGCCCTTCCGAACATAAGACTTTTAAGACAAAATAAAAGAGAATACATCTATACATAAACATGCACGATCTCATTCAACAATAGCAACATACGCCAATGATATATTTGTAATAAAATTAGAAAGAAAACATAAAGAATGTACAAGTGTGATTATTTAAAGTTCCACAACACAACCCTTAACCATTCAAATGACCAATTTGGGCTCATCATTCCTACTTTTTAGGCAAACTAGGCACTTTATAATCAATCATATTTCATATTGTGACTTTAATTTTCTAGACATTCCACCTTATTTTTAAATTAAAAAAAAAAAAAAACATCAAGAATATAAGAACATTTTTAAACATTAATAATACCATTTTATATTAATCTCAATGTTGCATATCTTAACCCCTAACTTTCCTTAAAACCTGAAATGGTTTTTGGCTCTTTTTGCAAGTGAAAGTGAAGTAGTAAATTTTAATATTTTTTGTTAATTTTTTTACAAAATATAGATATATCCAGAGTGAACATGTAGTAAAAATCTTGAAAGTAAATTCAAGTTTAGCCTTTTGTATGGCATTTTGAAGTTTTTAAGTCGAGATGGGGCAGACCGGGCGGGGCTTTAGGTCAAAAGGAGATGGTCGCACGAAATGGATAATTGTGCAGTTAGCATAGGCAAATTAGGTAGAGGCGGGAGGTTTAGAGAGAGGTTTAGAGAGGAGATGCATAAGTCATGATTTCCCACGAGGCAATTGTTCACCTAACTCCTTAAATGCAGTGACCGTTCGCTCTAATTTCTATACAATCTATAAGAGGGCTCACTTGGAATGACAATATGATTATGGGAGTTCAAGATTTATCACCAAAGACTGATTTGATTCAAAATCTCACGAGTATGAAATTCAAACAACAAACATCTCCTGCTTTCGTTCATGAGAGTAAGAATGCTGCAAAGACCGTGACCAATTATTCTTTAGACTCCGAAGCTTATGATTTACCATGCAAAGAGAAGCTTCTCTACATTCATGATATTCTAGCATGCAAAGTTTATGCAAGTAAAGGAACAATCGAATTAGCTGGAAGGGAAGTAGCATTGTGGCTGTTACAATATTATGGCCTACTGAAGCCAGAGTAGGAGACAAACATTGTGACTTGCAGAAGTTCGGAAGGTCGAAAACGGAAGGAGGCGATTTGGGCCTATGGCAGGTGTGGTAAGGATTTTACACTATTCTAAATTCCTTACAGCATAGTATAGTCTACCTACGGAAAAGCAAAGTAGTATGTCGTATTGTATCTAAGGTCACATGTTAAGATATATATATATATATATATATATATATATATATATATATATATATATATATATATATATATATATATATATATATATATATATATATATACAATAGTATAAACTGACCTAGAGCTTGTCTAGCAGTTTTCACTCTAAAAACTCAGAGATCACTCAATTTAGGTTACTGTCCAATACCAATGCTCTAAGTCTGAACAGAACGCAGTCTCAGTCTTGTCTAGTATTCTAGGTGTGATCAATAGTTATGGTTAATAGTTCACGTTAAGTCAATAGACTCCAATGCTGACTATCACCTAATCAAAATCTTAATGTAATATTTGAAATAATACAAATAAGTATTTGGTCAATAGATCCAGTCCCAGTATATTATATACGAAACTATTTACAACATGCGTATCGGGCACTGTGTCAATAAGTTCAAGTGTTAGGCATGAGTGGGAATCTACCTACTTCTGTGCAACTCTCCAATCTGCTCAAGTTAATAGGTCTTTACTTATAAAACATGTATGCAAATATGCCTTGAAATAACGACACACTTAACTCAATGTTCTATTTTAACAATTTGTGCCAAATACTTAATAGTATTCTCAAAATTAATAATGCCAAAATCCAAATCCAAGGACTTATATTTATTCAAAATTTATGTCAATAGGTCTCAACTCAATGTCAAACTAGATATTCAAACTCTAATCACTTCTTCAAAACCAATGACAAACTCAAAACATAATTCAAACACTTGGTTCTCAAATGATTGTATATCAAACAAACTTGTCAAACCGGACTTTTCAGAAATTAATATTTCAATGTAAAATAATAATTTCTAAATTTTAACAAAAGGATCCTCTTTAGAGTAGTACAATTAGTCCGTATACTAAATTTTATAGTATTTTGACCATACAAATTGAAACCTATATTCAATCAAAGTGAGAAGAAAATATAAAACTGAATTTCACATGGGGAGCATGTGACCGCGTGATTTGACCTATAGCCGTACTTTTTACCCTATGGTTGTGCAAAGTTTTTCCTATAATGGTCTCCTTCGGAGACAAACATAAAGTCTCCCATATCCCTAATTTTACCATAAAAGTCCAGCGACTCAAATTTCTTCGAATCTCAATTGGATTCACGTTTATTCTTAACCCGATTCACTCTACTGACCCGAATTCTGTAGTGTAAACACAATGATGCAATATAATATAATGGTAGCACACTGCTTAAGAATCCACGTGAAAACCTTTTTCAAAATACATACTCCATTGATACTCTTCATGTAGCTCCAAGCACTTGCAGTACCTCCGATTGCACACCTACTCTGAAGCTTGGAGAAACTGAACTTTGAGGCTTAGGCTTTAGAGCATTCCCACCCATCCTGAAAAACGGATAAATTCAACTCATGTTAAGAGTCGCGGCCCTCAAAAGTGCCTCACCCATCCTGCAAAAAGGATGCACTCAACTTGTTTTGGGGTTGGAAGTTGAGGTTGACCTGCAAATTGGGGTCATTTTGAGGGGCGGAGCTCTAACCCTAAAACAAAAAAGGAGCCCACTAAAGGCCAAAGGACAAACTCCATATTCCTCTCCGATTTCCAAGGTGCCAATATAAATTCATCTTGCTTTTGTTTTTTCCTTGTTTTATCACCAAGTATAGAAGTCATGGGTGGGGCACCCGGCTTGCAAACCAAATCAACTCAACTTATTGTGAGGATGATCCACCCTCCCTTTTCTGGGATGAGTGGTGATGCCCTTAGTGTCATGGACCTCGTCACTTTTCATGACCACCAGTAAAATCAGAATAAGTCAAACTCCATGTTGTTTGTCACCACGACTTCGTCTCGGTAGATTCTTGGTCAATCTCTATCCTCGATTTCACACACACTCTCAGCTACGATTCACAGTAGCACTTCAATCTTGAATGACAAGTCACCTCCCAACCTTCATAAAATTTCTTTGCATCGGCTACTCTTACATCGACATGTTCTTGAGAATTTAAATTTTTCTGCAACTTCGAATCAGCATCCCACTCGCATCGAACATGCACACATGATGAATTTCAACCTTTCAATTTCTTGCAAAATCATCCTTCTAACTAGGGAAAGGCAACACCCAGCTTTTCCAGCAACATCCTCACCGTCAGACATGAATTGATGCTTCACTCAATTATTTTCTCCACACCAACGATGAAATGAGATACCCTGTCCTACAGTTCCTGCAATTGAATCTCCGCTTTGAATTGATGTCAATCATTAGACTCCGCTTCTCGATCGTCCTTCAAGATCGACTGTATCGAACACTAGTCACAAAACCGTAGCAGACATGTAGCAATCATGACACCTTCATTTCTACCGCAGTAGTTTTTTATACTGTTGCAATGCTTCAAAGCCCACAACCTCAGAACTCCAAAATCTTCCACATAATTAAGGATGAGGTGTGATTTCACCAACCGTCGACAGATCCCGTCCGAGTCGGAGTCCAATAAGTTTAGTGTAATACCACATCATTCTTAAAGAAATCCAGTACTTGATTCTTGGTTTTAACAATCATGAGATGGGCATACTAAGGCAAATCGGTGACTTAACTTTTGCAACGTCATTGTCAAATTTGATTAGCAATACTTGATTCCACAATTCTGCAAATTCTTGACGGAAGCCTGCTATTAATCAGCAAGTCGTCACCACGTGCACCGCTACTTCGAACTCTAATTTCTCTCACTTTCTCACTTACTGCTTCACCAAACTCTCTACGAGCAAGATTGACACCCTCACGGCGAAACTAAACGCGCGATCACCGCTTACAAACACACACACAAAATTGCCAACACACAATGCATCACAATGCACACAAAATTGAGCACACGAAAAATTGAGAATTCAAAGCACGATGCGTATTATACAAATGTCGTGTTCAAAGTTGAAATCTGGAGGGAGTTATGCGGAAGAGTAGGGCAGTTGCGCCTGCAGCGAGAAGGTGCAACCTCCTCTCAAACTCCTTTCATCCATCATCCATCCATACATGTTGTCATCCGTAATTGTTAATTATTGATATTACTAATTACTAATTTTTACACTTTTATTAAAAGATCTCTAATTTTTATAGCTTTTTAAGTAACTTTTTAATACTTTTTCGCATATAGAAGATAATATCTATCCAAAAAGTATATTTTTTATAAAAAAAATAGTCTTAAATTGTCTATAATATATAAGTACTACATAGCCCCCTACTAATCCTATCAACGCCCTCGTCAATAGTATCTAGGTTTGGTATTTTTGTTGTGAACCATCTGTCGCATCCTCTTCTCGTACTCCTTTTTTGACATTTTCTTGTTGAAACTCTTGGTTTGACACACTAAGTTCATTAAAATACTATCGTTATTGCAAAAATACATCTAGCTACTAATAGCCATTTATTGTTATTATAGCATGTGCCACACATGTTTCGCCATCTATTGCAAGGAAATTGAAGGAGGTTAAGAAAGGGCTTGGCTTTGCTATACTGTCATTCAAATTTATTTATTATTTTTGACTAATTTGGCATTAGAGATTCATAAGTAATTGAGATTTTACATTTTTTACTCACAAATTGTGTGAAATATTCACGAAACCACAAATGTATACTTTCACTGTTTAGATTTTTATAATTTTAAACTCCGATGCTTACATGGGAGTTTATCCTATTTCAACCACAAAGTAACATTTCTATCCTTCACGTAAAAATTATTTCTGATGAATGTTTTAAAAAAAGGATCAATATGTAATTTTTTGCATATGCTTAAACAACTTAGTTTCCTACATGGAAAAAGTTACGAATAAAATGTTTAGGTCAACAATCATCAACTTGAGCTTTGACCCACATGCACCATGCCTTTCAAGTAATGCCATATTTTATTTTGCTAAAACCTTGTACGTTATGATCTCATAAATGACAAATATTTAATGCTCAAAATTTACACCAGTTAATCCATGTAGGCTTAGGTACAAGTTCTTTCGGGTAAAAATCTTAAAAACCAAAAAAAAATTAGTCATATTCTCGGAAGTCAATAGTGGTTAAAAATTGCAGTTTTTCAAATTGAAGCTTCTAAAAACACAAAAAATTTGAACGGATAACTTATATTGTCTTGTAAACTATAATGATAATCTAATGGTACCCGAAAAAATCCCAAATTTTAATTATTTACATTCTGAAAGTAAATATATATTTTCTCATAATTCATATGGATATATTCTTTTATATTCTGTGATTTAAATTCTTTTAATAAGTATTTAATGATATCTTCAATATAGACAAATGTGAGTAAAAGAAACCTACTGCTGAATATTAATTTTGAATTTGAAAATAAATATTTTTTAAAAATCTAATTCATAGATTTTCTTTTCTCTTCTTATTATTTACATTTTTAAAATCTTTTCAATAATATGTACTTAACTACGTCTAAACTCAATTTTCCAGATTATGTTCATACGAGCAATCTTTAAAATATATAATATTCCAAATTTAAAATTTTATTGTTTTTACATTTATTATTTTAAAAATTGTTACAATTTAAAAGTTTGAATCGCTCAAAAACCAATTTTTTCTAAATTTTAGGAAAATATTATCAACAAGCACATTCTTATGTATTATCACTAGAAGAAATCCAGGTATATAAATACGTTAAAACATGTCCGAGCCGTTAAAACCATGTTCTTGTGTTTTTTCTCATTCTCTTTTATCTTACATGTCTTAAAACTTTTAACAAGCCCTGTTAGAACGGAGCACTTTTAACGTCTCTTGTCGTTTTGATATTGTTGTGTTTCTTGTCATTCTTCTCTGTTAAAGCAAGTTAACTAAATCTAACGGTGGATGAAGGAGATCTAGCACCTCAAAAACCATCCATTTTTTTCACTTTTTTCATTGTAAGAACATCAATATAAATCCAATAGCAAAGTTATTTGGATCAAAAAACTTGCAACTAGAAAGTTGTAAGGATGCATCTAAAGATCATACTTATGTAAAGAAAACTCATGAAAAACTCTTTATGATATCACATAATTAGCTTGCAATGGTAAAACATGCCCCATTTTTGGATAACAAAAAATAGAAGCTGCCTTCACAAAAATGCTTTCCATTAATTCATACTTCATAGTATGGGCCTGCAATTTTTACCATACAAACAAGACTTCATTTGGGACCCAACCCAAGTAATTTCGTTAAAAACAAAGTCGAAATGAAGAAGTTATGGCTCTTCAAAAATTCTTCCTTTCATCCAAAATGTCATTTATTTCTATGCACACTAGTGCATGGAAAGATTAGTTCACCTATTCGGCTGCGGTTGGAGCGGCGTAGGCAGGAGCGGCAGCGGGACTTCGCGTCTGGTGGAACGTGGTGGACGTGGAGCAGGCAGGGCTTCGGCCTCACTTCCATAGCAAGATCATGGCGTCTGGTTGGTGGAGCGCGAGCGAGCAGGCTCCACCCCGGGTCGTCAGGGGCGACGGCATGCGGAAGATTAGGTTCCGTGGTAGAGAGAATCTGTGCAGGTGGAGGCCAGTATCACCGTATTTCCCCTGCGAGTTCTTTTCAGAACTAGCTGTAACATAGTAGGTTGGTTTCTTTATTAGATGGTCTGAAAATCAACCGGAAGATATAGTCTGGGATTTTAAGTAATATTAATAGAATAGTATTAGGGAAGTTTATGAATTTTGACCCAATCATTGTGGTCGTATTTTTTTCCTAGTAACCACCTAATGTGAGAATCCACATGCAAGGGGAAAATTAATGAGCTATGAGAATTTACACTCTCTTTTCCATGTGTCCCACTTTATAGACCTCTATCCATAAAACAATTTAGGTAAATGTTCATAGAGTTGAATGAGACTCTAAAAATTTGTGTGTGCATTTTCAACTTAGGTAACTACTCAGTATTACAAAAAAAAAAAATGTTTATTACCAACTTTGAATGGTATCATCTCACAAATGGTAAAGATCCAAGGCATGGATAATCTATGATCCTCCAACGCATGGATAATACAATCTTAAAGTAGTACTTTTCTGCAACTCAAGTACTTCTTCAGTGGTACTTCTCTGCAACTCTACTACTTCTTTAATAATACTTCTCGACAATTCTAATACTTTTCTATTATTACTTAAAATCCCAATTTTTTTAATGCTTCCAAGCCAGCTTTTAAAACAATGGGCTTCACCAAGAGGGCAACTCCATATTGCTTGTACTTTGTATTTTTACTTGTACCGTGGTTTATTTTTGAAGCATCAAAACATATTAAAGTCCCAGGGGTTGGACGGAAAAATAATCCGTACTCCTTCAGACGGAATTGAGCTCGTTTAATTTGAGAATCATCTACAATCTCTGCAAAATATATTGAATTCAATTAGAACATTAGACACTAATAAATGCAACAATTTCTTAAAAACTTTTAGTATAACATGTATGCAATTAAATACTTTTATACTAGTTTTAAAAGAAATCTTGTAATGGAAAATTACCTTTATGAACCCAAAATATGAATCCAGAACCCCCATCTCTATTATCTATATGGTCAGGTGACCAATAGTTCTCTGTCACACTCATTGTTGTAAATGGAGTATTTCCAATTCGACCCCATGCTGTTCCTAACTCTTTAGGAACTAAATCTTCCAAACTTTTTATCCAAGATGACATTTTTAAGTTCAGCACGTCGTATACTCTGTTAGCTGTCGGGGCTGCGAGTGTGTTTAAATCTGTAACTGAAATTGGCATACTTTTTTCCCTCCCTTTTCTATTACTTTGTGTATATATACCAAATCCTGTTGGTGTAACTCTCCATCCAAATACAACCATATCCCCACCACTCTTTTCCTTACCCCTCTTTATTATTCCTCCTGCATTGTATAGTTTATTACATTCTGTAGTCAATATGTGAATTTGTTCATCCGAGAAAAAAGAGAAATCAATTATTGCTACTACTGTTTCATTTTCTAACAAAATCGCGCTAGAAGTAATTTCTTCTAAGGGATCCAAACTACCTATCTTTTTAGAGACATGGATCACATGGTGAATTCTCATTGGAATTGAAACTCCTTGTCATCTAAATTTCTCTATTTCACTACATCCTGTAATACTCTCACTATTAACAACCTTTCTAGCATGTTTTTGACATATAATGAAACTCAAGTCGTGCTTGAGTTTTCATTATTCTCACACATTCCTCACACTTATAGGACTCCATACTAAATGATAGATAGATAGATAAGAACTCCAATCTTCAAATCGAAAATAACAATTGTATATAACCAAAGAGCTTACAACAAAAGATAGTCCCTACCATCTCACCCGCAAGCTTATATATCCAACTAAAAGTCTTTCTCTAGTCTTTTACTTTCCTATTTCTAAAAATAGATCTTATCAATAGATCAACTAGATCAACTAGATCTTGTCAATAGATCAACTAGAGAAATAACTCTTTATGTATTTAAACTATTTATTTTAAAAGTAGAATATGTAGATTTATGTATTTACTTTCTATTTTTAAAGTGGAATATGTATATTTATGTATTTACTATATATTATATATATATTATAGTTGTATTGTATTATAGTTGTATATATAATATAATATATATATTACATATCTTATTTACTATATGTATGTATAGTATGTATATTTGTCTATTTACTATTTGATATAGAGTTTTAGCACACAAAGTAGAATTGAACGATTTTACCTCTAAATATGTTTTTAGCAAAAACCGCTATTTATGTAAAATGATTTCACCTCTAAATATGTTTTTAGCAAAAATTGCTATTTATGTAGAACGATTTTACCTCTAAATATGTTTTTAGCGAAAACCACTATTTATGTAAAACGACTTTACCTCTAAATATGTTTTTAGCAAAAACCGCTATTTATGTAGAACAATTTTACCTCTAAATATGTTTTTAGCGAAAACCGCTATTTATGTAGAACAATTTTACCTCTAAATATGTTTTTAGCGAAAACCGCTATTTATGTAGAACAATTTTACCTCTAAATATGTTTTTAGCGAAAACCGCTATTTATGTAGAACAATTTTACCTCTAAATATGTTTTTAGCGAAAACTGTTATTTATGTAGAACAATTTTACCTCTAAATATGTTTTTAGCAAAAACCGCTATTTATGTAGAAGAAACCGCTATTTATGTAGAAGAAACCGCTATTTATGTAGAAGAAACCGCTATTTATGTAGAAGGATCATCAAAGCGTTGACAGACGGCGCTCCAGCACACCGATCATTGCTTGCTTCATCCGTCGCGCAACGCAGTTAGCTTGGTTGACGACGCCGTGGAATCAGAGGCAAAAACATTGGACTACCTTAAAAAACAAACAAAAAATTGCCATGTATAATGCAGTCGCCTTATAATTTAACATGCATGCCCTTTTAAAAAACAATAAAGTCTAGCAGCCACGTCAGATCAGATTCTTATCCTAAAACCGAGCGTTAAATCAAGATTAACAGCGCGTTAGTTTCACTTTAACGCAGATATTATCTACAATACTCCCTTAAATCCACCCTGTTATAAGTCATTTTTCGCGAGTGACCTAGATGACACAAATCTGTTACAAGAATTTAACATCAAAATGCGTTATTTAACGTTAAATAAGACTTTAAACGCTGTTATAATAGGAGGGGCCTTCCTCTAGTGTATCAAATCAACAGTTTTTTATTACTGTAAATTAATTAGAGACTAGATTTAAGCTTGTAATACATTTAGATTTAGGCTAGTGACTGATTAGGGATTTTAGTTACAAAGTTTGATTAATTTAAAGTAAGAATTGATATTTATAGGTTAAGAGTGTTTGCTATAGTAAAGAAGGAGAACGGTCTGGAACGGAGCGGAAGAAATGGAAGGGTCGAGCCTTCGATGTTCTCACCGTACTCATTCGTTGGATGCAGGAGCAGCCTAAACCGAATGACACGCAAATCTTGAAGGACTTTCGGACGATCGAGACACAGTACAAGTTAGCGCAGGGGAAGATTGAGGCAATAGAACAAGCGTTGACGGATTTGAGTGGAAAGATGGTGGTTGTAGAGAAGGACAAGGACGACACGAGGAACGCGGTGGTACGCCTTGTGAGGGACAATCAGGCTCTGCGGGAGAAAATCATGTGTACTCCATTTTGCTATAAAAATTTGGCGGAGAATGTCTCTCTTGTACGTGTTTGGAATACCTTGTTCAAAGGATGGAGAGTTAGGAGTGTTCATCGACTTGAGAAGAGCAGAAAAGAACCTAAAAAACTTTTTGTGGTGTATTAAGATCTGAATCCAAACCTTTTTTTTTAATCAAAAAGTTCTCTAAATCTTTCATAGTTCTGATAAATGGATTCAGAAGATTGGGTAGAACACCACTTTTAGAATGGCGATACGGTAAACGAAAGAGCGATAAGCGGGAACGAGAAAAAGAAATGAGAAAAATAGAAAATGACATGAATAAAAGACAATGAGTAATTGACATAATGCAAGTATTGCTGCTAATGTTTCATCCATATAGTTTTTTTATTTTACATTATTTACGCTCAGTTGACTATCGATTTACATCACTTTACAATCCCGATATTATTTCAATTTATTTCCGATTCTGTTACCTTTCAGATATCTTCTGCGATTGCGTTATTTTTTGGACTCTTATGTTGATCTTTTACTATTTTGCGAGTTCCACTGTTGCGATCCAGCAAGCAAATATAACTAAGATTTAAGTTACGATTACTTTGTTAGACCTACTATTTAAGGTTGTGAACATTTGAGTTGCGCTGGCGCTGGCTAGCAACAGATTTGCTGTCAATTACGGAGAGAGCTGACTGAAGAGTCCTCGCTCATATCAGGGGCCACAACGGTCAACCACAGGGCCCAACAGAAGGTGGACACAAGCCCGCGACTGAGGCCTCCGTTTTGTGAGGGCTTTTCTCCAGCTGGAGCTGTTGAGGAGATGGGTGACTTTGCATCCAGCAGACTTCCCTCTTGCCCGGCTAAAGCCACCACCGACTGCCTCGATTTTCTTTAAATTTTTAAAATATTTTCTTTCTTAATTTCTTTATCTCATTTTAATTGAGTTAGCTTGATTTTTTTTGGACTTAAAAAAAACATTATTATTAGATTGTCATATGAGAATTCGATAAGGTAGATAACCTTATTTATCATTTAAGATTGAGATTAATTTAAATTTCAAATCTTATTTCCGTATTTTCCGTAAATAACTTTCTTTGGGTCTTAAATTCATGTCTCTTTTTTGCATTTTATATAAGTTTCAATGGCGGACTTCATGATAGCGGAGATTCTTGGCGTTTGATTCATATTATCTGTTTTCTTGCCTTTCTTGGAACTAGAACATACTCCTCAAGGTTAATATGAATTACTCGTTGATCAAAGTCGCGCAAATTTGATGCAGAAACGTCATTGTTCGTGCCTCCATGTAAATTCCTCATATTTGCGGTATCTTCGAACATCGTTTGCACCTTCTCGTAATATTCCCAACTAGATGTTGCCGCTCCCGTCTGCCTCATCGTACTATCCAGCTACTATAACTTCTTCTTGAGTTTTTCAATATTAGCCCTGCATTAGAGATGAAAACGAGGAGGATGGAGGGGATAGAACCATTCAGAATATTAGAAATACATATAAATTGGTTTCTGCTCATGAAATTGCTGTGATTAGTAATATATCTCTCCTTGTACAATTTTAACAACGAAGTCGTCGAATCATTATTCCATTCACGGCGAGGCACCTTTGGAGGTGTGGAAATGACACAAGGAGAAGGTTGAGAAGTAAAATATAATGAAACTTGACCTTGAAGTACACCAAAACATTGTGAGGTATAGGTGGGCGAGTTTTCCATGCTAGCGTAAGAGAAAAAAATAAATTAAAAAAATAAAATTTCAAAATTAATGAAAAAAAATTCCAAGAAGGTGAAACTAGGAAGAATAGAAAGAGAGAGAGTTTGTGTCTATGCATGTGTTTTATGATTGTTTGTGTTTGATTGTTGTGTTTTTTTCTGGATATGTTAGATAAGAATTAAGATGTAGAAATGTAGTGAGTGAGGGGTTGTACGAAATAGAAACAAATTACCTCTTATGGAACACTAACAATAATAACCTCGCAATTGATCGTGGATATCTACACCTCTCATGTATTCTTGATAATGCATTAAAACGGAAGACGTCGGAATTTGAATATAACCCTAGATGCCACCAAGTTACAAAGAAAAGTTTAAAAGTGTTGATTGGGCTGCATGCGGTTGAAAGCAATGACGCGGGTTTATTATTATATCATGTAACGGCGCACATCCGCTTGCTTCCGTGAGCCCGATATCAAAGTTCACGTTGGGATCCGGCCGGTGAGTTTGTGAGCGCTTGAAGCAACCCAATTCAGTTCGTTCTACAAGTTTTCGACGCAAAAATGTCACACTCTAACAAAGACCAAAACAAAGCCGGTGATATAAAAAATTTGTCACAAGTGACAATGTGCCATTATCTTCCAAAACCGGTCATAAGAATTAGCAGCAGTCTGCCGTCAACGTTGTCCTCCTCTACCGAATCGCTTGCTCCGCAATATATTTCTATCTGTTGTACATACTTAGACATACAGTTAGCCAAACACCACATTTTTAGACCATATTGCGTGGCTTTTGTCCATATATTGGCGAATGGGAGCATATTTACCGATATACTTGATCATCATTTCATTTACACTTACATTTTGTTCGGAGTGCTAATACAAATAACATAAGTTATTATGTTCCTTCACTAACCATTCCGTTTTTACTAACTTATAAGAATTAGGGCTAACTTTATCGGTTGTAACATTCTTATTATCAACTAGGTGCAAACATCTCAAAATCTCCTAAAATCTATTTCTACTCATGCACTTAGTAATAGATTTGGTTACAAATGACTCATCAAAAGACTTTTGATCAATGTAATCTAACATTCGGTAATTTTTTGGTGATCATTAGCATAAGTATCTCGAAGAAAGTTAAAAACTCTTTTACCGTCAATGGGACCCACCAGAGTCTTCTACGCGTCTTGCCTTCCTCGTTGCTTGATGCAGCATATAAGTTAGACATTCTAACAATTCTCTCAAAAATAGGATTAGGCTAAAAAAACATAAACAAGTCAAGAAGAGTTTGGCTTGGAATTGATGGATCACCCAAACTTTCTTTGCCCCCTATCCAACAAACGAAGAGAATCTCAATACTAGGTGAATTCCATATCATGGGTACAAATTTTTCATGAACCGGTAAGGAAGAAAACTCGCTAAAACTCAAATCACATTCCAAGTCTAATTCGTTAGTTACATTAGAGTTGTTTATGAACCATTTTTTGGAATTTGGGGTTAGGATCAAACTCTCTAATTTGTCGATGTCATGTGACATAAGAGATTCCGATTGGCCGAGGTAGTATGTGGGGAAAACCACCGGTGTGAGCGTTGAGCGGTGAGCGGTAAAGTTTGAGCGGTAAGAAATAAAAATTTTAAAAGTTAATGGCCCTATTACCATGGAATAGGTGGTTTTGAAATTTTGAAATGATTATTTTTAGGCATAAAAGTACCCAAAACCGTGGACATAGGGTACTATATCCATTTCGATATATGGTAATGGGGTCCTACAATATTACATAATTAATCCACATTTGCAAATTTAAATAAAAGTCAATTAAATTATGGGCTCGCATCATCATGTGTAACCAATTCAATTCAAATCAAATACAAAATATAAACCAAAAGTTGGGATAGCCATTTCGGTAATCAATAAGTATCATTTATCGATTTTAAGATTTAGAGACTAATTAGGGTTGACGTCATCAATTTCCTATTACACATGTTAGAATTATATGTAAATGCTTCAGTTTATATAATCTGAAATTTATAACTACAGGTCGTCTTTCCGTGTCTCCTTGAAAGGTGAACATAAAGACATTCATGATTTCACGTGGCATTGTAGTGGTCCGAGTTCGATTCTCCTCGGCCTCGTTTGAGCGTTGCACTGCGTCCTAAAGCAGCTATCCTGAGCTATACAAATACTAGACTAGAACCCCTACCATCATTGGCAAGTTTCAAAAAATCCAAACTGGAAATAAAGAAATGTTTAGAAACTTTTAGTTCGCATTGAGTTTAAAAGTTTAACATTTACATGAATTAAGAAATTGTAAAACGTTGATAAGTAATAGGTAAACGTCATATATATATCTAAAAAGGTATAGCAAAACCACACGTATGACCAATGCCGTAGGCCAACTATAGATATATGACCCTACATGGTCCAAACCAAAACTAGGAAAATAAAATCACCTAGGAAGCTGATGGTGAACGACCATTAAAGTGTTGATCACACTGATCAGCCTCATCATCTATAAACTCAAGCACTCTCGAGCTAGAACGTCGACGTCTACTACTGTCTGATATCACGGGAGAAGGGGCAGCGACGAAATCCTGAGCTATCATCTCCGCATAAGATGGTAGAGTGAAACTTTGCGGAGGACTGCTGTAGAGACTTCCGTCGCCAATCAAGAGTCGATTTGAACCTGCGATTCTAAAGTACAGAAAAAGTTAGTACCAACAAATAATTAGCAACTGAAAGTGACAATAGAAGGAAGGAAAATAAGAGATTATTACGCACAAAATGTTGGGCGTAGCTTCTTCGGAAGCGGTTCAGAACTATCATTGTCGTAGTCGTAATCCGGAATCGAATCGCCGCTTTCTTCCTCAAAAGCGGTACCATCCACGTATGCCGATAAAAGACCGTCAAATATCTCTTCGTCAGCTTCAACTGCAATTAGATGACGGTTTGATCGCGCGCACGCAATCACGGAAGCACCTACATACAAGCAACCAACATCAGAACTACAATATTGAATAATATGAATGAGAGTTGGTAGTAGCAAGAACAAACATGTACTAGGGCTCCAGTCAAAGACGATTCCACGCTCGTCAGTGAGAGAATCAACAAAACATTGGATGAAGGATGGATCCTTCTCACGCGAGCCACGCCACGGGGTACCATCTTCTTTCTTACGAATGGAGTCTTTGCTCGCGAAATTGAAAACATGGTCCTCCTCGTCGGGAAGAATAGGCACACCTGCATACTCTTTCGCAACCTGCTTGATGGTGAATCTGGTAGCGAAAGACTTCCGAACAAAGACCTTGATGTGAAAGTTGTGAGTCTGCAAAATTCAATCCATTAGAACGATTTAAAAAAATGTTGTAAATAAGTCAAATACTATTTGATTTGAATGCAGAATGAAGGCCATACCGTTTTGACGTGAGGGTTCGTTGAGGCCATTGGCATGAGATTATATCCCCACCAATCTCGAACCATTCGGAAATCAAAAGCCTTTGATTCCGTATCCAGAGCTTTCTCGACTTGACGGTCATTGGGGTGCATTACAAGTATCGCATCCTCGTCCGTCAAGTTGTAGAAACCAAAGAAGAACACACTCTCGAAGTAGCTCCTCTCTCGCTTGTTCCATGAAGGGATCTCGACGGGCGACACGTCGGGCACGGGTAAGTTCTCCGGAACGTCTGCGTAGATTAGATCAATGCCGGGATGCGGGTGTTTCGTGCCCATCTCCTTACATGGGTACTTCCTGTCCTTGCCAATCTGTAAAAATCACAGAAAGTTAGACATGTTAAAAGCAAAGTGTTTCATTCAAAATTTCAGAAAGAAAATAATGTACAAAAAATTATAAGAAGTATTACCTTTCTGATGTGGTTGATGATGTCCAGGACTTGCGTGTCCCACTCTTTAGTATCATGAGTTGCCTTCTGCACAGAGGATCCAATATCCCCTTTTTCCAAGTACATAGGGAGATGAAATGTAATCTCTGAAGACAAACAATCTACAACGTGTTTCGATTCGAGAAAAGGGAGGGTAGCAAACTTCTTCCCCAAGTTCAGATCAAAACCGCATGAAGGCGGTGGTGAGGAAGTATTTGTAACACCACCTGTCGAGACTTGAGTCGAATTTGCAACAAGGCTTCGACGATGGCCAACAACTCCATGAGAATGCTGAGTCAGATTTTGCTCACCAACACCTACACCGGAGCCGCTGGGTGCAGAATTCTTGCGTTTCTTTCCTTTCGCCAGGGGTTGTGCAAGGGCTTCGACTTCAGGTACTGCGGCTACTGGCGGAGGGGGGGATGCACCTGGCAAGATGGAGAAGTCGTTGTCGTCGTCCTCGACCATTGCTTCGGTAGCAACCGCCTTGTAAGGATCTTGAACTAGATGCTTCTCTTCCCGGTGGACAAAGTTGTCGTGACACTCGAGAAACCAACCTCCTGTCATCAGTTGTGCACTAGTAAAACGCTTCTGCTGGTGATCAGAAAACATTTTGTCTGGATCTTCCTCGACTACCACGTCTTTAAAGACAGAAGGAATGCGCGCAGCGGCAAGGCCTCCCTTGGGCACGAGCTCGTGCTTGATGTACCTGCACGTGGAAGTAAACTTGTAAACGCTTGAGATTAAATGAATATAAACAATGCATGAGAAATAGAATTCGAAATAGAAATGTACCTGAAAACCAATCGGTTTCCTGTCTCTACACCACCCGAAATTTTCTCTGGTTTAGAGCCTTTAAGGAACTTCGGGCTCGCATTGGGCCCGAGGTAGTTCTCGAAGGCCTTATCCCAGAGAATAAGCCTCCATTTCTCGACGTAGTCTAAAGGCTTCAGAATGCTCTCATTCCAAGTAATGAGGAAATTTTTTTGTATTTCTTCAAGCTTTTCTTCCAAGTATTTGGCCAGCTGTAGTTGGATAACAAACGTTAGAACAGAAGTTTGGAATACCGATGAAATAAATGTAGATGCAATAATATGAGCACAGTGATGTGGTTACCTGTGCCCATAGAGAGGCGCGGTTAAGCCAGACACTTAGTGGTTTATTCTGGACCGGCACAGGGAAGTGGTTGGCCTCACGAACCTCAAACGAGGAATTCCACCAACGAAGCCATTGTGTCTTGAAATCCTTGTGGCAATTCGTCGTTGCGATCGAATGCAAGCGGTCCAGTGTGAATTCCGGAATGAGGTTCTTGCTGTAGTGCGAGTAGATCTGCGAAGACGATGGACAATGAGTAGGTGAGTAACGAAACTAAAATTTAATGTTCGGATTTCCAAAAAAAGTTAAATGGCATACCTCTTTGGCCCATTTGCCACCGAGGTCTTTGTTTGCAACGGCCAACATTCTATCAAATTCCTTCGAGCGGATTTTCCGTATTTCCAATTTCCGAGCATTATCCATGGCAGTCCAGACCCCCGATACAGTGCGCTTGTCAATTGGAGTCTCGGAATTGTATTCTGCTTCTGCATCGTCTGATGCCTTCGCAATTCTCCTCTGCAACAAATACGGATGACAAGTATGAGCTAATAGTAATCGATTGAAATAAGTTAAGGGAAAGGTTTGGAAGATTCAGAATTTTTACCGCGTATAGGAACTTCACAAACACGTCGACCGCGAGTGAGTACCATTTGTCTTTCTTCTTCTCCTTCACTCTTTCAAAGTCTTGTAATCCTCTTTCTTTGATGAGGTCTTTGAAATCATGAGCTTTAGTTTGCCGAATTTCCGCATGCTACTGGAGTGGCAAAAAAAAAGTTATCCTCGACATGCGCATTCTCTGTGGACCTGTTCACAACATTAAGTGAGACAAATATAATGTGTAGAGAGAGTGAATAAAAAGAGTATGAAAATTTAAGAAGCTTACCAGTTAATATCAGCCATTGCATTTAGGAGAACATTCCTTTCTTGCCGACCGTCAAGAACAATGCAGTCTACAGAAATGTACCATGGCCTTTCGTCAGGATGATACCGCTCGATGTGCCTATTCCATGCGGTCACGCGATGATTTCCTTCATAAACGTAGAAGTACTTATCGCTGAACTGATGGAGGTCTAGATCGGCCATCAAGAACTCCTCAAACTCGTCATTAACAGCTTTCCAATGAGGATTTTCCAAAAAGCCGTCAGTCGGCTTCACAGGACACAACTCCGCCTTGGTGGAGTATAGTGAAACGTATAGAACACGATCACCTTCCCGGTACCCATGTTAAACTCTTTCATGAGTTTTTCAACATCAACGTCAATGATCGGACGGACCTTTGGATGAGTTTTTAATCGACACAAAGGTATGTTGAAGCGGGATTTGTTAACCGGTTTGTTCCGAAGCCGGTTGATGACATGAATATGCTCACCCTTGTGCAATTGTCGCATCTCCTCTCCAATCCACCCGGCGTCCTTGCCCTTCAGATGGTCCGGCATTTTGAGACCACTCACGTCATCTAATTCCGAGAGAGGAGACCCAACATCACCTTCAACAGTCGTAACTTCGTGTCGTGAGCGCTCTTGAGTTGGCAGTTGAGGTGAAAGAGGCTGAACGAGCAATGCCTCAAATTCTCCGGAGTCAATGTCACCCGTGGGAGTTTCCTGAATGTCATCACTTGGAGGTATCTTCTGAGTGTCGGGGGAAGGAATCGGTCCAGAGGGCGACGGCGGTTCACGAGTCGCCTCTTCATTGAATTCAGGATCGCTTGGGCCTCCCATCTATCAATTTCAAATAGCGAATTGAGACAGAAATAAAAAGTAAACTTCGAACGGGCAAAATAACATAATAGAAATTATCATAGATCAAAATGTGATTAGAATACAATACTCATATCAAGAGTCAACCAAGTTTGAACTAAGTAGACATAGACATGAATCTAGTTGATCTGCAGGCAAACACATTCGACGCCGCAAGTATCAAAATCTGTTTTGCTCTCAATGCTCCACTTCAGCTCCATGAATACAATCTGCACAAACATACAGGTAGTCATTAGACACATTTCACAAGAAGAAGGGCAGCCCGTTGACTCCAATTCTCAGAGTGATCATCGAAGAATTTAGGTGAAGCCATCTCAATAAGCACGAAACGCCAAAGAACCACAGAAGTTTTGAGAGCTAATAAGCTTGTGCCAAGCGGAATTAATGGCCACTACCGAGGAATGCAGGGAAACAAATTCGACGGCTTATGTAAAAGGAAACCACCAATCAAAATGCAGAAGGGTCACGAGCTCCCCCTACCTCACCAACCATCACCTTCCGGGGGGTCTCCTGAATACCCACTATCATGACCTGACAATGCAATTTCGGAATGCAGGGAAACATATTCGACGGCGCAAGTTAAACGAAAGCAGCAATCAAAATGCAGAGGGGTCAGTAGCTTCCCCTAGCTCACCGAACTTCACCTTAGAGGAGGGCCTTGTCAATACCAAAGATCATGGATCATGAACTGAGAATGCAATTTCGGAATTGAGGAAAACAAATTCGACGGCGCAAGTAAAAGCAAACCAGCAGACAAAATGCAAATTGGTCACTAGCTCCCCTAGCTCACCAACCATCACCTTCTGGAAGGCCTCGTGAATACCCACTATCATAACCTGACAATGCAATTTCAAAATGCACGCAAACACATTCGAGAGCGCAAGTTACAGAGGACCAGCAACCAGCCGTCACTCGACATCACCAACTATCACCTCGAGGAAGGGCTCTACAAAATCGAAGATCATGACCTGAATTCGGAGTACAAAAAAAACACATTCGGCGCCGCAAGTGACAGCACATTCGGGGAGCAGACTGATAACCTGAAACTCAAGCCGTATCACACAGCTCACAGGGAAGGTGAGCCCACCCCTCCTTGGCACTCGACGTTAACTAGGATCTGAGTGCAGGACCACCCCCCCACTTTCGGTGCCAAAGACGCAAACACATTCAACGGCGCAAGTTAAAGAGGACCAGCAACCAGCCGTCACTCGACATCACCAGCTATCACCTCGAGGAGGGGCTCTACAAAATCTAAGATCATGACCTGTTTCGGACTACAATAAAACACATTCGGCGCCGCAAGTGACAGCACATTCGGGAAGCAGACTCATAACCTGAAACTCAAGCAGTATCACACAGCTCACAGGGAAGGTGAGCCCACCCCTCCCTGGGACTCGACGTTAACTAGGATCTGAGTGCAGGACCCCCCCCCACTTTCGGTGCCAAAGACGCAAACACATTCGACGGCGCAAGTCAATAAGGACCAGGTACAATAAAAAGAATGGTCAATTGAGTGAGCCCTACCTCCCCTTCTTCCTATCCGCTGACCAGCAATACAAAAGCACAGGGGTCAGTAGCTCCCCTCCTCCTCACCTGCCATTACCCTTGAGGAGGGACTCGACCAAACCAAAGATCATGACCTATTTCGGTAGCAGTCAATCACATTCGACGGCGCAAGTACAAAAGAGGACAAGCAGCAAAATGCACAAAGGTCACTAGGACTGGACCTCGCTGGCCATCTCATCCGGGGAGGGGCTCTACAAAGACTAGGATCATGACCTGTTTTGAATCTGTAGGCAAACACATTCGTTGCCGCAGGAGAAAGAGAGCAAGTAAAAAATCCACCACAAAAAAATTCCACGACAAAAAAGATGATCTTGACAGCACGTTCGGGAAGCAGACTAACAAGTAACAACCTGGTACTCAGCACGTATCACACACTTCACAGGAATGGCCGATTGAGTGAGCCCACCCCTCCCTGGGACCCGACGCTAACCCAAGATGATGACCTATTTCGGGATTCTGGAAAACACATTTGACGGCGCAAGTAAACAAGATGACAAAAAACCAAGATGCAGAGGGGTCACTGGAACTTCACTTCACCGGCCAGTACCTCCAAGGAGTGGCACTAACCAATCCCAGATCACCTCACCAGACTACTATCAAGCCCTCTTTCGGAATTCGAGCAATCACATTCGACGGTGCAAGTATGAGATAACTCATCTGGAATGCATACTGGTCACTGGGACTAGATCTCACCTACATTCACCTCCCATGAGAGACTCTGCGGAACCTAAGATCAGACCTCTTTTGGAGAATACAAAATCACTTTCGAGGGCGCAAGTAAAAAGAGTAAGATTGACAACACATTCCAGTAGCACACTGATTATATGGGACTCGGCATATGTCACTGAATTCACAATAACTGCCGATTGAGTGAGCCCACGCCCCTTGGGTGCACGAGCTCCTGTATTGCCGAGTCAATGACTAGCAACCAAGATGCACAGATGTTAGTAGCATCCTTTTGTCCGTTACAAGGTCCAGCAACATAACTGCACATGGGTGACTACCTCTCTTCTCCCTCACTGGCCATCACCTCCCAGTACGGGGACTGCTGAACCCATGAACATGACCTCTACTGGAATGCCGGCAAACACATTCAACGTCGCAATTAAGAAGCGACCAACAACATAAACGCACAGGGGTTACTACGCCTCGACCTTACCGGCAATCACATCCGAGGATGAGCTCTACGAAACCCAAGATCATAACCTATGATCGATGTGCAAGCATACACATTCGACGGCGCAAACACAAGGGATCAAAAAACATTCACCTAAAATCCACACGAAAAAACTTCACAGGCCATTCGGGAAGCAAACTCATAACCTGGAACATATCTAATGTCACAAAATTCACAGAAAATGGGGATTGAGTGAGGCCACCCCTCCCTGGAGCTCGACGATGACAGAGTCGTGAGTGCATGAGTACCCTGGTGTCTGAGTCCAAGACCAGCATCAGAACTTCACTGGGGTCACAAGCTTCCCTCTTCCTCACGGACCATCACCCCCGAGGAGGGGCTCATCAAACCCCAAAATCATGACATGCTTCGGAGTGCAGCCAAACACATTCCACCAGGCAAGTGATACAGAGAATAAAAGCATTCTCCGAAAATCCCCGACAAACAAATGAACTTGACAGCACATACGGGGAGCAAACTCACTATCAGGGACTTAGCAGATGACACACAATTCACAGGAAATCGGAATGAATGAGCCCTCCCCTCACTAGGCATTGACGTTGACTGTGCCTTGAATGCAGGAGCTCTCCTCTGTCTCACTCAAAAACGAATAACCTCAATGCACAGGGGTCACCTATTTCGGAACGCAGGCACACACATTCGATGGCGCAAGTGAATTTGGTCCAGCAACATAAACGCACAGGTCTCACTGGGACTTCACTTCAACGACCATCGCCTCCAAGGAGGAGTCTACAAAACCCAAGATCATGACCTTTTTCGAACTGTACGGCAACACAATCGACGACGCAAGTAATAGAGAGCAAAAAAAGAAATGCACAGGGGTCACTCGGACACGATAACAATGACCCTCTCTTCCACTGAGCGACTCTGCAAAATCCAAGATGATACCACGTTCTGTCATACAATCAAACACATTCGACGGCGCAAGTACAAGCTTGAACTTTCGGGAGCAGTCTCCTAACATGTGCCGTCTGTGCGAGCCCAAACCTCCCTGGGTGTTGACGTCATCTGAGTGGTGAATGCAGGGTCACTGGGCCTCGACACTCACCGACCACCGCCGACGACGTGCTCTGCGATACTAATAGACGAGTCACCTTCCCGAATTGCAGGTAAATTCATTCGACGGTGACATTACAGCACGACTAGGATCTGCTCACGGGTTCGTGAGACTCGAACTCAACTACTACCGGCTCGAAGGAGAGCCTGTGCAAAATCCGACAGCAAGGCAAGCTTCGGAGCAAGCATACACATTCGACAGCGCATGTACCTGCTACACTCCGCAGCCTATACACAATTCTCCAAACAGTCCGAAAAATACATCGACATCTATGAAGGCCTCGGCATCAACTCCGTCAACTGCGCCGCCACTGGAGGACCTCCCCTCTTTCGGAGCAAACGAATACCAGCATAAATGCTGCGTGTCACTGGGCCTCGACCTCACAAGATACACTGTCCAGACTAGGGTTTATGGTTTACAAATCGACATTCACGATTCACTACATAACAAAGTGACGAGAACAATGACTCACCTCCAGTACATCGCCATTCATCGCGCAATGGCCGCAGCTCCTTCGACCTCACGTTCGACTGGAGTTTTGTTCACTACAGACGTCTGCATAGACTCACCGCCAGCATGTTGTTGACCTCGATACAAAGGCTGAATTCGGAATTCAATCTACTTACTGCGTTCAGCACGACCTCCGAGCTCTGCGTGCCTGCCTCCAGAATGGTGAGCTCATCTCCTACCCTTCTCGCCATTTCTTCCTGTTCTCCGATCGCAACTTCCTCCTGCAAAACCAATGCCAGTGCAGAACAAGATAAACTCAATACTGAAGAGCTCATTCAGGGTCTGAGGTGCTCGTATTCCTTCTTCGGCAAGCGGCCCATCGGCTCGACCGGGAACGGCGGCATCCTCCGGCGAATCTCACCCTCCGGCGAATCTGCCCGAGCCGGCACTAGCGCCTGGCACCTGGCACCTCGACAGTCCAGCACCGGCCCTGGCACCTCCTCTATCCCGTTTCCGGCACCAAAATTTTTAGGACATGGTACTAGCCAAACGCATTTCTGATGCACTCAAGTCTAAGTTCCTAGGAATATTGTAAGAACAGTAGTGAACTACAATAGTCAATATAGTCAGTATATAAAGGTAGTTGCATTCTATGCCCTTTCAATATTGACAATTGGGCTATATATCATCAACATATATTTAATCTGTAACATTTCTCGTAACAACTCATTAGATTCAAGTTCTCATTTTTATTTTATTTTTTAATTCTTTCTTTTACGCGGTGTTTTTCTACTTATCTTTGTGCATAACTCCATAGAACACATCACCACACACTTGTCACAAATACTTGTTTCTTTTGTGCATTTTCACCTTTGGTCGGTGTCATGATTACTTCTACTAAATAGGAATGAGATTAAGGGCTTTTCATAGAGCAATTTGTACCAATCAACAACCAAAATAAACAAAACAGAGTTACTTGTGAGGAATCCATTATCTAATCGTACAATTGAGTCCAAATACAAGCAATATTTTTGAACATTCAAAAATCATCACAATCTATCATTTAACGGAAGATTTTTTTTTCATTGTTTTGTTTTGCAAGTGGCATTATGATGTGGGGAATTGCTAGTCGGATCAAGGCGCATGAGGTGTCGTTGGAAGTGGATTTTAACATAGGGGTGTGAGCAACAATCGGATTGCACAATATGTCGACGAATCCCTAGATATTGTATTTTGAATTAAATATAGCCCCCAAAATCACCGAAATCATAGATCTAATCACCTGATTTTAGATCTAGCATACAATTAAGAGGAGCATGGTCAAAGTATATAAGTGGCCGTGGCAACGCCGTGAGGGCATACTAGTATATATTGCTATTGTTCGAAAATGTTTATGTGCAATCATACCAAAACATATTTTATGTGAGTTCCAAACAACATATAATCTTAAAAGGGCCTATTTGATAATTTTGTTTGTTAAACAGTTCAAGTACTCCAATCCTAATATGTCAAAGCCATTTCGATTCATGTTAATGCACTCAAGAAGCTATTTACGCAAAATCAATTACTTCATACAAGTATGCTATTTTACACAATTGATAATCCAATCACAAGATCTTGATATGAGCGTACTTAACCTCTAAAGGTCCAAGCGTATTCTGAGCCTTCGAAACCCAAAAGTGCAATTTTTGTCCACTTTTTGTAGGTTCATGTATAGTTTAGTAATTTTCACTATTTTGGTATTTCCATCGATAAGATGTTCAATATGGCTACTTGCACTAGGTACTATTTTCAACCTTTGGATCTGTATCAATTGTGAGATTATAATGTTCAAAGTTGATGTGACAAGTTTTTTGCAAATTTGAAGCTCTTCTAGATTTGAAGGTTGCCCTTGAAAATTGGTAAGAGCTTCAACCTAGATAATTTTAAATTTGAGTAGTAGTATCATTGGTAGCCAACTTTGAAACAACCATATCTTTTTTGTTGCCCTATTTGAACTTGAAAGTTTAATTTTACATTAGAAAATTTTGAGTTTAGAATTTGAATTTGCAAATTTCCACACACTCACCTTGTAGTATACTAGGAAAAGTTTAGTAAAAATCTTAGGCAAAAAATACTAATTTTAACCCCTTCATCTAAGCTACTCAAATAACAAAATGTATGATCAACGTTTCTTGACCTCTCTGGGTTAATGGTGAGAGTGATGTCTTAGTTCAAAGAAAGTAATCAAACTTTGGAAGTTATAAGGTATTCATAAGATATTTAAAGTTGACCATGTTAGAGACTTTTTGGAGTGTTTTGCAATGCTTAACTTCTAAAGATCCTAGATGCAAAAGTGTTTAAACTATCAAAATCGACCTTCTTCTACCTCATGCCCAATAGACTCAATCTAAGCATTGATTAGAAGATTTGATGAAAGGATCTTACAACTAGCTCAAATCTTGACTCACATGTCAAACTTGAGATGTTGATTCTTGTTCATATGTGAGATACTAATTATTAAAGTTGAATGAGATTCGCTTCTGCAGGAACTCCAAAATGCCATATTTACTTTCTCAAATCTTTAGAGGCTAATATAATTGTTGTTTATGACAACATATCAACTATAGAGATTCATGTGAAGAACAATCTGATACAATTTTCTATATTTCAATCACTACTGGTCCCAACATAATTTAGTTAAAAAACACATCTCCAAAAAAGTATTAGAGATGCTATCAGCTTTCTCAAATCTTTAGGGGTCAATATAATTATGGTCTATAAAAACAAATCAATGGTAGAGATTCATGTGAAGAAGAATTTGATAAGATCTTCTACATTTCAAACATTACTTGTCCCAAAATGTTTTAGTCACAAAACACATTTTCAAAAAAGTGTTATAGATGAAATGAAGGTGAATCGTTCACATCTCAACTGTTGAATCTTATAGTAGACTAAATGTAAGTCATGCTGACGAGATTCTCAGTTAAGAGGCCTCATACATTGGCATACCATAACGTATCAATACAAAAAGCTCGTGTTTGGTACATCCCTTTTCAAGGCTTTACAAAGCTTATATCTTGAGCTTTTTCAAATACATACAAAGAACAATTAAAAATACTATTACAAAAATACTATATTTGTAAGAGCTTAATCAAGGTAAATTGAAAGATCCCAAAGCTTCAAGAAACAACCTATGCACTCAATTAAGGTAAATTAAAAACACTCAAAGCTTGGGAAAACATCCAGTTCTATAAAGAGATTAGATAGTATATACAAAATTAGAGTGCAATTGACAACACAGTGTCCAATTGTTTGAAGAACTTTCAAAATATATATAAAGAAGCATTTGTAATAGAACAATAGTTACCCAAAGTAGCGATTGCATGGTAAAGGTAACACCATGCGCTTTTGACACACATAATAGAAAGAGCCTATGAATGTAGTTAGGCACTAATTAAGTATGTAACAGTAACATGGTTAGCTAGTAAGTGCTCTTGCAGAAACTAATACCTAACAAAATATCTGGCTTTTCAACGGTGTCAAGCAAACACCCCAAACTTGCACACTGCAAAATGACACTACAAAAACAACACCGCAACTAGTAAGTGTTTTTCCAGGACTAATACCTCGCAAAATACCTGGCTTTTCACCGGGGTCAAGCAAACACCCCAAATTTGCACATCAACCCCACACAACAAGCACTCGAGTAGTACTCTTGACGACATGAAAGGGTCGGAGTCTCTAGGCTACTCATGAGAGCACATAGGGGTCACAATCGGTACCTATGCAGACTGTTGAGGAGAAAGAGAGAGAGAGAGAGACAGAGAGCAATGAGTATATCAAGATAATGAGAAATATATATAAGAGTGTTCCCTGACCACATATTTATATTGAAGGATTCAAAACCTTTTACGTTATTGAATTGGCAGTGGAACTAATCCTTTTACGTTATTGAACTAGCAGTTGAACTGCAGTCTAAATGGAAGCTTCTAATTTTCTCTAAGTTCCGAAGGGCGCCTTATCCTTATCTCAACACTCCTCCTCGACCAAGGAACGCCTCATTAAAAACTCCTCCTCGAGCAAAACCCTGTGGGGAAAATCTCAAGTGGAGAAAAGAGTGCGCCCTTTACATGAGGTCTCGAAGTGAGCGGAGACCCGCTGCGCGAACCAACTCTCGATGCTTAGAAGGCTGGAGTGCCTTGGTTAGCATATCTGCAATGTTATGCGCAGTGTCGATTTTCTTCACCTCGATTTGATTCGTCTCCACGAGGTCCTGCATAAACCCGAAGAGTTGAGGTGGGATGTCTTAACTCGATCGCCTTGATGAAACCGGCGGAACTTGGGCAATCGCAGCAGCGTTGTCCTCGAAGATAATGGTCGCCTTGGGTCATGAGCTCATACCGCATTGCTCAAAATCGTGTCCACCATAGTCCGAGCCAAACCGCCTCTCGAGCGGCTTCGTGAAGCGCAATCAACTCCGCATGGTTAGTCGAAATCGCCGTGACGGTGCCCGCTTTCTGATTTCCAACATATCGGAGCTCCGTTCTTGAGGAAGATATACCCTGTCTGGGACTTGCCACTAATCTCATCCGTGATGTACCCGGAATCTGCATATCCCGTGATGTTAGGACTCGCCTCCTTCGTGTAGTGTAGACCCAAATCTTCCGTTCCCTTGAGGTATCGAAGAAGGTGCTTCACCCCGCGCCAATGTCGATCAGTTGGCTTGCGCCCGTGACGAGCTAACACACTAACAGGAAATGAGATGTCGGGGCGAGTGTGAGTTGCGAGGTAAAGCAGTACTCCGACCACAGCGAGGTACTTCTGCTGATCCTTCTCATTCTCCTCCTCCTCGCAAGGTCGGTACGGGTCGTCTCCCGTGCTGCTCCTCCCAATCATTGGTGCCGAAAGGGACTTGGCGTTGGACATGTTAAATGCCTTGAGCAGCTTCTTGGTGTAAGTGTCTTGGTGGAGAAGAATACTCCCGTCGGGAAGATGGCATACCTGAAGTCCAAGACAAAACGTGGTGCGGCCAAGGAGTTTCATCTCGAACTGAGTAGTGAGAAGCTCCTCAACCTCGGTGCACAATGCGTCAGTATCCACCAAATTGAGGTCATCTACATAAACTGCGAGGATAACAAAGGCAGAATCTCGACGAAGCACGAAGATGCTAGGTAAGGCATCGCGGCATGTGAAGCCTTGATGAGTAAGGAACCTCCTGAGGTGATGATACTAGGCGCGCCCCGCTTGCTTCAGGCCATATAAAGCTTTGCAGAGCTTAAGGCCGCAAAATTTGCCGGGTGAAGGTCTTGGAGTATCCTTCAAAAATTCTGGGGGCGGCTTGATATAAATCTTCTCGTCCAACTCCCCGTAGAGATATGCCGTGACTACGTCCACGAGGCGAGTGGACAACGTGAGTTGCACAGCAAGTGCGAGCAGGTACCGGAAGGAAGTGGAATCGATCACCGGTGAGTAAGTCTGGTTGAAGTCGATCCCGGGACGCTGGTTGAAACCTTGGGCCACGCAGCGCACCTTGTAGCGAACAATCTCACCCTTCTCGTTGCGCTTGCGAGTGAATATGAGCTTGTAGCCGATGGGCTTTGAAGGAAGATCAAGTACCACGGGACCAAACACTTGGCGCTTGCGCAATGAAGCATACTCGGCTTGCAATGCGGCTTGCCACTGTGGCCATTCGGGGCTGGCTTTGGCTTGTTCTAAGGTAACCGGATCTGGATCTAAGGTGGTGATGGAGGTGACAAAGGCTTCTACCTCAGGTAGAAAGGGTGGTTCAGAAGAAACAAGGGGTGCGGGTTCTATATGAAGAACTTCAGGATTCTGTGCTACCGGGGGTGTAGCAACTAGCTCTTTGGCTCTGGAATTCTTCGAGGCTTTGGGTCCCTTAGGTACCGAATGTGCCTTAGGAGCCTTCGGAGGTTTTGGGGTCTTAGGGTCTTTCTGCTTGGGTGCTATGGGAGGATTGCCTGAACCAGGAATTGGGTTTCGAAGAATTCGGGAAGTAGAGGCAAAACCATCAGGAATGCGGGTTGCTAACTCGTGAAGATGCAAGAGTTTCCGGACCTCAGTTTCAGCTATGGCAGTTCGTGGATCAGGGTTCTTGGTGAAAGATTGGGTGGCTCTGAACCTTAAGGCTGGTGAAGGTGTGGGTCTATAGAGTGCTGGGAAGACTGTCTCTATGAAGCGGCAGTTTGCAAAACGAGCGCGGTGTAGAGCACCAGTTTGGGGTACTAGATAGCGGATAATGCTTTGGGAGTCAAAGCCCACGTAAATGCCTTCAAGGCGATGGGCAGCAATAGTGCGAAGTTGAGGTTCCGGGGCTGGAACCCAAACTTGACAACCGAACACTCAAAGATAACTAATGTTGGGAGTTCTACCGGAAACCATCTCTAAGGGAGTCTGGGCATTGAACAGTGTGGGGCGAAGTCTGAGAAGGGTTGCGGCGTGAAGAACTGCATGCCCCCACATAGAGGTAGGCATATTGGCATGAATAAGGAGGGGGCGGGTGATAAGCTGAATCTTCTTGATAAAAGCTTCAGCTAGACCGTTTTGGGAATGCTCGTATGGGACAGCATACGTGAGCTCTATTCCTGTGGCTGTGCAGTAGTCCTCAAAAGTTTGGGATCTAAACTCCTTTGCATTGTCCATTCGTAAACTTTGGATTTTTCTATCGGGAAAGTGGGTTCTAAAACGAATAAGCATGGCTAAGATTTTGGGAAAGGCCATGTTCCTAGTGGTGAGTAAGGAAACTTCAGCGTGTGCCCCCGAGGCATCAACAAGTACCAAGAAGTAAGAAAACGGACCTGAATGCGGCTCAATAGGCCCGCAAATGTCGCCATGCAGGCGCTGGAGTGGCTGAGGGAGTTCTGTAGGCAACTGTGACCGCGAAGCAGCCTTCTGAAACTTGCCTTGAATACAAGCAAGGCACTCCGCCATTTTGTCCGTATCAGCAGGACTCAAGTTGTGTCCGGTGAGTATCGGGACCATCCGACGAAACAAAGTCGTGCCAGGATGTCCAAGTCGCTTATGCCACAGCTGGGCCTTCGGAAGCACCGCCAAATTACATTCCCTTGGCGCGTCCGCCATGATGGGTAATGCGTAAAGGCGATCGGTCCCGTATCACTCTCTAGTCGAACTCGCTTATCTTTGCGCAGTTCAATGGCATCATCATAATCATCGCCTTCCCGTCCACAAAATGGAAGCGTGAATGCCATTTGCACGTAGATCCCGGTAGGCGATCGAGGCTCGGGATGCATCGAGAGCATACATAGCTCTCTCAATACGAGGAGAATCCCCGGCGAACCACTCTTGCCCGGCCCTCCCGAAACCGCAAGTTTCGGCTTCCGTGTCGTGACAAGGTCACAATTCAACCAGGTATCTCGCATGACTGAAGACTCAAAGAAAATGGGGTCACGTAGGATAGTATGTGTCGAGGCGGAGTCAAGTAAGGCAGTATCTGTATAAGACTCCTCCCGAGAACGGACGACCATATGGTTCTCGATATCGAAGCTAGTGAAGAAAGGGGCATCAAGGGTGTGAGTTTCCCGTTTTGTCTCCTTCATTCGCTGAAACTATCTAAACATTGCGCGAACATACGGTGACGCTCTACACGACCTAGCGTAATGACTAGGATCACCACATTCATAACAAGCTCCTGTGACGGGTCCGGACCCCTCAGACTCTCTAGACGGACTATGGCGATGAGAGTTAGAGGGCCTGTCATAAGGGCGTTGGTTGTTGTAATACCTGTGGTCGTTATCATAATCACGATCACGAGAATCAAAGTATCTGCCCGAACGGCCACCGTGTTGAGAGTATCCACCTCGTTGAGAGTTGCCACCGCGCCCCCTGCCACGGCCACGGCACCGGCCGCTCGTGGGATTCCGCTTTGCAGCCTCTGTACTGTTAACCTTCGGGGTGATTGCTGGGGCTGGAGGTGTCGGCGTCAGGGTAGGTACCGAAACAGATTTGGGTGGAACGGACGGGGAGGACTTCGTGATATGGACTTCACGAGCTGGCCGTAATTCGGCGTTCTTCAATAACATCTGTTGTTGCCGTTTTGCTACAAATAAGTAAGACATCAGTTCCGCGTGGCGTGGAAAATGCATATTTCGATATTGCTGAGAAAGAATGGCAGTAGCAGGAGGAAAGGTGGATAAAGTCTTATCGATGAGTTCGGCGTCCGTGATAATCTCGCCGCAGAGTCGGAGTTGAGAGGTAATTCGGTGAAGCTCCGTGTTGAAGGATTGGAGATTCGGGAAGTCGAGAACTCGCAAGTTGGACCACTCCATGCGAGCTTGGGGAAGAAAAAGTTGTTGATCATAGTTAAATCGCTCCTGGAGTTGCGCCCATAATATCCAAGGGGTGTCGACATGGAGGTACTGCTTCCGAAGTGTTGGATGCAGATGGCGCCGGATGATGACCAGTGCTTGATAACGATGTGAGACGGGCATCGCAAGACCGGACGCAGCGTACAAAGTATCGGCGAGCTCCTCCGCCATCAGGTAAGTCGTCATGTCGTTGTCCCATTCAAGAAAATTGTTGCCATCCGGTGCCAATGCGGTAAACACCAGCGCCTGGGTACGAGATTCGGAGATTGCCTCTGCCATGGTAAAAATAACGAAAAAGAAGGCTATAGAGATTTCGTGCTGATAACGTGTTGAGGAGAAAGAGAGAGAGAGACAGAGACAGAGAGCAATGAGTATATCAAGATAATGAGAAATATATATAAGAGTGTTCCCTGACCACATATTTATATTGAAGGATTCAAAACCTTTTACGTTATTGAACTGGCAGTGGAACTAATCCTTTTACGTTATTGAACTAGCAGTTGAACTGCAGTCTAAATGGAAGCTTCTAATTTTCTCTAAGTTCCGAAGGGCGCCTTATCCTTATCTCAACACAGACCATGCAATTTCCCTGAACCCTTATTAACCCCTCAAGTAGAAAGCTCATGGATGTCAATAAAACCCCTTAAAGACAAAAAACTCTTTAAGTGCAAGATGATAATTCCAAACTTTTTACAACCATACTACCAAGGGGGGTTGGCTCCTCAACGAACGAATGTTTATTTTTTGAAAAAATAAGGTTCGTCTGCCAAAAAAGAATTTTTCAAAATTCGTTCTTTTGTTTTTTTTTTATATATAATATCCCAACTTTTAGATACCCTTTCGTCACATCAAAGAGATTTTTGGATAATATTTTCCTAAAATTTTCAATACCCTTTTCATAATATATAATTTTCCAACTTTTTGTATCTCTTGGCATGTAATTTCTAATTTTTCATTAAAAAAGAAAAAAAATAGAATTATTTATGAACAAACCTGCTATGGTGGTATGGTAAGTCACACGTATGAAACCTTAAGATCTTACACATAACTCGTCCACGTATGTGTGTTTACCAAAATGTAGTTTCAAATAAATTTCTTATTGTAAGATTCTAACATTCAAAATATGAAAAAAATAAAAAATAAAAAATCAAAAATCAAAATAAATGGTTCCCTTATTGCAAAATGGGTTCCAAGTTTTTTGTGACCCAAAGGACCAATTTTAAGAGTGAATGTGAATTGTGGCATTTCAAATTCTCGTAATAGAACCAAATAGAACCAAATATTAATATTCTCGTAGTAGAACCCTTTTTAATAACACCCTTTTTAATAATATTAACGTAATAGAACCAAATATTTCTCTTTGGTTGTTAATATGAGAAAATATTATATGCACGAATATTAGACTTACAATGGTGAAAACAACCCCAAATTTTTATGAAGGATAAATTGTCCAAAACTAGGTCCCTTGCACAAAAATGAAAGCCATAATCGCTCTTACACCTTGGATTACATTTAAGACTTCTACCACAGAAATGAGATTCAAATTGGAAATTAATTCTACAAACAAAGTAGAAATCCAAAAGATATTAAAGAATAACAACCCCTTAGAATGTATTCTTTTATTTTTTTATTTTTTTGGTATGAGTATAAAACTTTCTTGTGAATTCAAGCTTCTATATTGCCACATACATCATTTGATGCAAGAAAAGCCAAGGCACCACAAGCCTTGGCTTGGTGGTTAGGGCTCATGGTCCACAAAAAGGAGTTCGTGGGTTTTATTCCCCATGCCGGCATGTGCTCACCACTATAGTCCACCCAACTATTGTGCGGGGTCCTTGGACCTTGTTGTATGGGTACCTCAAAGCCCATGTGGGGGGATATTATGTCAAGTATCTTCAAGGCACTAGTAACTAGCTAGAAACTAGCGGAGGTATAGTGTCAGGATTGCAGTTGTGCGAGCAATGAGCCCTGAGCAGTGAGCGATGAGCAGATTTTAAACCAGCGGTGAGCAAATTTTTTGAAATTTTTTGGATGCTAGACCATGAATCCTAGACCATGCTACAGATTAGTTTGGATTAAATCTCCGCATCTACATACGCTATATGTTAGTCCTATGATTAGGTGCTCCACATTGTATGTGATATTGTTTCACAACTTATTAAAATTAATTATATCAATACCTACACGTACAACAAACCTTGCCAATTTGTCTAACTTGGAGTACTATTCACTTAGAAATATTACCTTGGGAACGTCTTGTCATTTTCAAAGTGTGATTTACTGTCAAGTTTTGTAGCTCAAGTCCAACCAAATTCAGAGAATGTAAGCCTTATTTCCACGGGTTTGGGTCAATAAATCCACGGTAATAAGTCAAGAATATTCGAATATTCCCGAGAATATTCGAAAATGATTCTGTAATACCAAAAATTATCTATTTTTAGATTTTTTTTGCTAAAAATACAAACTCGGTCCTAAAAATTTGAAAACTTACCGCTCACCGCTCAACGCTCACACGGTAGCAACGTCCGTAGTATGTGCAATCGGATGAGCTATTGTTGGAACGACTTGGAGTTTTAACTCTAGGTCTCCAAAATTGGATCTCACTTACCTTTCCATATTCACTGTTCCCATCTACAAACTTCACCACGGCTTCGGGTACACAAAATGTCCTCTATTGACCAAACAATAACATTCTGAGGATATCAATAGCAAACATAGGGTTATAGAATTCCTCTACAACTGTGCCCCAAAACACATCAAGGTATTCGGCCTCACTATCTAATAGAATCTGTAAATCCATCAATTCACACGTCGGGACAAACACACATTTTTCAAGGCATCTAAGATCATACATTGGCACATGTAAAGGGGTGGATTTGTCACTTCGTAATGTAATACTTTTGTAGGCAATGAAGAATTGGCCCATAATAACTCAAAATTGTTTTGAGTTTCACAATCTAAGTTAGAAACATCTATGTCTTCCAAAGCCTCCAATAGCAAATCCAGGGATTCACGAGCTCCATGCTGAACCTACAAAAATCCATCCAAACCAGCATTAAGATTCGTTAGGAGAGAATCCAGTGCGGCACTTGTACTTTTACCAAGGGAGTGGAAAGACTTACATAAAGCGTCCGGGGTTGTCAGTGTGACCATTATCTTCCTCTTTGAGAAGTCTGGCTGGAAACTCCTAGTATCTTCGAAATCTTGTACTGCAGTCAGCACAGTTACTGATTGTTCTAGTACAATCTGACATGAATTGCCAACCTCTAGTTGCTAGAGCACATACCTCCCTAAGCTGGTCGGAATGACCATTTTTTGGTCAAAGCCAGCCGATGAGGTAGTACGTTGTTGGTCCTCCTCCTCTTGAAATTCACTACGGAGCCGACCTCCTCCGTCCATCTGTCACACAAACAACAGAAACAAGAACAAGACGATCAGTGATTGACAACCGATCCCGAGCTTTATGATGGCAGCGGTACGCGAGTCTATATGACAACGATTTGACATTGCTGCGTGTTGTTGGGATTGGAACAACGAGCAGACTTGCGCTCATTGTCCTTGCACTTGGAAGTTGGATGCGTCTTGCTCCCACACTTGGTGTATCTAGTCTAAGACGATCAATAGCAAATCACAATTAAAAGCCATTATCAATGCAGAGATTCTCAACATGCACACCCCGGAATTCAAATGTGTTTTCAGTTCATATTTATGCTCGATGGTTCACAAGTATAACGGTTGGTAAATCACGATAAGCTTAATCTGTGCAATGCAGTGAGTGGATACGAATTCTCCGACCTAGACCTCTAAAGAAAAAGCATCAAGCTTCGCCTTATTATAGTAACTGCACTTGCAAAGAGGGGAATCAAAATCGAACCTTGGAATCAGGTTTGCGAAGGCGGAGAATGCTGTTGACGGAAGCACAGGCACTGAGCACGATTGGAGCTTTTTTCCTCCAAATTGCAGGTTTACCGATCCCAACAATCGCTCATGTTCAACTGACCCCAGAAATCGCTCATGTTCACCGATCTACCCTGGCGGTGCTGCCTCTAAACACGGCAGTTGCTCGATTGACCCGCCATAAATAACGAAATGAGGGTTGAAGAAAGAATCATACCAATTCGCAATTGGGCAGTGCCGACCTTGACCCCGCTAGCTCAACTCGAACTCCTCTGTTCGCTTTGTTCACTGCAGCAGTCGATGTGTCGCTTGCGGTGGTCGCCACTAAGACCTCCGGCCACCACGTCTCTCTAATGAACCGATTTAACGAGTCAGAGAAGCCTTGTGCGTCGCCTTCAACACGTCTCTCCTTCCACCGCAGTAACAATGCAACCTTTCTGCGGAAATGAAAACTCCTTGGTCCAGGAGTAGCAGGAAGAACCACACCTCGGTGCAAAGGTCGCAACAGAAGATACCCTTCATTCAACATTTTCAAACACTCTTGCACAATCGATGGAGGTTGAAATTGCTTCTCTGAAAGCCAAACACGCAGCTCTTCGCGAAAAGCAGGGCCTTCTCGCTCACGACGCTCTTGAACAGCCTTGGACACCATATTGTCGTTGTGCACATGGGCGTTGTAATTTTCCTCCGGTGAGGAGAAGCTAAATATAACTCCCGCTTTTCGGACAGGGGATCTACATGAAGGCCCGGCTTCCACAACGCCAGGCAGGAGATTGAGTTCAAAACCAGGCTTAGCCAATCGGGCAGCTCCAAAACTTGAAAGAAGCTCATCGAGATCATGTGGAATCCCAATCTCTCCCTCACCGTGACAGAATTCTAGATGCTAGTAATTGGAATTAAATCGTCCAAGAACAGTTTGATACTGCTCGATCAAGAAACCGCTACATGACAAGCTAGCTAAATTAGCCGGAAGTTCTGGAAAGAGCCCGAGGGGCTCTCGTGGGAGTTTAAGGGTTAGGGGGTAGTGGATCACTTTTGGTTTTTCAGGGCAGGTTGGTGGAGAGTCGGGCAGGTGTAGCTCGACTTGGCTGAGACTGACCCTGGCTGGTAGCTCGTTTTGCCAGCCTCGGAGAGGGCTCACGGCATCTGAGGCTTGTCAGGTCCGGTTCAGACTGGGACGTCCCGTTGTAGTGGACAAAATTCTCTGGCTCGTCATTGGCTGCATTGTACGTTTTGTCCAGAGTTCCTTTCAGACTGAAGGGATGTCCATAGGATGAATATGCCATGTTGGCATCTTCTCCCGCAAAATTCTACGCAATGAACTTGTCCACTGGACAAGTTTGAGGCCACCACCGAAGGTGACTCCAAACTTGTCCAGTGGACAAGCTCGTCGTTTCCGACCTTATTTCCGTCGCTGCTCCCCTCGCTGCGCCTCCACTAGTACCATAGACAGCATCGCCACTAACACTGCGATCGATATCCCCTTCATCTCCCCCCGTACTATTTCCACCATCATACTCTAGCGCCTGTCTGCCTGCACTACTCCATAATGCGTTACTCCCGCACACGCAACATCCGAGCACTCACGACTATAAACACCTGCTGATGAGTAGTCCGCCATATCCTACACCATGCTGGCATATCGACGCAACTGGAGTGCCGATGATACCAGATTTCAACCAGTCATCATTGACACAGTAGCAACCGCACCGCTCAAAGAAAGTGAAGAGAGAGGAGTGTACCTCACGCAACGCGTCAGCATAAGAACTCATATCGGTCGGGATCACCAAAGACGCGCTTTCCACACTCATAAGCGTAATACTCGGTGGTCGTGAGTGCAATACGGGAGTGATGATACGTTCAATTGTTGGATCGTTGGCCTGCAAGCCCAACAAACGATTACAACCAAAGATGGCACGCGTACATCTCCATCCACTTCACCTCTGACCAAGTAGGGACAACATCACTTCACGCTACGGACAATCAACCACAGAATTTGCGAAGTACCGTTTCGGAAAAGCGTCACTCTCTCCATAGACCCATTCTCCTCAAAATCACGTTTGAAGAAGGTTGTTGTTTCCATGTTCACTCCCATGGTCACGAACACGATCGTGAAGTTGTCCTCTCCAGGCTCATCCTGTCGATCACATCCACTCATACTTGAAAAGATGCCTTGGATAGGGCGTCGCGAGGGGAACCCACGAGTTATTCATCACGGCATCGTGAGATAAGTGTCACGTTCCAAGATCGTAACCATACCCTCGCAATGAAAACGATCCGCCGAGACTTGACGAGATTCAGGGGCAATCAACTATCTAGACATTCGCTACGCACGAAATGAAATACACCACCATGATCCCAGTTCATTTAGGCCGGTCTTCTTACCTCCGGGAGATTCTTCTCCTTCTCCAACCGCCGAACAAGCCCCCGCTTGCCGACAGATCTGTGCAGCGATCTCATTGTGGGGAAGACCAACAGCGGAAAACAAAGGAATCTTCTGCCCTCGCGCAATGGAGTTCATCACGTCGATTGTGGATATTGGCGAGAGTATTTCGACTCAAACTGGCCAAGAACTGGATTAGTATCATTACATGCAAAGGGACTCGATCGCCAATGAATCACTTCCATATCAGCTTTCCAAGAATCATCAAAACATGGTAACAGTAAGAAATGTAAACCTCGTGAGCGTCTCTGCTCGCCTCATGAGCGTCGCTCCTCGCTTTGTAACTGTCGATGACTACAAGTGCATGTGCCTTTGTAACTGTCGATGACTACAAGAGCTCACATTGTTACTGTTGATGACTACAAGAGCTCCATCGTCTCGGTGACTACAAGAGCTCACATTGTTACTGTTGATGACTACAAGAGCTCCATCGTCTCGGTGACTACAAGAACTCCGTCATTCTTCAGACTTCGTCTCATATGAGGCTTTTCCTTTTGCGCCTCCATCGTCAACACAGCAACCTTGTGAAGCTGCATTTGATGTGTAAGTTCTGAATCTGCTATTGCTATCTTACAGTCATGTTGTTCCAACCGTGAGGGTAAACACTACCGAAGCACTGACTGAGTTTACAATGATTCGATAAACGATCAACGAGTCTGTTTGACCTTTTGTTGTAATTTACGTTTGAATGTCTTACACTCTTGCTCTCTTTTTCGATTGCTTGTCGTTGTATTTGTTCTTGCGCGAGCTCATTCTGCGATTCCTGCAACCGGTCCTCCAAACTGAAATCAACCCCCAGCAATTTGATTCATTGGTTAGTGAGCCTCTGCCTTTCATGCTCAATTTGTGTTCTGTGATAGTTTGCATCATAGAGCACCTTCTCAGAATACAGAGTTATCACGTTGACGTTCTCGTAGGTAGACTTAAGTTGGTCGTATTGATATATTCTTTTTTTCGGAAGCATTAGTTTGTGATTGATCTTTCACAACCGGGTGATCGGATGCATGCAATTATGCCTTCTCTACCATTTTAATGGCAAGTTGTAATTGCTGCAAGGCTGGATGGGACCCAATTATTCCATTTCCACAGCTTGTGCAACAAGCAACTTTTGTATATTAAGTGCTACCAACCATATTATCAGGGGTGAAGCAGTGAGTTACCCGCTTGCCAACACTCTTTTGTGGAATAACTTACTTTGTGGATGGTGTTGGGCATGAGCAGGTCCTTTTTTGAAGCACTACAACCGAATTCAAGTGAGAAGCGCAACTTGGACTTTTTTGGCAACTTGATAGGATTGAATTTTACAAATGCTTTAGTTTATAATTATTTGGAACCTTCATGTTCTATGCCTTCTATTGTAAAATTTTCAGATTGAAGCCTTTTAGAATCTGCTGTGCTTCTTATTGCAATTAGCTTTTCTATTCGATTTCGGAAGTGAGTCTTCTAGTAAGGAGTCAGGAGTAGTATATATAGTAAAGAGATACATGGATGCTCCATATGCATGTGCCGGACGTTCTCTCAACACGGTTTGGTGACCTTTTGTAAGTTTGTTCTTTGTAGATACTTCATCAACATGTCGTCCCCACCCCGCGCATACAATTCACAACAACAAGCTACGGTGAGGCTGTTTGTAACACGAGAATTGCATTTTTATTCATATCTTTCCAAACTCCGGTTATGTTTTTTAGCATAGTTGTATTTTTGAAAATCTAACAATCGCTTGTTTTAATTCTATTATTACAGGGGTCTATCTTGAACATTGGTTTAGATGATGAGGTTCACCCATACTATATGGGATTGAATGAGTCTGAACCGCCGGAGGAGCAGAATCTTGACCTCCCAACTCAAAACACTATTGAAGATAGTGAGTTGCAACCTGCAAGAAAGAAACAGAAGAAAGGTGGGAAGAATGTTGAGAAGGCAAAAAGTAAGAGCAAACCAAGAGGAGGAAGAAAAACTCGGAACAATGATGGAGAAAGTTCAGACAAAGATGTAGGGGCGAAGCGTGGCCCTAATTGGAAAGAGCATTGGATTGTGAACCTCATTCACTTGAGAGGGAAAATGCATGCTCAGTTCACCAACATGAAGAAACAAGGTATGTGTTCATTACATTGTTTATTCAATACTCAAACGATTATCTATGAACTTTGATTATATTAATTCTGTTTTCTTGACATTGTGTTTTTTATATTAACATAATGTTTGTATTGCTCCTGGTTTTTGCAGGTATAGACAATTGGGGTATACTACACACGCGCCTTGTTGCTGCGTGTCCTGACTTTGACCGAAGCAGTGATGCTTGTCGAAAGAAATGGAAAAAGCTATACGACGAGTACAAGGGTGATTATAACGCCAATGACATATCAGGTAATGCAAGGGCGTCCAAGTCCAAGTATTATGATGTGATTGATGGATACATGCATGAGCGTGCTAATGTTATGAAGCATGTTCATGCTAGTGCTCATGATGAAAATCCCAACTTTGAAGAAGATACTACACAGGATGATGTGGCGGGAACTTCAAATGTCCCTGAACCTTCTTCAGACACCTCAAACTTACAAGGTAAGAAGAAGAAAGAAAAGGTAGCTACTCAAGATGCCGTTGCAGTGATGGCAGAACAGTCCAAGGAATTGACGAAAGTGGTGAAGGAATCTGAGGCAGCAAAGTTAGCACTATTGCAAGGAATGCTTGCAACTATGGGTGAAATAGTCAAAAAATTGTAAGCTTAGTTCTTACAGATAATGGTCTACTGTAGTGTTTATTAGTGGTATCATATTATCTGTGATTAGAGTTTTTGTGAGTTTTCTGTACTTGAGAGGAGTTTTATTTATGTTCTTTGATTTGATTTGATATTTGAGTTCCTAGATTGCTGCTTTGGTCATGTATATGAACCTACATATAAGTGTCATTGAATAAAATTGTAATCATGTGTCAACCCCTATACTACTATGGTGTTTTGTGAGCTCGAAACCCCAAAATTGCAATTTCATACCACCTTGTAAACCTTGGAGTATGAGAATATTTTTTAGACTTTTTTGAAACTTTCAACCGTACGACCTTCAAGAGAACTACCATTAGAGGTAGTGGTTAAAATTTCAACCGTTGGATCCTTACCATTTTCAAGATCGTAATATCAATGTTGATGCAATCTTTTTTTCAGCAAACGTAGTCCTCTTCGTGCAAAAGAAAACGTGATGCTTATTACCTTAACCCCTAAACGTCCTTGGGGTATTTTTAGCCCAAAACTCATTTTCAAAAAAAGTGATATGGATGAAAATAAAGATAAGCTATTCAGATCTCAACCATAAAAACTTGTAATAGACTTGTAGTAGATCATGTGGACCAAAACTTGACTCATGGGACCTCATAGATTGCAAGATCATAACATATTAGTGCGGAAAACAGACTACAAAATACCATCATTTCCACTTTGAAGTGAAAATACTACCAACATGAAATTTGCAATCAAAAAATCAGCAACTAGAAAGTTGTTCATCTTTATCTCAAATACACTCTTGTACCAAAACAATTCATCAAGAAAAAATCTTGGCTCAAATAGTAGCCTTGTAGTCGTGAGAACTGCCAAAAATTTTACAAAGGAAAAATAGTCCAAAACTAGACCCCTCGCACTCAAATCCATGCCTTTTCTTCAATATATCCTCGATTGGGTCAAGGTTTCTACCACTAAAAATTGTCTATAATTGGAATCCATCCCAAACATTAAGTCAAAATCTAACGGTGGATGAAGGAGATCTAGCTCTTCAAAAATCATCCATTTTTTCACTTTTTTCATTGTAGAAACATTATTGCAAAGCCAATACCAAAGTTATCTAAATCAAAAAACTTCCAACTACAAAGTTGTTGGGATGCATCTAAATATCAAGCTAAGAGGAAAAATTCATGAAAAACTATTTTAAATTTCACATAATGGGCTTGCAATGGTAAAACATGCCAAATGTTTGAAAACCCAAAAACAGAAGCTGCCTTCACTAAAATCCATGCCATTTATTCATACTTTATTTTATGAGTCTGCAATTTTTACCACATAAACTAGACTTGATTTGTGACCTATTCCAAGTGATTTCGTCAAAAACGGAGTTTGAATGAAGAAGTTATGGCTCTTCAGAGTTTCTGCCCTTCATCCAAAATTTCGTTTTTCGACACTAGGGACGTTTAGGGGTTAAGGTTCTTCTTAACATTTTTCTACTTGGATGTTTTTGATCCAAATACATTTGCTACTAGATTTGCAATAAATCAAAAATCATCCATTTTTTAACTTTTTTCATCGTAGAAACATCATTGCAAAGCCAATACCAAAGTTATCTAGATCAAATAATGTTTCTAATGAATTACACCTTAATAAATAAGTAATAGCTTGCATCTTGTTAATTTCCGAGAACTATAGTCTTCTACGGTTTCCCAAAGAAGAAAATTAAAATTATATTCCAAAGTGGCCTTATAATAATATCAGGGGACATTATAAAAGTAAAATCTATTTAATGATATATTCCATTATAAGTGATAGTATATATTTACAATAATTACCCCAAATTTTGCTTATAATTCACATAAGAGAAAGCAACAAGTGTTTGTTAATTGATTGATGTAAACCAACATTGTAATAAACCCCTACCGTTCTTTGCGTTGTTGGCAAAATACAACATCATGACAATATTACTGAGAGAATAAAATGGAAGATACAAAATGTTCGGAGTAAACATCTTCATCTTAACTTTCATGGCTACCATTTAAAGCAAGAATGCATAGAAATGCAATTTGGGTGAAGTTGTATAGAACCCTCTCAAGTAAAAATCTAATAATTTTGACCCTGCTACTTTGACAAGATCACCCTATTGGCGTAGAAATATGAATTGTTATTCATTGCACAACAATTGAGTTGTCATGGAACACTCATATGATTTTTACTCTATAGTAAAATAATAATATGTATATTACTCCTTGTAATTGAAGGGTACAAGAAGGAAAGTCTTGGGACGTCCAGTAGAGCAGTCTGAAACCATTCACCGGACGAACAAAAAGGTGATGACATGGCAAGTTCCCTCCACAATGTAATGGACAAGATGGTGGACATCCCGTTTTGTCCACGACAACGGGACGTCCCAGTCTGAACCGGGCCTCAGCCTCGGAGAGGGCTCACGGCACGGCAAGCTGAGGCTGGCGGAAGAGCCCTCGCTCAGCCCCATGTGCGCGGGTCATCAGCCGCGCGGTCCATCAGCCGTCATCAGCCGTTTTTAAGCCCCATGTGCGCGGCTCACTAATTCATCTCATTCTCCGCATCCACAGTGATCCACAGACATGGCCAGATTGATCGTTCCGCACTCGCCTTGTCGCATTCGATCTCCACCTCCGTTCCTGGTAAGCCTCGTGTATTCTACAATTATTGAGACCAATCTTCGGTCTCAGACTTTCTGATTCGTTTCATGCGATAGCAGGCGGAGAATGCCGCGCTCTACAAAACGAGGATCCAGGTCGGAAACAGATCCAGTAGTGATGTAGGAGATACAGGATGGTGTGGCCTGTGCGGCGATGGCGGGGGTTGGTGTTCGTGCGGCAGGTGCAATGGCGAGGGAGGTTTTGCTACCAAACCTGGACTAGCCGGCGTGAAAGGCAAAGTGGGATGGGCCAGATGCAAGACTTGCTTCGGAAAATCGGTGGTCCCGTGCCTGTTGTGTGGGATCTCGCAAGTCTCCGAGTGGAAGCTTCGGCTGAAGCAACAAGCCAGGCGACATCCCCATTCTAAACCCTAATCCCTGAAACCCTAAATTTCTTCGTGCTCATCCTCACCATAGCCAACATGCACTCAGGTACATAAGCCTGCTCTTCAAGTATACCTTCAGATTGTTCATTGCACTAGAGGTTGTGTAGGGACCTCTCTGAGCCCGGCCCTAAGTTTGGAAGGGTGAAATCCTCCAGATATATTTCCAGGGTTGATTTGTGCCAACAGTGTGGAGTTTTCCCCTCCTTTTTGTTGTATAAGACATGGATTTGCAAGAACATGTGCACCTCAAGTGAAAATATGGCTGTACGTCTTATATTCAAATTCAAATGTACCCCCGTTAGAGACCTCATTCGCCCAATCTTCGGTACTTGAGCCTCTTCAGATTGCTTCTTGTTATGGATTGTAGGCAGACATGATACTCCGTATCTTGTTGATTGACTTTGCGTTCAATTGTGTACAGGGGCAAGAATGAGGGCATGCACTCAGACAGGGCTATTCAGTCCCTTTCGAAGCGTTGGGATGTGGCAATGCTAAGGTAGGTTTCAATCATATGCTTCAATGTATGTGGGTGTTTCAAACATTGGAGTGAATATGGTGGTGTCTTTCTGAGTAAAGCTTACCCCTGATAAAGCTCCATAGAGGAATCTGTTGGCTTCTGGTGACTGCACTGCACGAGCTCTGCTTTGCAGACAGATACGGGTCACACATTTACATTTACATGATATTAAGAATGTCCATACTCACCTCTCTTACTGATACATTCATTCGACTAAGCTCTTGTGTTCCTTGTCTGCAGGACCTCATATGTTCAGTTGTCCTCATGAACAAGACGGTTGTGCCAGTGATGCAGCATCTAATATGTGGCTTTTCTGATATATCATTCACATCGTTGAAAGTTTTTAATCTCCTTGACTATATGCTTGGAGTAGGCACTTGGATTCAGAAGGTGGGATCGTGCTGGAATTTTAATCGTGCCACCACTTTCTAGGGCTAGGATCTGCTAAGAATATTGCATTCATATTATGGAAGGGCGGGTACAATCGAACCTGTTTAAAGCAATCATCTTTCGTAGAGGGAATGGGAGACCAGGTTTCTGGGACAGTGATCAACTCGTTCCGGAGGGATTAGCTACCTTAACAATGTAGCCTTCAAAATACAGTGTCTAGTCTAGCTATCAATGTAGGAAAATCAGTGATAGATTTGCACAAATCCCAAATTGTACAAGAGGATTACAGTTTGATGCAATAGAAGAACCTTCTTATAGTAAAACAGACAAGAAAATTACATCCGAAGGAAACTGCATCCTATGACTCGGTTTTGCATCCTCAATGAAAGTTAAAAGAGCTTGGATTTGCAGTGGCATACTTTTATACAATCTCTTACACTCTTCTAATCTTGTAAAAGTCCAGTACTTCAATATGTTCCCAGAATTCTAAAATTCCCTTTGGATCACTTTCACATTGGTGACTTTCACATTGGTGAAGCTGACATTCAAGCCCTGCCCACAGATGCTCAAATGGGTTTAGGTCAGGAGATTGTGCTGGTCACTTTAAAACATTAAACTTTTATAATTTTAGCCATCCACGAACACTGTTTGTTCTGGTCACTTTAAAACATTAAACTTTTATAATTCTAGCCATCCACCAACACTTTTTGCTGTATGTTTGGGATTATTATCCTGCAGAAAAATCAAATTTTAACAATCTAGATCACATATCATCATGAAACGGGGGAGGACACTCGGATTTGAGTGACTTTTAGCTTGCAAGCATGATTGACTTGGCATTGTGACTTGACTCCCATGGCTTTTTTACATTCTTCATTACCTGCAGCAGCAGCACCCCTCAGACATTTTATTAACCCCTAAAGGTCCAAGAAAGCGGAAATCGCTTTTTGGAATTTCTGCAGGGAGAAAATTCAGCCAACTTTGACCATTATAATTCCAAAATTGGAGTAAAATTAATAGTTCAAATTTGACATTCGAGTAAAGGGTCAAGTTAACTTCAAGATCCTACGATTGGATCTTCTAATCAATGCTTAGATTGAGTTTCTTTGCACCTGAAGTAGAAGAAGGTTCTTTTTGATAATTTAAACAATTTTGTATCAAGGACCTTTAGGGGTTAAAGATTCACGTAGCTACCCACTTTTCCAAAATATGCCATTATCTTGTCATGTCATAACTCCTCTTCATATAAGAATAATTTCCCCGCAAAGCTCTTCGACTCTCTACATTCGATAATTAGAAAGTGAAACTTGGTACTTCACCTACCATTGGAATTCTAAATCATTAATTGGTTATTGAGGATATCTGGGGGTTAATCATTATCATGTATTAGTTGAGAATTTATAAGCACAGATTCGAATTCAAATATACATCTGTTAGAAGTGTATGAGCTAGTATAGAAATGTAGTCACCTCCTTGTAAGAATTGCCCTTGCAAAGGCGATTTTTCCCCTTCAGAAGATCTCATAGGGGATTCCATGTGAGTCATACAGATCATTCTCAAAACTGCAGTCGCCTTGAACCGCCCGCATGACCTTCACTATGTCCCAAAATCTCGTTAGTGATCCTTGAATGCGGGCCGCAAAGGACGGCGGAAAATCCGGAAATAGGGGGTATGGGAGGGTCTAGCTTGGGGGGTCTTTGGGGAGGGGGTCTTGAGAGCAGGGGGTCTTGGGGTGGGGGCCTTGAGGAGCAAATTTATCCCATACCGATTGTAGCTAAATTCTCCCCTGAGCAAGCACAAAAGGGCCAGGGTCTCTCACTATCCGTTGAAATTAAAATTTTGTAAGATAAAGTACTCCCGTGGGTCCACATGGCACCCCCTCAAGGGGGTCCATGTGGCACAAGAGGACCTAAATTAATTAACTAATGCTGCTGCATAGTGAGGGTCACTATGCAGCAACATCTCAACTAAGGGGTGGTTATGCCGATGATATCTCCACCCGGCATGCCCCTCCCTCGTCCGGCTCCTCCCCTTCAATGGGGGCCTTCCCCTTTACTTGAAGATTTATAAGTTACTCACTATGAGCATGAATTTTCCTAGTACGCATATCTTTTTTAAAATCAACCATGACTATGAAAGTAACGGCATTTTCAAGACAAGAAATGATAATATAATCAGCTCATGTTGAGGACTTGGGGCAGCAATAGAAATGAGGCATTGATGAGGAGTAAGTGGGGTGGATCAAATTCATGTTCAGTAAAGGTAGACTTTGATATTATTAATGTGGTCAATCAACTCCCATTGTCATGGCTGTAGCTCGAAGGCGATCAGTCAACAACTTTCGATGTGCATGTGCATTTATGGCCTAGTATCATATCATGTATGATTTTCAATTCTATTTTGCTGAACCTTAAATTCATATGAACATGGCATGTCCAAAAACTGTAGACATTATCAGGGTGGTGTCTGGAAATTAAGATAAATTTAAAATAGAAAGTTACCTAGATTTTAAAAATGATATCGTCATTGGATAATACTTGAAAAAAGCTAAATAATAAATAATGAAAGAACTGACAACACTTTGCCCTTCAAAAATTTAGATACAGTTGTACGTTTGGTTCATGAATCCTTTTAAATGCATGAGACAAGATGTAAATTTAGGCCTACTTCATACTTGGGTCCCAATTGAGGGCCGGCCCAAACTATTGAAATTTCAACCAATGGGATCACTGAAATTTTCAACCTGGGCCCGGGGGCTTTATACTAAGGTTGGACCCGAACTCCCTTTTATTCTACGTGGCGTCCTACGTGGCGGTTTTTTGGCGCCAAAACTTTGGGCCCATGCAAGGCAATTGGGACAAGGTTTTGCCAAGCCCAAACTTGGATCTTGGGCGTGTATATCCATCGGATCTTGTGAACCTCCACCGTTGATTGGAGGATGGTGAAATCGACTCCAATTTTTTTCTTCCCCCGCTTCTCTTCCGTTCTCTCTCGCTCCGTCTCTGTTGCTCCATTTTTGTCTCTCTTGTTTCTGTAACCATGGGTTTGCAAATATTGAAAACTCTATCATCTTTGGAGTACAATGTAGCAAAGGTGTAGTTGCCACGGTGAAGTCGCCTTTGGTTGGTGAAGATGACAATGTGGAAGTAGTACCTCCTCCTGCAAAGAAGGTTCAAAGACAGAATAAGCTCAAAGAAGGAAGTGCAATAAAACAGAAGACAGAGGATGAAGACAACAAACGAAATTGGTCTGATCAAGAAGTGGAAACGTTGATCCAACTCAGAGGCGAGATGCAACTAGAGTTTCTAAAGAACGCCAAAAAGCAAGGTATGTAAAAACTGATCTCAGGGTTTTATAAAATTTTCTCGCATTGAGGTTATCGATAATCCTTGACGAGGTTCAATCGATACTTGCATTGAGGTCATACTCGCATTGAGGTCATCGATAATCCCTGAGGCTTGAATCGGTACTGGCATCAAAATTCGCGAAAAAAGCACTTCGTGTAATTATTTAAGTTATTTTCTTGCTTCACGTTCGAAAATTGCCAATGCAGTTCGTTTTTTGCATTTTGTCCCTGCAGTTTCCGCACCTTGTCCTGTCAGCATGTTTAATTGTGAGAGCCGACCTTCCTCGTAACATGACAAAATCACTAATTGAAAATGAAATTACTAATTCATGAGGAGTGGTGATTGTGAGAGCTTATCTGCCTCGAAGATTATGAAATTACTAACTGATGAACAGCGTGTAGGTTGCATTGTTAGCATGCTGTAATTTAATGTATCATAGTGATTGTTGTCAAACCAAAGGTAGTTGCCATGGATAGATTCTGACAAACCGGTTATTTGTTAAGTTAAGAATTACCGAACATGCCACTACCACATGGTCGTCTTTCAGTATTGCGACCATGCAAAATGCATGTACGTCGTCAACATTTGATCAATCTCGGGGTTGACGAACTTGCATTTTCAGCTTGTGACAACATGCTTTATCATTTATATCATTCAAAGCAGCTGCTTCTTTCAAAACGAGTGCTGAAAGTTTCAAGACACCAAGAGCTCATGATCTCCATTCAAGCTGATGCAAGTCGTAGCTACTGAACGCACTATATTGTTCCGCAATGCTCGACTCATGTTTGAATGCCTCGTGTTGTAGCTGCAATACTCTTAGCGGAGACTCAAGATATTGTTTTGAACGTGCTACATGTTACCAAAGGCTCGTGTTAATTGTATTTTTTGTTTTTGTCTAGCTAAGGCTTGGGTTTACGATGTCATGTGTACTTACTTATTTACATATGTATTCTAAGTTTGCACTCCATTGTATACTTGTTACTAACTTTAGTATGATACTATGTTTCTTGTGCTTTAGGTGTAAACATGTGGCTCAAGCTTCACTCAAGGCTTTCATGCCTCCTTCCAAACTTCAAGAAAACTTCCAAGGCTTGCAAAAATAAATTTGGTGATGTTTTAAAGGCCTACAAGGAAGATAAGCAAGCAAACGACAGTTCTGGAGAGGCACGTCACACGTGCAAATATTATGACTCCATGGATACTTGGTATCATTCAAATGAAGCGGTGGTAAAAAAGATTTCTGCTTCTACTAGTGATATGGAAGTGCACAAGAAGTGAAGACAGAAGATGAAGAGGAAGTGCCTTCATCATCAAAGAAGGTATTCAAGGTAACTCCAAAAATGAAGTTCCAGGACAAAGCTTTGGAGCTTATTTCTCAGCTGGTAGACAATAGTGAAAACATGGCTCATAGTATGGAGGTGGCTAATGGGTCTATGAGAAATTTTGACAAGCACATGGAGAAGCTTATTGAGAAGCTTTAGTCAATTTTAGTTTTAGTGTGTGACATTTTTTGTTAGATTGAGTTTGAATGTGACATTAGGTTTGACTGTGACACTTTGAGTTTGTGGATTTTGGAGTTGATGGACCCGCTATTTTGGATTTTGTGAATATTAGTGTTTGTGGAATTTGGATTTGTGGATTTGTGGATTGTGGATTTTTGATTTATTGCAAATCTAGTAGCAAACGTATTTGGATCAAAAACATCCAAGTAGAAAAATGTTAAGAAGAACCTTAACCCCTAAACGTCCCTAGTGTCGAAAAACGACATTTTGGATGAAGGGCAGAAACTTTGAAGAGCCATAACGTCTTCATCCAAACTCCGTTTTTGACGAAATCACTTAGGTTAAGTCACAAATCAAGTCTAGTTTATGTAATAAAAATTGCAGACCCATAAAATAAAGTATGAATAAATGGCATGGATTTTAGTGAAGGCAGCTTCTGTTTTTGGGTTTTCAAACATTTGGCATGTTTTACCATTGCAAGCCCATTATGTGAAATTTAAAATAGTTTTTCATGAATTTTTTTGCATAGGTTTGATATTTAGATGCATCCCAACAACTTTGTAGTTGGAAGTTTTTTGATTTAGATAACTTTGGTATTGGCTTTGCAATAATGTTTCTACAATGAAAAAAGTGAAAAAATGGATGATTTTTGAAGAGCTAGATCTCCTTCATCCACCGTTAGATTTTGACTTTAATGTTTGGGATGGATTCCAATTATAGTCTATTTTTAGTGGTAGAAACCTTGGCCCAATCGAGGATATATTGAAGAAAAGGCATGGATTTGAGTGGGAGGGGTCTAGTTTTGGACTATTTTTCCTTTGTAAAATTTTTGGCAGTTTTCACGATTACAAGGCTACTATTTGAGCCAAGATTTTTTTTGATGATTTTTTTTGGTACAAGAGTGTCTTTGAGATGAAAATGAAGAACTTTCTAGTTGCTGATTTTTTGATTGCAAATTTCATGTTGGTAGTATTTTCACTTCAAAGTAGAAATGATGGTATTTTGTAGCATGTTTTGTGCACTAATATGTTATGATCTCGCAATCTATGAGGTCCCATAAGTCAAGTTTTGGTCCACATGATCTACTACAAGTCTATTACAAGTTTTTATGGTTGAGATCTGAATAGCTTATCTTTATTTTCATCTATATCACTTTTTTTGAAAATGAGTTTTTGGCTAAAAATACCCCAAGGACGTTTAGGGGTTAATATCATGATCGTGAAAAATTCATGAAAATATACTTTTTATTTCACATAATTGGCTTGCAATGGTAAAACATGCTCCATGCTTGGACTCTAAAAGCAAGAGTTGTTTTCACTAAAATGCATGCCCTTAATTCATACTTTTGTGTATGTGTCTGAAATTTTTACCACACAAACCAACCCTAAATGATTTTACTCATTTGTTCAAAACAAACAATTTCCCGGTAACAGTGTCATAAATGGAAACAAATGTACGATATTCAAATCTCACTGATACTACAATCTTGTAATGAACATATTGTACATTATGTGAGTCAAATTTTGGGTCATGAGGCCATATAGATTGCAAGATCACAACGTATTAATACTCAAAAAACATCACAAAATCTCAAGATATCCACTTTGAAGTAAAAATGCTACCAATAGAGTCATTGCAATTAAAAAACCCGTATCACAAGGATTTTCAATTTGATCTCAATGACACCCTTGAACAAAACATATCAATGAGAAATATTTATTTGCACAAATAATGGCCTTGCAATGGTGATAATTGCCAAAAACTTTACAAAAAAATAAAATAGAAAACCCAACACTTTGCACTAAAATCTTTGCCTTATCTTCAAATTACCTTACTCAGATTCGGTTTCTACATCCATAGCCTCATCAAATCTAATGTTGCTTTCTATAGCTAGGTGCAGCTTCCAAAAATTTTCTGCCATCTGCTAACCGGGTAATTCCATAGCCAGTAATCCTTTAGTTAGTGGGGCAGTAATAGGGACATTTTGGATTACCCTAAGTCAAGTTGCTGGATGAAATCCTATGGTTGGATGAAATCTGGTAAATGGATGAACTCCTAATGGATGGATGAAGGCCATGAGGGTTGGATGACCAGGGTGGCGGCTAGGTCGGCGGCTAGGGTTTGGAGGGGGTTTAGGAGTGAGGGCTCTCTCTCTCTCGGAGGAAGTTGGAGCTGGAGCTAGGAGGTGTGTACGTGAGTGTGTTTGTGAGTGTCTGTGTGTGTGTGTTGGACGGAGAAGATAACTACTGCTTTAGACATATATCTGGAGGGACTAGAGAGTAGACTGCCACGGGCAGAAGTTATCTATACTATCATGAGTTTTCAATGAAGTATGTCTGGATTTGTGTGTAAATGTGTTGAAACGTGATTATAATTTTTCCACTCTGGAGTATTGGAGGAATAGAGTTAGAAGGTGGGGTTGATAAGTAGTATTGTTGGAATTGTAGTACCATTGTGAAACTGTCTAGGGCTTGTACGGGTAGTGTCCAAGCCAGTTTCAATATTGGTTCAGGGCCAGTTCTAAGGTCAGTTCAAGACCAGTTTGAAGTCCAGGGTAGGATCAGTCAAGGTCCAGGCCAGTTTCTAGTCCAGTTCAAGATAAGTCTAGAATCTAGGGCAAGACTAGTTTTGAATCTAAGACAGTTTTAGGAATAAGTCAGGACGAGTTTGTGATTCAAGACAGGACCAACTTTGAGTCTAATCCAGTTCCAAGTCTAGACCAGGACCAGTTTAGGGTCCAGGCTAGGACCATTGTTGGGTCCAGGCCAGGACCAGTGTGGGGTCCAGACCATGACCAGTTTGGAGTCCAGACTAGGACCAGTTTGTGATCTAAGACAAGACGAGCTTGAGTCTAGTCCACTTCCAAGTCTAGACCAGAACTAGTTTGGAGACCAGGCCAGGATCAATTTTGGGACCATACCAAGATCAGTTTGGGACCAAGCCAAGACCAGTTTGGGGTCCAAACCAGGACTAGTTTTGGGACCAAGCCAGGACCGGTTTGGGGTCCAGGACTCTAGGCCAGGACCAGTTTGGGGTCTAGGCCAGAACCAGTTTGGGGCCAGTTCGGGGACCGGTTTGGGGACCTGTTTGGGGACCACTTTGGGGATGTGTTGGAGGTCAATAGATAAGGTAATTGAAGTGGTAGGAAGAATACCACTTTCACACCATTATCTCATGTTGTGTGGTAGCTTGGTGTAACATTTGTTTAATAATCTCTTCTTTTTCCCTTTTAGAAGTGGTTGGGTCTTGTTGAGCGATGTCTTGTAAACTTTCTGGATCTTCTTCATCGTATTGTACTAATTGAAGAGCCGTTTGTGGAGGCAGCAACATTAATTGCATTTGTTTTATGGATTCTTTTGCAATATTAAGCTCTATGGCCTTCTGTCCAACATTGTTCAAGTTGCTTAATTGCCTGTTAGACTCATCTTTTTTCTCTCTTTGTGCCTCCCTTGCCCAACGCATATTGAAACCATCTCCATGTATAATACATAGGTTATGTAAACAAATGCATGCTATAACAAGATGTGGTAGGTTTTCTAAAGGCACATCAATTCGCTTTAGAAGAATCCTCCACCTTCCTTTTAAGCATCCAAAAGCTCTTTCAACCGCCATCCTTGTACTAGATTGGATGTAATTCCAATGTGCCTTTTCTCTCAACAATCCTTCTTTTTGTCCTTTGAATGGGCTATAAAACCAAGGTCTCATTGGATAGGCAGTGTCTCCTATCAATTTGTAAGGTAAATAATTATTTTTCATAATTTCTTGACCTAAGGTACTTCTTTGAAATAGGGACCAATCATGACAACTTCTTGCCCACCCGATATCGAAACCCCAAAACTTACATTGTGCATCTACTACTCCTTGTAAGAGAACCGAGTAATATCCTTTTCGACAATAATATTCAGGTGCATCCTTACTTGGAGCAATAATTGGTATGTGAGAGCCATCTAGGCACCCATGATGTATGGTATACCTTTTAAGGCTTCAAACTCGTCATCATTGTACTTGGAGTCATCTTCTCTATTACTAAAGGTAATAAATGAATTTTGATCGCTTTGCAACACTCTCTTACAATTACAGAGGTGGTGCTCTCCGCTATACCGTATAAGTCTCCAATCATCGCCAAAGAATTGCCGATTGCAAGTCTAGCAAGTATAACGGCAACCCTAGTTTCAACGTCCACACTTGTCGTCATAGGGGTATCAATCTTTTTAATACTTGGTCCCAAAATATTGCACAAAAAGGAAAAAGTCTTTTTATTTACTCTCTATGAGTAACATGTTACTCGTAAATAGTTCGGTCTCTAACATTTTACTCGTATAGCTTCCAAACAATTGGTTTCGTAAAAATCCTTGTTGTCTATTGTGTTTCCAAATTGATTTTGTTCGTCGCCTTGACTCACCCTCTAAGAACAAATTAACCCCTAAAGATCCACGATGTTTTGGGAGCTTGAAATCCCAACACTGACCACTATGTACTAATGCGGGTACGTCCAATATTTTTGGAAATTTTTGATAACTTCAACCGTAGGATCTTAAAGTAGACTACCATAGGTAGTAGTGTGAAAATTTTCAACCGTTGGATCATCACTCGATGTGAGATCATAACATTTGAAGTTGACTGTAAATTTTTTTTGGCCTTGACCGTAAAAGCCGAATTGGTGGCCGTGGTCGTTTAGGGGTTAACCATCACAAGGATAGACAAGTCATTTAAATACATGGCTGAATGCATAAGCGTCAATAGGGAATTTAATACAAATTTGAGAGCAAGGAGAAGCACAAACATCACTAACACGTTCTCTCTATGTGGTCTCACCATGATGTATAGTGTAAACAATAAGCAATTTTTTGTGAAAGATATTGTTGAGACTTGAGAGTAATGGCGAGAATGTGAAGATATTGCTTGAAATTGATAAATGTCATTATATATATATATATATATACATATATATATATATATATATATATATATATATATATATATATATATATATATATATATATATATATATATATATACATGTATATATATAAAAACTTGATAAGTTCATAAGATATAAAAAAAGAAATTGTAAAAGTAAAGTAATTGTAGACACCTTCATATGATGCATTGTAAAAGTGAAGGTCTACAACATTTTATGACACCACACATTTTATGACGCCGAATGACCTTTCATATTCTCATTATTATGATATAAGAAAATTGCAATAATGAGTGAAAATAGAGGTTGTATAAATATAGTATGTTACTATTGAGTTGCCAGATGACCCTTCATATTCTCATAATTATGATATGTGAAAATCACAATAATCACTGATAATGGAGTAATAACGGAGGTCATGTAAACATCACCATAGTTTATTATTGGGATGCCAAACAACCCTTCATATTCTTATATCATGATATTTGAAAATCACATTAATGAGTAAAAATATAAGTCGTATCAATATCACGATATTTTTTTCTTGTAGCCTTAAATTGCCCTCTATAAACAAATTGATCATCATAAGGATTGATAAGTCATTCGAATGCATTGTTGGCTCCATAAGCGTTGGTACAAAAATTAAAACCAACTTGAGAGCAAAGAAAAGCACAAAAGGACTTTGTACAACAATTATTGGACAACACCAAATATATAACACCAAAAATATGTCTCCCACGATACAACACCAAAGATATGGTAGGTGGCTTAAAACCCACACAACACCCCAAACTTCTCATAGGCCAACTCAAGCCAAGGGGTACAATATAGCCTCCACTTGTAAATTTTTATGTACTTATCATGTACGTTTAGATACAAAACTACTCAAAATTGGAGGAGTACCAATAATAAAGCAACAGGCTTCTTGACCCAAAGGTACTTAATAGCTTCTTCACTCAACAATAGCATGACTCACACCAAACATTACAGGATGCAAATTTAGGGCTCCAGTTTAGAAAAACCTATGAGACGTATCGCCTTCAATAATTCATAACAAATTGTAGAAGGGTCCAAAAATCATGAATCCACTATGACTGTCATTACACTTACTTTCCCCATGCATGAAAATTACTTCCATTATTAATACATTGATTATTTCAAAAAATAAAATACAAATAAAAATAAAAATAAATTCACTTCCATTATTATCTTCGTTACGAATTGGGAAATTTAAAATTTGACCCATTTCTGAGCACTTTCCCTTAAGATACCCCATGCTCCTGGGTCCCAAACCTTTGTTTGAAAATTCTTGAATAACATATCTGATAAAGAATGAATAGCTTTTCCATCCATAAATGAGTACGTTCATCCGGAATTAGAATACAAGAGCTGGAATTCATGTAACGGTAACTCATGAATTTACATGAGAGTATGGGACCTCTGAATGGGCCCTAACCCCTTTACAGCCAAAGAGGTGGATCCGGTTGGGGAGGCCCGATTGGGGGCTGGAGCCTGGCCAAATGCGGCCCACCTTCCGGCCAGCCCAAGAGGCTGGATCCGGTTGGGGAGGCCCGATTGGGGGCTGGAGCCTGGCCAAATGCGGCCCACCTTCCGGCCATCCCCACAGCATGTGTAAAGTGGGAGAAGGCTAAATCCCAGAGCGGGGCACCCCATGATCTCCCGCGCGCCAGCCAAGCGATTCTGCGGTTTAGTTACCGCCGCCACTTTCGATTACCCCTCGGTAGAATCGGACTCGCCCGCCCGAGACATCTGCGCCCGCGAAAAACGCTCGCCCCGCATGCCACGATGCGCCACCACGCCCCCATGCCATCCACATCCCCCATGCCATCCACGCGCTTATGTCACAGATTGGAGGGGCTAGGTTTAGATTCTGTGTCACAATAATTCCTAAACCAATAAGATATTGGCGGTTTTAGGTTTAAATTCTGTGTCACAACTTTCGAGCCGGCTTTAGATCTAAATCCAATGTCACAGAAGTACACAGTCTCGTAGTGTTTTTGGGTATTGCCAACGATTTCGGGCGACTAGAGGGCACAATTATATTCAATTCCACCGCTACATCTCGGTTTAAGGTTTTGCTCTAAAGCTATTGCACCAAACCGGAGACTGCTCCATCCTTCCAGAGTATCTCCAACGATATCGGCCGTGGACTATGTACTCTTGCATCGAACCGGAAACCGCTTTCAATTGCATTCAAAACCAATAACTATTCCCATTGTTTGTGGAGATCCTCTCCTACGCACTTACAGACCAAATCAGTGGTCGTCGAATCTACTCTCTTCGAATACGACGCCCGATTCTCGATATACTCCCCCGCTGCGGCCTGGTGAGCTGAAATTCTTACTCGATGCACTCACTTCAGAGTCATGATGAGCTGAAATTCTTACTCGTTGCATTCACGTGAGTGACACATGTTTCAATAGATTGAGGATCTGTGTTGGGTGATGCAGTCGTTTTTTCCGTCATGTTCGACGTAGTCGATGCAATGGTTTCTCAAACCCCCCATTCTGCTCCAGTGGTGCACTCACTTGAGAGTCCTGTCCGAGGCAAGCTCAGTAGTGCTGAGGCTAAGATTCTGGCTCACATCCAATCGATGGTCCAACATCCCAAAGAGGGTCCATTTGGGGTGACTAATCTCCAATGGAACAAGGAGCATCGGGCACGTCGTGGGAAACATGGTAAGGATCACGAAGTTCGATATTGTTATGTGCCTGCAAAGAGGATAGAAGATTTCATCGTTGGAGTTCAAAACGGTAGCGAGGGGACACAATGCGTTTACCGCGAGACCAAGGAGAACCACAAGCGCCCTGAGGATGCAAGGGAGGGCGCTCGCACATCGTTGTATTTTTCAAGGTCAGGAAACTTCGGTTCATGGATCACTTTGATATTTTATAAGTAGAGTCGTTGTATCAGAAAAATGGGTCTATGTCTTACAACACAACAGTATTTCACTGTGATCAATAATGCGTGACAATTATAAGGTAAGGATGACACAAGTCACCCTCTTTAGGATTACCTCTGATTTGGCCGGACAGTATTAGTTTTTCGAAGTAATTTCAGGAATTCCTTACACTGTCCTTGTTCATGCGTTGTTTACTGATGAAAATGATAAGAACTAAAATGCTTTGAACATTGTTCATCGTCATGGTTTACTAATACCTGAAATGTTATTATGTCTCGCAGGTGGCATTGCGAATATGGTCCACAAGACTACTCCGGTACTGTTAAAACCATCACACCGGATCTCCTCCCCAGGGCTAGAAAGAAATTGATCATTGCGAAGGTGAGTTCTGTGTCACAGGGGACACCTCACGAGACGTCTCCCCGCCAAGCGAAGCGGGTTGGACGAAAAGCCCCGCGGAAATTCTTGCCTAAACCACGCCCACCACCGAACAACATCGATTGCAACACAGTCCCTGCGTGTGTGACTCATGTACATCCTCCGAAACCATCGCGTAGGAGAGTTTTGAAAAATCTTTGCAAATGGGAGTGTTGTTGATGGACCTCTTGTGACCAAAAAAATTAATTCGCAAGAAACCCTGGTGGGTTCTTAATGATTCCCCGTATCACGCATACCTCACTTGTCTGCGTTATTCTCCTTCTTGGGTGAAGCCCGATGTGGATCATTGTCAAAGAGGATCGGTAGAGAATGGGGAATGTGTCATTCATCTTGATGAGATGGGTTTAGACATCATCGAGCCTATTCCCGATCTTAACGAGGAGCTGCGTTCTCTAATTCCGCGGAGTTTGGTAATGGTAAGAATGCCTACAATTTTTCTCATCTTCACATACAAATACTGAGTTGGTTCTCGTGGTATTACATCATAACCAAGACATTTCGGATTCTCGATAATACAATGTGTCACCGTAACATTGTCACTCTCACATTATGAGTGCCCCGGTTATATGTAGGTGCCACATTCGGCGTTCCTCAAATGCTCGGTGTCACTTCGCTCCCCACACCGCCACCTCGTCTAACAATGAGTCAAACGCAGTATTTTCATCTCACCGAATGTCACAACCTCTCGTTATATCGTTCTATGGAGTGTTGCATCGCGCGTGTGTTGGTGTTACAAAGTGGATACAGTACGCTGATTGGTTCCTAAATCGATTCCGGATACTACATCCGAATCTCCCACTGTCACACGCTGCGAAGGTACTGTACCTATGGGCTCTGTGGGTCAAGACAAGGGACTCGAGGAAGAAGTGGGGCATGTCTATAAAGCGGGGATGTCGAGGCTCGGTTCACGGTTAAGATCCTTTTACATGCACCGCATTCTCTTGAGTTGTGTGTCCTTCAAGATCGGCATGTGAACAATCATGGTTTGGTGGTTCACGGTGGAATGAAGGTTGGTGACCGTGGAGCGTTATCGGCTCACTTATCGCCGATGATAATCGATTTCATAGATCATTGCTTGCGTGAGAACTACACTGTTCACCAGATAATGAAGAAACATCTTAAGTTCTTAAGCTCTTGGGAAGCAGATGGGAAGGTTATCACTCGTGACATTCTTATTAGCCCGAAGGACATTCGAAACATTGCACGGAAGCATGCCAAGGAGACGTGGATGTTGCATTCAAATGACGCTCGAGTGTGTACGCATGTGGGTCCAAAAAAACATGGACAAGGTCTTCCATTACAGTGAGACGGATTTGTCTAATCCAGAGGCTGTGTAGGGCAGCTTGACGGGAGTCAACATTCCGTTTACCATTGGTATACAAACTCCGTGGCAGAAAGAGATGATGGTTAAGTATGGTCACGGAGGTGGTGTGTCCATAGACGCCACATTCGGGACAAATGAGAAAAAGGTACGTAGTCATCGTGCCTTGGATGCTATCATTCCTCAGTGTCATCTGTTGTGACTAGGATGTGGTTGCATTCTGCTTTTGACTTGATAACTCGATCTTGCGTCCATTTGTAGGTAGCTTTACTCCAAAGTTATCGTTATAGAAATACGTTTATCTTACTTACCTTTCATGTATCGGTCTTAGATTGTGTGAGTGTTACACTTTGCTAATGCATATCCTTGTTTCCTCGTAGTTCCCCTTGTACACAATCATGGTTTTTGACGAGTGGCAGCAAGGGATTCCGGTGGCTTGGATACTCACGTCTAGGTGTGCTAAGACGGACCTTACTCCATGGATGCGTGCCGTGAATGTCCGGATGAGGACTGCTAATCCCACTTGGGAGCCTTCTGCATTCATCGTAGATTGCGCTCAGGGCGAGATCAACGCTTTAAAGTTAGTTGACCACATGAGGTGGTTCTGAATTTGTCATCTTTTTATTGCTGATTAGAGTCACATATCGTATTTGCCACTGACACCGAGTGATATGTGTTGTGTACAGTATGATCTGGCCCATGGTCCCAATATTCCTATGCCTTTGGCATGTCCGGCGTGCTTGGCAAAAACATTCGTGTTACAAAATCAAGGATGCGCACACACGTGCTGCAGTTTTACGTGACATTGGTCAAATGATGTATGACCCTACCTCGCCATCAGGACCCGACTCCCAAACCTGGGCAGCTACAAGGATTGACGACCTTAGTCGCAAGTATCCCATGGAGGTCGATTTCTGGGAGTACAAGAAGGTCCAGTGGTTGAAGAAGGTCCACATGTGGGTGGTAGGGTACAGAAACTTACCTTATGCCGGCCAAGACACTAATGCGGCTATAGAAGGGTATCACGGATTTCTGAAATCTGTGCTTAAGTCCGAAAGAACTCGGATGGTTGGTCGCCGCGTCGATTGGAGTATCACCACTCTCACGGAGGATGTCCACGACCATTTCTGGTATAAGCGATTGCGAAAAGAGATGGGTTTCGTGGACAACAAGAAAATGCAGGATGTTGTCGTATCTGCGCTTCTGAGGGCACGCAACATTCCCGACTCCGATGTCTCTCTGGATCAATTCCAGGAACTATGCACTTGTAACATCACAGAGCAATCGTGACACTCGGTATGTGGTTCATAATCCCGGAGAAGAGTGGGCTGGTTGCAATTGCATGTGGGCTCAGCGAGGTAACATTTGCAAGCATGTGGTAAAGGTTTTGTTGATGATACGCCCCGATGTTGCGGAAGGAACAATTGCCAGATTTTGCGGTCGCCGCCAGCGGGTAATGCCCAAGGAGGTATGGGTCGTGTGTTACTCACCGTGACGGATGACGATCAAAGATGCCCTGTTCCATCCCCGGTTTCCACTCCGAAGCAGACTCGAGTGAGGAGGAATCATGCTGTCCCGATGTAGCCGAATCACTCCGCAGCTGATTGTTTCATTGCACGATGAGGTCACTGGGAACCCCGTGTTGATGGAGCATCTGGTGGCCGACCTAAACCAGGTTGTTGGTCGCATACGCGCACTCAAGGTGGAGATTCGGCATGGCACAGTACATCCTATGGTTGCCTCTCCAGTACTACGCGTTGTGGAAGACGGCCGTAACTTCTTCTTCTTCAAGGCAAGGATTTCCTGGAACGGAGACGAAAGTCTGTAGTTAGGAGTTTGTGATTGCCGGTTTTTTGACCGTAACTGTGACATTGTTGTTCTCCGTAATACCAAGACGGTCCAATTTTTGATTGGTGCAATTATACAAAGTGAGATGTAATGATGATATTAAAAAAAAATTATCATGCACACTACTGAAACTGTACAATATTTGCTAAGTCAGCGTGTTTGAGTGAACGTCCAATAGTAAGTCTATGATCGGCAATACTGTTGAACCATATGTTGGTTCGATTTTCGGTGTCCATTATTTGAAAAGTCATCAGATTATAATCAAAGATGGGTTTGAATTCAAGGAGAGATGAACGTTACCTCGAGAGATGGAATGCATGACGCTTGGTAGGTAGAATGGGATTACAGAAAGATGCATTCTTCGTGAAAGGGTTGATCGGAGGAATGGTTTCAAGGTATAACTCAGTAAAAAATCATGATCACTACAAAAAATAGAAGTTCTCGAATAAACGTTACATATGCATTTGGGGTGCTTAAAATCAAAAAAATAACGTTGGTTTCTGTACCGCTTTGTACGTGACACAATGTTTTTTAACGGCTGTTTAGAAATATTTACCTCTTACAGATATATTTTTGAACCGTAGCTCAAAAAAAATGATACTTAATTGTGGGGACAAACGGCCTGCGTGCTTAACAGCTTCAAACATAGCATGATGTGTTAGGTTATATACAACAAAAGTTTAGATTCAAAAAGTGTGTCACGTAAGACAACCTTATACAATCCATGTTAATATACAATTATTTCTAGGGCGAAAGCATACTAGGGTGAGTGCACTTTCGGCTAAGAAAAAGTACTAAAATATTACATAACACCAAAGTTTTAGACAATTAATTGACAATTAACACGTAATTCGTTGTAATGGGAATATTCAGATTGTCAAATTGAGATTTAGTTTAGCCAAATGTACTGTGTGGGTACATTTAGCTCCACTCCACCTAAACCCACATTTCTCAAAATTAGTAGATAATACCGTTATAATGAATTACGTGGTAATTAATCAATCCAATGTGAACTTTTTATGCAATTTGACCATTTGCACTCAAAAACTCTAGTTTTGAGGGACTTCACAAATTTAATGTAGGATTTTTATTTTATTTTTTATTTTATTTTTTTGGGGTAAGGTTTTTAATTAGGACTTTTTTTCATACGTAGATATTTGATGTGATTCACCATTGCAAGGCTATTATTTGAGTAAAGAAATTGTTTTGATGAGGTTTCTGGATTTTAGAGCCATACTGAGATTAAGGTGATTAACTTTCTAGTTGGGGGTATTTTCATTGTAGTAGCTTTGTTGGTAATATTTCCACTCTAAAGTAAAAATGTTGTTATTTTGTAGTTTGTTGAGTACTAATATGTTCCATTCTCGAAACCATGAGGCCTCATGATCCAAATTTTGGTCCACATGACCTATAATAAGTTAACTACAAGATTGTATGGCTGAGATTTAAGTAGCTTGCCTTCATTTTCATTTATGAATTTTCTTTTAAACATTTTGTTTCTACTTTCTATGCTTGGGACCCCGTTGGGCATTCAAGGGTGAATGTTATTAATGCAAGTTATTAGGTAAAGTTCATAGTTGCCATTCTTGATGAAAGTACCACCTAAACATTTAAAAAATTGGATGAATCCCTAACTTATGATTTAGTCATAATTCAAACCTATCCTACTTTGAGATAATATTCATGGTTGATCCTCAGAAACGACAATGGTGCTCGTCACAACCTTGTCCACCATCGAAGTTGACAAACCCTATAAGGTCATCTTTGATGTAAATTCTCTGTTTGAGAGACAAGAGAACTGCATAAAGTGTATATTCCGATTTTTCCAGACGGCCTCCCTCACTCTCCGGCTCCGAACCGTCTTTATTAATTTCCGTAGCGGCTTTACTGTGTCTCGCTAGTTTTTGAACGAGCCGCCACTTGAACCTCGCACCGCCTGGGATGCTAATACCCCACCTCCTTTGTCGATTCCTAAAACAATGAAGTTTCTTCCTTCAAAGAACTGCCGTTGACCATTTAATGCGATCGGAATTGCATTTAGATCATTTAGGTGGTTTCCATCGCTGAAAACAGGACAATGTAAAGAGTACATGTGGTCGGAGACTATAGACGCCACACCCTTCCGTTGTGAATCGCTCCCGCCAACTAAGAAGCAATCGATTTTAAGGATGTCACCAAAGAAGTAATATAGCTTTGCCTTCAGGCAATGATGAAGGCGCCCACGCAATATGATGGTAAGACGAAGGCGTGGAGTTCTCGACACCGAGATTTTACTACCAATTTCCAACCCAAAGTTTGTGAGCTCATAACTTTGACCTGGGAACTAGACCACGCAGACACATCCCACAAAAGGATAACTCCTTGATTATCCACAGAAGCGGCAATATTCATATTCATATTCATATTCATATTCATATTCATTAGTATTCATATTCATTCACACCACAGCCGTCTTAAGTGTTAATTATGTGAAGTTTTCAAATCTCAGCATGTAATCAAGGAGGAATATCTCATTAACTGAGTGCCACACACACCTTGAGTTTGTTTCAAGAAGAAGCAAAGATGTAAAATGAATATATAAGTTGTCACAGTTGTGACACAACATCTAAAGCTACATCGCCGGACCATCTGTACTAGTATATTGGTTCACGAATCGAATCCATCCAATTCTTCTTCTTCGGCAGGAGCAGACTCTAGAATCACGCAGTGGTCTTCCTCGTCGAGATCGCTTCCTTTGTTTTCGACGAGCGCATTATGCAAAACGGTGCCTTGAACCGTCTGTCTCTCTTCACCGAGTCCAATTCATTGCGAATCAGCAGGAGGATCTGTTTGTTCATCATCGACGGATCAAAGGAGCGCAGATACTGCGGGACAAGCTGCACCCCGGGTTCTGAAGCTATTCCCACTCCAAACTGTCCAAGGCACACGGTGGTACATGTTAAACTCCCGGACAGAGTATAGACAACACGTGACAGTACGTGACACAATGTTAAACTCTGGGACAGCACGTGACACAACACCACGTCAAATTTGGGCGACATTGATTTACATATTCAGCATACATAAACATACCACCATAAATCATTGAGTACTTATGAACTTACCTTAAGGTACAGAACAATGTTACGGATAGCGAGATGGCCACATTCGTAACCACCGTCTCGCTTGCCAGGCGCCAACACCGATCACCTCGGTGCGGCATGACGGCATTCCTCCGAGACGCCGCCAAGCCATGTACACCGCAAGAAGCGAACTGACAGCCGATCTGCAGGGGCGGTGGAACGTTCCGTTGCGAGAGTCCATATGCAATACCTGCCGCTCTCGAAATACAAGCACCGACCAATGATCTTCAAATATCCACGGAAGTATTAATTCCTTAACCTCCTCGATTCCCACTCCAGTCGGAGGAGTGAGCCAGGTTTGTCCCAATCGTTCCTCATTCTTGCCATTTTGGAAGGACTCACAAGCCCACGAGCTAACCAAAAGAACACTCCGCCGACGTTCCTCCTCCGCTTGCATGTACAAGCGTGACAGTACGAAGTCGACAATGTCGATTCCGAGTCGCCCCCGTTCATCCTTCAACTTACGAATCATCTTGTTGGTGATGATTAATTCCTTCCCGAAGTGGTTGAAAATAATCGTCTGCAAGGCTGATGCGGTGGTTTCCACTGTCCCCTTGAATGACCTTCAAGACTTCATCAATTCCCAGCTCCTTGTAAACCCCAGGAATGTCGTAGTCCACGAAATATGATGCATCGGCAATATAACAATCTTCAGTGGCAGTGGGAACTACGACCGGGACTAACGAGTCGTTTCGGGCGACCTGAGGAGGAAGTGCATCAGACTCTTGCTCGTCTTGAAATTGCTCCTCTAACTTCTTCCGGCAGGAATCGAAGTCTTCATCCAACCGTAGCACATGTTCCACCGTACTTGGCGTGTTCTTAATGGGAGTCTCCTGTGTGGGATCCAACCACTGAGATAAGCTGACGTCACCCAACTTTGTAGACACGACCGGCACATCCTGCACCCCTCTGAAGACCTGTGTCACGGTGACGACTGGTTCTCCCTCTTGCGTCGGAAACTTATCCTGCAGTGCCTGGCGTACATCAGTGCAAATAATGCCCCCCCCTCCCTGATTCGGAGGAGGACCCACATCTTCGTGAGGATCACCCCCAGAAACGGCACAGCCCACGACATCCCCTGTTTTGGGCGCTCCAGAAGACTCCAGTCCTGAGTCACATAGAAAGCACCGCAAAACAATTACAATATGTCATACCTATGAAACTCAACGTATTTCTTCAGATTTAGTCGCGCATGGGGCATCAGACTTAAAAGGTACCTGATTCCTCGGCTCTAGGTGACTTGGTCACGATGGTAACCGTTGCCGCGTCCGATTCTAAGACTGATCGTGACACAGGCGGACTGCCCTCACCCCCTGCCGATGTAAGAGCAAGGGGGTGCGAAACTGCATCTCCAAGGATGTTGTCGACACTACCGATGTCGTTTCGAACTACCGTTGTCCACCAATTCTCATCATCAGCCTTGATGGCAGCTGGGAGCCCTCGATACAATTTCGAGACGTCGGTAAAGAGGTTCACCACCCGAGTGCTCCACGCCGGAGTCTGGCCGGTCGCTGTGAACATGAGGTCCCGATCTTCGCGAACCCGCATAACATCTGACCAGATATGATGATGTTTTCGCCAATCATCAATGCATGTGGTGGTCCAAGCCTCTTGGAAACGGTGTTGGTATCTAGCCGCAAAATCTTGGAGTCCCCGGAACTGCACCCGATGAACCAAGTCCATCAGTGACCGTATGATGTCGGAGCCGTTCCCCTCCTTGATTCTATCAATTTGGGCTTGCACACTTTCTGCCAGGGTGTCACGGTCGTCACAGGAGAAGTCAGCGAACAAGCTGTCTCCTCGTTGCAGAAGATCGTGGAGGGCCTTCCACAGGGACCAGGAACGCCTTTCTACCTCATAACTAATAACTTTGGCTGTCAACCCATAATCCGGGCACGTGACACGTCGGTGCGCCCCGTAACTATTATACCAATCAATTTTGAACACCAATAGAAGAGGTGGTGGGGTCAATCGTTTCGCTCTCGTGTGTATGATCCGCAACCGAACTGTCTCAGAATCTGAATCTGCACACACGCCATTGCACAAAATATTAATGAATCCCCCTATCACAGTACAACAAAAGGCCACGTATAAATGAGACTACATCCCAAAGCCACAATGCAAACTGGATTGGTGTCACTCACTATTATGTACCCAAGGCATGGGTGGCAAGGCGTTGAGGATACACGCTGCGACCAACACCTGTCTGAGGGACACCACTCCCACACGATCCGCTCGAGGAGGCGGCCATTCTTCTGCCGAAACTGCAGCCTTGCGAGTGCCAAGGCGGAGTCTTTCTCTGCTTGTATTGTGTCACGATCCCTAGTCTTATCTTCTTCGAAGCGTGAGTAGTCCATGTTCCACTTCAGATATGCGCAGACGGCATCAAGCTCAGGATACGATTCTCCGGAACACCTGCTGTAGACGAGGGATTCCAATGCGTTGGTAATGGAATCTCGCTGTGACTTAAGCTCCTCTCTCAGATTCTTGTCATTCTGTGACACCACATACAAAAAATCCGGTATGTTAGGACAAGAACCCATTTGGAACCAATTATGTAATCAGATTATGTAAGACATGAAGTAAGTGAGGATCACCCACCTTCTTGAATGTCCACCAGAACACGCACTCCTGGAGCTGCTGTCGGAACACATCCGTGTTGTATGACTCCTCCCAAGCGCGTCGAAACTCTTCGACAGATGGGTAATCCCACTTCCACGGCAGTGCCACGTCTGCTTCGATGCTTCGCAAGCACCACAAGTCTGGCATGGGAGGTTGTCGTGGCGGAACACGAGAAGGCAATTTGTTTACTTTTGCCTCAAATTTACACTTACAAGCTGCGACCCACTGTTCTTCAGCCTGTTCCATATGCCGGCGCCTCTTCTCGCAGTATGTCACGCAGTGTGGGTTGAAATCGAATGGGAGGGTGGCTTCACCCTTCCCCGTAATCCAAAACTTCACCATGTCGGGGGTAGAAGCCGTCGCTAAGCTCCACATTAGCACTTTCGCTTTAAGCTTAGTTGTACCTACTACAGGCGGTTCCGAGTGATTCATCATCTTCGCGACACCGGCAGCGAATTCATCAACCACTGGAGCCGATGCTGGTACTTGAATGGGAAGGACTCCCGCTGGCGCCGACTCCTCCACAGCCGTATTCCCATGAACCTCCAAATCACGACCATCCTGTGTCACGGCATCCTCCACAGACGCCCCTACTGCATTATCCAAAACTGCACATTGTCCTTTCTCTTGTGCCGCAGATTTCAATTTCTCCTCCACCACTTCACCTGCAGATGCTGAAATGTCGACGGCTAACGGTGGTGCCTCTTGCATGGAGGGTAGTTCCGCCTCTTGTGCCACCGACGATGCATGCTCTTGGGGCAGTGATGACTGCGGGCATCCCGTGAAATCCAGCTGACGTCCTCTTGAGCTCAAGGATTTAGGCTGTAAGAAACAGGTGAGCCGGATTAGTTGTCTGATATGGCACTGAGAGGCGGCAGAGTAAGGAGTGTATCTTACCACGTTGGATTTCCTGGAACGCCAAGGTGAGAAGAGAAAGCGCGTGCCTCTAGGTGGGAGATCTTCCTCATGTGACAATCCTCGTGGCTCGGCTGACGGGACTTCTTCACGAACATGAGTCTCTTCATTCACCTCACTCGCGTTGGCTAGCTCATCTGGATCGCCGACTGAGGGTGCCTGCTGCGCGGGTGGATGGGATTGATCGAAGGCTGGAGGTTCGTGCTGCAAAGAGGGAGGGGAGTGTTGAGAGGGTGGAGGATCGTGCCGGGAGGGTGGAGGAGAGTGGTGGGAGGGTGGATGGGACTGCTGGGCAGCAGGAGGGAGTGCGGAGAGGGCCCTGCCGAGTGGAGTTCCTCTCTGAGTGTCACAGCACCTGCAGGAACAAGTAACTTAGAGGGTGGTGTAGACATGGGATTCAAAAACATACATAATATTCGGAGCTTACCAGCGATGGGCGGTATGCTCTGCGAAGGTGCACCCAAGTCTTCTACGAGTACTGCGTCTACAGCAAATTTAATGCGTTTTCTCTTCGTTTTTTTGCTCGGACGCGGAGAGGAAGGATCCTCCTTACTGCGTCATCGCGCTTGATGTACGAAGGGAATCGGACGTTGATGCACGCTTCACGTTCGATGAAATCTGCGCCCGATAACACCCGGTTGTTTACGATTCACCAAGGGTCTCCTCCACGCGATGCCTCTTCCCGCTCGGCTTCTTTAAAGACCTCCTCATCGAAGTCCTAGTCTTCGCCCCCCCCCCCAGCTCGTGAAATCACCTCCTCCTTCCGGGACCGCCGCAGTCTGTCTCTTCTTCTTAGATTTTGGCTCCTCCATCTCCTCGGATTCAGTGACGACTTCATCCATATCTGCAAATTTTTCCTTCCCTTTATTTTTCTTTGTCTTCTTCGTCGGTGCAGGCCCAATAATCAAAGCCGGGGTGATAGGCAAACCCTCACCGTGCTGCCCCCGAAAACCCTGTACCACGGCTTTCTTGCTCTTCTTCGTACGTACTGCAGGGAGAACCTCCTCCTTTTCTTGCACAATCGCCCCAATCGTGTCACGCTTAGACTTGCCATGCTTGGCAAATCCCTCCACAATTTTCTCATGCCCTTGCTCGAAGTCAGGATATGGGTAGAGCGTGGCGAGCTCTCCATCCGCGGACTTCACAACCGGGCATCCGCTCTCAAACCTGTGCGCGTTCAACATCATCTTGTTGGAGAAGTTGTTCCTACCGCAGTATACGCAGTAGAAACATCGACGTCTACTCCCGGGCTTGAGGTCCGCCTTTGAGTACTGTGCGAACTCCACGCACAAATCCTCATACAATTCCTTCGGGTATGTCACAGTATACGCTCTGTCATATATTTTGACAGGAGCGTCGACCATTTCTTGCTTCCCATCCATGGGGGCGGTTCGCTGGGATTCCTGTGCAGACCGCCAGGGCATTTTTCACAAATCAGTAGCTAAGCATGAAATACGGACTAAGAAGGGGATGAAACAACATTGTGATGGTATTAGTGGTACTGAAACAAAATCATACAAGTGGCACAAACGATAATTGTCACCCACTACCTAAGTGATCCAGTAGCAGGTTGGAGAGTTCGGTCCGCAAGTTTCGCAAATGTCTTCACATCCACCTTCCGAAGCCTACAACAACAGAGCATACCAACTCTAGTAATGGGTGAAAAGGGTTGAATGCAAATTCAACTTAATCTCAGAAACGTTAGAATATCATCAGAAATGATGAACACAAAGAATGGTTGCCAGGATTGTGCAATAAGGTGTGCAGTACCAAAATTCAAGACCAGCAGGCAAGGCACCTTGCTTGTCAATTGTTGAGTCGTCACCACCATGCACAGCTGCTGTTGCATCAACGCCTAGCGCATCTGGAAGAGGAATCAAACCAAGAACTCAGCACTTTCTGTATGCTCTTCGTGGACAGAAATTCGAAGGCAAACTACGAACCGCAACAATGATTGCATGAAGCTTGGAATTTTTATTTACTGCCCTTACTGAGAAGGCAAAGATTAATGAAGTATCATACATTTGATCACTTCTCTAACAGGTGATGAACTCACTAACAACTCCGCCATGACGCTCAGCTCAATCATATATACAAACCATGTACCTAAGAATATCGTGACACAGTCACTTATTCCTTACAAGATATGTACAAAACTACCGAGCACTGTGACATTCTAATCTTGATAGCGATGACGTAATGATGAAAAATACGGTAAGAACAACGCTCATCAACTATTTGAGAGGCTAAATGGCAGATGTACGAACCTCACGAGAGTTTAAACCCTAAACGAGAGATTTCTGCAACCCTATGGAGAGCCAGCACCTTAAACCGCCCCTCCGACGTTGTGGACGAATGCACGAGCAATCACACTGCGAAATTAATGGCGGGAAAAATTGATACTCGTGGGTCTATCGCCCCATGCGCGCCTCCTTGACCCGTCCGCATTCGAAAGAGAATATCGGAATGTTGAAACGCCATTAATTTCGTCATTTTGTCTATCACCCCGCCTCACCACCGCTTCCGGTCAGCTTACAATCCTACACTCTTGCTAACGGCCAAAAACAAGTTGAAGATACATTTTGAAAGACGAAATGAACATTGTGTAATCCTGCTATTGAGAACCACTACAAAAACGTGGAGGAGAGAAGGTGAGGAGGTTACCTCGGCGACAAGGTCGTTCCAAGCAAGTTCGAACATGCGGCTGATGGGTGAGCTGGTACCTGAGGAAACTACTGAACTGAACCTCCTTCCGTTCGAATCACTCTCGCGAGTCTAACCGCGCGGGGGTGCGTCTCTCGTCTAAGCATTTAAAATGCACCTCCAATGCCATTAAGGTACAAAATAAGGCCGTTTGTGACATCCTTACTCCCACCACGTCAAATTAGAGTACTGCAATCAAGTTGTCAAATCACATCATTTCAATGGGCAGAAAATATAATCAAAATCTTGGATTCACACAAAACCACTCAAAACTCAGATTCAATTACGTGTGATTTAGATTTCGCATAATCGAGGTCACGTCATTAGTTATGGCTTCTTTAGTAACCGGCGATGGGGAGAAGCAAATTTGAATCTCTGTCTCAATTCCTGATTTCCGAAATAGTCGATTGAGCCCAAAACCGGATTCTGCACAATTGTGTCACAAACATCGTACCGTGATATATCTAAACCTAAAACCGCCAATATCTTATTGGTTTAGGAATTATTGTGACACAGAATCTAAACCTAGCCCCTCCAATCTATGACATAAGCGCGTGGATGGCATGGGGGATGTGGATGGCATGGGGGCGTGGTGGCGCATCGTGGCATGCGGGGCGAGCGTTTTTCGCGGGCGCAGTGTCTCGGGCGGGCAGGTCCAGTTATCGAGGGGTAACTGGAAAGTGGCGGCGGTAACTAAACCGCGCAACCGCGCTGGCGCGGGAGACCGCGTGGGGCTGCCCCACTACAGGGGATTTAGCCTTCTCCTGTAAAGTGAGCCCGGCCAAATGCGGCCCACCTTCCGGCCAGCCCCACAGCATGTGTAAAGTGGCTAAACTTCAACTAGACACACTCGCTACACCTGATGATGCTCAATGCATATGCAACTCAACTTATGAAGTTTAGTGCTTGAAAGGTTGAAAATATTGAAGTCACGTAGAAATGAGTTACCATGCATTGCATGAAGTCACTCAATTCCAAGTATGGATCCAGGAATTGAGAAATAGCAACATTTATTAGCGCAAGATAAAGGTATCTTGCGCTAATCCTTCGCCAACCAGAATAACCGTGGACCTCCACGGCAAAATGCATGTACCGAACTCGAGCTTGGCCGAATAGAATTCGAGCGACTTTGCCGAGCGGCCTCAACCTTTTTGGCAGTTGAATGCCGAATGCCGAATCAGAGGTGCCGTTACGGTAATCGATCCGCACGAGAAATGAATGGGAATTCCAGCTGCGGTAGTTTACATAGCGCCAGACGTGATGTGCGCACAATATGGCAAGCATGTCCGTGTATCTGCCTTAAAAGTTCATCAAATTGCCTGCTTACCGACCGATTCTAATATATTCAACGATTTTCATTCTGGACTCCTCCCTGTCTCCATCAGGACGCGGATCATGCCTCGTACTCTCGCCATCATCTGACGACCAAGATCCTCACAGTCTTAAACGAGAAGACAACAGAAGATGCAATTTCTGCGAGTAAGTTTCTTATTGCATCCTGAATTCCTGATCATGAGGCAGGGAGCTTTTACAAAATTTCCAAGGAAGAAGACCTCAACGGCCTACCAGCGGTGGAATCAATCTCTGTATTCGGGAATGGGGAACGCCTAGACTGAATGAGGATTGCACCCAAGCTCCACCTCTCCTCCAGCACCTATTATAACCGTGGTACGTTTAATTTTACACAGGAATATCAAGCGAGAGACCACATTCGGCCTCTCTGCTGCATCTACCATGACCTACTCGTCCCTACACCATCTTCTCCACGCCCCACTATTCACCTCTAGGAGCCGGCGAGTCCACAGCCTCCCCCCGGCCCCCGCCCCCCTGACCCCCCTCCCTTACATGGCTCCCTCTCTTTCTCTCTGTCCTTTTGGCGTGTATCCTTGTTCCCCGAAATTGGACAAGGAACACCGTAATCTTGTCGCTAATCTGGAGGATCCATCCTCTTCAGCCTGTACCTGCACACTATTCTTCAAAAGAAATCTGCTATACACTCAGCTGACTGGCACAGTTCTCCACTCCGCGCGGTATCGCACTGACGAAGTGGCTCCGTGCCAACGCCTTCCAGTGACGCCATGCATCCGTTCATGCCTTACAGTCCCGGTACACCACTCCACTGTCGCCAACTAACAACTGCTCCTATCATCCCTCCCTCCCAATCCCCCACATGCCCCTCCCCGCACCACGCCTAGGACTGTTCCGCAACCACCGCCAAGCTCTCCTTCTCTCCAGTGCTTAAAGCGGCGATTCGTTCCTCTGGTACAGCTGCTCCTGCCTCGCTCTGCTCTTTCAGCTCGGCAGAAATCTCCTTCTTCTCGTCGTTGATGTTCAATCCTGACATACCTGAGGGTAACTCATCCGACAAGGATCTCACAGATGGACTCCCATCGCCACGTTCATCGTCTCCACTGCGATGCAGTCTCGAATTGTGTGACCCATCAACTGCCTCCGATACTTTACTCTCTGCAGGAGTTCCAGCTCCTACCCCCTCTAAAACCTCATCATGCTTCGATCGAGTCAGAACTCCCTCCATAGAACCAGATTCCAACTCGCTCTCCCCGGTCCGCCCACAGCCCTGCAATACACAATCCACCTCCGTCGCTAAGAAGACAATATACAGAATTTCATTTACTTGCAAACAACAGCATGCCCCCAATGGTCAAGAGATGAGAAACCAACATATTGCTTGCACGAAAATATGCGTGCACTAAGCACCATGATTCTATCCACGAGCGTTTAGTATCCCTCAACAGCTCCGCTCACAATTCCAAAATTCCTTGGATTACATACTTGAGACACATTCATATTTTCCATTCCCGCAACAATAGCACGTCGCACGCATTACCTGGCGATGCTGCTCTCGCTGCTGCTGACTTTGCTGCCTCGCTCGTTTCTCGGTCAGGGCTCGTTGCCGGTTCTCATAGAACTGGAAATCGTCCAATATCGACGTTTTCGACGCGAAGCTCTTGAATATGTTCAGCATCCCAATACCCTGCTCGAACTTCACCTGCATGCACCACGCCAACCATGTCGTCAACTCCACGTCGCTCAGACGTCCTCACCAACCAGTCACCACAACAACACGTCTCTGTTGCATATTATTGCATGCTCGGAGCCGCCAATATCCTCCTAGTACGATGTCAACATCCACATTCACTGATGCACATGGAAGTCTCCAACTACATTCCGCTGGGCAGCATTTCGTGACGAGCAGCTCTAACCTACTCAAAATTCCTGGATACTGAGACCGGCTCCAAAGCTATACCGGTTCATGATCTACACAGTACACGCGGGCTGAAGCGGTCACTACCTCCTGGGTGTCCCTGCTGTTCGTCACGGGCTTGTTCTCGTTATTCTCCAATATTATGTGCCGGAATTGGCAGTTCGGAATGTCCTTTATTATGTGCCATGTCACAGGGAATCGACCATTCCACTTGTCCTGCTGCCAGTAGTCCACGCTCTTCGTGAAGTCCACGGGACCTGTCATCTCCGCCACGCCGCAAAACTGTCCACTCGCGTTCACCTGGAAGAACATCCCACCGCCACACCACAATCACATTCACATTCCACCCAACTCCCACTTCTCATCTGCTATCCGCCTCACGTGCCACTCCGACGACTCCTGCTCACCTCCCCTCTCGCACAATCAGATGCTCAACATCAACATCTCATACATTCACCATTGGCAACATGACCACAAACAGCCCAACCATGACGAACATCACCACCACCAACCTAGCCGCACAGACCCTCCAACCCAGCTGAACCTGGAACACCCAGGTCACTCCACCACATACCGAGAAGAAAAGGAACACTGGGCAGCTCTTCCCATCCCCGCTACACTTCGTCGAAGCCTCCTGGTATGCGGCATCCAGCCGTTTATTTCCTACTGGAGTACTGGCCCACACATTGTACTTGATGCTCTTGTGCACATCATCCTCGCTGTAAGACTTGATCACGAAAAACTTGGCGTGCTCGTAGCTCGTCACGAACTCTGCCTTATTGTACTGCTCCTTGTTCGCGAACGGACTTGCCACATCGCCGTTTCCCGACGAGCTTGCACCTTGTCCACGAGTGTGTCTCATAACACCTGGAATAGCCCGCTGGCTCCTGCTCCTTATCGTGCGGGGTCCTCTGTTCTGCTCGTTCATGGGATCAAGACTGCCATTGCTGCTACTGACAAGTCCGCCACCACGACCCCTCTGCTTGCTCTTGTCCAGACCAACCCATGCTCCACGGCCATTGGACCTCGAGTCAAAAGCTACGTTCCCCATGCCGCGACCTCTCACGGGCCCATTTACTACTCCGGAAAGCGGGGGGTAACCCCGGGCAAGATTGGGTGACGTCAATCCCGTTGGATTCCTCGATTGCTGGGAAGCTTGTAAATGAATCTGAAACCAACAATCTACAGACATAAATACATCATTGAATCAAGACAAGCATCCGACTTGCTCGTACAGTCCAGCACAACGAGTATAGGCACGAGCTTGCCTGTCCATTACAGCCAATAAACAACTGCCTTCTGAACAAATTCAACCTTCAAATTTGATAAAATATCGCACCTGATAGAGAATGGATGAGGCCTACCTGCAATGGACTCATTCCTCTCAATGGTTGTGCGGGAACTCCCGACGCTGGATACTGTTGCGAAGCCATCGGGTGTATCCCAGCTGGGATCCGGGGTGTCTGCAGACCTTCTGTTACTTTTTTAGCATCCAACCATGAAGGAGCGCCTGCCCTCAGCCCCTCATACCGGACGTCCTGAGAACTTGTGCTATGAGTTGTCAGCGGTAACCCACTTCTGGAATAAGGTCCATGTGGGGGTATGATTGTCATGGCTGGGTAGCCCGGTCTGGGAACGCCGTTCTTCCCATCTACTCCAGGAGGGCCGGGCTCGCCAACTCCTTTCGCTGCTCCGTCGCCAGCACTTAGCGCAGCAGGACGAGATCCCAGGTACTGCACACCTGAGGACATTGGCTGTTGGTAAAGATGACTAGGGTACTGAAAGGCGTGAGGCCCGTACAGCTGCCCATCAGCTCCCATAGTCGGCAGAGGCGTTCCTGGAGTGTATGGACTGTAAGACGGCTGAGAAGCGAAACTGAAGCTGGTGGAATGCATGTACGCAGAGCCACCATTGTCGCTGTAGACACCCTGCAAAACAATTTGTAACTGAATCAGATGCTGAATCGAAATACCAATTGCAAGAGACTAGCCGCAGCGGCAGAATTACAAAAGCGAGTTGTGTTGACAACAATGCTCACTGTAGCTGCACTCTAATGCTTCAGCAGTCTTGCATTATGTGCAGAATGTCATTCACTCACTGACCCTTTCTCGCAACTAGGATCCAAGTGCTTGCAACGACTTACTGGAGATGGAAGCTCTACTCCATCGACAGCGTATCTGGAATAGTCGTCCCATTCACCTCCGACAGGGGGTTCATATCCTGCAGGCAAGTCCCGAGAACGATAGATCATCAACTGGAAGTTTCGATGTAACGATTGGATGTCATCGTCACATGGCTTACGTCCCCCGAATTTAACTGGTCAACTATTTGAGGCCGAGGTCAACTATAGCTGCCTTAGACCACACAAATTCGTTGGGACATACGAAACAAGCATATTTGTATCAAACCATCAAACCTTGGTTTTTAGTCATGTTTAAAACTCTGTTCGACCAGTCTTCATCGTGACATCACAATCAACACAAATTACTGTTAACTATTCTTACTATCTTTAGGTTGCTTAAAACTGGCGGTTTATACTTTGTATAGTTCTTAGCGATCTGATCGATTGGCACTTTGTTTAAACAAAGTGTGCAATTTAAACCTGTCACTGCAACTATAGAAACAAGAGAATGAAGTCAACACTAACCTCCATGAGGATAATCGTAAACGTAGCCATGAGCCGTATAGCCGTTCATGCCGCCAACGCAATAGATTCCTCCTTCGAGCATTCCGTTCATACTCGCTGCATCGCCAGTTCCAACAGATGCAGAGGCATCTCCACTCGTGTCGGAGGACTCTGCGTCATTTGTTGGAGATACCTGCATACACATGACACTGGTGAAAAGTCTCAAAGTAATGTGTAGTAACAAGGGTCCAAAGGTCCATAGGTCCGTTGAATTTAGATACATAAATAATATAGCTGGAGTACCATATGCAAATCATTCATTCCGAAAAGACTTTTCCAATCCACAGTATTTTTTTTTAGATCACTTTCTTGAACCGATAAACATCCTCAGAATACTGACTTAGCGGCCACTAGACCTTGATACATGATTATCGAAGAAATTACACTAACTCGTTACAAATCCAAGTGGAAAAGTTACAATGTGATCTTTACTAAGTTTTAATAAAAATATTCCACCCTTCATGTAAAACCTGACTTGTAAAGATAGAAATTGTTAAGAATTGTCACATATCGTACCTCTGCAACGACTTGCTGCGCATGATTCGGTTTGTCAGCTTTTAGGTTTTGCAGGTTTTGCAGGACTTCTGATGATTAAGCAAAGTTAAGCAAAACACCCGTGACAAGGATTGTGTTATAAAGACAATTTCTCACCAACACACAGAACCGGTACCGCGTTAGTATTTACACGTCGTCAGTTTACAGAGAAATTGATCAAACACGATGTAAATCGCGGATAGAACAAACAGAGGAAAACCAGAATTCAGATCATAAAGTGATATTAATGTATCCTGTTCTCCTATTCCGCAAGAGACACCACTTTGAGGAAACTCAAGAATCTGTCATTTGATCGATAACAAGAGTGGCAGCGATATTTCAAGCTCCCGCTTTAGGGTGAAAATTGACTTTCAGGCCTCTTAAAGTGCTATCGCTGTACCAAAGCACAACTTGTAAATGAGGAGTTGGAAAGACACCTTTGAAGTACGCGCCACGGCAGTGGACTTAGTCTGAGCCTCAACCAGTAGAAATGGCTACAGTTTCTTCTCAGTGACATCTCCCTTGGGAATTTTATAAAAATAGCGAACGAGAATCAAGGGTCTGAACGAAATTCCTACGCATCAAGGCGGGGCAGGAAATTCTGTTTGGATGCTCAAACAATGTTTTCTGACTGTGACATAATTTCACGCCCTCATACAATCGCACAGGACTATAGACTAATGAAGACTGCCCTCCAAAATTTCCCATCGCTCTTGTCACAAGAATGTCAACCACAAAAAATCCTTTCGTCGCACTGCAGCGTAGTTTCAACTTTCGACGAAGGGAAGAAGGACCACAAATGGACTTCATCTACTCCGAAAAGTCCAAGCGACACAGAAAATATGGTGAACGATTGCACATTGAACGACTCCTACACAAAAAATATTTCGGGACATCTACGCACTTCGTCTGCGTCCTAACTCGCAGCTGATCACTCTCGAGTTTCTTGGAGCACGCCGCAAATTCCTAAACCGTAATAAAATCTGCTATGCCGGGACAGCCATAGAATAATCGAGATATTAATAAAGTGCATCGCGTCATTACTACATCAACGCGAGGAATTCAGTTGAGCAATAGGATTCGCGCAAGCCGGGAATGTAAAGTGATCCCTCATGAAAACAGTACCAGGACTCCTGCCAGGTCACCACCAACGGTTTCCTAGCATACAGAGCCTTCGTTCTTTAAACCATCCGTTTCTCTTCTAATGAAATGCTACAACAGCATTCTTGGAGCAACAAGTGCAGCGTTCTTTCCTCACTGCGGGAACTACACTCAACGCCGCATTACCGTACACACACCACAGCCCCGGCATGCTAACAATACCTTCTCCGACTTTTCAAGAAATACACGTACACTTCCCGGACATGACAAAGGTAACTTCCCTCCCAAGCTCTTTCACTGCACGTTAATCAAAAGTCAAAGAAAAGGAAGGATACGATCAGCGGGCGGAGCGACTACCGCCATTTCTTACAACTCGCGCCACACCAGGCGCGCTACCACCTCAACCGACTCACTCTCCACCAATTAGCCGATTCTTGAACTCACTACCGCCGCCAGCTTACTGAATCATTAATGCTGTTAACCAATCATCTGATTGAGAATCACAATTCACTGCTCGATCATCAACTCGAGCGTCCCTCTCCTCTTTCACTAAATTCTCAATCAAATGCGTCCCGATCGATCTTCCACCCGAAGGTCTCTCGTGAGCAATCAAACCCTGCGTTACTGGACCGGGCTCAGTCCGAAACCAGAACTGCTTTCGGAAAGAGGCGAAATGAGGCGAGGCAAGTGTGATCAGCGCCGGCTCCGTGTTTTCAGACACAAAAGCAACGAGACTGGCACCACAATTTAATGTTTAAATATGAAAAGAAAATATGAGACCAATCAATCTTCCCCATTTTCCTCTCTCTCTTTCGAGTCGCTCCAGACGGAGACTGGCGGGCCCGGTCACCACTAACCTAATGGACCCCACCGTATACATGCTCCGTATTCCATTCGGTCGTCGCCTCCCCTTCCGCACTCGCACAGAGTATGAGGGATTGGGGCTAGGGGCAGCACGCTCGGCCATATGAGAACCGGAGATACCCGGATGCAGAGAAGGGCCCCGGTACCAAGGACCAAGTTCCGGCCATTGTCTACCTTTCATTCCCACATACGGTAAGTTATTACACGGTGGGGATTGAAGAAATCAATTCGGCAAATTTTGTAGTTGCAAATCTAGAGTTCATTTTAAATTTTGGAATCGAGTTTATTTTCGTGTGAAAGATATTGACTAATTGCTTCTTTTACCCTCGTCTCACTAAGTGTATGTAGGCGTACAATGTATTTGATAGTTTTGAAATTTGAAACTACAAATTTTTAGTATTACTGAAACTATGATGAGAGCGGCCTATTTATGATCATATATTAAGCTCTCATCTCACTTTGCATGAGAAGACATGCAAAAGTACCACTTAATTGATATCTGACTTGGCGTCAAACAAAACCCATAAGTACTACTTAATTGATATCTAACTTGACGTCAGAGGACACGCATAAGTACCACTTGTTTGATAATTTTAAATTATGATGACATGATTTTCTTAGGAAATCTAATCAGCTACCAATTCTTTAAAGTTTTGAAAGTTTGAAATTACGAATTCTTGACACCTTAGAAAATTCAACTGGTAGTGGTGCATTAACAACCGTCCCTTCTACGTGGTACAAGTTTGAGAGTTTTGATATTTAATAATTGAAGTATTTTGGCACCTTCAAGAACTTGCCTAGTCATAGTGCGGTGCATTTATGACCGTCCCTTTTAGCCTTCATTCATTGAATCTCAAAAAACGTAAGTCACACATATTTCAATGATAGCAATACATAAATGCACCGCCTTTTTACCTTAGGTCTCACTCAGTGTCAAAAAACTCGAGTGAGACATGTTTCAGTAAGAATATATTTTATTACAGCCCATTTCAGTCCTCATTTGTCTTTATTACACAAGGCAAAATATACAAGAGGTACATTTTTAAGAATTCTAATACACCACATTTTTATCTCTCATTCCCTTTGTATCATACAACATGAGAAACAAGTGTTTTAGTAAGAATGTATTTTTACAAATCACCCACCTTAGCCCTTATTGTCTTCATTACATAAGGCACAATTTACAAGTGATATCATTTAAGGATTCTAATGCACTGCCAATTGTATCTCTTACCTCACTTGGTAGCAAGTAGTAGTTATGAGTTTATAACCACCTACTTTAGCACTTATTGCCTTCGTTACACAAGGCACAATGCACAACGTATACATTTTAACCCCTAACTTTCCTTAAAACCCGAAACGGGTTTTGGAGGTTCTTGCAGGAGAAAAGCTCAGCCAACTTTGACCATTATAATCTCACAAATAAAGAAGAATAAACGGTTCAAATTTTCTATGTGAGAAGCATGTGAAGTGAACTTTGAGATCTTACGGTTGAATCTTTTGAATAATGCTTAGATTGAGATATTTTGGGCTTAATCTAAAGGAAGGTCAAATTTTGTGACTTATACGGTTTTGCAACAAGGAAATTTAGGGGTTAAAGGATTTTCATGGACTGCCTTTTCTATTTTTGCTTTCACTTCGTAATGTAAAACATGAATGACGCGTGTTTCACTCATGATATATCCATATCCACCCATTTAGCCTATGTTTGCCTTAATTATACAAGGCAAGATTGTCAGACCTAAGGAGCAACAAACAAACATGGAAGTATAAGAACAATATGAGATTTTTTGACAAAGAATGTTCAGTGAAGGAGCCCCCTCCTTCAATGGCACGTATACATGCTTGAATCCTAATTGTTGCTAACTGCTAATGAGTTCAACAATGTCCACTTTGCAATGCACATGCACTTGACCAAACAATCAACGAGTTCACGTTGTGTCTAAACTCTTTGTTTCCCCTATAGCGCGAAAATTCACACTTCGATTCTTGCATAAATTATTCTCGTTACCTTCGCAAGTCCACTCTCACTCCACCATAGCACTTCTCGCTCGCCCACCACGTTACTTCTCAACATCCTTTCACAACTGCATATAGTCTCGCCTGAGCAATTCGCTCCCCTACTCGGTCGGTCATCGTCTTCAGGAAGTGGTCGAAAGGTGAAGTCTTATATTTGTAATCCGATCCGAACATGTCGAAGAACTTAAAGTCGGCAAACTTCTCTCTTCTATGATGCGCTCAAGCTGCTCAGGAACATCCGCACATCCTCGATGGAATAACTTCCCCATTTATGAATCGCAACAGACCAACATTGAAGCGGTCAAACAAATACTTCGACATCTTTCCCTCTAAATTCCGGATCGTCGCGCAAAACTCTAGTTGTAGATGGTAGGTGCTTAAACGTCAGCCCAACATCACTGTGTGCCGATTACGACTTTCATGGTTCCACTTTGTTAGTTCTACGACTTTGCTTATCGCATGCTGATCATCGACACCATGCTGACTCTCGTACACATTTGAAATCAACTCTCCTACACATTTGAAATCAACTCTCCTACAGGTTTGAAATCAACTCTCTTTCACATCCAGAAAGAATGAGTGGATATAATCTCAGCCTAAGGACCAGCATACAAACATGGAAGCATAAGAACAATTTGAGATTCCTTGGCAAAAAGTATCTAGTAAAGAAGCCCGCTCCTTCACTAGGATTTATACATGCTTTGAATCCTAATTGTTGCTAACTACTGCACAGTCCCAAGCCCGGTGCGCGCCCGCCCAGTCCTAAAAAGATGCACAAGTCATACCGCTTTCAAAGTAGCAATCCACCGCCTTTTTCTCTCATGCACTAAGTATGATACAATGTAAGTGACCTGTATTTCAGTAAGGATGCATTCCCACTTTAACTCTTATTGTCTTTACTATAAGAAGCACATTCTATGAGTGATTCCTTTTTTAAAGTTTCAAAACTTACGTTATTTCGACTCTTTAGTAAATTTGATGAATCGTTGTAGTCCACTTATAACCGATTTTTTTGAGTATTTTTTTTAGAGTCACTAATTCTAGGTGACACGTGTTTAACTAATAGCACTACACTTATGACCACCTTTATAGCCCTCATCTCATTAGATGTCACAATGCATAAGTTACAACTGTGTGTTAATTTCAAATCTTAACATTATTCAGGAAATGTGAGTAGTTGTTGTGAATTCAAAATGGCCCCCTTTAGTTGTAGTATCACTAGGCATAAGTGACACAATATGCCTAAAACTCAAAATTAAAATAAGATGTCTTTTATGATTCCTTGAAAAATTCAAAAAATATTTCTTGAAGGCAATTTCTTATGCTTACTTGTAGAAACATTAAGAAACTTCTACCACTAAAGTAAATTAAAACCAACACTTTTCATCAAAAACACCAAGAAAGTTCCATTTAACGGGTGAAGAAGAGATTCGAAACAACTCCTAGTAAGTAAAATATTAACCCTTAAAGGAGAGAGAGAGGCCCGACTCAAGTCAATATGTTCAAAAAAGATATGTTGTTTTTCCAATAATTGAAACTTTTACTCAATGTATCCCAAGATCCGCTTGGTGAAATTCAATAAAACTTGGTAGGTAGACTAATAATTTAGTTTTAAACAAGTTCCTATGGTAGGATTTGCCAAAATAAAATTCAAACTAACTTTTCTCAGGGATTTCAGAAATTGAGCTTCTAGAGGTCACTGTTAACCCCTAAAGATCCACGGCCACCAAAGTGGAGGTTTCCAACTTCGGGCAGCCTAGATGAAGGGGTTAAAAGTAATATTTTTTCCTAAAATTTTTACTGGGTGCTCCTTACACCGCAAAGTGCATGTGGTAAAATTTGCAGATCCAAATTTCAATTTTAGAACCTTCATCTAGAAATTCTAGGTTTGAGGTCCAAAAAGGGCAGTTTAAATTTAGTCTTTTTTGATTTTTTTTTTTTTTTTGTAAATATGTTCATGAAAAAATCACTACATGAGTTCCAAAGTGAACCAAGTCAAAAAGTTTGTCAATTTCACAAGGGCAGCCCTCAAAAATTACAAAAACAATCTTCACAATTTCTAGTAATTTCTGAATTAACTCTTACAAAATTTGTCAAAATTTAAGTTTTTGGAATTTTCCCAATTTTTTTTTTCTCAAATTTCACAAACTCATAAAGGCACCTACTCGCCGTTGGGATCTTTAATTAAGCCAAATATATCGAATGAAATGCATGTTTTACTATATCGTTGTTTTTAGACCTTCTTTTATGAAATAATTTGCATGAAGGTCACAAAAATGGAATGAGTTTCCAAAATTTTGCATGAGCGTACTCAACTTGATTACCCATATGAAAAAAAAAATGGGAATTATGTTTGGCGTAACAATCTTCAATTTTCTCTTTGCTCTATGGAAACAATGTCTCACAAGCAATGCCCGAAAAAACTTTTGCACCAACTTTGAATGTTATGATCTCACAAATGATAAAGATCCAACAATTGAAATTTCACATGGTAGTAGTGATAGTAGGTAGGTTTGAGATCTTACGGTTGAAAGTATAGATAAACAATAAAAATTTTGACCATGTCTCGATTCGAACAAGCGGGTAGAAAATCGCAGTTTTTGGCTTTGGAAGTCCAAAAAACGCTTGGATTTTTAGGGGTTAAGGTTCTCCTTCAGGGGTTAGTTCGAAATATTAATAATGGTCCCTTCACACTATGGACCATGAAGATTAATCATGGCCTTCTAAAATCCGTGATTGAATGTAAAGTGCCCTTCGTCCCATTTGGCTTAACACTACCTTGAAAAAAGGAGAATGTCCACTAACTTTGAGGTCCCCAAAGTATGTATAATATTCCATAACGGATAATGTTTTCATGGTCTCTTGATTATAGTTGAGTAAAAGCAATTGCCTCGACTCACCTACAATCAAGGGGACCATGAGGCTCAAAAATCATTGATTGGCTAGAGTTCGAACATATAAAAACAAAGAAAGAAAAAGGGGAGGGTAAAAAAGAGAATGATAAGGATTTATATCAGAATAGTGAGCTTAAAATTGGCCCAGTTCAAATTCACTTTACACTACAAGAGTGACCAAGCAACTCAAAAATTGATTTTTGATTTATAATAGTCACGGCTCTTGGCCAAGAGCGATGACCTTTTAAATTGCTTGGTCATGGCTCTTGGTCCAGACCCTAAGCTTATAAAACGACACATGAGATCGGTCAGGAAGGAAAAGAAGCAGAATCAGGTTACAGATTAGTGCAAATCAAAGGCATTGCAAGCAAAGGGTCGACATCAAGCTCTTCTCATAAGTTGCCACATGCAAGATCAAGTCTGCAAGTCACATGTACAATGAATGTGCTCATTCACAATCATCACACATTGCTACATGGACATTGCTCACCCACACATTTGGGTGCTGGATGAAAGTGTGCCATCTGATGTACATTTTTATTAATTGGAAGTCAACACATCTCCAATTTCATCCAACTCTGGCACTTGTGCTTGAGGAGCAAGGAGGGTGGGCGGTCCTGAAATAGTCTGTGAAATGGCTGCAACAAGGATCAATCGAGCAACTAACAAGGGCGATACTGGAGTACAATCCCCGGCACACCACTCCGACACAGAATCAAACTCTGATGCATTGCAAGTCATCCCACCAAGGATTGGTTTTGTTATGGCCTCTCCAGAAGTTCAAAGCCCACCAAGGATAATTATACTTCTAGCTAGGAGAGATGAGGCAGAGACCCTACTCGAACAAATATTCAGCAACTTGTTCCAAGAAGTAGGAGATAACATCAACCTGCCGCAAGACCTCTAGACCTAGTCCTGGCTTGTTCACACCAGCTTCAAAACGTGATTGTGGTGGGCTTGCAGTGCGGCAACTCATCCACCACCGCGTTTCCATTCACAGCCAACTGAGGCATACCTGCACATATATTTTCTTCACAAAATTTCAAAATTAAACACATTTTTTTCTATGATGTTGCACCTTTCTAGGCTGCCCTTTTTTGTGCTTGTTTTTTGATTGGTCGAAAGTTGCGTTGGATTTACAAGTTTGCGGCAACGCGTCTCTGTAGGCACGAAAAGAAGCATTGGAAGGATGTGAGTTCGGGCCATGCGGTGAAAGGAGCGGATGCTAAGCAACAAAGAAACGCACTTTGAGTAGACGTTCAAACCCTTGGTGTGAACAAGTCTCAAGACTTGTGAAAAGAAGCAAACTTTTGGGTTAACAAATTGTCATAAAGAGTTGACTAATATTCATAGATCTCCCTCTGGGAATTTGATTCGCCATGTTCAGAACCTTACTTATTTATCAATCTCCTCAAAAACGAAATCAACAAACTCCATAACCTCAATTCCGTTAAAATGGCACAATTCCTTGTGCCATATTGCCAAAGCCATGTTGTGCCAATTTGGTCGCATTTCTGAAACGTGCCATTTTATCGGCATATTTTTGAACTCAAAATCTCAAAGATTTATGCTTGCAAAATGGCACATTTTTTTATATCACCCACGTCTTCCATTATATCAACATTTCTGTAATATCATCAAAAATTCCATAATATCACACTATTTGATGAATTTTGACCTTCAAATTCTGTCAAAGGGCAGTTTTTTCTCAACGGCCGCTCAGAAATATCTCTGGTTTTGAGCGGCCGCTCAGAAAAATTTGCTCTATTATGTCAAAAAATGACAAAAACGAGTGTTGTTTTTTTCATTTTTTCCACCTTAAATTGTGCCATTTTACCAGAATATTGTCAAATTAACGGAATTGAGGTTCCATTCTTTGAAAGGGCACCCATGTACACGAGATCTAAAATGTATATCACAAGTACATGAGCGCCGTTTTAAAAATGGTGTTCATTTTGAAACCGTCTTTCATATAGTAATTCCTTGTAGATGAAGTCTAAGTCTTACAGCAAAAAAGCTTCACACACAACCAAGAGAACAATACTCCCTGGCTTTGTCCCATTGAGTTTGTCCCATATGTTTTTCGTTCATGCAACTACACCAAGAGAAAGATTTGAGAGAACCTAGGGGACAAATTCAGTGAGACAAAGGGAGTATGATATTCTTAATGTGAAGTTAAAACCATGTGCAACGCAATGTCCCAAACTCAACCCCAATATCTATAAACCCTTTACCGCCGGTAAGGCTATGATAGGGTCTGAAATGTCCAAGGCCTGAACATTCAACACCTATCAATGACCCGACCGGCGTAGAAGGGTTAAATGCTCTAATCTACCTTTACTATGGGTACAATGCAGTTGCTTAGGAATTAATATATTCATTTACAATAAAGCAAAGCATCGCAAAGTGACATTCTTCACTAGAATCATTTGGATGTCTCTGAAACTCAGAATTTAAGTTCGAATGATACAATGTAAGTTAGATAATAGCCTGTTATTGAATTTTGATGAGTATTAATGTTTGAAAGAGAGAGGTTTGTTCCGTGACTTCAGCAAGACCATTGGATATCCTAGATTGCTATCAGACAAGGGATTGAAAATCGATTTGCCTTTGTACCTTGACACTGCCTGCTCCCACAAGTTTCAAAATTTCAGAGGTGCTTGGCTCTGAAAACTTAATAGACAATAGCCGGGGGATGTGATGCCTTGTTAGATTTCGCATGTGCGGTCCTTGTGTGTGTACTGCCACTTTCATCATGCAGTTTATTTCAAAGACTATCTTCTGGGCTTTCATTTCAGGGGAGTTTTTGTACATGATGTACACAGGACTCTCACTAAGGACCACTTTCTCTTATGTTACACTTTGTTCAGTACAGATGAGAGGGGAGGGTGAAGAAGGTTACCGCACATGATGGTGAAGAATTTTACCGCACACTGTGGACTTTTCGTGAATTTCCGTCATGAGAAACTTTTTGTTGATCTGGCATCAACTCCAGGATTTGCACAAACTTCAGTTATAGTTCCAGTACTATAATGTACGGGTGTCCCCGGAGATCTTTGATTTGTACAAAATCAATTCTCCGACCTTTGCGCCTTCAACCGGAGGACGGTGGTATCGCAGAGGGAGGAGTGTGAGAGATTTGAAGTTTGGAGGGTGTGATATTCACAGGGGAGATAGGAGGCTCTCCCACTTCCGGCAAGGGAAAATTCTTAAAGACCTTCCCTCATGACACATAGAAAATGACTCTGCCACATGATAAATTGCATTTTCTTATTTCGTGTTCCTACTTCTCAAAGTGATAATGGTCCAATTTCTGCCATGTCATCAATTAGATGAAGTGGGAGAAAGAGGGGTAATATTTTTAATTACTTATTTCAAGGAGGAAAAGGCTCCTATGATCCTTGTGATTACAGAGAACGGATGGTTACATTAGGAAGATCAGAGGGTGAACAAATGTTATAAAAGTCATAGGAATGATGTTACAAAAGATCAAATCTGTTTTTGCCATTATATCAAAATTTGTATAACTTATAATATTATCATTCAGCATTCTTAAGTACAACCTCTCTCTCAAAAATTTAATCTTGAAATTTGTACCCTCACCCAGTTTTGGTCCCAAGTTCATAAACTTTTTATAAATCTAAACTAGTACCCTTATCCCACCACTTTTGCGAACTTACAGAATTGCCGATTGGCGCATCGATCCTTGTCAAGTGCTCACTGTACTGTACATGCTGAATTAGTTTGACTGCTGTCTCCCTGATTCAAATTTTACATATAGTTTAATCATGTGTTGTTGAATTAGAATCCAGATTGACGTTTCTCCTGCAGATCGAGACACTCCTAGGGTCCTAGCTGCATGCAAAGGTTCAATCTGCATAGATGTATTACATGTGAGTTTACCACTCTCGTTGATGAGTTACAATGCCTTGCATTCCGCAGACAAGTCTAATTGGTTTCTTCATGGACACTACCAGGAACTAAAGCTTGCGAGCACTTCTGTTCCGGCAGAATTGTGAAATCAGAGTACAAACCTTTTACTACTCTGATTTCACAATTCTGCCATGAATAGTGGGCCCACAGAAAGAGGCTAGGGTAAATCTTGATTGAGTTTGTGGAATCTGAGAATGTGATCATTCATGAGCATACATTTTTATCCGATGAAAGGCTTAAAGTTCCCTTTCCGGATCCACTGGGTGGGGGAAGTACTTAGTTAGTTTTATTACCGGTATCCACCCATGCAAGCGGCTTGATCCAGATTAACCCTTCAATTTGACGTCCCAACCCATGGCTGGTTTCAAAGATGTGTTATAAAATGTTTGATGATACACAAAAATGGAGTGGATGTACAAACAATATTTGTGAAACCTCAATGGGGATCACACCCGTACGGTTGGATTCATTTAATAAAATTTTAAAAAATTGTATTTGTAAATTATCTTTGCAAGGTTTTCTTTTGAAATTATGATACAAATCTCAAACTAACTATTATTTATATAACAAAAATTGTTAAGAATTTTAAATAGCATGCACTATGTGAGTACTAGATGTTTTTATAGGAGGTTGAATTCAATCGGCGTCCAATAGAAAAAGAGATACAATATGGAAGACGGAATGGGTGGATTGGACTGAAAACAATGATAAATGAAAAGTGAAGAGAACTTGATGACTCCGGTAAGGTCTCTAAATTTTATAGTATAAGGAAATCTTATAAAATGTGATTTAAGAAAGCATAATGTTCAACTTATTTTGATGTCCATCTTGTCACTAGTTTTGCTTTTAGTGAGTAGACTTTCAACTTTATTGATGATGACAAGGTTTATTTAATACACTAACACCACACCACTTATGTTGCTTATATCTGATATTTAACTAATTATGGACAAATTCATAGTCCAGAAATAATGTCGGCTGTCCGCCGATATAACCTTGAGACTCCATCCGTAATCTTTGAAAGGTCATAACTCAGTCAGTTTTTGTCCAAATGAAACATATGAGGTGTTTTTTGATATCTACAGAAAATGTAGATGTCAAAAAACACCTCATATGTTTCATTTGGACAAAAATTGAGTGAGTTGTGACCTTTTGAAAGTCGCAGATATGGGGATGTGTCGGCTGGCCGCCGATAAAACCAAGGTTCTTCAGTAGTTGCAAAAAGTCCATAAGTTCAAAATAAGTCCATAATTAGTTAAATATCAGTTTTATACATTGTGTGGTGAAAACAACGAGCGTTAGAGTTGACTACTCCTCCTGTGAAGATGGAGATTTCTCCGTCTACTGTCGTATGATGATTCAAGGTATATTTTAGAATATATTATTTAGCATCGGTACTCGAGCATACTTTAACATTGGCAGTGACTTCTGCTGATTAGATTGAAGTTTTACTAGAACAATTTCTGCAAGGTGAAGAAGATATGATTCTTTTTATTTGTATACACAAGTTTGATTTTCATGATTTTATGCTTGGACTGTTGTAATATTGTAGGATTAACTTGTTGTATGGAGTGGGTCACAACTACCTCTGTCTACTTTTGTGGACTTTCCTTAGATACACAGATTTCATATTCTTTGCAATTGCAGGATTTATCAACTTCTAATTTCAGTTGCACACCTCCTATGAATATGTTTCTTATCAATTAAATAGGAATATCAATTGAGTAAGGGTATCCACGTTTTTTTTAATAACAAAGAGAAAAGTGTTGGTTTTTCTTCTCAGGTCTATAAAAGGAGTTGTGACATGTGCTTCTTGATGTACAAGAAAATCAGGGTCAACCAGAATTTGAAGAGCCTTAGATGAGATTTACTTTTCAGGATTATTCTCTTTGGCTCCAAAACATTACTTTCCCTTTTTAAGACAAAGAAAATAAATTTGTGACCACCTTTAAACATTAAGATATCACAAGTGGTGACGAATTTCAGGTTACGACTTGGTGTACATGATTGTATATGAGTTTGGAATTTGATTAGATGGTTACACTCCTTATATATCTCTAATGGTATTTTTGGTATCGAATTAGATTAGATGGTAACTTTGGTATTGGATTTGAGTTACCATTTAATCTAAAGATACCAAAGATTCACATTAGATTAGATGGTTACAATCCTAATTTTTAATGGTTACAATTTGATTGCAAATATCTTGTTCGTAGTATTTTCACATCATAGCAATTTATCCAATACCAAAGTTATTTAGATAAAAAAACTTCCTACTAAAAAGTTGTTGGGATTTGTCTAAAGATCACACTTATGTAAAAAAATTCATGAAAATATATTTTAAATTTCACATAAATAACTTGCACAGGTAAAACATGCCAACTATTTGAAAACTAAAAACCAAATGCTCCCTTCACCAAAATGCATGCCATTTATTCATACTTTATTGTATGGATTTGCAATTCTTACCACACAAATAAGACTTGATTTGTGACCCAACCCAAGTGTTTTTGTCAAAAAATGGAGTCTAGATGAAGAAATTATGACTCTTCAAAGTTTCTCCCTTCATCCAGAATGTCGTTTTTTGACACTAGGGACGTTTAAGGGTTAAATGAGGGTCACATTGTAAGTTTGTAACTGGTAGAATGGATCAAAATAATCTAAAGGTTATTTTAAATTCTAAGAACGTACCATTGTTTAATTGAAATTTATATTGGATCATCATCTTAACGTTAAAGTTTGTACTTCCATTTTCAAATAATACCCTTTCATGTCACCACTAACTACGTATTTTGACGTTTGTTTTATGAGCCTTGTGCCCCAATGACTAGGTAGTAATTATTTTAGCATGATAGAAGAACTTTGTATAAAACAAAAAATATTGGTACAAAATTATATCAAATGTTATGAAACCAAGCAGGGAATCTTAAATTTATGCTTTTTACTCTTATAGTCAGGAGAATGAATTATTGTCTCATGCTCAGAAAAGAGATATTCATAAAGAAATTCAAATTTAATTGTTTGGCTACTCTTCAAAAATGATGAGATATAGGACTTATTATGTACAATGTAATTTATTGCAAGATTGTTGTAATACATGTACAATGTATAAAAATGTTCCATACTATACTTAATAATGAATTACTTTTTTTTTTTTAAAATAAAAAAAATAAAAATAAAAGCTCAACTCCAAACCAAATAATGTTTTATGCTATAGTACGAAAATCCTCTGAAACGATGGTTTATGTAGTGAGTGACATTTTTTATCCAAGCTTTTATTTCATGTCATCGTTTGCATATTCTTCTTCTCAATCAACCTCAATATCTAGTTCGTCAAGGGAAAGATTATTTTCCAAAGCTATCAACTTTCTCAAATTCTCTTCTTTAATTGACAAGGCCATTTCTTCTGGTTCCTCGTCCTCCTCAAATATATCTCCACTAATTTCTTCAACTCTAAGTTCTTCCTCATCTATTTCCACCAATGATTCCACATCTGCCATGTTCTCTTCATCTGTACTTTTGCTTGGTGTTGTACTTTCTATTTCACTTGAATAGTTATATACCACCGGACGTGCACGAGGATGGGCCTCCAATACCAATCTCCATGTCCTTTTAATTCTTTTAAGAATCTTTCTACAAAATACATTCAACGGGAATATACTGGTCGTGCATACTCAATATCATCTACTATGTGCACTATTAAATGTACTTGGATGTCAAATATACTCGGTGGAAAAAACATCTCTAAGTGGCATGCTAGCTCGGTTGCTTGAATTCTCATGTCCTCCAAATCCGATAACTTGATCTCCTTAGAACATACCCATTCAAAGAACTGTCCAAGTCTGTAAATAGTTTCTCCAACGTTTTTTGTTAGGGTTTTCCGTACTGCAACAAGTAAAAAGTCATGAAGTAGATCATGCCAATCATCGGTTTTCAAACCAACTACCTTCTTGTCACTCAATTTAGAATTGAAGCTTGCTCAATAGCCTGTTGGAGTTTTTATATTGCGAATTATCAACGCCACTTTCTCAAACTCCGCATAGCTCCACCTCCACGGCGCTTTCCGTGCCATAAATATTTGTTTCTCGTTTTGATCTTCTTCATCAGAAAATGGATGAAGGTGTTTCATCCAATTTAGAACTTTAGCTCATGGCGTTGTTCAATAGAATCTGACTTTGTACCCTTTGCATTGGACATGGTTTAAATAAATGACATACATATGTTTTTTTCCATATGCATAATATCCTATAAATGAGGGTTCTCCAAGACCTGCTACCATACATGAAGTTAGTTGATTATCATTAGAAAATAAAAAAAAACTATTAGCTAATACCTAGAATTATACAAATTTCATATAAAATAAGAACAAAAAAGTCTTTTATTTCTTTTAATTGAATTAGTTTTAGAAGTTTTTTTCATATGTCCACCTACTGTGATTGTTTGTGATGAAACTTGCCTTGAAATATGAAAATTGGAAAAACACAAATAATTGTTTCATTCCAGATTTATCCAAAGGTATATTTCCTGTACTCACTTTTTTCCACTGTTGTTCCCAAAATTCCATACTTAATCTAGGAGGGGTAGCCTTTTTCCTCGCTCTCCATTGAAAAAATGGGCTAATCTTGAGCTAAGCAACTCATGATTGGCAGACAAAAATCTTTGATATCCAGTATATAGCATCTTGTTCAAAAAGGATGACCTGTCAAAATCTAATTCTTCTCGCCTACACCTCGGACATGCATATTATCATTGAGTTTGTAAACCAGAACATACCATGTATCCTATACATATAAAATCATAGTTAATGTTGGGTATGTATAAAAATCCTTAATGTTAAAAGAATATAATATATCTAATATACAATCTTCAATCACACTTCATATATATTGTGTTGCACCTATGATAGTATATTACACTACCAAATATTAAGCTACAATAGCACTTCTTAGGAAGTCTATGTATTTTGAAAATGCATTTGAAAATATTTTATTCCATTAAATATTTTGAGTTTAAAATATATTTCTTCTTTTATTCTAAAATTTAGAAATAAATTTCGTGTATAATAAATGTAACTCTTATGCACCTAGATTTACAATTGTATATAATATATGTAGAATAGTTATGTTATTATAAGTTGTGATGTACATGTAAGAAAAATTTTAATATACATAAAACAACTAGAAATTTGACCTAGCTCTTCACATTAAAATCGTAGATTGGTTTAATTGTACCATGATAAATGTACACATCCTCTATACAATTAAAATGCATTGATATAATGCAGAGCAGAATTCACATGCCCAATCATGTATTGTTCATTGTAAAACGGCTTTCAACTTGAACACTTCTTGGGTTCCATAATCAATGCTTTAACTTTGTTCTCCCATAGTTGAATCAATTCATCAATAAGAGGCTGAAGGAAAAGTTGCATGTCCTTAGGTTTATTAGGTCCTGATAAAACAGCAACTAATGTATTTAAATAAATTATAAAAATATAATAAAATAGAAGTAAGTTTTACAAAAATTACACTTTATGTTGATAAATTTTATTTACCATGAATTCCAGCAGACAAAAATATGTGCTCTTTTTTTATACTGAGCCATGGTGGCAAATTATAATTCACAAGAACGACTGGCCATGTAGAGTGACTGGTAGAATTATTAGAATATGGATTCACACCATCCATTGCTAAACCGAGTTGTACGTGGCGCGGTTCAAGTTTTAAGAAGTCAAACGTGTCCTACAGACTTTTTCACGCCTTTGCATCCTTGGATCCTCTCATAATATCATCGGGGCTTCGGTTCTCATGATGGGATCTCATCAATTTCGATAATATTGGACTTCGATATTGTGCTAACAAACGAGGTATTAAAGGAAAAAAAATGCATTTTTTCCCTTAGCATTTTTAGCTTGTGTATCTGTACGATATCGATATAAACCACAATGTGGGTAATGTAATAGAATATCTTTCCCTGGTCCATAATACAAGATTTGATCACAAGGACAACAATGAATGATAATGTAGTCCAATCCCACTTCGAATAAGACTTTACGTGCTTCTTGTTGAGCATTTGGCAAGGTTGAATTCAAGTTCCTTAGTATGTAGAATCTGCAATTATCTTTAGCAGATCATCCTGACAGACATTAGTCATCTTCTGTATAACTTGCATATACAAAAATAAAAGGATAGTGGAAAGTCGGCTCGTTGGGACTGCATCATATAGTGGAATAGATGCTTGTTGTTCCAAATAAGACTTCTGTGTAGAATATCAAGAGCTTGGTGTTGACATATCAATATCTATTGTGCTTTGACTCATCCGCATACCATATGTTCCATGAGCATAGCTTTTGTTTTCAATTCATCCCTCCACTAATCCATGTGTGTATGACCCACATCATGTGGTTGGTCAATATCTTGGTCAATAAATGTTTCAATATTTGCTTCTACACCCGTTAGCTCTAATGTTGGTGACGATGCTCCAGCATCAACATTCGGCTGAGAATCTAAAGCCAATACCGCATCATACAAATCCTACCAAAAAAAAAAATCGATATACAGTTACAAAATACTCATATGACAAATGGCAATGGAAACTATGTCTTTATATCAAAACTATTATTTATATTTATTATAAAGATTAGTAAAGGAATTCTAATTTTCAAGGAATTTGTGAGTAAGATACTATACACCAAAATTTATTGTTTCTTACCTTTTAAATGATAATTGATTATAAAAAGTCATTGTGAAAATGATTGGTCATTGTAATATATATATATATATATATATATATATATATATATATATATATATATATATATATATATATATATATATAACTACGTAGTATTTAAAAGACAAGTTTTGTATGAACATACCTTAAATCTTTCTCCAACACCGTTTTTTAAATTTGTGCTCATCCATTGTTGTTTTATATCTCTTGGGTGCCTTATTTAATAGGGCACACTTCTTACATGGGCATACAATAAGTGGCCATGTTCTCTTGGGCCTTGATGTGTCAACTTGCATATTCAAATCAATAGTATCAACATGTTGTTTCTTATGCCGTCTTGTGTAATGAAGAGGAGAAAAACTTGCTTCTGCTTCATCTAGTTGTTTTTGCGTGATGTCGACTTCTTCATAGTCTTTCGGGTTCATGGATTTCTTTTGTTTTGGCATTTTTGCTCGCTACAAATTAAATAAGATTATTAGTATAATAAATTAATGAAAATTTTATATAATCACAACCAAGTTATTTTTAAGATGGGACCAGTACAAAAAGCTATAAATGCCTCAATTCATGTATAATGTAAAACACCATGGGACTCAAAACTCATTAATCGCTAATGTTCAATAATTAAAAGAGAATGGAGGAATAATGGAAATGTAAGAGAAAATATGGAGGATATACAATGACTTCTATAAATTAAGAGACCGTGGGACTTACCACTAATTAATTGGCTAATGTTTAATAATTTCAAGACTTACAAGTGAAATTAGAAGGGTCAAAGAGAGGATATTGGAAATATATAATAACCTACATCTATTTAGATAAGTACATCTTTTGTTACTTTTACATTTATTTAGTTATATACTTTTACATTTATTTAGTTACTTATTTTTACATATTACTTAGTTAAGTACGAAAAATTGGGAATTGTAGATAAGATTGAGATTTACGTTGGAATTCAACTTGGAATTCACTTCTGCAAACTCACGAACGGACACTTCATTCACGCCGGCCTCTCAGAAAAGACCGGAGTTTCTATCTATCTATCTAGACAATTAGGTGATTTTCTAATTTTACTTAATTAGGTATTTACCTATTCTTACAAATTGAGTTGAATTGACAAGGTCTTTGCCGTTTATTTATTAATTGAGGATTTTATTTGAATAAAGGTAGCTTTGACAAGATAAAGCAAGACGATACTTAATTCACTTGAAAAACTTAGACAACACAAAACAGAGAAATATACATTGAACTTAGTTAAATTCAATACAAAATTAATCTATTGCATGCGGGAAGATTGCGATGCGAAGCTACAACATTCAAGGAAATACACGAGGTGTATATATATCTTGTCAGATACATACAGTATACTTGTCTTAGAAGTTTAAAATAAATTCCCAAACACTTTACAAACTTTTCACTCTTCATTATGTGAGTCAATAAACACATTCATTCCAAGACAAAAAAATTCACTTCGGTAGTAGTTCTCATTTTATGCCCCTCAAAGGCCAAGGCTCCATAAGAGCCTTTTAGAGTTCAAATTTGAGGCATATGTCCTTTTGGGATTGAATTAAAATATGTAAGTATGATCCATGTTGTTTTTACTAGTAAAAGTAGCAGGAGCGTTACCAGTAACTCGTTGAGGTGACAACGGACAATTTTTATCCGCTTCCAAGAGAACTACCTTATCCTCTACACAAACCCTACCATGCACAGCTTCAAGGTCTTTCACAACGCAACAAAGAAGCAATTGTCAAGATTGAGTTTTCACCAAAGCACAGGATCAAAGTTGCTTGGAGAGACAATCCTCATGTTACATCATAGGTGACATTGTATACGAGCATATCGTTACTAATTATTCCGGGACTTGTACGATTCCTGTATGCAAGAATTTCAATATTTGATCTCACTCTTGGTTAAGAGACCTAGATGAATACTTTCTGCATCGCTGGAATTATCATGTGCCCTTGATTGCATTACATCTTGTTTACTCATGGTCCTAGTCGTTTGTTTCTGAAGCAGGTATATTACTAGCTGGAGCGCAACCACAAGTCAAATTGGACTCTAGTCAATGAGGTGTATCGAATGAAAGAAACTGGCAGTTGTTTGACAACGAAATACAACTCACCATTTGAAAGAAAGTTGAGGTCAAGCAGTGGTGCTTGAGGCCCGAGCTCAGTCTCAAAGGAAACGTTGGCTGTCCAGTAAGTCTTAGCTGTACACCGAAACTTTTTGCATATTGTTTCTTTCGTCTTAAGCTTTGCTTTTTAAGTACCAAGATTCTCATATGTGAAATTTCAATAGATCTTTGTTAATTTTCTAGTTTTCATCGTCCAGTATAGCACTATATTTTTCCTCGCACGAGAACAGTCATATGCCTGTTTCTGTAATTAGATGCCTTGCGGCATTTTTCTCGTTTCAAGCTAATATTTAAATTGAGATACAATAGGTAGATAGCAGGATTGGGTTTGTAAGGGCTTGAGATACTTATGTAGAGAATTTGGGACATGCGGGATACAGTATCAGACGCTCGGAAACATCGGAAAGGGAGTTCCTCTCCCAATAGTATAATAGTGACTTCAAATACATCAGTAAGTTGTAATAAGTATGTAACTGGGTGTTTCGCACGTATCTCTTATATCAGGAAGGCGATTGGCTTATCAAGTTAATAGTGCAACTCCTGAGGAAGAGGGGAGATTTGTGACATTGGTTTGATTTACTCCTGACACGCCATCGCCCATCGGGCAAAGCCACTGCCCTTTTTAACACAAGCTGTGTGCTCTAGAGGTACATATGGACATTTGGTCATCAACTTCTACTTATGCTCTTGGAAAAGATTCTCTTGTTAGTAGTTATATATTTTGCAAATATCACGAATTAATGAGCAGTACTGGAAATTTCAGATGAAGCCAGAGGAGAGTATGCTTCTCGTGGTCTTGCTGTCGGCGGTCATTTCGATCTTAAAAAGTACTTTAGTTTACAGTCCATAAACCTGCGAGCGTAGAAGTATGGAGTTGCACAATTTAAATTCAATATTCATACATCAATCCTTGCGTTAAGAATAATTGGTAAGTAATGTTAGATCATGCATTCTTTTGTGTTTGACAAAATCACTGATGGTTATGATCGGAAATCTAAGGGTTTAGGGTTCAGGGCAATCATAACATAGGTGTCATCAACAAGATCAAAAATGTAGGTCAGAAATAATCGATGAAATTATTACACCTAAACACTATAATTATTTATGAATTGTTGAGTATTATAATAAACTAGAGTATAATAAAGTAATTTGTTTTTGTGCCTATCTCACATTGCTCAAACAACAATGTAGCAGTTTGGATTAGCAAAAACTTGTTACTATGGTTGCCTGAAAACGTCCTAAAACTGGTGTTGTGCTATCAAGTTAAAATTTTAACGCTACAAGTCTCAAATTTAGGTTCACTGTGATTATTTCTTTGGCAGCACTCGATCTAATTGTTTGAGCATATCTGTAATATAAACCGAAATTTAATTATATTTGAAAATAATACATGTCAATCAGAATAAATATGATCGATTAATTTGCAAAATAAATAATTTTCACATTGTGTCTAGTTAATAAACTTACTTAGTTAATTTAACCCCTTTGCAATATAGGTTAGTTCATCCTATCATTACCATCATTTTCTCCTTCCATGTAATCCATGCATTTTCACCATATTTAACCCCTAAAAATCCAGGGGTTTCCTCGACCTCCAGAACCAAAAACTGCCATTTTTCACCTTCGTTGGGAGATGGGGAAATGGAGAAACTTTTTTTTCTGGTTTTAGACTTTGAACCGTAAGATCTTGTACCTAACTTGTATACAAAGGACTGGTCAAAATTTCAACCGTTGGATGTTTTTCATTTGTGAGATCATAACAATCAAAGTTTGACCAACACTTTTTTTTTGCCACTGCGTGAGAGGCATTGTCTAAATGGTGCCAAGGGCAACTTGATGATTGTTATTCCAAATATTTTTCCCTCATTTTTTTTCATGTAGGTATTCAAGTTGGTTATGCTCATGCAAAATTTTAGAGACCAATTCCACTTTTTGACCTTAATGTAAAATATTTTATGAAAGAAGGTCTAAAAACAACCATATAGTAAAACAAGCACCACGTATGATATATTTAGTTTGAGAAAAATCTCGACGGTGAGAAGGTGCATTTATGATAATGTGAATTTTGAAAAAAAAAATCTTGGAAAAAATCCAAAATCTCGAATTTTGGCAATTTTTGAAAGAAAAAATTGTAAAATTACTAGAAATTGTGAAGATTGTTTTTGAAAGTTTTGGAGGCTGCCCTTGTAAAAGTGGTAAACTTTTTGACTTCGGATACTTTGGAATTTGAATAGTAATTTGGTAATGAACATATTTCTAAAAAAAAAAAAAAAAAAAAAAAATTATTTTAAACTGCCCGATTTGGACTTGAAACCTAAAATTTCTAGATGAAGGTTATAAAATTAAAATTTGACTTTGAAAATTTTACCACATACACATTACTGCATGTGGAGCACCCAATAAAAATCTTAGGCAAAAATATCAGTTTAAATGCTTAAAATGAGCTGCCCGAAATCTCAGAAAACCGAATCGGCTTTCCTGGATTTTTAGGGGTTAAACTCTCCCCTTTTCACTTCTTTACCGCGTATGTGGACTATATAACCGAACTTCTTGAGAGATGAAAGATCTGCACTCGACATCGCACTATGAATGATGATCGCTCCAATCAAATCTTCGTAAACAACCATCGTCGAAAATACGACCTCTTTCGAAGTTGCAAACTGCTCGTTGTGTGCGTACATTCTAAGTCATTTTTTTCACCTACAATTCGCGCACGATAAAACCTTCCTCGCTTTTAAGGTGATCGAAACTCTACGTTCACGAAAGTCTCGAATTGTGTGCAGTCCATCTTATAGAAGCTTGTAACCATATGTACATGCGATACATACATTACAACAGCAAACGCAATTTACTTCCTAATTCTTCTAATTGAAAAACATCATAAAAACATTTAAAGAATATAATGTTTTGCGATTGAAATCATGTGCGCATAATTCTGTAGAGTCATCACGTAAGACCCGAAATTGTTGTCCCCTTCTTCTCCAGTAGCTTAAAAGTTGCTCACATGAGTCCTGGACACCTTTTATTGTTCCAAACCTTTTTTGTTGTTGAAGATCATGTTGGACAAGCTTGATTTTCAATGAAACGTCTGCGTCTACACACAATAAAACAACAAGAAGTAGCGAAAGCAATCAGAAGGTTAAATTAACAATGACAAACACCAACTTCTATGTAAAATCAATCTAAAAAACAATCATAAAAAATAAAGACAACCCTATTTGGTTTTTGAGAATGAAGATATAAAACGTAATTATTTCAAACCCTGTAAAAATTCTTACTTGTGGAAGAAGAGCTCGTTGATCTGTTAAATATTGTTTTGTAGTAATATTTAACCGCCAACTCGTCTACAGCATGATTCGGAACGCATCCTTACTGAGTTACTGCCCCAACAGTTTCAAGTTTTTCCCAGCTGTATTGTGTTTCTCTAAACTTGCCAACGCCTTGCACTCTACGTTGCACACCCCACACCAAACTTTCTTTCTCTCCATCCTAATGTAAGCACGTAATCTGAACAACATATATGTTACTATGATTTTAACATGCACATAGAAATTGCACTGCAAACATGTGGTAACTAAAAAGCGGACCTAAAACGGAGTGCATTAATGCAACATCTGATTAGGACAAGAGTTTAAGTTGAAATAATTTTGATTTGTCATTAAATCTATAGTGCGTTAATTCTAAAGACAATGCTTACAACGAAACACTGCGTTGATTTAGTAAGGTCATTTATCATGCACCACAACTCACTCTTATGAACTTAAGGGAACAAAAACTACATTTCCTTCTCCAACACTGCGAAGTTGGAAACAAATATTTCATTATGTACTACGATTGTCAATCCAAATTATTGATGAGACTAGATTATGGATGTGATGAGATAGTTATTAATTGTTAATTCTGTCAAACACTAGTAGGAAATGGTAGAAGATTAAATCTTGTCATCGCAAAAGAAAAAGTATTTATAACGACATGAAAATAAATTGATATATTTGCTTGCTTAAATGAGCAAATTACTGCGAATGTGGTTGAATTTGTATAACGTAACATAAACAAGGTGTCTTGCATCATTGCCCACTTTACTTTCATGACAACTACGACCACGACAAATAAAAAATTAAAGGAAGATGACAAAATGTAATGAAATTACTATGCGTAAATCTTTTCGAAAATTACTTTAGTTTACTGTCGTTGAACCTACTAACGCAGAAGTGTGAAGTTGCACAACTTAAATTCAGGATTCATACCTCAATCCTTGCTTCAAGAATAATGTTGCACAAATTCATTTTTTTTAATACAAACGACTCATTATCTTCCTCAACATCATTTTCTCTTACAAAACTCTCTAGTAATAAGGGGGCCTCTAGATCTGAATGTTCAATTGTGTCACAACGCTGATTAGCATCAAATAACTCTGGCACTTCAGCATTCCTTCTTTAAAGACGTCTATCCTTCCTCTGAAATTTGAGGTGTTTTCAAATGTGTTTATAAATATTGTTTTTTGCCCATTTGTATGATTCTCTTCTACCTTAAAATTTTAACTCTTGTAACTTACCAATGTTTTCTTCTATTATTATTTTCAAAGTCTGTCTTATTCCTATGTCTTCTAGATAGAATGTTCCATGCAAAAGGACCACCCTATCTTCTCTATTAGTTATCCATTTTTTTTATTTTTTTTTTATTTTGTAATTTGATTTTAGATTATTATCTTGAATTGCCCAATTTATTCTTAATGACAATTTCCCATACATTTTTTTTGAATGCTTATTTTTTAAAGGTGGAGGATTGAAAATTGTACTATAAAAGGGAGCCTTAGTTTATGGTTGGATTAACATTTTCAGACTCTACGTGAAGGAGGCCTCTAGAGTAGAATGTTATTGTTTGAGGCTCCCTCATCTCCCTCATAATCCTCTCCCTCATAATCCTCTCTAGCAAATTGACACTTAATACAAAAATTAGTTGTTTTATTAATAAGTGTGAAACTACACCCAGCACAAAAACACCCTATCGCCATGTTTTCATGTTCTCCTATACTTAAACAAGACAATTCATATTTCAATCAATGTACAACAATGATTATTTTGCATTATTCCACAAGCATTTTAATCATGTTCCACCAACAACCTAAAAAGATAGATATGACTTGTTCTAAGCTCGAAAGAAGGTAAGATATTAAGAGGTCAGGGCATTACCTGAGCATCTAATGTTGAAAGAAGGATGCGCTCTACGGGCGGCATTCAATGTCTGCCCTGTTACTCAGCGTCGGAGGCGGCAGCTTGGCACAAGCTCAATTGAGGAAGATTGACGAGGAGGTTACTTATAGTACTCATATTTCAGACATTTTAGGACTATTTTTGAAACTTTTTTCTTTTTGGAGAGAGATTGTATTTTATGTAGAAAAGTATTAAAAAATAGAAATCTTTTAGTTATAAAAGATTACCTAAAAAGTTACCCCAAAAAGTTATAGAAAGTATAAATCTTTTAGTAAAGACATTATATACAGAAATTTGTGTAGAAAATAATTAGTGTGACTATAACAAATGGATGAAAATCTAGAATCAATGGAAAAGGCGGATGAAAAGGTCACACTCCTCGTAGAAGGCGTGCCTTTTCCCTTCTCTTCCGCATTACTTCCTTCTTTATTCCTCATTACGAACGGCAATACGATTTGCTCGTGGTGTTTATATTTTTTCGTTTTTAATTCTTGTGTGTGTGTGTGTGTGTGTGTGTGTGCATTGTGTGTTGCAATTGTGTATTTTGTAAGCAATGATTGCTCTTCAAGTGTTGCCGCGAGAGCGACGCTTTAATCTATGAATGTGAGAAATTGTGAGTACTTTGTGGAGTTTGAGGAGCAATCGAGTGAATAGAAAGTGGGGATTGTGAAGCTGATGTGCCAGAGATTTGGTGTAGATGGAGATTGATGGGCTATTGAGAGTATGATTCAGCAACCGGGATGGAGTGCGGACTAACTTTGAGGTCCATGGTAAGCGGCTAAGTTGCTGCTATCTTGTGAAGAAAGTGGGAGGTTGCAGTAACGAGAAGACTCATCTTGCCTCCAAAGAGGAAAGGGTCAAATTTGTAGAGAGGAGTAGACTGCCGAAACATGATTCTGCAGAGATCAACGCAGTAAACTATGGCTGAGACTGGTACCGAAGATCATGAAACTGAGAGCCTGACCGACATGATAATGCCATGAAAGAGTAGTGGATGTTGATCTGATGTTGTTCCTAATCTTGTTTGGAGACCCAACGATAGGGAACGAGCTGATCAGAATTCAGAAAGTGATTGATCTGGAGGCCAAGTTGGTGAAGTTTAAAAAAAAGAAAAAAAAAAAAAAAAAAACAAACAGATGTGACGATCGTTGGTAAGTGTCGTAAGCGTACTAGAGGATAAAGAGTGAGTGTTGGACAGTACATCAATCCAAGAGCAGTGATCGGCAGCAGTCAATAACGTGTTATATCAGGTAATTTGACAATTTTCAGTATTATTTTTTAATTGAATATGTGCAGGTTGAGCTGATTGAGCCGAAGATTGTCCGTGAGTCGGGGTGATTAAATGCTTTGAGGACTTCTCAGTAGAACGTGTCAACTTTGTTGTCCATTGATGAATCACGATATTTTATGGAATTGTATTTATTCTCATGAAAAGTAGCTTAGGATTAGATTCTTTGTTGTGAAATCTTGACAATTTTAAGCTGTATAGCTATTGCATTGCATTCATAGTATTTGTATCAATGGGTGATTGATGGTGAGGATAAAGTGAGTAAGATGACAAAGAATCAATCAAATTGAAACCAGTTTCGGTGAAATTAGGGTTCTAGCAAAGAAATTAGGGATTTGGCGTTTGTCTCTGTTGCGAAGGAATTCGCACGGCCGTCGGGTGTCCATGTGCACAGCTTTAGATTTGTAGGTCAAATCACGCGGTCATATGCTCCTTGTCTGAAATCTAGTTTTTATATTTTCTTCGTACTTTGATTGATTATAGGTTTCCATCCGTACGGTCAATAAACTATAAAATTTGGTATTTAGACTAATTGTACTACTCTGAACAAGATCCTACAGTTAAAAAGTAGAAATTCTTATTTTAAATTGAAATATTAATTTCTGGAAAGTCCAATTCGATAAGTTCGTTTGATATACAATAATTTGAAAACTAAGTGTTTGAATTAAGTTTTGAGTTTGTCATTGATTTTGAAGAAGTAATAGGCGTTTGAATACCTAGTTTGACATTGAGTTGAGACCTATTAACATAAATTTTGAATAAATATAAATCCTTAGATTTGGATTTTGGCATTATTAAATTTCAGAATACTATTAAGTATTTGACACAAGTTGTAAGAATAGAACATTGTGTTGAGTGTGTGGTTATTTCAGGGCATATATGCATACATGTTGCATGAGTAAAGACCTATTGACTTGAGCGGATTAGAGAATTGCACAGAGGTAGGTAGATTCTCACTCATGCCCTGCACTTGGACTTACTGACACACTGCCCGATAGGCATGTTGTAAATAGTTTCATATATAATATATTGGGACTGCACCTACTGTCTAAATATTTATTTATTTGTATTTTTTCAAATATTACATTGACATTTTGATTAGGTGATAGTATGCATTGGCGTTTATTGATTTAACCTGAACTATTGCCCAAAACTATTGACCACCCCTAGAATACTAGACAACACTCAGACTGCATTTTGTCTAGACTCAGAGCATTGGTAATGGACAGTAACCCAAATTGAGTGATCCATGGGTTTTTAGAGTGAAAACCGCTTGACGAGCTCCATGTGAGTTCATACTATTGTGTATATATATACAGCTTAACACGTGACCTTAGAGACAATACGACAGACTACTTTCTTTTTCCGTAGGTAAACCACACTATACTATAAGGAATTTAGAATAGTGCAAAATGCCTTAATATGTCTGACGGGGATGAGGCAAGGATCCATCGAAGAGATTTCGGAGTATATACGCTTGCCAAGTTAATAAAGTAGTATCTCGGTTTGTAGTAAACCATTAAACTATAGACACTTGCTTTACACAAGGGAGAATGGGCGACTTCTTTTTATATTTTATAATGAGTTCTCTCTATAGGCCTTTTGAGCCAATTAGTTTCAAAATGTAAACTTATACTTATAGATTTTTTGGCTCCCCATTTCAAACTTCCTTGATTGTCATTTTTATTATTGTAATTGAACTTGTAGTAGTGTATCTATTTTTACTTCACTTTTACTTTTTTATAACTTATAATTAAAAACTTCTTGGTATACATATACGTAAAATATATATCATGTTCATTTATTGTTTATAGTTTTTAAAATTCATTAGATCGTCTAGCAATTTCATTATGTACTTTCATTCTACACTATTACTTCAGTAATTAGAAAATGGATAGACATTGCAAATTTGCAACAGAAAAGTTTGTTGTGAGTGTACAAAATGTTGGCGATTTACTGTACGTGGTGTTGCTCCTGGATACAAAGTGATTGATTTTAGGAAAGAACAAACTTACTAAAGGATTGAAGAAAACTTACAAAGACGAATAAATATACAGCTAACATCTGCAGAACCTGATGTTTTGAGCGATAAAGATTTACCCATTCCAGAATAGGTTGAATCTGAAGGGGGAACCATCATTGCATGTCCCAATGGATGTAGGAGAAGTAAACTTCAATAACCGTCTCCATAATTTATAAGAGGTTTTTAAAAACAAAATAATAAAGGTACAAGAAGTATGGGATAGCAATGGAATGTATATTAAGTTGTAGAATTACATGCTAAAACAATTATTTGGGCATTTAACCCCTAAACGCCCAAGGGGGGGTAAAGCTCCTAACAATTGGTAATAATGCTGATTTTTTCAAAACTACGTAAAAACAAATAAAGGATGAAAATGGAAAATCCAACCGTAGGATCTTCTTCGGAGCATGGCAATTAGTATGACCACCAAGTTGCATGCCATTTGGAGGTATGGATTTCAAGATCCATGCAGAAAAGGGGTGAAGATCACACCACCAAAACTTTCATGAAAAATCTCTTTCGCCCACCCTCACAAATTGAGGATCAAGGTTTTTACTATTTATCCAAGGAGGGAGTAGAGTAAACCCACCGAGGAGTTGAGCAAAAAAAACGGCGGATGAAAAATCGATGGGATGAAAGCGGGGTTGTGCACCAAAGACGGAGCCTCACATCCAAAATGTCGAAAAACGACACCGTGGGCGCTTAAGGGTTAATTCCAAATGACAACGCAAATTATTTCAATTATAAAGATGGACCAAGCGTCCTTATAAGAAACAAGTTTATTGATTGCACAAGTAATCTTCAAGGACCTTCTTCAACACCGTCTTCTTTTAAGCAACTTATTGGTTTACATAAAAGATGGGGTTGGTTGAGCCAAAATGGTGGCGGATGTGCTTGGGCACCAAAGAATATTCTCAGAAGCCACTTATATTACCCCAACAGAAGAAAAAAGTTCAATACATTATACACATTGTGGAAAAGCAAAGACCGATATGATTGCGTTTGATTACCTTCCGATTGCAAACCAATTGTCATCGATTATGGAATCAAAATCTTTATGCCATGAAATGTTAACAATGTGAAGGAATCGACTTGATTGATTCACTACAAATGCAGCACCCCAACAATTTAAACACTTTTGGGATGGTGAGAAGGAGGGGGAATACTAAGATTTTTGGAATCCACATAGCCAATGGGAGTTGTCAATAACATGCTCAAATGATAAGTGTCAGATGCTATATAATGGATTTTCAACAAAATGTGATGAACTACTTCATGGATGGAATAATGAATTAGAATATTATGATTTCACGCGTTGGAAGTGTAAAACTGTTATTGAGAGCATCTCCACCCATCGTGAAATACAGATGAAATCAACTTATATTGTAAGTGGTGGCCTGCATAAGAGCCCCACCCATCGTGCAAAACGGATGAACTCAACTTGCTTTGGGGTTAGAAGTTGAGGTTGGCTTGCAAATTGGGGTCATTTTGAGGGGCGGAGCGCCAACCCCAAAACAAAAAAGGAGTCCACTAAAGGACAAAGGACAAACAAAGGACAAACTCCATATTCCTCTCCGATTTCCAAGGTGCCAATGAGATTCATCTTGCTTTTGTTTTTTCCTTGTTTTATCACCATGTATACATGTCATGGGTGGGGCACCCGACTTGCAAACCAGCTGAACTCAACTTATTGTGAGGATGATCCACCCTCCCTTTTCGGCGATGGGTGGTGATGCCCTAAAGCGCCTAGAGTATTTAAAAGAAGGGTTCCTCATAACATAGCTCTTGGAGCACACTAGGATGGATTCAACGTATCAAGGAAGAAGAGACGAGGATGCTGGGCAATGGAAATGAGTGTATTGAATGCAAAAACTGCATCAAGCATATCTCTTTTACTTGTTTTATTTTTACCGTTGGGAGGTCAGGAAGTGTATACACTAAAGCATATGAAAGAAAAAATTTCCGCTTTCATTCAACCATTTGTTGAAGAATTTGAAGACTTATTCTTGGATGGTATCACTTGTTGGTCTTGTTAGGACACGGAAACATGCGAACACTCGACCTTCTACATCACGGCAACATGGATAAGAGATGCATCATATTCATACGTTCAAGTAACAAGATGGCAAGTGAGAGGAGAAGCCTCCTCTCCCTTGCCTTAAGAAATAGTCTTTCAACCGTTTAACCGCCTTAGTCTACATAGTCAATGTATTCGTAAGTCTAGACGAGTGCCTACTCGTAACAAGTATAACTATCTAATTAGGCGGATTAGTAACATACTTTGAAACTTGGAAACACCAAAAATCAGAGCTATAATGATGTTGCTCACTAGAGATCACCCGACAAAGTGTAAGATCTCAAATTTGAAATCTTGAGGAAAATCGGGATGTAGAAGATGCAAAATGAATTCGACGCGGAATGCAGATGACAGATACATTTACGGGGATAATGAATGGCGAGCACGACATCCACCTGCGAGACGAAGTGCTAAAGAATTTCACGAAAGTATTCGCAAGTAGAGGGCACTGAAAAATGACAAGGAGGCTAGAACACAACATAGTATGGAGTCATGAGTGTCAAGCGATTCAAAATTATGGCGGCTATATCAGATGTATAAGTTCGATCTGTCGCGGGATTTGGTATATGATGTGATGCACATCGTTGCTCTTAACCTATTTAAGAATTATACCACAAAATTATTTTCCGATATTAAAGGACATCCAAACCAACGTGTTTTATGTTATATGGTTACTACGTGTTGTAAGAATGTCTCCGAGGCTCGCACATTTGAACTAAAACAAAGCCAATGACCTTGTGACCCAGTCGATGACCACGAAAATTATACGACCGAAGAATATCAACATTTAATATTTTTGATGCTACCTATCATACTAAACAAACTAGATGGAGTACTATGTGATAAAAGAATCTTGGTTGGGCACTTGCTTGTAGGCATTGGACATTACTTATTTGTTCACACTAGAAGTGTAGGTTGGACAAAAAATGATTTAAATATTGTTCAACTACTTTTTTAGAAATGGCGTATATATTGAGAAGCGCTTGATGGTCCAAATGCAAGGCCACTTGAACAAACAGGAGGAGAAAGTCACATTTTGGAGGATGTAAGACGGTTTGGCCATCCCGATGTGTAATGGTGCTTTTCATTTGAGCGAGAGGTGTAAAAATTTCAAAATAAAAAACAAATAAAAAATTAGTGGAAGCAACATTTATAAGATATTCTGCTCGCAGATTGTTTCAGAAAGTAAAAATATGTGTGCAAATTGAAAGTGATGGATTAGAGAGTTTAGGAATCACACATCCACCGCAAGTACGAGGATTAGGAATCACACATCCACCGCAAGTACTTATTCACAAAAGATGTATGTTGGGACGAACGATATATAAAGTTGGCAATGATGTGGTTGTAATAAATGATGAAGAACATGGGACCCCGTACAAAGGAAGAATAAGAGAAATATTTAGCCATGAGCACAACGGGCAAATCGAAGTATACTTTTCTGCTTGCTATTTTCAGAATTATTTACAAATAGTGAACGGGATAGAGGTAGACAAAGTGGACCCAATTGCCGGAATGAATCTAATCAAGAACAATTTCTTTGTTAAATTTGGCGACATGTGTATAAGACCTATAATTTGCATAATGCACAAATTCATGAACATAAAAAATCCCAACACAAGGCAGGACTCAAAATATAGCTTATGAAGTGCAAGAACTCAGAAGACATGATAGATTTGATAAACAAACGTGTAAGTAATGTGTAAATAGTTTTGCAATAAACTCCAAGTGAATATTGGGCTAATACACTTATTTATAGGAACATGTTTGATTGGAGGCGAAGTAGCTCATCACGTCATTTAGTACAGTACGTGCTTGTTAATGAGTTTTAACAACCACCATAGAACCGTAAAGCTTCAATTCTATAAAATCAAAGTTACATATTATCCTCAATAGTCCTTAAAGTTGCCATGTAATTTCTATTAGTTTAACAAAAGCTAACGTCTCATGTCTCATGTCTTGAAACAATCGACTTTGTAGCTTTTAGTCCTATTCGTGATGGTCCTTGTTTGAATTAATTTCTCTTTATGGAGAAACTGTGTACTTGCAAGCTAGGTCTCCCGAAGAAATGACATAGGGAGATTGGTAATTATTATTATGTTATTTTTTAATTTTTTAAAAATTTTGTGTCCTTTGACTTGATTTATGATGTAACTCTTATTATACTTAAGATGATTTCGCTCAGTGTATTGGACTCTCACGACCAGGTACTTTTGGTGTCATCTGTTTGTCATTTGTCATCAGGTCTAATTTGTGTGGTGAAAATTGCAAATCCATACAAGAAATTTTGAAGTACTTGGTATGCATTTTAGTGAAGGCAGCTCTTATTTTTGAATTATAAAAACATGGAACATGTTTGACCATTGCCAATTATGTGAAATCTACTTTAGCTCTTCACAAAAGTTTATTTCAAATGTATGATCTTATAATAAGACCCAAAGACTTTGTAGGTAGAATTTATTTGATTTTAATACTTTAGATATTGGATTTGCAATGATGCTTGTTACAATTTTTTTTCTGCAAGGTTTACTTCCTCACATCTTGGATGAAATTACCATATTTTCGTACAAATCATAATTTGATACAAACCATATTATTAATCAAACCATATTTCATCCAATGATGTTTGTTACATTCTACTTGTAGATATTTCATTGCAATAAATTTATTGATAGCATTATCAATGGGAAGTGAAAAGGATGAAATTTTGTGATATTTTTCCAACACTACTACATTGTGAACTCGCAATCTATGGGGCCTCGTAAGTCAAATTTTGACCCACAACTCAAATTTCCACCCACATAACCTGCACTACAAGGTTAACCTATATTGGTCACTTCTAAAATTTGTAAAAATTATTGTAAGTGCTTATAAATATCCTTAAATTGGGGAAACTTTGTTTTTTCTTATTGTTAATGACTGAAAAGAGTAATCCACTCCTTCCACCTCTACAAATGAACGAAAATAAATGTATATATATTGTATACCTTATTGGAGTGTGTCCGTACTAAAGAAAAACACGAGAAGTTGTCTGATCTCGTTTTCATATCGAAGGGTATGTGATTTGGATGAGCAACCAATCGATAACATGCTGCTATGGTTTCTGTCGAAAATGAATCTTCATACATAGAGACATGTAATAAAAAAGTCAGTAAGCCTGCGCACATGAGTCAAACGGCTCCGTTTGAAAGCGTCTGTGCGGCTCCGACGTCTCTGCATTTGCTCAAACCCATGCAGACAGAAGAGTCCGCTCTTCTCGTGCAACTCCCGTTTGTTTACCTCTCCCTCGCTTTGTTCAACCAATCACGTGCAACCTACAATAGTAAACAAAACTTAACGCTCACATCAACACCCTTCCCCACGAACGTGAATCTAAACGGTCTTTGCAAAGGGGTTCCACAAGTGAGTGCACACGGATTCCTCCAGGGACTCCTTTAGGGACTTTAGTGACTCTAGAGACTATCGAGAGAGGTTTAGAAGACTCACAGTTGTGATTAGGATTTGTTCTGTTGTGAACAATTTATTGTCATTTTTTTTTATTTTTTTTTATTTTTTTTTGCAAGGTAGCCAATCGGCGTTGATGATAGAGGGTAGTCCTAGGGAGGTTAAAAAGATTCAAATCGTGGTTCCTAAGGCAAGTTATGAGAGAAAGTGGAGTGATGGATTTCTCCATTATTTGTTCAAAATTATTGAGGAAAAGTATTGGGAGTATGATAGAAAGGCTTTCAAGGCCGAGAATTGAAATTACTTCGCCGACGTCATCAATGCACAATTTTTAAAGGAGACTCCACGTACCGGCAAAGAAACAAAGGAAAAATGGGAGAAGATGAAGAGTTTATATCATGAAGAGAAGGAGAAGCAATCCACGACCGGAGCGGCACCTTCAACATAGACTCTATGGTTTGCCCTCTTTGGTAGTATGTATTCCGGCACTGCTAAAGTCAATGGCATTCCAAATGGTATTGATTAAGGGCCCCTTTCTTTGGGCTCCTGGATATGAGGGGCAAGTAAACCGCAACGCCAACAAAAGGAAGCGCAAGATTTTAGAAGGTGATGATGCCATAGCCATTGCCATTTCTTCGATTAGCTCCAATCTTCTTGAGTTGGAGAAGATGAAATTAAAATTGACAAAGAAGTCGATAGACAACGAGGAGGGGCGCAAATTAGCTATGAAAGGGAATTTGCAAATGGCAGCAGTAATTGCAGATATTCCAAACAAGAAGGATTCTTTCACTCCTTGATTCTAGTTCAGATGTTTGGATTTGATTTTACAAAGGCCTGCAATTGTTGCAAACCTTCAAGGATGTAGTTCCTAGCTTTTTATTTGTTTTGAATTCCATTGATTTTGTAGTGTATTTTCTACATCAATAAAAGATTGTTCATTTTCTGTTGAATTCAAATGGTACCTATAAGGACATGAAAATCCTAAAACCATGTAACAAACTAACCAATTAAATCTATGAATTTCATTTAGATGTTAATTTTTCATATTTCAAAGTAGAAGGAACTTTTAGAGTTAAATAGAAAATTTCCTAAAACCTACACAAATGTAAAACTAATATCAGAACACCTCAAAGATAAAATGAGTATAAAAAAATTTGAAAAAAAATGAAGAAGTAGTTTTTTTTTTAAAATAAAAGAAATGTATGAGAGTATCAAAGCTCCAAAAGAAGGGGTATGGGAGCACAGAGACTATCTAGATCTTCGAGTGGGGGTGGAGGAAAAGAGGGTTTCAGTAGCCCAATTGTTAACCTTAACAACCCAAAATGCATAAAAGAGGGCTGTCAGTTGCCCCCATGCAATTGAGGAGGAGAGAGGTTGGGGGCCCGCCAGCCCACAGGACCATGCAAATTGTCTGAGCCATATGGCTCATGTGCCCATGGCAACTGTCCTCCCCTCTCTAGGTGGCTGCAATTACAGATGGGTGTCAGTCCCCTTGCCCGCTTGCCGTATTGAGCGCTCGTAAAACAAAAGCGATAATGTTTTGCCCTACATGGGTACGACGCTCACTATATCCAATTTGTCTTCGCGAGGGGGGTGGAACTTTATTTTTTTGTTTTTTTCATCCTTGACCCCTTAAGGTCATTATTTTTAGTATTTAAGTTTTTTTTAGATTCGAAGTCTACGCCCTCAATTTACCTTAAAAGGCCCTTCCATGGGATTGTAAGTGCTTACACAAAAAAAAATACCGATTAGAGTTTCCAATGTTAGATGCAGTATTACAAGTTACGACAGTTTCACGGTGCATATCGCAGTCAGTAGCTCAACACTCGGTACGAGTGCACAATGATTCTGTTGGATTTACTCATAATTTTGGAAGCTCAATTTGAAGTTTTTATTTCCTGCACTCTCACTACGTGATATTCTCACTACAAGGATTTTACCCCTACTACAATGCTAGAGACGTTGTTAAATACAAAGGATGAGAGCAAGTGGAGTGTCCCTCAAACGTTGTAAAAAAAACACTCATACAAGTGCTAAGAGGGGAACAACGTCTAGGAAGGTGTTTTAACAATATTGTGGGAAGTTCTTCATTTTCTTTGGGAACTCAATTTTGTGGGGCCTATTGTAATTGAACATGTAATGTTATTGGTTTAAACTATACTCATGTACATTACATTTCGTAAGATTTTTTTGGTGAAAGTGAATTACATTTAGTAACAAATTTAAATTTCTTGGTGAAAGTGAATTACATTTCGTAACAAATTTCGTGGTGAAAGTGAACGTGAAAATTTGTATATTTGTAAATATGTAAATTTGTATATTTCAGTAGTAAAAATACTTTGATAATATTGCACTAATCTATAATCTAATCATGTTCTGATCTTGTCAGTAAGCCTGCAAAATAGCACGTGGCGTTGCTTTCTACATTCCACTGCTAATTCTAAGAGAATAATAATAAAGCCTTCTATATGCGACTCAATGGTGAGGCTTTCTACATTTTTAGACATGGCCTTCCTATGACACTAAACGAGCTGATGTCTTTTGCTTCTCTGTCCAGCACGAACCAGCTTTCCAAAATCTTCACACTCTGTGAACAGACTTAGTAACATCTCCATGAATTCCAGGATGACATTGTCAAAGATCGAAGGCTCAGCAACAGCTTCGTGCATGAGTTTTAGTACAGGTTGCAGGTGCATGGTAATGTTTGATTCAAATATCAACAAGAGTGTAAGAAGAAATTTTGCTCCCAGCTGCTTGGTACTGGTAGTCCAACACTCTATATCTTCGGAGATGGCATGCAAAAGGATTGCTGCTACACTTCTAACCATGATTCGTGCTCCTAGACATGGCCTTCCTGTGACAATAAAAATTTCAGAACCTTGTCAAGGCCTTGGTAAAATTATTTTTCATGAAATTATTTAAGCCTTCCAAAATAAGGATGTTTTTTAGCCCGTACTACTTTATGGATGCCATCTTCAACGGAACATGAGTGTACCACATATGCCAACTGTGATAAAGATATCTTAGAATACCAAGTCAGAGAAACTTACATATCCATTCTCTCACATTCGAAATTTCATGACAATTGAATTGTTGCTGCACCAATAAGTTACATCACCCTCAAGTGCTAGCCTACCTTCCATAACTCAAATAGTAAAGGACACCTAGAGAGATTTGCACCAGCCCAAGAAATAAATGACTTGCTGCGTTTGTTAGATTTCAGCTTTCAAGTTCTTTATATTCTCTTCTTTCAATTTTTCATACACCATTGCTTTAAATCCTTTCCATGCATTCCGTTTTGCATATTCCACTTCTACTTTTGTGGAACGTCGATTGAATTCTAGCTCCTACACAAGCACTCAATTTGCATAATTAAAAAATGTTATCAGTAACCAAAATACTATAATAACAACTTCAAAAGACTTGAAGCACATACAAAAAGTTAGAAGTCAAAGATTAGCATGCAAATTGTGAATAGAGATAAAAACTTACAAATTTGGTGATGATTCCTTGAATCCCTCGGGCACCAAAGCGATGGTGATAATTGGGCTCTTCTAATGATACTTCTGTAGCTACCTTGCATCTATTACATTTTAATTTTTTTGGGCCTTCTTTGATTGCTAATTTGAATAAAGCATCAAATGATTCATCAGTACACCCAAATAGACTCACAACCAGATTCTCTATTTGATTTCATTCATTTTTTTTACTAGTCTATTCCGCTTCCCTCTTATATTGTTGCCAATTTGTTTTGCAACAACAACATCCATCCATGATTCCTTATAAAGAACCCTCAATCTTCTCATAAACCAAGCTTTTACTTTTGGATTCTGCTTATATTAATCTGAATGCCAAGGAAATGTGAATGCAGCTTTATCAAAAGCGTAATTTTTCATGTGACTCCAATATGCCCCAATTGGCATTCCCAATGTATGACATGTAAAAGGGGGAATGTCTTTTACCTCCTTCCATTCTTCCCATGACTCATGCATGATGAACCATAGAATCCTCCTCAAGCAAAGATGGAACTTCAATATGTAACTTTTTCTTTTTTTCCGGTGAAGAGTGCCCCTTCTTTCATCTATTAGAAAGTTTAGTCAGTGTTTTCAGACACTCTACTAGTTCTTTACTTGTGTTAGGATTTCTTTTTTGAAATACCTTAAAGGCCTTCTTTGCTTCTTGTAAATGTTTTTTTTTTGCTGTTTCCTGAGTCTGCAAGAATACATTTCTCTCTTATTTGAGTGTATTCGGATCCTCGTTCTCATCCTGAGTCGACATCACGTTGAAAAGATTTACACATAGTAATTTCATTAAATTTTGTCATCTTTCTTTAATTTTTTATTTGTCGTGTTTTAATTGACATGAAAGTATAGTGGGCAATGATGCAAGACACCTTGTTTATGTTACTAAATTTAAATTCACCCACATTTGCAATAATTTGCTCATTTAAACAAGCAAATATATCAATTTATTTTCATGACATTACAAATACTTTTTCTTCTGCAAGGACAAGATTCAATCTTCTACTATTTCCTACTAGTGTTTGACAAAATTAAGAATTAATCATCTCATCACATCCATAATCTGGTCTCTTCAATGATTCCAATTAAACTATTTTCAGGATGTCATGTATCATAATCGAGTAAAAATCTTCTATAGGAATTACGAATATATTTATTCATTTTGATATAGTTACATGCTCTACTTTGTTATCAAGGGCAGTTCTACACCAAAATTATTTTTTTGTTAATTTTCACTACTATCAAAAGATTTTTGGAGTATAATGTATGACATGATTATGATTCGACAAACCTACAGGATATAGTCTATTATCGAAGTCATTTATAACCTTGTTAACCTCACAAGAGACCTTTTTAGACACATCTTTTATTAAAAGTAACAAGAATTGATAACAACTTTTCATCTTGAGATAAAGTAAGCATGACTTCTTTTACAATCAAGTATGTGTAAAAGCAAAGGATAGGTAACGACTTGTTACAAGTTTTGACTGCTTTATGGATCTTGTGCAACGCTCGGATATTGTACTCCGCGTTCTATGTGTTTTTCATTAGAGTACATTTTATCTTATAAATTGGTTAAACTTGTAAATCATTCAAATCAAACTCAGATTTTGGATCATTAAAACCAGTGATTTTGTCAAACACAAAAGAGTGCATAATTTGGCATTACTTATCAATTTTTCTTGAAGCAAGGTTTGATATATAAATTTTAAAACTAAATTGTGCAACTCCATACTTCTGCGCACGTTCACAGCTTTCAATTTTTGAGCATATTTTACCATTGCAAGCCAATTATGTGAAATGAAAAGTAGTTTTTGATGTATTATATTCACATGATTATGATATCATAATTAACTCTAACAACTTCATAGTTGGAAGATTTTTCATAAGAATACTTTTGGTATTATATTTTCAATGATGTTTCCACAATGAAAAAGTCAAAAACTAGATGATTTTTGAAGAGTTAGATATCCTTCATCCACCAATAGATTTCAAATATATACGTTTTGGAATAGATTCCGATTTAGAGTCTGGACTTAGTAGTAGAAATCTTGACCAAATTGAAAATGATACATATTGTAAATAAAACATAGATTTGAGTACAAAGGGTATACTATGAAGGCTATTTTTCCTATTTGGTATATTTCCGTTTGTAAATTTTTTTATTGTTTCCATTGTTGCAAAGTTTTGTTTTTTTATTTTTTATTTTTTATTTTTTGAAGATATTGGTACAAGGGTAGTATTGATATGAAAGTGAAAAACTTTCTAGTTTGAGATTTTTTTTCATTTAGTAACTTTGTCGATAAAATTTTTACTCTAAAGTGAAAATGATGAAAATTTGTAGTCTGTTTTGTGTACTCATACCTTACGATCTCCCAATCTATGAGGCGCTATGACTCAAATTTTGAACCACATGACCTACGACAAGTCTCTTACAAGTTTGTACGCTTGAAATGTGAATTGCTTCTCTTCATTTTCATATATGATTTTTTTTTTTAAAATGTGTTTCTTGGCTAAATGTAGGCTGAGACGTTTAGGGTTGATGATATTATTGACCAAGGCTAAAAGAACCTCATCAAAGACATGTGACTCTTCTCATGGTAAAATCAAGGTTCATAGAAATTACTTCTAAAATCATGGGAAAATTTTCCCAAATATATGTTATTTTACAACATCAAAAAACCACTTGCAATCATTAAATTAATGACTTCTAAGTTGTTCACCTCCATCACAATCGAATCTTTACCCCCAAAAAAATCATCACAAAAACTTTTTGGCTCAAATAATAGCCTCACAATCTTGCAAACTGGTAAAAATTACAAAAGAAATTAGTCCAAAACTAAACCCTTTGCACTCAAATTCATGCCTTATTTTCGATCTTGTGAAGGTTTCTACCACTAAAACTAGATCCTAAATAATTGAAAGCCGTTTCAGAAAATAAAGTTGAATTCCTACGATAGATGAAGGAGATAAATCACTTACATATCATCCATTTTTTTACTCTTTTCATTGACAACAAATCATTGCAAATCCGATAGCAAAGAATCATCTTAAGTTTATAATCATAAGAAATTTAATTCATGAAAAAATATTTTTCATTTCACATAATTAGCTTGCAATAAGAAAATATGCCCTATGTTTAAAATCTCATAACCAAAAGCTACCTTAACTAAAATGCATGACATTAATTCATACTTCATTGTATCAGTATGAAAATTTGTAACACTAATTCAAAACTTAATTTTGGAACCAATGCAAGTGATTTTGCTATAAACAAAACTCATATGAATAAGTTATGGTTCTTCAAAGTTTCAGCCCTACATCCAAAATGTAAAAGAACGACATTGAGGACGTTGAGAGGTCAATCAATCACTACATGCTTTGGCTCTTACAAAAAATGTACTTTAGGACTTATTAAAAGCATTTAAAAGGTCGTAAATAAGTTTACAAATGGTTTATTGACATTATGAACTACTCAAAAAACAAAATTCTTACACTAGTCTAGCTTGTTGGTTGGGGCTTATGGCTCCATACGATAGGTTTCATTCTATGATGTTGAGTGAGTATCACATTTTACTGACTAAGATAAGAGATTATTGGACTTTATTGTATAAGGACCTCAAAACCTAATGGAGATCCTATATGTCAATTATGTGGCTAGTCAAGACCTTACATACAGTATATTCAATAAAGATTAGTCATTTCACCATTGGTGTTATGACCTTCTCGTGTAAACATACAAGGTTATGTCAAACAAACTCTCTTCACACGAGCCTCGAAATAGGTTCGAAATAGGATAATATGGTAAAGAAAATATGGTCTCTCGGTTCTATTAGTGTAGAATTAATTAGTGTGGCAAAAATGGCGCCGAGAGTGGATGCAATAGGTTTTTGTCTCTGATGTCAATGTTGAGTTTCCGGAGCTTGGCCGGATTCGAGTCGAGCTTCTATGCGCCTGGCTATGGCGGCGAGGACGACGATGGCCGTGAATGCCCTACTTCTGCTCGGGCTCCTATTGCTCCTCCCCTGTGGCTCACTCGGGGAGGCGGAGGAGGCCGCCACAGAGGCATTGTTTGCTCACATTCGGGAGATTCAGCAGATCAGCAAATCGGAGCTTGATAAATTGAACGCCAAGGGGCCGCAAGATTCTGTTCCACCGCCGCAACTGGACTCGCCGCTGGATGAAGTAGTGCTAGGAGACGATGCCGCCTCTGACTTGATGGCGCACATTTATGCAATGCAGCGGAAGGCGCTCGACTCGAATCCGGGTAGTGATGATGCGCCTGTGGATGTTGAGGCTGAGGACGTCGTGGAAGTGGAAGAGGCGGAACAGAATTCGGTTTCCCCCGAGGAGAGGTTTAAGCAGCTGGAGGCAATGCTGAAATCCGTGACTGATGACGCGGTCAAACACCCGGATGAGCTTGGCGCTCACAACGTGCAATTGAGTGCAAAAGGTGCGAAGGACGAAGAAGTCATCGAACTTTTGCATAAGTATGCTCAGGACATGCATCGGAAGCTGTATCCGCATGGAATTGAAAATGCGGCAAATGATCGAAGCCGCGAGGCTGCTGTTGAGCATGATGATCTCCATGTCCATGACCATGATGATGCACACGGACAAGGACACGGACACCAGCACCACGATCATGGCCATGAGGACGCACATGCTAACGGACACGGACATGGCCATGAAGGCTTTTCCAGAGCAAGCGATGCTCATCACCACAACCACGATCACAGCGGACATGATCACAGCCACGGGCATGGCCATGAAGATGTACATGCCAATGTGGGCTTCTCTAGAGCAAGTGATCTCCACAACCATGATCATAGCGGTCACAGCCACGGACATGATCACAGCCATGGGCATGGTCACAGCCACGGGCATGACCACAAGGAAAGCGTCAAGAAGAAGAAATTCATTCTGCCAGAGGAGCTTGCAGAGGAAGAGGATCTGCTAAAATATGGATTCGAGGAGCAAGTATTTTTGAGTGCGGCACAACCTTGGCGATTGAGTATTCCGGACACAGGTTCGTTCATGTCTCTCACCGATCCAGCTAAAGTCATTCTTCGTTTGTCCATCACTCAACTATGGTCATATCTTAAGGAAGCATTACCATTCGTAAAATCAGTTTTTAGCGATCATCCTCTCATGGGAGACCACAATATTCCTTTTTGTTTCATAGTCAAATTGTTTGTGTTGAATAGCTGCTCTAAGCCATGAGATCTGGCTCAAGAATCAAGGTTTAGGGTTTTACACCGGGTCTACCTCTTGTTCTATCTGTGCACGAGCGGGCATATGTTGTTACTTTTTATAATTGCGCGGCGACTCGAGGAACGTAGTGGGCACATTTCAATGTTTGATGATGTGTTTGTGTGCTTGCATGTGAGAAGGCATCTGGTTGCGAGCAATGGGTTGTTCACTGCTGGTGAGCTTGGCCTCTCTCATCTGCCTCATGATTCTCCCTTGCATTGTCTGTAAGTCTTTCTCAGAGTCCTTGTATTCCTTCTGCTGTTTTAGTTCGTAGCATCATGTAATTGCTAGCCTTCATTGCTAGTGCAAGTACTTGCAGAGCTTGAACTCCAAGAAGCAGTTTCAATGGCTACTTAAGCGCACAAGTTGTTTTGAGCAATTCCTGTACCTAGTATCATACCGCTGCGAATTGTGAAGAAATGCTGATATATGTACCTGATACAGCAAATGGCAAGCCTTCAGAGAGAGTTGTAAATGCTTTGGCTGCGTTTGGGGTAAGTTTTGATCCTAGGGACGGTTCTCTGCTTTCGCACTTCTTGATGAATTTGGTGTTTAAAATGTTCAGAACATTTCATACTTGGATGTTCAATCTTAACCTTACAGAATTCCCCATATACCTGCTTGTTTCTAGGGTGTAGGGCTGTCTCTGTTTCTGGCAATATGGATTCTAGGGTTGTACTGACACTTTTGTGGTTGGTTATACAGGCTGGTGCCATGTTGGGAGATGCTTTCCTTCATCAACTTCCGCATGCATTTGGTAACCTCTCGCTAAAATACCATACAGTCCTGAGTATAATCTGGACCACTTTATTGTCTATCTTGGAGAATAGTGTTATATGGTATATTTGTTGACAAAGTTCCATTTATCGTTCTAATGACCTTGTTGTCGTTCGGGTCTACAGGAAACTCCGGTCATTCACACGACGCTCACCAGCATGATCATGATCATTCGCATTCACATTCTCATGGTCATGAACACTCTGCACCTACAAATCAAGGTCATGCACACTCTCTACAAGATTTATCGACCGGCCTTGCGGTTCTTGGTAAGTCTTTACCTCGAAGCCGTAGTTTCTTTCTTACTGAGAACTTTTCAGTCTTTCTGTTGGAGAGCTTTTGAATCATGCTTTTCCTTTGAAGTGTTCATGATGGTTTAGATCTAGCTTGTATGTGTAAGAACTATTGGAAGTTCCATTTTGTTAATCGGCAGTGTTTCAGGATGATAGCGTATAATTGTCTTCTATCACTACAACTTATGCGGTATTGAATTGCAGGTGGTATTCTTCTCTTCTTTATCGTTGAGAAGATTGTAAGACGATACGAAGAACTATCCGTCCATAGTGGCCATCGTGCATTAGGTCATAGTCATCATCACCATCAAAAGAAAAAGGAGCGAGTGAAGAAATTGGAGGGTACCGAGAAAAATGAGGTGGTTGGTGAAGAGGCAGCAGTTGAAGACAAGGAGTCAAAAACCCTAGAAAGCAAAAGTTCAGATTTGAAGAAGGTACTGTCCGCCTCCGCTATGTTCTAGGCTTTCTGAAAATATCAATTAAGATAATTGATATTCTATGTCACTTCTTCTAATTGCTTATGCACCCGACGAGATTTTCTGCTACTTAGACTCTTCAAATCTAGTCAGTTTGTGAGTCCGAAGAGGATAAGAAGGCTGCTTGAGTACTAAAGTGCTTAAAGACCGCATTTGATGAGGGTGATCATCCTCCGTTGCCTTACACAGTGTTTGTGCTTATTGTGAAAGCAGCATTTTATACAACAATAGTGTGTATGATAGTGTACCTGTGATAGTGGCCTCGTCTATAGCCCCATTTTATTTGACAAGCTAGTTCTAAGATGTTGCCACTTGCTTACAGAGGAAAGGCAGTAAGAAGAAAGATGCAGTTGCAGCTGGAAACGAAACTTCTTCCGTTTCGGTGCAGTCACCTGAGGCTAGTGGCGGATTCGTCATAGGCTACCTGAACCTCTTTTCCGATGCAGTGGTACGTATCTTTCTTTGATGTTCGTAGGTTCCTAAAAAGATTGGAATTCGTTCTTTTCCAGCGAGTATTGAATAGTCATGGTGGTGGCTCACACACAACGCATTTCGTTAAAGCGGCTTCAAGGTCATCTGCTATCTGTTACATATAGCTTGGCATGAAGACATAGCACAAGATCCTTGCAGACCAAATCATTTTTCTAACTACATGCCTCTTTGGACAACGAGTTACATGTTGTAGGCGAGGGTATCACGAGATGCACAATGAACTAGGCTCGAATTTGATATGAATACTTGTTGAAGGCTTTGACTGTACTTACATTCTTGTAATTTGTTGGGGTTTCATTTCACAGCATAACTTCACAGATGGCATGGCCCTTGGGAGTGCTTTCTTGCTCCACGGCACAATGGGTGGCTGGTCACGAACGTTGTTTCTCCTTGCCCATGAGCTCCCTCAGGAGGTTTGCTCTTTTTTCTCGTACACTAGTTACTAAGCAAGGTTAAAGAAGTCAGAGTCTGCTTATGTTCCAAGATTGATTACCCAGCTATCAGCCCATTTGAAGTTTGATAAGTGGTCGAGCGTTTTACTGCTTACTTCCTGGTAGCGTTAGTTACTAGTTATGTACGTGCTTTGGAGAGCTGCACCGCATACCGCGAACTGACATTTCCTGTTTATTGGGATCAGGTTGGGGATTTCGGCATTCTGGTGAAATCGGGCTTCAGTGTATTCGAGGCCCTTGCATTCAATTTCCTGTCGGCACTGGTTGCCTTAGCTGGAACTGCTGTGGTGTGTATCTTTGGCCTAAGCCTGTTGCGTATTCAACTAGACACTAGTTTGGCGATAAAAAACACACGTACCATGAAGATATGAATTCATAACTTGCTGTGGATGTTAGTATCATCATATAATAAACGCGATGGTTGTAAGTTTCTAACGTTGTTACCAATTGCTGATTTTCTTCTGTATGTTTTGACAGGCCCTGTTTTTTGGTGCCAGCTCGGGTCACTCGTCTTTGATCGAAGTAAGAAAGCATTAGATTTATTGTGTCGATTGTGATATATTTGTATTTCATCAGTCTCTGCGCACTTTCTTTTCAACTGGCAGGACCGCCTCGATCAGTCACTTCGAAGAAAGATACGAATGCATGTGTTAAATTGAAATACGGAGTCCTTTAAACTGGGAGTAGTATATCTGTTTCCAGCTACATTCTGAACATTATTTGGTTACAATCCGGTATTGCAGGGATTCATAGCAGGTGGTTTCATCTATATGTCGGTTGGTGGAGTCATGCCGAGCATGCATGATCAGGGTTCCTCCTTCATCTCTACTCTTTCTCAACTTGTGCCCATGGTGCTTGGCATGGGTGTGGCTGTTGTGATATCTCTTGCTGAGTGAGTTCCATGCCTGATGAGAGGCCATCTTGCTCAACTCCATCACGAAGACTGGCTGAACTGTTGTCAGAAGCTGCAGTATCTCGAGAGCCAGTAGTGTTGAATGTTGGCTTACAATATCTTGGCAAGTTGATACGTTGAGATGGAACATGGGAATAGCTAGATTTTAAGTTAGAATTATTACGTCTCCCTTGTATACAAGAAGCATTAGGAACCTGACTCATTTATGTTGGGCTACTTTCAATATTTTTTTGTACGATTGGTTCGAATGTCTGCTTGAGGATTTTGAAATGTGACGATTATGGTTCAGCCACTTGACGCAGCTCTTGCAGTAACAAGCTCGGCACACTCTAAAGAATCAACAAGTACATTAATTCGACCAGTTTCTCTTTATAATCCACGGCGTGATATTTTGATCTCCTTGTTCTAAGAGGCGCTTCATGAATCTTGAAGTACTGTGCACCCGATTTTCGTTACATGACTTCAAATGCGTCGTGTTTGGTGAGCCTATGCCATGCCGGAATAGCAGTGTACTGGTTAACTTTTACCACCGCATATTGGGTACTTAACCACATGTGAGCTTGCTGTAGGGATCACGGGAGCATGATACAATCTGCGAATCACCGGCCTGGAGAATGCTCGCAATATAATCCTCCACCAGTCTACGTCTGAGTACATGGGAACTGTCCGATTACATACGTATCGTCCATAATCTGAACTTTCACATAGAGATCTTAAACTCGTACTGATCATTTGATTGAAGAGAGATACTTGCTCTGGAGCAACGATGCGTAGAATCCTTGCTATCGAATCCGCAGCAAATCGGATTAAGGGCACGTTTGCGTGTGCGATCATTTTCAAAACTCATGACTTTTCGAAGAGTGCATGAGGGTAGTACCTCCGATCTTACTAACAGGACGCAGGACAGTATCAAGACTCACTTTCAAAATAGACCGTTGAAGGATGGCTCTCCAAATATGGCTTGTTGGTTAAGCCCTGCATCTTGACTACTTTGAACTTTGAGGGACATCCGGTCAGTATAATCATCCAAAAACTTTCAATTTTGCTGCCCCTGCAAGTGAAATTAGTTGCAGGTGTCTTAAAACTCTTCTGAATTCGGCTTTTAATCTGATGTAGTACTGGTATCGAAATGTCCTCTTGGTTAATCATTTTGAGAACAAGATATTACTTCGTCGTACTTCATAGTTAGTGAATGGACATGGCTCATGACAGTGAAATCAAATGCTCAGTATGATTTGCTGTATATATTTTAAATGTTGTGCTCCATCATACGTTACAGTGACTTACCAACAACGGCACTCTAGAGATAGACTAGTTTGAGGGATGATTGCCTTTGGGCAGTTCATCATCTGTTAGCACTGTTGCTGTAATTGATCTTTCTAGCTACCTGGCGTAAAATGATCACTACGGTCTAAGATTATGAAATCCGGTGTGCTCATACTTAACTGTTGTTAAAAGTGATTCACTGCTTCAGGATTTGGCAGTCACACTTACCGATTCTGCCTAAGAAGTGCACGGACAATCAGACAACACATCAGGTGCGGCTTCTAAGATCTCCGTAGTGTACTTAAAAGACTGGAATATCTTAACAACACTCTGTTTTCGAACCTTAATCTGATTATTTGGACGCTAGAAGCACCCTAAATCTGAAGCCCTCTGTTACAGTAAGATGTCCAAATGCGTGGCATTCAATACATACGTGGAGGATTTCACGATTATATTGTTCAATGTCCTGAATTGGTTAATAAGGTGTGGTGGTAGACTTGCAACCGCTTGTGGTACTCGTAAGGGATTGTTAACCTTGATCACCAATCGTACTGTGCCGAGCATTGGTAGACTATTTTTCAGTCTCTGTCGCTCACAGCTTGCAGGTACACACTAAAGATGCTTTTCGGCTCAAGCGGTACATAGGACTGTGAGGAGGAACTCGAAATTCGTCACAAACAAGCATCAAACCATCACGGGCAACCGAGACAAGTATACAGCAGACCAAGCTTGTAGCAGCGAGGGGATCACCTCTAAAGTTTACTTGTTAATCAAAGTACCTCGTATCTGGTGTCCACCACAGAGCAGGCAAGGGTTGTGTAGATCTAACTGGTGATCAGAATTGCCAGGGGCACCTGTTTGCAACTGAACTCATCCATCTGCTGTTTAGACTATAATGGTGCTCCGCATACTCCAACACGACTTCACCTGTAAAGGTTCTATCCCTGTCGAGCTTATTCATGCCATTGACAATCCCTGTATTTTGCCATAATGTCTGATGGAGCCCCTGGAACCTTTAGACACGCGAGTGTACTTCGTTGGGTTCCAGTGTTCATGTTGGAGTGAGGTATTATGAGTCTGAATCATGGTAAGTGCTTGAAAGCTAGTGAGAGACCGTGTCTTCGGACAAGGCAAAGCAGTAGCCTACAGTACGAGAGTTGTGAGAAGGGAGAGAGGCCCACATTTGAAAGAAAAGGAGAGGAGTTGGAGGGAGTAAGACAAATTTATATGTGCATACGGAGGACTAGGATGAGCGACCCACCGTATCATTGCGGGAGCTGTGTGAAGTTGAGAGATTTTATCCGAAAGGGACCACTGCACAGGGAAAGCTGCCTCTGTTTAGGCACCTGCTCTACGTGACCGTATGCCACCCTCTTATCAAACTACGTATTGAGTGGTCGATACTTCACCTGTAATTACGACATGGCCTCAAGTACAGATCACTGAATTCCAGCTACGTTCCCACCCTAGCTCATTAAATTCCATCAATGGTCGCCCAAACCTGAGGTGAGTCTCCATGCAGAGCTTCCGTTAATCAGTCTTCTTCGCTGCAATCTGGTCGTTTATGAATGCTCCTTATATTCCTACTATGGATGCGTTTCGAGAGATCATTTGCATGGAAGTGGTGCGTTCTTAAGCTTGGAATCCGTGTAAGTGAGTTGCATCTTTAAGTTCGAATCTTCGGGTGTTAAGAAGCTGGCGAAGCAATTACGAATGATGTTCTTTTGTTCAATGTAGACTCGTAGAAAGTGGGTGCAGAAAACCCAAGCTAAGGGATAGGTACTAGAGTATTTTAGTATCACAGTCGGTATACTGTCGCTAACCGGATGTACTTTTGTCTGGAACATAATACTGCTCGTGCTTTCCATGAGACTGAGATCAGCTGCTACAGAAAATCATGTCGATCTCCTCGCTTCAGATGCCCTGAATTATTCAAGATGGGGGGTTTACTTAGGCAATTTTTCAGGCGTGGCTAGCTTCGTAGCCTCTCCGGACAGCGCAGGCAGGTCTGTGCTCATGATGTTGGACCAAAAGATCCATTCTGAATCCGAATGGACCACCTTCAGCATCAGGTTCCGCAGATGAGGAGGAGCGTCAGTTGTCCTGCAGCGATGGCTGATCTGTCGACGAAGAAGGCGAAGCTTGGGATAGGAAGTGATTCTCGCCATCCGATCTTTAGAGGAGTGAGGAGGCGGCCCTGGGGCATCTGGGTGACCGAAATTCGAAGGCCGAAGAAGAAGGCTCGCATCTGGTTGGGGTCATTCGAAACCGCTGAAATGGCCGCCAGGGCATACGATACTGGTAATACAATCTAAGATAGCATGATCAGCTTTGTTCTATTTATCAACCAGTGAGTTTTCTGTATGAGTCATATCTTTGTTGATTATTTTGCAGCTGCGTTGTGTCTCCGAGGGCCAGGAGCACTTCTGAATTTCCCCAAACTGGCAGGCTCCCTTCCCCGGCCACTGGATCTCTCCGACAAGTGCATTCAAGCAGCGTCGAACGAAGCAGCGAAGCGATTTTCTCGTGAAGTCAAGGCTCAACGACGCCTCTTCAGGTTAAATTCGTCATTGCCAAACATTGCATCTGAGCCGGTGCTGCCATCCAGCTGCTCCACGGCTATCCTTCACAGTCGAGTCCCCGTATTGGCACCATGCAATATGGAGCTTGAAAGCTACAATCAGACACCGCCAACATCATATGTTGAGCGGATTCGTCATGTTGGAGACAAGAGCTGTGAAGCACCCATGAACCATGCACTCTCTACTCACCCGAAACTGGAAGTAACGTCGGATGATCATCTGGGTGAGGAATTCGAGAGGTCAAGATCTCAGGACAGCTGGTTTAGAGACGCGAAGCTGCAGCAGCGACAACCAAGTGAAGTTCTTTGCATAGAAAGAGGAATGCAGTTCCTGGAGGAGGACATGATGTTCAGCAATCTGGCGAGCTTTGTTGTCGAGGCTCCTCCCTCTCCTTATGGCCACGACGAAGGGGTGAATCATATGTGGGAGCCTCGTTTATGGAGCTTTTAAGGCAAGTTAACGTAGTGATCAGGTTGTCTTCTCTCCTGTTATGATGTGATTTGAAGTAATAACTGACTTAATCTCGAGTCAGGAAGTTGAGATTGTTGAGCCCTGTTTATGATTCTGGTCGCCAATTTCGGTGGACGTCTTCCTTGTGTCTTATTATCTGTTTGTCAGTCACCCCAGTCGTGCTCATAATCATTGCTGGAGTGTAGGGCTAATGGTAAGTTGTTTCACAGCCTGCCCTCAAATTCAATCCCATAACATTGGAGTTAATTTATCAAGTTGGGGTGCAGTAAAGAACAAAAACCGGTTTGAAACTCGGATCAAGTGTTCACGTATACAAGCTATGCCGTGATCAGTATCTGCAGGGTTAAGCATTGCAGAGGTGCAGATGCTTTTTACCGTGGCAAACTTGTAACTCAACCTCATCATACTGTAAGGTAACTTCTGAGTCAAGAGTTAAGACTTACGACCACCCTATAGTACCGATCATCATGTTGTGTGTGCGTTGATAATTGAATGGTTCTGTTGTATGTTAGACAATTTTAGTACGAAAGTAATTAAATAGCTCTGTTATATGTAAGACAATCCTAATTTAAGCGTGAGGGAGAAAGGGGCTGGACGTAGTAGTGCAGAGGAAAGTACATTACATAGTGTAAAGGTCTCAAGAAGAGTTTCAAATCAGCAAATTCTCGTATAGAGTGGTCATGGGATGAATTCAAGAAAAAAGCATGCGGGAGACTCATCTGCCTGGAATCATAATTTTTGAACTATCGTGTTCTCGAATTTTGAATCTGTTGTGAATAATTAAAGCTACTGTTCTGAAGAATTTTGAAATTGTCCGCCCTAAAATTTGACCCACGGTACATAATGTTTTACTTATTCACTCCAACATATTGTATACCTCTTTTATTGAATTGTTGTCTTTTGGACCCTAATGATTAACCTTTTGGACCCTAATGATTAACCCTTAAACGTCATATGCTTTCCTGATACCACACCCAAAATCTCTTTTAAACTCCATTTTTAGCATTGTTCTATTTTTAATTTGCTTGAGCTCTATTCTAAGAAAGTATAGATCTCTTTAAGGTGCTCAGTTTGGAATTCTAAAAATTCCATTTGGTATAATGGAGTGTAAGTTATGAGCAAGATTCTCTCATAAAAAAACCCAACCCCTCTGGCTGGGTCTGACGTTTAAGGGTTAATGAGGTCCTCATCTCATCTAAGCCCACACCAAAATCCGGGTCCATGTGCATGTAGTTGCCATGATAGAAAGCCCAAACCTTCCACATTTGGTTCATGAAATGAGGTACAATTAGATGATTGGCTCAACATTCTGTCCTGTGGCCATTAAGGTAAAGACATTACGAACAGACGCTGTATTCACGCCAATCTTCGATTTGAAGATTGGAGTTCTTATATATATTGGCTCAACAAGGCATGGTGAAAAGTCAAAAAAGTACATTCACAAACTTTGTGTCATAAAGTGACAAATCTCTAAGTTAGATCAATAATATAATTTATTCTTAGTGGTGTATGCGACAACACATTGTAAATGTCTACTACACATATTGAAATTAGAGTTCACATAGATCCTAAAGAATTTGTAATTAGATGATTGCACAATAACCATTGGGAAAATAAATCGTTTAAGAAGTCAATCCTACCACTTTAAAATTTAATTTGGGATGAAATATGATGGCAATCTACACAAATCTTTGATGCTATTATGTGCAAAGTGTCTTGAAAATCGTCTATACATTTTTATCACAATTTATTTCTAGCTCAATACGCTCTTTCAAGTGAATATTACTTGGTCCAAATATTCTGCTTTAACCTATAAAGGCCAAAGGGGTCTCGAGAAAAATTTGGATGTGTTATATGCATTCAATAACTCTTATGAAGTTTTGCTCAAAAAACAACATGAAAATCAAAATGCTTGAATCAAATAATACAGTTGAATTTTTTATGATGGTAACTGTTAATTTTATAATCAAATAAAGAGTGTAAAGGTTTGGATTTTCAATAGAAATTACACTTTCTATTGGTAGTTGGAAATCATGTGATTGGCTATAATAACATATTATATGATAACTAGTAAACCCTAGTCGTCCCGACGGGGAAGCTCTTTATATGGTACTTGTAAAAAAGTATCCCTTGTTTACCATTTCTCAAATAGTTTAGTTTAGTTTTTATCTTTTTATTTTATTTAACATAAACAAAAAACAGAAGGTAGGTAGGTAGGTTGGTAAGTTCAAAGGTTGGTAGGCTTATATGTTGGTAGGTTGGTAGGTTTATACATTGGTAGGTTGGTACGTTGGTGGGTAGGAAGGATCGCCAAACAGTATTATGTTATAGAAGTAGATATAGAGAAAGGCCACACATAACCTAAAAGAAACACCATTAGTTTCCCGTAATAGTAAGTTTCTCAACACCAAGGAAACGTTGTTGTGTCTGTGTTTGAAGGCTTATTGTGAACAATCTATGAACCCAAACAAAGGTCTCTAATTTGGATGTGGTTCTCAACTCACTAGACTTTTGGAAAGTAGGAAAAACTTCAATTTTTAAAAAAAAAATATTATTATGCTACAACTCCTCAAAATTTGGGAGTAATTGTGATATGGTTGATTAGGCTCTTAGGGGTTAACATTGTCCCAAAAAGTAGAAGGTTGCAAAACATTATTCAATCTTTTATACATTTTTATCACAATTTACTATCTTAATTTCTAGCTCAACGCACCATTTCAAGTGAATAATACTTGGTCTAAATATTTTGCTTTAACCCCTAAAAATCCAGGGGTTTCCTCGACCTCCAGAACCAAAAACTGCCATTTTTCACCTTCGTTGGGAAATGGGGAAATGGAGAAACTTTTTTTTCTGGTTTTAGACTTTGAACCGTAAAATCTTGCACCTAACTTGTATACAAAGGACTGGTCAAAATTTCAACCGTTGGATGTTTGTCATTTGTGAGATCATAACAATCAAAGTTTGACCAACACTTTTTTTTGCCGTTGCGTGAGAGGCATTGTCTAAATGGTGCCAAGGGCAACTTGATGATTGTTATTCCAAATATTTTTCCCTCATTTTTTTTCATGTAGGTAATCAAGTTGGGTATGCTCATGCAAAATTTTAGAGACCAATTCCACTTTTTGACCTTAATGTAAAATATTTTATGAAAGAAGGTCTAAAAACAACCATATAGTAAAACAAGCACCACGTATGATATATTTAGTTTGAGAAAAATCTCGACGGTGAGAAGGTGCATTTATGATAATGTGAATTTTGAAAAAAAAAAAATCTTGGAAAAAATCCAAAATCTCGAATTTTGGCAATTTTTGAAAGAAAAAATTGCAAAATTACTAGAAATTGTGAAGATTGTTTTTGAAAGTTTTGGAGGCTGCCCTTGTAAAATTGGTAAACTTTTTGACTTCGGATACTTTGGAATTTGAATAGTAATTTGTTAATGAACATGATTCTAAAAAAATTAAAAATTAAAAAAAATTATTTTAACCTGCCCGTTTAGGACTTGAAACCTAAAATTTCTAGGTGAAGGTTATAAAATTAAAATTTGACTTTGAAAATTTTACCACATACACATTACTGTATGAGGAGCACCCAATAAAAATCTTAGGCAAAAATATCAATTTAAATGCTTAAAATGAGCTGCCCGAAATCTCAGAAAACCGAATCGGTTTTCCTGGATTTTTAGGGGTTAATATTGTTACAGAAAGTAGAAGGTTGCAAAACATTGTAGAATGAAATTTTGTATTTACCAAAAACCCTATCTTCTAACCTTTAAAAATCTAAAAAGCCAACACGGTTGTTTGTTATTTCCGACAACATAGATGAAAGGTTGAAAGTATTGTTTGGTGTTCAAGATTTGTATTGGGTGCTCCTTATACTGCGATATGTACGTGGTAAAACTTGCAAAGCTGAATTCCAATATTTAAAACATTAGTTTTCAGGTCCAGAACAGGCAGTTTTATTTTTCAGTTTTTAATCCTAACATTTTACTTTCTGGAAAATATAATTATTACCAAATCACTACTCAAATTTTGAAGTGACCGGATGGAAACATTACAAGGGGAGCCTTTAAAATTTACAAGATCAAGGTTCAATGTTTTTTGTAATTTATTTTTTTTATTTTTAATTTTATTTTTTTTAATTTTTTTTCAAAAAATTTCAAAATTTGAGATTTTGGATTTATTTTTTTATATTTTTAAATTTTTTATAAAAAATCTAAAAACTTATAGAGCTACCTATCCATCGTTCATTTTTTTTTCAAACAAATTCAATTATCGTTATGCATGTTTTTTACCAAATCGTTATTTTTATACATCCATCGGGAAAATAAACTGCATGAAGGTTCAAAGAGCCAAATGAGTCCCCAAAATTCTACATGGGCATGCTCAACTTTGTTGTCTCATGGGAAAAAAATAAGGGAAAAGAATTTGGGGTAAAAATCCTTAACTCTCCTTTTGCACAAAGTAGACTATGGCTCCCAAGGATTGCCCATTGCAAAGAAAGTTATGCATGAACTTCAAACATTACGATCCCACAAATGGTGAAGATCCAACAATTTGAATTTTACATAGTAATATTCACTATAGAGAGGTCTAAGATCCCACGGTTCAAAGTACAAAAAAAACAATAGAAAATTTGATCATACCTCAATTCCAACAAGGTGGTATGAAATTGCAGTTTTTTTATTTGTAGGTTTTACTTTTGGGAGTGGAAGCCACGCGTGCACCCAAATCCACTTAGTCTAAGATGTACACAATGAGTAAATTCAAACTCACATATAGAAACTATAATGCCTGAACCGAACTATTATGGATAGGTCTAGTGAGCAGTTTGAGGTGACGTGTGGGATTCGAGCCACCTACCATATTAGAAAAAGAAGTTGAAAATTGCCAAAGGTTGTGGAAATATTGTATGAGAAAGCTAGAATCTGGGATGAGCCCGAGACCTTGAGGAGTAAATTCAGGGATGAAACCCAAGTCTGATGTCCTTTTTTCAAACCTTGACATGGTCAAAAGTCTAGACCTACACCTTTTTACTTTAAAATGTCTTGTTCCTGTTTCCTCAAATTGATGTACTGGTACTTGGGATGCACTTCTTATGCATCCATAACAAGGATAATGAACTCTTTGTAGGCTTGTCATACTAAGAGCTAGTAAAAGAAAATAAATTCTGGTGTGCATCGTTTGAAGGAAGTGGATTTAACAAAATCTTTTTTGTTGTGAGTATGTGGTTGTGAATTCCTTTGAATTTTTTGAAATAGTCTTGTACATGGTTATAGAGTCACAAGAGGAAATCCTTTGAAATTCAACGCACAAGCTTCATTGAGATGACCTGTTCTAAAATGGTGCATTATCAAAAAGGGTCCACTAGGGTGAACTTTCCTGTTTTTGATGTCCTCAATGTGAAATTTCTAGATTGTGTGTTCTTAGGAACACTCATAAGTCCAATTTTAGAATCTCGTTACAAATTTTTGATTGTTCCAAAGTTTGTGATCTTTGTAGGTACAGTCTCACACTTACTTTGGCCATGCGCACAAATTGTTCACACCGCGAACTTCACCACCAATTCGCCACACTGAAATTTGCACCGTTACAGTAAGTTTACCTTACTTTTACTTGAATGTTGAATCTTAGACTTCTTCAACGTCATTAAGCTAATAAGGTACACAATCGCACGACAATGTAAAAGATGCCCAACTCAAAAGCTTCAAATCACTTGCCATGGATATCAGAAAAATTTAACCCCTAAAGAAGAATCTTTATGGCCATATCTGAAATCCAGGAACAATGTTTTTTTGAATTTGATTTTGAGAAATCCAACCTCAGGATCCTGTATGGAATTGTCTAAATACTCCACCTGCCAATTTATATCAAATCTCACCACATGGATTTTGAGATATATTGAATCAAAGTTTCAGCCTTTGTAAAAAGAGCGCACCCGAGCAAATCGACCCAATTTGGGCACCTATCTCCTTTAGGGGGTTAACCCTCAAATGCCTCAAGCAAGCCCAAGGTGCTTTTTTCCAACAGAATTTGCTCTGTAGCTCTCTCACTGTACTCAGCTTTTCACTTATATTTTGATGTCGAATTGGTCACCTTCTTATGTTGCATTCGAACGTGAAATTTTACAATTCAAATCACAATTTGTATGAGTGACTTTGTGTTGTGGAAGGATTGTGGTAAGTAGGTTGGGGTTGAACATAAGCTTGTAGGAGGTTACAAGCTCCTCATTGATTGGCTCATTCATGATGCCCAAATCCAAAAGATGTTGTGATCCAAGTTTGGGCTGCCCGTTTCAGACGGGTAAGTGTTCGTAGCGGCTACCAAGGAGGATGGAGGAGGGGTAATGGGCCCCCTAATTTTTTGATGTATAGACATTAATTTCCAAAGAGAAGGGTGATTTGGGGTCGCAGACCTCAAATTTGAATTCAAAATTATCAAAAACGGCCTTGGGTGGTCCCCATGGATTCTAGGGTGCCTACTTGGTAGCTGCTACGAACCATTGCCCGTTTCATAGCCCGCGCACATGGGGCTGAGGGAGGGCTGAAACAGGGCTCTTCAACCACCCTCAGCCTGACGTGAGCCCTCTCTGAGGCTGACGGCAAAACGAGCTACCAGCTCAACCCACCCCTCAGCCAAGTCGAGCGGCTCCTGCCCGACTCTCCACCAACCTGCCCAAATCCACAAAAGCCAAAAGTGGCCCCTTAACTACCCCTTAACTACACTTACCTTCACCCCTTTGACCCCACCTCTTCTCTCTTCTTTTCTTCATTATTGTCCCCATCCCTTTGTATTCTCCCCATCCCCTTACCTACCGATTTTTCTTATGATTCCATCATTTCTATTAGATATTTATTAGCTATTCCAAGATTTATAAGAAATATTTTTCCTCTCTTCTTATCTAAATTTTCACTATTATTCAAGGTTTTAGTGACTTGAACCACTCTAAAATAATATTTTTGTCATTTCATTCAATAAACTTTGATGCAATTTTTTTTTAAAGTATTAATAAATTTCTAAAACAGTACAATAAATAAAAGAATCATTAAATGATAAATTATTAACTTCTAACCATCTTTGTTGATTATTTAATAATTCAAAACGAGTTATATTCTCTAGTGGGTTTTCAATTACCCAACTGTGATATAAATATACAGGAGTAACTACTTGTGGGCGTTTTAATTGAACACCAATTCTTTCAGTACGCTTTAAATTTTCAAAACTATTTTTTTTCAATAATAGGTAATTGATTCCACCACTTTATGGAAAAATCATTTATGGAATCTCGACCATACCCTCGATGAAAAAAAAAATTGTTTAATTTTTTGACTTCAACTAGATTTTTCTTGTTCTCTTCTTGCTCCATTAGTAACATATAATCTTCTTAGCATTTCTTCATCTATAACTAAGTTTTGACTTGAAAAACAGCTCCGATCTCTCAATATTTTTTTTTTATGCTTCCAAAAAACTTATAGGGTTCTAATTGGCTACTGTAAACCTTAAAACCACCTCCACCATGTCAATTTCTGATCCATTTGCATACACCCCTTACTTTCTTGAATCTAATTAATCTTAAGTAATTCGGGGAAAATAATTCCCTCGCCGTTGTGGTCCTAAGATTTTCACCATAAATTTTTATATGACATGAAATACCTAGTAAAAAAATTATAAAGATCACTTAGACTAGGGGCAGGGGTAAAGGAGGCTTTTTTTTAAAAAAAAAAAAAAATAATAAAAAAAAAAATAAAAAATCCAAATAGCAGCTAAATTAAATAAGGGTAAAGAAAGGGGGGGGGGGTTGGGATACAGGGGCTGGGAGGGTAGAGGGTTGGGATAATCAAAAGGGTAGGGAGGGGGAGCATAGGGGGGGGGGGGGCAACCATGGGGAGGAGGCTATGGGGTAATTATAGGGGGGGTTGGGCTGATGGCGGGGGAGTGGCTGCCCTGCAGCTACATTGAATAGGTAGATTAGTGTTAGATTTTTATAAGACTTGAAAATGTTATAAGTTTTTACTTTTGATATAAAAAATTTACCAAGAGTATTGATTCCAATACTGTGTAAGGATCCCCATCTTGACGGATGTAGAGGGTAAAAATATTGACCAATAGTAAAAACTTATAACATGTTTATATAAATTAGTGTATCTAACACTAATCTACCTATTTAGTGTAGCTGCCGGCCCCTGCCGCAGCAGCTGCCGCGAGGCATGCCAGGGCCCCTCCCAAAATTAGGAGGCCTGGCCCAGGCCCAGGCTGAGCTGCAATTTGCCATGTGCGAGGGCCATCAGACCCCATGGGCTTTTGAGGGTTAATAATCATGTGGACTTAGGGGCTCTATGATATTGCTGTTGCTGAGCAGGAATGGGAAAATGGGATGACCAATACGAAGACTACAAGGGCAGGGTGGAAAGGGCTGGAAGACATCAAAAAAGAGATATGGGAGCTTTATGTAGTGCAAGGGCTTTGAATTGAACAGCTTGCATTGTCCCTCAAAGTCCAGGTGCCACCCCCCCCCCCCTTACCACGCTCGAGGCCCCTTCCACGCCTTTCCCTATTTTTATCCCTCGCATTTTCCTTTCCATCCACCGTACCGACGGGTATCCCGGAGTTTCCCCTACCGGCCACTAGCCGTGCCCCCCGTTGTCCCTCGCTCTGGCATCGACCTGCTCAGCCGGTCACCGTCTCCCCCGCCTTGCCTTGGATCCCCACGCTGGTAGCTTTGCTCCACAAGTAAACTCGGCGACGCTCACCCTCGACAGTATGTTCGGCCGGGACCAGCTATGGCCGGCTCGCTCTACTTCCTAGTGCCGCTCTACATGTGCTTGCTGGGCTTGCTGTTGTGTACATCTGTGGCGGATTCCAGACCTACGTTTTTCGGAGGTTCGCAAACTCTTTCCCCTCAAAACTCGCACTGCTAGGTTTCCGTGTCCATTGTTCGTTTGTCGAGAGGGTTTCCTTTCCTCAGGTGGCGTGGGTAAAGGTCGGTTATTAGGGTCTATGCTGTGTTTGTAGATTCTCGAATGTCCAGATTTGAAGCTTACACCAGTGTAGGTGCTCAATATCTAGCTCCGGAGTAATTTTCACTGGGAAGTATGTATAGGTCGTTGAATCTGATAGTAGTGGGTGTTGGTTAGAGTGTTCATTGAAGGGATTTTCGTTAGAATCAGGTCGTTTTGCGGAATCCCGTATGGATGATTCTTCGCTTGATTGTTGTGAGCAGCTATAAATGTACACGAAATTGTGTGACGAGACTGCAACCTTACCTTCTATTCATCTTGTTTGATGGTATTCCAGAAAGATACGAGGCTATGCTCATTGACGAGACTGATATTGACGACGGACCTTCGACCTTTACTATGGAAGATCACTTGAATTTTTTGGTGAGTGTCGGTATCTCATGTCCTCCGAACTATCCTTCCCAGTCTGAGAGAACTCCGTCAGGATCTTTCATTATATCAAAGCTTGCTCTCCCCTTTCCCAGAAACTCAGCTCTCATGTGTATCCATTATCCTCTTCTCTGTCTGGATACTTTCATTGCATTGAAGCTCTCTTTATTCGTCCCTCCTCTCTACAAACACCTTTCTAGTGCGCAGGGCAATTGAAACTTAGTATGCAGCCATTTCTGATGACGGTGGGGTTGCTGATCATTGCAGAGAGAACGAGAGCTGGCAAGACGAGGCAGAGGAGGTCCACAAGTAACCTCACTGGAAGCAACTCCGAGAGCAGGAGACCAACGAGGTAGCGTTGTATTTGTAGAAGATTATTGCCACACAGGAGCCAACATCAAAGACTTACCCTGACATGAAGCCAAGCCCTAGTCTTTCTGCGTTTTCCACGCAGAAAGTGTACCATAATTTTTCAGTCTGGTTCAGAGCACCCTCATCCTTTGCCCGTCCTGAAATGCCCGCATGTACAAAAGCGGTACCTACTGTGGTGTGTTTCCTTTCAGCAAATGTAACAAAAGGTGCCTATAGGCTGCTTACCCCCATCCTATCCAAAACTTTTCGCAATTGAAACAAGACTTACATCTATCTGCACATTTTTATTGTGTCTGTGCACGTGATGAGTTTCCCTTGTATCCCTTCCAAGTGAGTGATTCTCGCTTGGATCTCTGCTAGTGAGTTTCTCCTGGTCCTTTTTGTTGTGCGGGAGGGAGGGACTGGCGCATGTGGTGTCCATCATTTAGATTTGCAGAAATCTTCCTTGCGGATGGATACAGTGCACTTGTTCATCAAGTATTTATGGAACTTCCTGTACCGTTGGTGAGGGGTAGGTTCAACTGCAAATTTCTTCAGAATGAATGATGAAGTGGTATTTTTGCGTTTTTTTATGGACGTATCTTGTTAGATTTTTGTAGTATTTTTAGAATTCAGGTTGTTCATGATTCCATTGATTATTCTTGGAATTTTGTTTTTAGAAAAACTTCTGTACTGACGAACTTTTTGTTAGTATGTCTTCTATTTGTGAATCATCTTGTGACACAAAGACAACGTCATTCTCTTTGTTCTTTGAGATTGTAACATCTTTAATTGTTATTTTACATTTTTTTTAAGCTTCATGTATGGAGCAACAACAGTGTTGTGATGGTTGTTGATGTAGATTGTAGTCTCAAATCCTCAGAAGGGAGGAATTACTTACATACTAAGGGAGAGTGCTCTAAATTGATAATGGAGGGCTAGCACTAGTAGAGAAATGTTCATCAAATATCCACAATTACACCTATGAGTACACCCCAAGGGCTGATTACACCGTGTGTTCTAAGTGTAGGGGTGTGTCTAAAGCACCACCCTCACCTTCAAAAACGTGCAGGATCAATGAAGACAAAACTTGATAGGACCATTGTGATGTACGCACACTTCCTCACTAAGCCACTGTTGGAATTGGTTGGAATTGCTTGCGACGCTATCCCTTCATGTAGACATTTTGTGTACAACAAGTTTCTGAGCATATGGTAAGTTGCTCGAAAACAACTCAAATTTTAGAGAGGGTAACTCATTGGGGAGTACCCAAGGGATTTAATTTTGGAAGATGTGCAAAGTATGAAAGGGAGTGGACCAATTGGAAAATCTAGTATGAATAGTGAAATAGTTATGAATTTTGTCAGGAGAAATTGTAGGTGTATCCAAAACCACTTAGCCTAAAACCACCATCTACACCATGATTTCAGTGAAATTTGATGTTGCAAGCTATGATATACTTCTTGCTTGGATAGGTTTAGTGAGCGGTTTGTGATGTTGTGTGGATTTTGAGCCACCTACTATATTCCTCATGGTTAGGGAGAGTGCTCAAAACTGGAGCCGAATCAATATTGGAGCACTAGGCTTCTAAACCTAGAGGTACATAATAGCTTCTTCACTCAACAGTACCATGTACTCATGGCAAACATTATAGCTTGCAAAATTTAGGGCACCGTTTTAGGAACACCCATAAGTTCACCTTCAAAGATTCGTAACAAAGTGTAGAAAAATCCGAAAATCATGAATCCACTCTGACTATCATTCAACTTACTTTCCCTAACTGCTTCCATTGTTATTCTCACTACGGATTGGGAAATCTGAAATTTGAGCCATTTTTGAGCACTCTCCCTTATTGGACACGTCACAGTACCGGAAACGTGTCTGTATTTGGAGGCAAAGTAGAAGTAACGAGGCTGTTTGTAGGCGTGCTCAACAGTGAACTTAACTTATCTGACTGCATGATTACCGTATTATTCTGGGATGATAGGATGCTCCAGATCCCAATGCCTCCACAATTACCTGAGTTTTACCGAAAAGAGTACGTACACATACCTAAGCCAGCCCCAATTTTATCATGTTTGACAGTTTTTGGTGGCCACTTTGAGATACTTTCATGTGGTGGACACACTGCTGAGTTCACCATACTGCTCTCAATGCATAAAACAAAAGAGAAAACGAAGAGAAAAAGTCATCCCATTACAGCACCTTGAATGGTCGGTTAAGAAAGAATGCTCAATAATAGCGCAGCATGGGAAATATGTAGTAGATTAACAATGTTAGCGATTTTTGAGTGGCCAGGATAGTGGAAGTAGATTCGTCAGTAGTATTGGACTCTTTTACAATTTGTTGTGAATATATGAAGATAGTTGTTCCTAAATTGGTGCCCTTGTTTGACACCCTATAATGTTTGCAATGAGTACATGGCACTATCCATTGTATTAGTAACGCTGCGGTATTAGTAATGCTCTATTTTAGAGTACTCTGCCTTATGGGGCATTCGACCAACTGAGGAGAACTCCCAAACCTCGGTCATAGATTCCACCAGCGACACCACGGTCACCGGTGTCCGATGTTCGTCAATCCGGTCCCGCTGAGCCAGACGGAAATCTCGGCTTCGGCAGCCCGAGGATGGTTACCGTGGCGGCTACCGCCCCCCTCAAAGTACCGTGGCCGGCTACCACCCCTGCAAGTAAAAGCAGCGTTGGTTGCGCGAAGAACGATGCATGTGGTTGCAGCGTTCTGTTTTCGTCGATGCATGTGCTGCTGCCCGACGGCGCTGCATTTATTCTCTCCTCTCCGCAACAATTTCCCATCCGTGGACGATGATAATGACCGCTGCGTCACTGTAGTTTCTCCATTACCTCCCCTACAAACGTACAGACTCACCCGTAAGTTCCCTCAAGAAACTCGTCAGGACCTTGCAATTGGTTACACATTTACTCGCTGCTTTTCTTTCCATGATCGTGCAATTGGCGATTCTTGACATAGCTTCGGTCGTCGTGCGCGCCCTCCGTAATCCTGTCGGTGAGCATTTAAATTAATCATTAGGCCCAGCGTGCCTGCCTGCAAGCGGCAGTTCGTGAAGTTGTAACTTCTTTGGCAATTGCAATGGTGTGCGTGGTTGACTTGCTCTTACGGTTTTTCCTCGTGTGCAGAGAAGAAGTTTTATGAGTTTCGAGGCAATGCTGCAGTTTGTGATAGAGAACATCGAACAATGAGAGTTGGACCGTTTCTGTTTTTGAATTGAGCTTATTAGGGTGTTCCTTTCTCGCGCGTGTCGGTGCTACGGCGAGGTAGTTGATAATGATGGAGATCATAATCAGGCGAGAACTCCTATATTTCAGCTAATTTTCCTAGAATGTAACTAATTCTTGGGAAGTCCGGCGAGGATTTGTTTTTCTTGCCAATGCTTTGAAGGAGGGCAGTAGGATGAACATTTGAATAGTGCTCTGTAAAAGCTAGGATCAATACTGTGTAGAATTTGCTAGCTTCATCTGGACGAGCGAAGTGAGAAAATCGGTAAACCCTTCCGCATCAACTGCTCCGTGCGTTCGACTTTTCAACGTTGAGAAGCTTGCTGTTGAGAAGCATTCTGTTTGGATATGTAAAAATACGGCGGTAGTTGAATTTAAATTTAATGATTTAATGCTCAAGTATGCAGAGATTCTCCTTCGTGAGATCCAACAGTGTCACATTGCCGCAATCGACGTGACGAGAGCTTGAGAGATCGATAGCCTGCAGCCATGGACGACGTGAATTCGGTGTACGTGGGAGGGTTGTCGTACGAGAGCACCGAAGATACCGTGAAGAAAGCCTTCATGGAATTCGGCGAGGTAGTGTCGGTGAAGATAGTGTACGATCGCGAGAGCGGGGAGTCTCGAGGCTTCGGGTTCGTGACATTCACGAATCCGCGGTCGGCGATGATGGCGATCCGGGACATGGACGGAGGCCAGATAGAGGGACGCACCATCCGCGTGAACGAGGTGCGAAAGAACTTGAAAGGATTAGGGTTCCGCGACCGAGATCGGGACTTCCGAGGGAGAGACATGAGGGAGCGAATTCGGCGTCGCGGCTCGCCGCCGTCGCGCGAGCGGATGCACCATCGCACGCGGTCTCCGCCGCAGGCGCGATCCCGGTCGGCGTCGCCATTTCGCGGCTCGCCGCCTCGTAGTCCCGCAGGCCGAGGCGCATCGCCCAATGGAAGCGCGGGGGGCAGGTACCAGTCTCCCGAGCCGAAGGAGCGCTCCCGGGGGGGCAGTGGCAGAAGCTCAGTCTCCCCGCAAAGCTCAGAGGGCAACCAGCGCAAGGAGGAATCAGTACACAAAGGCTCAGGAGCGCCGACTAAGCTGTCGTCCCGGATCGCCACAGACATGGAAGAGGAGCAGGTGCATCTTCTGAAGGAGGAGCTGGCGAAAGCGCGAGAGGAGTGGCGGAGTCTGGAGGAGAAAGTGTCGAGCCTGAAAGGCGTGGTGGAGAAGGCGGACGTGACGATCGCGGCGCTGAAAACGAAGTCGCAGAAACTGGAGGAGTCGCTGGCGAATGCGCAGCAATTGGCGGCGCAGCGTCAGTTCCAGCTGAAGAGGCTCCAGACCGGCGTGTTCCACTTCAAGCTGGCCACGGAGCGGCTGTCCAACAGTGAGAAGGAGATGAAGGCCTTGGCTGCCTTGACGTCTCTGGAGGTCGATCACGATACCCAGCGAAATGCCGCCGCGCCCGAGGACCCTCCTGCCGCACTTGCCAATGGCTACGCCGCAGCCGGCGATGCCGAGCATACTAATCACAAAGATGACCAGGAGAATGCCTTCACTCCTGCATAGCCAGCCCCTCGATCAAGGTAACGAATCTCTACAGGTGCCGTGGACCCATGTAAAGACCACCAAGGAATTCGGGCCGCCATCAATCTGTACATGATCCCTTCTGTAGGACCAGGAAGCTCTGGATCGATCAGTACCATTCTCACCGGACAGGCTTGGTCTTGAAATCGATAAGTTAATCTTCGAGGGAGAATCTTCGAAGGAGCCAAGAAGTTTTCAGTCGGTGGGGGATTTGTAGCTGACGGAAGTTTTATGTTCCATTCTTACAAGTGTCACTTCATTTTTTTCCTGGGTTTGGGTGAAGTCGGTAAACCCAAAGCCGCAACTTTTGATACTAACCCTTAAACGTCATATGCTTTCCTGATACCACACCCAAAATCTCTTTTAAAATCCATTTTTAGCATTATTCTATTTTTAATTTGCTTGAGCTCTATTCTAAGAAAGTATAGATCTCTTTAAGGTGCTCAGTTTGGAATTCTAAAAATTCCATTTGGTATAATGGAGTGTAAGTTATGAGCAAGATTCTCTCAAAAAAAAACCCAACCCCTCGGGTTGGGTCTGACGTTTAAGGGCTAAACTTACTGTTACGGTTACCCATTCTTCAAATGTAAAACTGCAGGTATGTTATGAAGGAGTCAAACTTCTCTTCTTGCAGAATCTATGCTCGTTTTGTGCTATGCTCGTTTTGTGTGAGGGAAAAGCGAATCAAGACTGATTGGCTTCAGTATTTTGCACTAAGGTAGAGGCTAGGCACCTATAACCGACCACTTAAGGATTTTAGCATATGAAACTAAGGTATATATTTCTTTTAGAATTTTTCATGTGTGCAAACATAAGGTTCTTGTTGAATGCAAAAGGTTTCGTGATTTTAATTGCAATATTCAAATAGTTATAATTGTTTAAAGTGAAAAGTTGCTTGGAACCTAAAGTCGATCACATGCTCAAATATACAAATGAGGTACATCTGTTTTTCCAAAATCTAGGAATTCGGCTTGATCGGTTACGGATCTCCGGTCGGGAATGGGTCCCTTTACCTTACATGTTGAATGATGATTTCGGAGTTTTTACCTAGGTGGTCCTTGGGAGATCCAAGATGTGGTGGAATCAAAGTTTTAGCTTATTTATGTAGAGTGGGGCAATCGTTGGCTTGGGGTCAAATTTTGGCACCACAAATTTGCCACAAAAAGTAAAGAAAATGAGGATCGAAAAGTAAATGGGCTGAGCCCGAACCCCGCTCCTCTGCCCTTGCGATCCTGTTCATCGCCCCACTCCACTCTTGATCTCAGCCTCGCTCCTAATTGCTCATGATCAATCGTTTGTCTCTGCTAGCTTTCTTTGTTTATGAGTTCTTATTTCCAACCAGGTTGTTGGTCAAGGAGTAATTTGTTCACTCTACAAGTGTAATCCGCAATTTTTCTGGCAGATTTCTGATATGCGTTTGAGAGGATCAATCGTTTTACATGAAGAAGCTAATATGTTAGAGCAATAGCGATGAGGTCAGCTCTTGCTGTTGCTCCGTCCTTTTCAATTGATCCTCCTGATTGCTGCTTAGGGGAGAAGTTTCTGATTGGATTAACATACTGTTGCATATCATGAACAACTGCGTCCTGAGTTACAACTAGATTTGTGGGATGGTAACAGGGAGTATGGACGTGATAGTATAATACAGAGACATGAAATATATAGAAAGCAAGCCTCAATTTTTAGTGTAATTGCAAGAAATTTGTCCCGCCATCCGATTGTTGGCTGCACCCTACTTAAAAATCCGCTTCCAACGACACCTCATGTGGTCAGATCTGAGTGGCGATGCTTGAGATCATAATGCACAAACAAAACAAAACAAACTCTATCAACTTTAGATAATAGATATTGTTATGCTCTCGCAGCATTGCCACTCCTACTTATATACTTTGACCATGCCCATCTTGTTTTTGTGCTAGATCTAAAGTTAGGTCATTTTGTTCTTTTTAATAACTTGGGGGCTGTAGTTACTTGAAAATTCAATACCTTGGAATCTTGGAATAAGTGATGGACTTTAATTTCTAGTGTTGGCTCAACGCTTAGCGACATGAGCTCTAAAATTGATTTACATGTCATGTATAATACTACTTCAAATGTTCAAGTGGATCCACATGCAGTGTCAATTTAGTGTCCCATAGTCCAAATGTTTCTTACTTGTAGTAATTTGGCCTTCAAGGGAGAGCGAAAATTTACACTACACTAAATTTGACAATTAGTGGTAGATTATTATTAAGATTTGAAAATGCTATAAGTTTTTACTTTTGTTCAAAAAAATTTACCAAGAGCATTGATTCTCATACTATATAAGGACCCCCATCTTGGCCAATATAGTGGGTAAAATTATTGAACAACAGTAAAAAATTATAACATGTTTATGTAAATTAGTGTACCTAACACTAATTATCAAATTTAGTGTAGTGAGTCCACCAATATGTATGGAGCTCTGTAATCATATCTTATGTATAATTGGGCAAATTTGAATAAAGAATAATTGTATGCATTTGAGCAATTTGGATAATATCATGCATTAGTACACTTAAACCGGCATTTTTTTAAATTTTTTTCTTTTTTCTATTTTTTGGAAGGTGATTTTCACAAGCATTCTTCAAATTCTCCGAAATGCACCATATTTTCAAATTCCCCAATATGAACACTTAGATTCCTTACTCAACCTTGGAATATCGGAGCCCATCATCGTGGATGATGAGGAAATTGGGAAGATGATTTTGGATGAAATAACGTTGTCTATCATTCAGCATTAGATTTCAAATTCATTCATCGAACACTTTGTGTGCACTTGGACGTTCTAGGGTTAAGAAGTCTATGTGACTCTCTGAACACAAGATTTAGGAATCCGGTCGGAAATGGGTGCCTCTCCACTGTGTTTGTCTGCACAATAAGTTGATGCTTTCTGAGTGTCTGTATGCCCGTATAATTAATGAAGGCTTCACCAGAGGCGGTTGACCTTTCTGTACTTATTGTTTATTCCGAAAGCAACTGAGAGTACGGTGGATATCGAGATTGGGAATTACAAAATCTGCGGTCAATTGAGGCTCTCATGGGTCTGTCGACACAATTATGGTGTCTGTACAATCAGTAGATGCGTTGGAGGTATATGCAAATCCTTAGGAAACACTTGTTTTATGATACAAGTATATAATTATACAACATGCATCAAAATGACAATTTCATCTATGTCAGCTTGTTCGTCTGAACTTTCTGTAAGGTTCCTGTTGCATGCTCGACAAGCAGTTCTAAGTTCTCGATCTCCTATTAAGGTTCTTCATTCACCACTCTTTCATCGAGTATTCGGATCTGCTTTTCTCAGGACTACTTCTCTTCTAGATATCACTCTTTTAGCAGCCAGTTCATGTATATTCCTCTCTGTCGGAATGCTTCTTCCAATTGCTTTGTTCTTCCTGTCACTAGGAACCACGTTCCAATTCTCCAGTGACGTGAGAACCAGGTTTCTGTATGCGACGGCAGTTCTGAGCGGGCTCTCAATTCTGCTCCAAACAGGAGCGGGGTTAGTTGAGCTTTACAAATCAGGCTTTCGTTTCATCCAGCTTCTGTTTTCGAAGCTAGTCTCAGGCATGTTGGGTCCATACGGTACTGATTTGCTGTTAAGCATAGGAAAGTACAGCACATGGTCGAGATCGGACCTTGAGAGTACAGAAATTCGAGGACACTTCTGGAGGTTCTTGGTGTACTCGATGTTTTACCTGAGTAAGTTGATGAATCTGTGTGTGTTCAAGGACCCGTACTCTGGGACCTTTCAAGTGAGATACAAGTCGACAACGATATGGCTCACTCAGGAAAGAGGCCGAGGTGAAGGTTACGATGATTGGATCGACGAGGCTGAGAAGAGAATCACGAACAGAAGCAATTGGCAACAGAGTGTGAAAGTGAGAAACACGACGATGGCATTGAGATGGGACACGGAAGGATTGAGTACCGGAAGGAGACGGATTCTTACCACGGCTGCAGACATCGAAAAAGGCTTTGATAGCATGGTGGAGGTTTTGCTTTACAGCTCCCAATCGAACAACTATGGCGGATTGTTTCATCACCAGTTTGGTCCCGTAGCCACCAAGAAAAGGTATGTCGTGGAATTGATAGCTTTGATGGACATACTTTCGAAGGATTCGTTTGTTGTGGACAAAACTGCCGATACTGATATCGAACCTCACATGAATTGTATCTCTTTTGAGGAGACCATGAAGAAGGTTCTTGTAAGAGGGGAATTGCTTAATTTTGAAACCCATACAGGTGCAAGTTATGGGTAATGGAATGGGAGAGTAATTACAAGTGTTGTTTTGGGGGTTTTCGTGTCAATAGAGCCTCTTTGGTTTTTCAAGTTTGAAGTAGAGTTCATATTCTAGTTTGAGTTTGATTTTTAAAAAAAAATTATTTGAAACTATAGTGTGATGTACTAACATAATTTAGATTATATAACATTCTTTAGATTGTATGATGATAAAGGGGTTTGCTATCATGGTTGTGACCATTGTTACTATTACTTCCCTGTGTTCTTTCATTATTGTAATCCCTTCAATTTTGTCTTCAACGTTGGTACATCTTTGTTTGATATATTTCCTACTCTCCATTTTTTTCCAGTTTTTTTGCAAGGTTAGCTCACTTTGCTTCACACTATTTGAGTAGTATACTCCTATTTGAAAGTACTTTTTAATGCCAATTTCTTTTGAGAAGGTTACTCTTCCTCTTGCCCACTTAGTGCAGATCAAATGTGGTTAATCCTAATTTTTAATTGAAAAACATGGTTGGGTATGTCCTCAACCCCTAAACCTCCCGAATGTACAAAAACTACATTTTGGATGGCAAGCAACTACTTTGAACAACCATAACTTCTTTGTCTACAGTTTATTTTAGATGAAATCACTTGGGTTTGGTCAAAAATCAAGTCTAGTTTGTATAATGAAAATTTGAGACTCACAAAGTGAAGGAATTTATGACATTCATTTTAATGGAGGCAGCTCTTGTTAAGTATTTTCAAACATGGGCATGTTTTATCATTGCAAGCCAATTATGGGAAATTCAATTTAATTTTACATGATTTTTTAATAATCACCACATTAAGATGAAATCCAACAACTTTGTAGTTGAAAAGTTTTTTCATTTGAATAATGTTGGTACTGCGTATGCAATGATGTTTCTACATTGATTTTTTTCTAAAAAAAATACACGGTATTTAAGGAGTTGTTTCTCCTTCATTTAGTGTTGGATTTCAACTTTGCTTGTTAGGTTGAATCTTAACTGGGATCCCATTTAAGTTGTAGATACCTTAATTTCATTGAAGATGTAAGAAATACAGGGCATGCATTTTAGTGCAAAGTGTTTAGTTCTAGACTCTTTTTAGGCAGATTTTACCACTCCATGGCCTTTTTTTTTTTGCGAGGAATTTTTTCTCATGATTTTTTTTGTTCAAGGGTGCTATTTAGATGAAGATAAACCACTTTCTAGTTGGTAATTCTTTTGCCTATTTATAAGACCTCATAACTCAAAATTTGACCCACGTGACCTTCAATAAGTACACTACAAAACTCTACAGTTGTAATTTAAATAATTTACCTTCATTTTCATCTATGCACTTTTTCACGAAAATACATATGGTAGAAGTACCTAAAACCATCAGCACCCCCAATATCAAACTATAGGTCTTCCCATAACCGCACCTAGCCCGAACTAGCATTGTCAGAGCACTCAATTCAAACTGACCAATCAAAACAATAAAAAAGCTGGTGGTTTTGGGTCGAATCATGAATGGAAATTTGTACCAGCTAGGTGTGATAATGGGAAAGTCTACAGATTAGTTTTGGGTCACCAAGTACTTTTGCCTTTAAAAATTTATATTTATTTATGTATTGGGAGTTAAATTTTGAAAAAATTTGCATCCTATGAGAAAAATTCTTTCCTACATGGGAAAAATATACCCCAAAAATAACCATTCCAAAAAAACCTCAAAAAGCTTAAGTTGGTGGTTTTAGGGCATTCGACCTTATATTGGCTCAAAATTAATAAAATTTTGTTAACTGGTCCTCAATCACAGGTGAGTTAGACTGACTGATGCTTCATGCTGTATCTTCTGTCAGGCCACGATCGCAATTATGATCAGACTTCACTAAGTTAATGCATGTCTTGAAAAATCCTCTCACCATTACTCAACAGCTTCATCTTTCACTCCAGCAAGCTTGCATCTCACACGAGTCGAGGCCATTATTCTTCAATGGCTTCAAGCTTTCATTCATAGTTTTCCTTGAGAAGTCTTATCACTTGATGGGGACTTTGTGATTTTAAGACCCACACTTGAATGGTCATGGTGTTTGCAGCAAGGAAAATATGAGATCAGTTGGAAAGCTTTGACCAAGTACAATAAATTATCCTTAACATTATTGTAGTATTTTAAAAAGCTTTCAAGTTTTCCTTGTCTTCGAATCAAGATTTTGCATGAATTGTAGCTTGATTATTTTTGTGGGAATAAGTCCTTGCATTAACATTCATGCTTCGGGTTTAGTTGCATATATAATTGTATAATGAAACCAAATAGTTTTTCTTGGAAATGAAGTAACATAACCTTGAACATTGCTAGGTCTATGCACTGTTCTCCCCTTCATGATTCTCCACTCCTTGCTACTCCTTTCTGTGAGTGTCCTTATTGCCTTTTTCGTTCTTGTCCTACTCCATGTTCCATCCAGGCCATATTAACCCGTTCATGCTTCATTAACCCGATTATCACTCCTTTGACAAATATTAATGTCACAAACAAGATGAATTTTACCATGTCTTCCTTGAGGCTTTCCAGGGATACCACAATCAACCCCTTGCTCCCTATGTAGAAAGGCTTTTTGCAGTTCCACGTTCCTAAGTTTTAGTATTTGGTTAGAGCTCCAAATGTAGTAATTCTTGTAACGATGGGTTCCACTCACTTTCGTGCTCATTTTTCAAGTTAAGCCATTTATGGTATTTTTTAAGATCATGAATATTTGGAAATTTCAATACCTCGCGAATCACTCCCCAAATTGATACCCCCACCTTAATCAATCCGATGTATCCAAGATCCCATCACTAAATCCAACATCCGAGATCTCCTCAAAACAAACGTCCACCCCAAGTCTACCTGTCCACCCCAAAGTCCACCCCAAGTGTATAGTTAAAGCCTCACGTCATGTACATGTGCCAAAAGAGTGAAATTCACGAAGAACAAATGTTTGCTTCCCAACTGCGGCATGCCAGCATAGTGTGATTGCCTGCGAAGCAAATTAAGTGACCATCCCTTCGCGGTCACACCAACTCAAAGACCTACCACCGTGCCCCGCAGTCATGGGCTCCCTTTTGGAAACCAATCGTCCTCTACTGCAGATACTTCCCCTATTCGGCTCGCCATCACTGTCATTCCTTCTGTTTTCGCAGACGGAATGCTTAAACATGCAGCCCCCGATTCGGCATGCTTGCCACGAATAGCATCAAACTGCTTAAATCCACACAATCTCATTTTTCAGTCCCCCAGAATCACATTTTTGATCTCTTGCTACTCTTAAATTTTGATTGCTCGCAAATCTCATTCCGGTTCTATGAATTTTGAGAGGATTGAAGCTTTGATGCTGTGAACCAGAGTGATGCTATTAAACATCGCTGCGGCATTGATGATGACGTATTAAGATTTCATGTCAGCTGAATCATTGCCATATACATGTGGGAGGACTAAGCAAGCTTGGAGTGTAAGCAGTTCGTGAGCAAGTGAGGATGGTGGCTATGGCGGGCCTGCTGCTCTTATGGCTGCTGCTCCTGTCTCCATCGGTATCTGCATCAGAGAAGTGCTCCAATATCACGAACTTGTGTGCGAATGTCGCTGACGATGTACTTGTTGTTGAAGTGGACGCCCGTTCTATACTGGCTACCACCGATGAGGCGTTTCTGTGCGCAACTTTAGACTGGTGGCCTCCTGATAAATGCGATTACGGGGTTTGTCCTTGGGGTCAAGCCTCACTTCTTAACCTTGTGAGTCAGCTCGCTAGTCCTTCGATATTTAAACTTGTGTTGCCTTCTGCTGCGATAGTCAAACCTATGTGTGTTGATACTTCATTTCTAGATGCTTGAAGGATAGAGATTTGAAACTGGAACTAGTATAACAAGCCTATACAAATGTGATAGACCATTTGAAGTCCCTATCATTGAGCGAGTAGCTTACTAGATCGTTATATATACGAGGTATCTCTGACCAATACTGAAGTATTATGAAGAAGAATAAATCGATGGTGATGATTCAGTAGCTTCGTTCAGCTCTTATGATTGCCATCCTCGATTTTGGCACTATCTTCAGAGACGTTTTTTGTCCTTTCTCCTCAATTTTGATCCCAGTCTAATGGGCACAAGCCTTGTAACGTGTTTTTGGTCGGCTACGAGCGAACTAGTATAGGTGTCTTGAAGGCGATTTAGGATAGGTGAATGTTGATACGCTATCAATGTATCTCAAGGCCTACAGGTTCAAATTGGCGAGCCTCGTATCATTTTTGACCTACCTTCTTTTCGACAAGATGCTAGGGTTTAGTTGCAGTTTTTGTCTGGGAGGTGAGTTTTAGGTCTGCAAAATGTATGTTTGGTCGATTAGAAGTGGTTTATGTATCTGAAATATCTTGCTTTGTGATGCTTGTGCAGGACCTCACTAATCCGTTGCTTGAGAAGTCGCTTAGAGGTGCGGCATTTCCCGTTCGTTTGAATTTTCACTAGTTTATGCAAATTCTTAAGGAAATCAGTTTTATTGACATTACATATCATCAATTTGTGTAGTTGAATCATTGAACACCGAAGGCAAATTGCACGTAGATTGTTCTGCTGTTTAGACGTCTCTATACGTAGTCGCTTCCCTGGCGATGTAAATTTCATCTTTTCCTTCGTCTCTATGAAGTGTGTAGATCATGTGATAACTTGTCTGATTGTTCGAGAATACAGCGCTATATCCCTTCCGCATCCGACTTGGAGGAACTCTGCAAGACCACATTGTTTATGACGTTGGTCTAAGTCCTGGACAGTCATGCTTGCCCATAGTGAAAGATGAATCCTACATGTTTGGATTTCGGGAAGGATGCTTGTCCATGGAACGATGGATTGCTCTCAACTCTTTGTTCGCCGAGACTGGGTATGGAACATTTCAACTTTTCGGCCTTCATAATTTGCATAAGCAGCACAAGGAAAGTACGATGGTATGACGGCGAACTGTGAGAGATATGCACCTCAACTAGGTATTTCCTTAGTGGTCGTAGATTCTTTGAGGCGATTTGGCTGAAGGGATTGGTCAACACCAGAACTGGCAAGCGGGGTCCATGATTGCCATTTTACTCTCACTGTTTTGTCCTCTGGTGAATGAGGATTCAACTATCCACCATTGGTTCTTTTGCAGAACTCTGGTCGCATTTGGACTTAATGCTTTATACAATCGCCAACAAGTAAGCAATGCATGGGGTCCCTGGGATTCATCTAATGCACGGGCCCTCATCGATTTTACAGTCAAGCAAAACATCCAAATAGACGCATGGGAACTGGGTAACCAACTTCGTTATGAGACGACATTCCTATTTTTGACTAGTAGATGTCTTTTTGATCAGGAGACATTGAACATAGAGATTACCTTGAGCAAGTGGCTATCGTGTTTGTAAGCCGAAAGCACAAATGGATGATAGAAAAGATTTTCACAGCTGTACTTGTACTCGCAGGTAACGAGCTGAGTGGAAGTGGAGTTGGGACTTCCGTTTCAGCTCAGCAGTATGCAGAAGATATGAGCGATCTTCGCTTGATAGTGGATACTCTTTACGAAGGTTTCCCTCGGCGGCCTTTGTTAGTTGCACCTGATGGATTCTTTGATCGTCAATGGATTGACACATTTATCAAAGCCGCTGGCCCCGGTGTTTTGGACGTGGTTACGCGTCATATTTATAACCTCGGACCAGGTCTGGTCCTCTGCGAAGGCTGAGTTCTATGTTTTAGAATGTTTCCTTACACTTTCATTGAGTTACTTTAGTGCTGTTTTCATAGCCTCAGATTGTGCACAGGCTATATTGAGATTACAGGTGACTTTGAAATGTTCAAATTCTGCATTTCAATCTTACTCTGCCCTTGGATCGCAGGATCAAGCACTGATCTGGTGGAGAAGATTCTCAATCCTCAGTACTTGAACAACGAATTAGGTAGCTTCCAGGCAACCAAGGATATTCTTGAAAGCACGGCTCCGTCGACACAAGCTTGGATAGGTGAAGCAGGCGGAGCTTATAACAGTGGCCGTCACCTTGTAACCGATACTTTTGTTATGAGCTTCTGGTCAGTCACCCTCCAATCACTTGTTGAGTTACATTCCGTAAGTGGGCTAGTTAACAAGCTTGTACACAGCACTTGTTGTGTGAAGTTTATCAGATGTGAATTTCTGTGAAGGACTATTCTAGCTTCATAATTCTCGGGTTATTATTTACTGATTTATACAGAACATCATTCCGGCATGTCCTTGCTCTGCGAATGTTGTTGTTAATGACCAACACCTTCAAGTAAGAATGGATGGGAACTTGAAAGTTGCAGCTAAGCATATCGGGCTGTACTGAGCAGGTACTTGGATCAGTTGGGTATGGCTGCGTCCTTCAATAACAAAGCCTACTGTCGGCAGAGTCTAATCGGCGGAAATTATGGCTTGCTCAACACCACTACTTTCCATCCCAATCCAGACATGTACAGGTGAGTATTTCTGTGACCGGTGATAGGAGAATGTTCATCAGGACATGGCAGGCTCCTGAATATCAGCGTAACGTTCCCACAGGCTGGCGTTACTACATTCGGATATTCTGTGCACATGATTGGTTGGTCGCCAATTCAATGTCCTTCGTAATATCGTCCATGAATTTATGGAACTTCTGGTCTGGTACTAACAATTTTAATGGAAATGACTACAGTGCTCTTCTATGGAGGAATTTGATGGGGACGAGAGTGTTGGCGACATCATTGGAGGGATACCCGCAATTGAGAGCTTACGCCCATTGCCAGAAAACCACTGTTGCGGTATGGGGAACACACGATATGATCTGTGGTTGCTCTGATGCATGATGTATCTCTATTGGCCGTATCTGATATTGTTCAGTAAGATCGTATTTCTGCAGTTGTTCCTCTCGAAAAATTAGCTCGATTTTGACGACCTGCTTAGATTAACCAAAAAGTTCATCACGAATGCGATCTTTTTTTCTCTCTTACATTCTGCTTCAGCAGTATGTTCTCTGTTTGTCAACTCATTGTACTTCACCGACACATGTCTATTCCTGCAGGGTGGTCTAACGCTGCTACTTATCAATTTATCGAATTCTACTGTGAACGTGGCTGCCAACCTCGTATCTCATTCACAAGACGAACCAATGTCACACGGCGAGAAGAAGACAAAATCGCAACTCATACCTAAGAAATTTAAGGTCCCGAAATCCTCAAAATCGAGATTCGAGTATCATTTATCCGCCCCCAATCAAGATCTTCATAGTCAAACTGCTCTGCTAAATGGGATACCTCTCGAAGTAACATATTCTGGAGATCTCCCCAATCTGGACCCGATCGTGATGGAGAATTCTTCCCCAATTTTAGTTGGGCCACTCTCCATTGTTTTCGTTGTCTTGCCAGATGCACATGTTCCGATCTGCAAGGTTCAAACTTCTACGAAGTGAGTGTTAACGACACACTCACCGCAAATATGTTGTCATGTCGGTAAACTATAATAAAGTTGAAATTCGTGCCGAGTATCTTCGGAGTACATCTTCATTTGTCTCTCCCAATATGTTTGACCTCCGCTTCCACGGAATAGCCTTTTTTAGTAGATGACGGAGATTCTCTTCGGTAATCTTGAAATATTCCCTCCCTCTTTTGAACGCTCTAGGAGCAGGACAATGGGACTTTGTAGACAAAGTTCCATTGTTATGGGATTTGTAGCTTCTTCAAGAATTGTTTTTAAATGTGTTATTTTGACTCTGCTTTACAGAGAACCATACCATCAATTTCGTAGATTTATTAGATGATTTACGTCGCTCAAGCAAGATGTTACAATAATGATCTGTGGCAAGAACGTACACGGACTAGTATTACATGAATAACGATTACATGTTCCAACAAAAAGGTGTCAAGGGTTAGTAGGAGGACTCCTCGCCCAACCAGTACAATGGATTGTCAACTAATGGTAGCCTGCTCGCTCCTTTACCAACAAAATTACATTCGTTCCAGCAGCATATCGGTGGTATTCACAACTCGCTCATGCTCTCTCTCTACCTGTCAATGCCCTCTATCCTGTCCTCTACATCCTGGTACAACTGCTTCAATTTCTCCAGGTTCTCCTCAGATGTCTCCCAGTATCCACGCCCGTTCGCTTCCAAGAATGTCGACACCAGCTTCCGGAACGAGTTCGGGTTTGTCTCCAACAGCCGCTTCTGCATCTCCTCGTCATTGATAAACGTGTTGTTCGCTTCCTCATACACCCAGTTATCAACCTGCAAAACCGCATCACATATCAATAAAAAAAATTCATGGTGGTGAAAGAGACCGGATTTTGAATGGGGTTCAAGTGCTTGTGCTTACAGTTCCAGAAGTTGCGCTCCAGCCCATCGTGTTGGTGAGCCGCTTCTCAATCTCGCGAACACCCTCGTATCCGCTGGACAGCATACCCTCATACCACTTGGGGTTAAGCATCTTCGTGCGCGCGTCCAGTCTCACCGTCTCTGCCAAGGATCGGACCTGGGCGTTCGCGGTGGTGGTATCCGCAATGTAGGAAGCGGGTCGCTTCTTGTCTGGCCTCAAGCTTTGCACAAGCTTGGTAGGATCGGAGTCAAAGTAATGGCTGACATCCGTCAACGAGATTTCGGACGAGTCCAGGTTCTGGAACGTCGCCTCGGCCGTTGCAAGAGCGGATTCGAAGATCTGCCTCTTCTCGCTCATGCCGGCACCGGGGGCATCACTGTCAAAAGCGAACGACTTTCGTGACAGGTACATGTCCTGCAGTTGCTTCTCATCGTTCCAGGACGAGTTCTCCACAGCCAAGTTCACATTTGATGAGTATGATCCAGATGCGTTGGAGTAGATACGGGTCGCAGCTTCACGAAGAGAGACACCGAGTGTGTCTACTTGCTCTAGTGCGTGCTTGCGGACGAAGTTCATCTCTACTGGCTCGTCAAGCTCTGCCACTGTCTTCACGGCCCTGTCCAGCAAGTTCATCTGGTTGATGAACAGATCCCGGAAAACGCCGGAGCAGTTGACCACGACATCAATACGAGGACGTCCAAGCTCTTCAAGAGGGACTGGCTCGATCTTGTTGACACGGCCGAGGGCGTCAGGTAAGGGTCGAACGCCGACCATCCAGAGCACCTGAGCAAGTGACTCTCCGTACGTCTTGATGTTGTCCGTGCCCCACAACACGAGAGCGATCGTCTCAGGGTACTTTCCACCATTCTCGATCTTCTGGCGCTCTAAGAGACGGTCTACGACGATCTTCGCACTCGCAAGAGCGGCAGCGGTGGGGATGGCCTGAGGGTCCAAAGCATGGATGTTCTTGCCCGTGGGTAGCACCTTGGGGTTTCTGATGGGGTCACCTCCTGGACCGGGCTCGACAAACTTGCCTTCAAGAGCTTGCTTCAGGCCGCCCAACTCGTTATCGGCGACCACTTGCTTCAAGCAGAATGCCAAAAACTCAAAGAGAGTATTCAGCTTCGCCTGGTCGACGTTCCTGTACTTCGTGTTGCGAAGAGCATCCATCCATGGCTCCCTCTTCGCAAAGCCGAAGAGGTTAGCAAGTGCTGGTTGCACATTCACAACCTGTCCAGCCTTGTTGGTAGTTTTGGATACGAACGCGCCCACAACCTCCCGCGATGTCTGCGTGATGTCGTTGAGCAGGGTGACATCGGCCAGCACACCACGATCAGAGTTTCTATAGATGTCCTCAATCTCGCGGCCTACGGACTGAGCCAAGAGTCCGGGCAAGCCACAGATCTCCTCCTCCGGCCTATCGATGGCAGCAATGTTCACGAGCGTTGCCACAGCCTCTTCAGCGCTGGGAGGCTCTCCGATGACGTGAAGCCCGCATGGCAGGAGCCTCGACTCAATCTCCATCAGCTTCCCGTAAACTCTACCCACCACTGTGTCTCTCTCGTCAGATGAAAGCTCCACATCCTCGGCTGGAAGCTCCACGTCCTTGTCCAGGTTGCACTGCTTGGCCGTGCTAATGATACTGGACACAATCTGTACTCCACGACCCGAGTCTTTCAATGACTGATACGAAGAGATCAACTCACTCAGCTGCTTCAGACCCTTGTACAAACCGGCATTCTCCGCAGGAGGGGTGAGGTAGCTGATAGTGTTCGCGTAACTACGTCTCTTCGCAATGGTAGCCTCCGACGGGTTGTTGGCGGCGTAGTAATAGATGTTCGGAATGTTTCCGATCAAAGCGTCGGGGTAGCAGATATCGCTCATACCCACCTGCTTTCCAGGCATGAACTCCAAGGAACCGTGAGTTCCGAAGTGCAGGACAGCATCGGCCTTGAAAATCTTCTCCAAGAAAGTATAGTACGCGGCGAATCCGTGATGAGGGCTGGCTGACTTTGAGAAGAGGAGTCGCATCGGATCACCCTCGTATCCGAAAGTGGGCTGGACACCGATGAAAATGTTGCCAAACTGCTTCCCGTACACGAGAAGGTTCTGGCCATCGGAGTTGAGCGTTCCTGGAGCCTTACCCCAGCTCTCCTCCAAAGCCTTCGCGTAAGGAGTCAGTTGGTAGTACTCTCGGGTGGGCATCTTGTATGCGATGTTCAGATCAGGGCTGCTGAACTTCGCCTCCTTGTCGTGAATCACTTCCTCAATGAGACCCTCCGATGAGTCAGGCAATCCCTCGACGTTGTAGCCGTCTGCCTTGAGCTCCTTCAGAACGCTGTAAATGGATGAGAACACGTTCAGGTAGGCAGCAGTACCGACATTGCCCTTGTCTGGTGGGAAGCTGAAGACGGTGATGGCCAACTTCTTCTCGGCCTTGGACAAGCGCTTAAGGTTGGCCCACTTGATGGCACGCGTGCAGAGCTGATCGACACGGTCATGGAGAGCATGAGACTTTCCTGCAAGTGGACAGCACAGATCAGTATCAAATCAACGGAAAATGACTTGAGGCGGAAGGACGAAAGACGGTGTTCAACGTACCAGTCCGGCTGTCACGCCCAGAGAACACAATCGGCTCCAGACCTCCATCTAACTCAGGAAGAGCAACCTGGAGCGCGACCTGGATGGGGTGCAATCCTAAGGAGCTGCCCAACCACTCTTCGGTAGTTTGGAACACCAAAGGCAGAGCAACCAAGTATGGAACATCAAGCTTCGACAATGCTTCGATGGCCTTGGGGTGATCCTGGCTCGCAGGGCCTCCAACCAACGCGAAACCAGTCAATGAAACCACCGACTGCACCAATGACTTCTTGGTGATGGGGTTGTAGAAAAATCTGTCCACAGGGCCCGAGAAATCTAGACCACCTGCAAGACATCAATCAATCTCCTTCTTGTTAGAATCAAATGGATGATGGGGGAATCAAAAGACAGTGTGCAGAGCTCATATTATTTTGTGCTGAGAGTGTCACCTGCAAAGATGGGCACGACCTTGGCGCCCCTGGCCTCCATCTCCATGATCACGGCAGCGTAATGACCTTCGTCACCGGTCACAATGTGGCTCCGCTGCAAGACAATTCCGACAATCGGGGCGTTGGGGTCCTTCAGGGCGTCATTGGCGTCACGCCTGGTATCGTACCAGTTCAGATACTCCTTGATGTCATCGTACATCTGAGGAGCCATGGGATGCCAAATTCCGGTGTCCAGGAACACAACAGGGTCATCGAACTTCATATTCGCCTTCGACAACGAGGGCACGTAGGCCTGGGAGATCATGACGAGGAAGTTCTCGATGTTCTCCGGTGAGCCTCCGAGCCAGAACTGCAGACTCATCATGAAGTTCCTCGCATCCTGAGCCTTGTCGGTGGGCAAGTACTTCAACACCTTGGGCAGCGTGCGGATGAGCTTCAACATGCCTTCCTCAAAATTGCCCACATTCTCCTTCCTCTTACGCCTCATGAACTGCGCAATGGCACTCTTGGACTGCCCCAATTGCGACATGGAGAATGTACCAAGCTTGTTCAAACGCATGACCTCGGGCATGGAAGGGAACACCACGACCGCGTCCAACCTGTCCCTGTTCGCCTCTACAACATCCTTCACCTTCTGGGCGAGCTCCTCAACGAAAATGAGCGATCCGATAAACACATTGGCATCGGCAACGTCCTTCTTGAAAGTCTCGAAATTGTCCTTGTCACGGAGCTCCTCGACCAGGTAACCCACGACCTCGACGCGGACCTCCTTGCGCGTTCTGTTGATGTTCCTCACAGCCGCGGACAGCGACGATTGATACTGCGCTTCCAGCACCACGTACACCACCTTGACGACGGGCACGCCGGGCCTCGACTCCGGCACGATGCGTCTCACCTCCGGGCGAGTCTGGGTGAACATGCCACCGCCGCCACCACCCATCATCGCCTTCGTGGTGATTCTCTGCGCCTTCCTCACACCCTGGGCAACCGGGGCTGATACCGAAGCTCCATGGAGCTCAGACTACAATGCCAATCAAAAATCCAACATCAAATTCCATCCCCCAATCAATGCAAACACAAACGTATCAGTCCGAAACCTCACCTTGCCGAGCTTGCTGACATCGCTCACTTGCTTAATTCCGTCAAATGTGGGTAACAGACCACCCAAACCAGCTGTCAAAAACAACAAACACCACCCTCGTGTTAACACAATGTGACTCAATCGGAATGCGAAATCTCGGAATGGCTGCATGCACTGACCTCGGCATTGGAGGCGCGCGGCAGGCCGCGTGACAACGGGAGTCACGGCGCAGGACGACGACGTCACGGTGGCCGAGAATGGAGACACGGCCGCCATCTCCACTCACTCCCACAGAGCTACGATTCTCTAAGCAACCCAACACAAAAAACCACACAGAGCACACAAGGGTGGGAGGGGAGAGGGAGGGGGCCCTAGAAGGAGACTGATTGGATTGAAGAGGAGAGGAGAGAGAGTGTTCTAAATTAGTCTGAGAGATGAAGAATGCATGCTTGGAATATAATGGTTTGGAATTGAGCGGAGGTTTGTGGCGATGGATTGCGCACGGGAGGGCGCGTCAGCAGCATTGAATCAGCGCCGGGCTGGGAGCGCGCAGGCCAGTCCTTCCTCCAGACCTCCGCGAACGAGAGAGACGCCCCGCATATGGATTGGGTTCCCTTCCTCCCCATTGGCTGCCGCGCTCTTAGGACCTATGCGCCCTGTCGCCGTGGTGGAATTTGGTGTCATTCCTTCTGTTCCGTTTTCTGTTCCAGTTGGTTAGGGTCTCATCACATCCAGGTAATGGATTCCGTTTTGAAAACTAAAAACGTTTTGAGGTTTAATTATGGGGTTTAATTTTAAGATTCTGGGTTGAAGTAGATTTGGGTCTCTAACTAATCCAGGTTTTCAAACTCAAATCTTAAATTTGAAAAAATAAAAATAATGGAAAAATACCCTCCCAAATAAACACACCGTGTTTTCACTTTTTATCTACCTTGATATGATGAGACCTTCAGTTGATAAGTGAGACTTCAAACTACTACCTTTTTGGCTTGTGAATCCTATCTCTAAGAAAGGATAGAGTTTGAGTTGACATTCTAAAAAGACACATTGATCTTTAGTCTACAACATTTTTTCCGAGAGTTCAACTCATGTGATTTTTAGTTTAGAATATGGCAATCACCTACGACGAGGGTGATATGAAAATAAATCTCTCGCTGAGGAGGGAGGAGCGTGACGAGGAGGGAGATTTATTTTCATATCATCCAAGGAGGCAGTGATTGTCTGTCGTAAACGTTGCCTAATTAACGAGAAATCATTCAGAAATTGAATGAGAAGTGGTTCTGTAGATGAAATTCGTGTAATCCCCGTTTGGGAGGGGAATACCGCGAAAGCAGCGATTACAAGCCATAACCCGCCCACCAAATGAACGGGGATTTTTGCGGCAAGCATGACGCATGTTTTGTGATTGCAAGCAAATCATGAAAAAGAAAAGAAAAAATCAAATTAAAAATAAGCGTCCACTCGTATAATCTTGAGATAAATTTCAAAATCTCTTGATGAAAGGTTCTTTGATCCAAAAAACTTTGATATTAGATTTGGATGATGTTTATATATAAAACAAACTGAAAAATTTCATGGTTTTTGTGGAGTTGTATCTCCTTCATCTACCTTTCAGTTTCAACTTTATTATTTTTTGGATAAATTTCACTTAAGGTTTAGTTTTATTGGTAAATCCTTAGCTCAGTTACGTATTTTGAAGGTTAGGCATGTATTTGAGTGCAAAAGTTAGGCACGAATTTGAGTGCAAAAGTTAGGCATGAATCTGAGTGCAAGAGTTAAAAGTGATAGTTTTTTGATTTGGTGGTTAAGATCTGTGGCCCTCCAACAAAGAAGTTTGTTCAATAGTTAGTGTACTACAAGATCATATGGTTGAGATCTGAATAACTTATCTTTTATTTCCATATATGACAGTTTTTGAAACTGTGTCTTTAACTCAAATTATTCAGGGATGTATAGGGGTAAAAGTTTCTACGACAAAAACAATACCACATTTAGAATTAAATTCATTAAATAATATAGAAATCTAATGGTGAATGAAGGAAATACAACTCCTCAACAATCATGTGTTTCTTAAGTTTTCTCAACATAGAAATAACATTACAAGTCTAATTCCAAAAATACTTCAATACAACAATTATTTTAAAATAAACAAATTTTTGGTGGCTCTTAAGACACTTTTGTATAATACAAATTCATGGAAAATAAAGATTTGATTTGACAAAACAAGCTCCATCTTTTACAACCCTAAAATAAGAGTTGCTTGCACAAATATGAAGGTCAAAAATCCACAAGACCTTGGATTGATCTTTATTTGTACCACTAAAATCAGATTTAATTTGAGTTTGAATGCAATAGATATTGTGAGATATGAAATTCAAGACGAAGAAGTTATGGCTTTGCAAAGTTTCAAAGCTTCATCCAAAATGTCAAATCTTGAGATTGTGGACGTTTGTAAAATAAGCCACTAATGGAGAACTTTAGCATTATCACCAGTCTCTTTGCCATATTTTTAGCAAGCTTGGTGGAACGAGACACTCTTCCTAAAAATGGTTGTAAAAAGCTTGGTGGAAATACCACACTTTTTGTAGTGCTTAGCAAACAAATGAACCATCAATGATGCAAAATATGCCCCTTGCAAAGCTCAAAATTCTAATCATATGCTCAAATTATGAACTTGACACTTGAAATTTATATCTAAATCGAGTAGTTTCACTTGCAAATAAATATGAAGTGCTTCTTGCGTAAAGTGCGATTGAAGAAAAGCTAAAATAGTGCAAAAAAAAGGTAAATAAATGTTAATTTTACAAATTCTTAAGGTTGAAGCCCTTGGGAGTTAAGCAGTGGCGCCAACTTTGATGAAGCACCAATAAAAGGGTGGTATTTCCATATACCAGGGATGACCGGTCGAATCAGGCCGCATGAGGTGTTGTTAAAAGCGGGTTTTTTTTTTTGTAGAGTTGTGGAAAGATCGGATCGCAAAACATGTTTACAAATCCCGAGATATTAAATTTTAAAGAGGGCATACTACTTATGGCCCCCAAATCATCAAAAATTACAATCGACCTAATTTAAATGTAGGAGAAAAACAAGAGGTATATGGTCAAAGTATTTAAGTAAGCATAGCAACGCCGCTAGGGCATACTAGTACGCATAATAACATAGTAATCCCGAATTTGGATATATTGTGCCACTCTCGACATACTCATGGTGTACAGACCACTATTCCTCTACAATAAAATCTAAGATGTGTTACATGCACTAATTAATATGTGACTACCATAACTTTCTACATTGATCAACGAATTTAATAAGTGTGTTCAAGACTTTGCCCCCCTCTAAGCATTATAGGTAGTTGTTCGCTCAATAATTTTCTCTGAAAAGTAAAAAGTCATAGCAAACCCTAATCATATAGGATGGCTACACTCAACATAGGTTTCAGTGCAATGAATATAACTTGAGTTCATTGTAAGGGTTCCCGTACTAAACAATGTGCACATTATGACTCGAAATAAAACACATCAATTGTTCAAAGAAAAGGGGGAATAACAAATAAATTAACTTTAAATTTGTTTTTTTTTTAAAAAAAAAAAAAAACATTAATTAAAAAAAAAAAACTAAAAAAAAAATTTAAAAAAACTCTCCGAAGGTAGTGTTTCTAAAAATCCTTATGAAAAGCTATGGAGCACCAATGAATATTTCAACGTGACAACTTTAAGTTGTGCAATTGCCGCTTGAGGGTGGGAATCTGTAGGGGGACTAGGCTTCATGGACCCCACGATATCCGGTGCGCTTCTTTGCAGCCAATCTGTGAGCTGCATTGTATCCTCTTTATATCATTCCCTAACATTTTTGCATTCTTGGATGTCGTCTTTGTGGGCCCACTTCTCTTTCCCATATTCCCCAATTGTTCTCTCTTTAGGGAAAGTGAGAGAAAGAATCACTGCAATTGGATGATAAATTGAACTCCAAATGGATGTGTTGGGATCAAATCATTACACCATATGAATCTTAGGATGATCTAAACCCTTGAATGCCCATGGGGATCAAAATTGGATCACAACATTTTTGGATTTGGGCATCATGAATGAACCAATCAATGATGAGCTTGCAACCTCCTACAAGGTTATGTACAGCCCTAACCTACCTACCACAATTCTTTCAAAGCACAAAATCACTCATACAGGTTGTGATGTTTTGAAATGTAAAATTTCACTTTCTCAGTGCATCACAAGAAGGTGACTAATTTGAGATCAAGATATAAGAGAAAAGTTGAGTACAGTAGAGGTAGAGATCAGATTCTATTGGAAAAGAGCCCCTCAGGCTTGCTTGGGTGTTCAAGGGCTAAAATATTAGAGAGTAGTGGTGTGGTACCTGTAAGGCTTTTGTTACCTTGAGGTTGCGAGTTTGATCCCTCGATGTGAAATATTAGGTAGAAGGAGTTTACTTCTGTTTTTGTAACTTGTTGATAATATGATTTTCTTTGGAACCGATTACACAATTACCACGCGTCTCAAATTCCTCATTTTGAAAATCAGTAAAATATAATCTCAATTCGAAAATGTCATTCTAGAGCATTGGCAGACTTTTTATTTTTCCTAGCTTATGATCAATAAAAAGTTAGACTCTAGGAGTAACTTCATGCATAATAAAGTGTAGGCCTTTTCAAAATTACTATCTACTTGCTTATTAATGTTTACAAACATGTCATCACTCTCCAAACAAATTCAAGAAATCAGTCCTAAAAAGAAGGAGAAGAAGAACACAAGACCCGTAAGGGTTGGCGTGAATAAAGTGTCTGTTCGACCTACCCTTGATGATATGCCCACAGTCCTAAAAACCCTTACCATACATTAGTAGACTACGCTCACGAGGTTCCTAGAACATGATACAAAGTATAGTTTAGCAAAGAAAATTACAAAGATACTCAAATACTTATATTTTACATAGAACAAGTAGAGAAGTCATCTTCCTCATGTCATGTTGAGATTGCTTGATTCAACTAAAGAAAACTTAGCTAACTAGGGTTTTGAATCATCATCCAACCCAACCTTGAAACTTGATGTCTAAAAGAAGAAGAAGGCCACCACCCTCCTATTATCATGTCCACCCAAAATAGGGGGAATGAATTTACGCGCTTATGATTTGAGGAGAAAAATGTGGCCCCACCACGGCCACACATTCCATTGGGTGAGGGAAAATATCTGAGGGCCCCATATGTGGCAGCTTCAGCCTCTCTCCTTTCCCGGCTCATGTCCTTTCCTTTTCTTTTCTTTTGCATGTCATCCATCATGTACCCTGGCCCCCCTCTGTCTCTCAGCATGTCTCATAATCAAATGGGACATGCGCATTCACACCTGCAGTTTAAAAGAGGCTCCCCCACTCATCACTCCACTGTTCCTGATTTCATTGCCATTCTCAGCCACCCAGCCAGGAGTCTTCAGGTGCACCACCGGAGAATGTACTCAATTGTTGTGGAATGTTCTTACAGCAAGTAACTAAATAAAATGCCCACGGGATATAACAACCTAGTAGCAAGTAACAATTACTTCATATAAAAGAGGTATTGAATTTATGCATTTTCTAGAGCTGTGCCTTGATTTTAGACATGAAACTATGTAAATGATACTCAATTAGCGTAATGTTCACCCGAGTAGGAGTTCGTAGTCTCACCATTGGTATGATGACCTATAAGGGAGAGTGCTCAATAATGGCTCAAATTTCGAGGTGAAGTAACTAGTGTAAGCAATCTTTGTGCATGGGGAAATGTGCATGGAAGGATAGTCAAAGTGGATTCATGAATTCTAGACTTTTGTACAGTTTGTTGTGACTTTTTGAAGGCAGTCTCGTAGGTGTTTATGAAATGGTGTCCTAGTTTTGCACCCTGCAATGTTTGCCGTGAAAACATGTTATTGTTGAGTGAAGAAAGCTATTATGTAACTCTATATGAAGAAACCTAGTGCAACTCCATTATTGGTACGGCTCCACGTTTGAGCACACATCCAAGGATAGTTTGGACAAACACTCTATTCACATCAACCTCAAGTAGGTTTGTTGGAGTGATTCTTCTTCTAAGTCAGTGTATGAAGTTCCACAATCTCTTCTTGTATTGCATCCGTCGCTAATGCACGAGTTTCATTGTTTCCCTGTCGATGATATAGTTACAGTTATATCCCCGAGTGTAGATTTTGGCTGTGAGGATTCACTGGCTGATGGGGGAAGAGGGCGGGCGGACGGCATGCAAGGAGGTGGTTGACAGCAATGACAGCGTGTAAGTTAACGCTACTCGATCAATGCAAAGGAGGTGAAGGGAAACAGCTTTGCAGGATTGGTGCACAACAACACGAGCGCCTGACAAATAGGAGACCATCGCTGAGTGAGTTGTGGCCACGAGCTCCCCGGCCTTCCATTCATTGTGCACCTTCAGTTCACATTGCTGCAGTATTGACCTACTCTACTCTACTACAGGAGACTACAATCCAGAAAACTCCCCGGGCAGTGATCGTGATATTTTTTCCTTGCTTTACCTGGTTACTGGTTCCCCCGGTTGCCAGTCGCCATGGAACACCCGGTACATCAGGTTCAGAAGAAAGTGACAACACCCCTTGTTTGATTGAGAGGGTAAACTTTCTTTGGAGTTAAAATTGGAATTAGCCCCTCAAAGTGAGCAACCTAAATACAGCCAAATTAGGTATTAGATCCTATGGGCTTGTTAAAAATGGAATGTGTCCATAGGATGTGTACATGAACATGTGCACCAAGTCTTAGGTTCAAATTCCTCATCACTTATGAAATAGTGACGTTATGAAAAGAAAGTTCTTTTTCATGTTGTAGAATGGCAAAATAAAGTTTTGGGGGCCAAAAAAACCATTTTTGAAAAGAAGTTTGACATGAGGCTCCTTTAATTCTTGTTCCTAGGTGAGTAAGGAATATGTCTATGTAATTCCTACCCTCATGGGATCTATAAAACTTGAAGAAATGCTTGATTTTTCACTTGGAGGTATGCTGAAACTCAAATACAAAGGCCCAATTTCAACAATTAAGAAGGCATGTGAAACATTATTGGATTGAAAATCCAGACGTTGAGATCATGCCTTACTATTTTTTCTACATGTTGAGAGACAAAATGTGAGAAAAAGTAAAATCTCACATTTTGGGGAATTTCAGAAGTTGTTGCGTTTTGATCAATTTTGGGCAGATATTTGAAAATAAATGAGCATATACCGCAGTTTGGGCAATTGTGGGCAGATTCTAAACAATGTTTTCAGACTTTGAACGTGAGCATCTCCTAAAGTATGAGGGTCTTTGGAGCTTAAGATGACTTTTTGGAAAGCTATGGACAAACTCTACCACTTGCAAAAGGTTTCAACTTTATGTGATCTAAAAATAGTAAGTCAGAGGTTGATTAAAATTCAATCGAACCAATTTGGACCTCACTCACCTTCGAATGATTTAACCTAGAATTTTCAAACCCAAATTCTAAAACCTAAAAACTATATCTTAAAAGTAAACCCCGAAATTACTTTTAAATACAAAATCCACTTACGTCGATGTGATGAGACGTAGCCCACGGCCAAGCCCACACTTGCGCATTTGTGGTTTGAGTATACAAGCCACTTCCTGTATACCAACCATTTTTTTTTTTTTTACTTTACAATGGAGCTTGTTTATTTATTGGTTCAATATACAACAAGTGACTTGTATACTTAGATCACATATGTACTAATGCCATTGCTATACATCTTGTGCATGTATCACTTACTTTGATCATTGAAGGAGAGAAACCTATGTTCTCCCTTATATTCGCCACTTTCATTGCAAGGTGAATATTTACATCTTGATATGTACTTTGAGAATCTAGTAGCGAAATTGTACATGTTGATGTTAACAAAATCTCAAATGATTCACCATTTGTGAGATCATGATATTGAAAGTTTGTTGCAAAGCTTACATGGTTGTCTCATGATTACTTAATACATCTTTGTTGATATGCAATTTTTTATTTGTATGTTTTTTTTATTTTCTTTTCTCGGAAGTAACACGAAGTGCTTCACTCAATAAGTGATCATAAATTACAAACAATAGGATGATTGCATAAATGGTGCAAAAAACCAAAACACGACATTTATTTTGGAACAACTTTTGGAATCCAAATTAGACACTTGTTTTAAATCCATTGTTGTAGTTTAACTTGCTTTCTTACGGTTGGATTCCAATTTGAATGAAGTTTTTACAGTAGAAACCTTACTTCCTTCCGAGATGCGAGGAAGTTATGGCATTTGTGCAAGGGGTCTATTATTGCACTTTTTTTTTTTTTTTTTTTTTTTTTTTTTTTAAATTTGGGGTAATATTTGGCCATTATATGCGCAAAGAAAATTTTCCCATGGTCTTTTTTTGGTTTGACAGAGTTAACGAGATGAATGTAAATAGCTTTCTGGTTGGTGATTTTTTTATTACAATGGCCTTGTTAGTATCATTTACATTGTAAATTAAAAATTACAAAATTTTGTGGTCTTTTTGGGTACTAATACGTTACAATCGAACAATCTATGAGACCTTAGGGCTCAATATTTGACCCATGACCTACAATATGTCTTTTACAAGATTGTATGGTTAAAATTTGAATGACTTACCTTTCTTTTCATCTATGACGCTTCTCTAAAGATGTGTTTTTTGGCTAAAAACATGCTAGGGCGGTTAGGAGTTAAGGGGTATCGGAACCACCTTTTGAAATGGTGAGTTTGCTTCCTAAAAAAGTGTTCTACAGGATCTTGATTCTTGGACCTTGTATATAGTAGTAGATATCGATTTGATTCAAAGTTCGGGCAATATAATTTCAAAGAAAAATGATGTATTGTCTCACAAATCTTGACCCTAGTGGAAACATGGTCCTTGTACACCCCACGAGTACACACATAGTGGCACACTACACCCACACTACACCTGAGCTTGGTTGCAGTGTGCCACTAGGAGTGAACTCATGGTGATGGTTGTGAGGCCCCTGGGGTGGCACCAAGATTTGTCTTGTGACCAATGAGGTAAAGTCATTACGAATAGACGCTCTATTCTTCGATTGTGAGGGTTGGAGTTCTTTTATATATATATATATATATATATATATATATATATATATGATGGTTGTGAGTAATGAGAGACATCTGATAAGAATTTTTATAAATTGAAACAACTGTATCTTGAACCCCAATCTTATTTAAATGCTGGAATTCCGCATAAATGGCAGATTTGGGTGCTCAGAAAAATAATAAAATGAAATTTAAAAAAAAAAAAAAATGGAAAAAAAACTATTGTAAAAATGTGAAATTTGCCCAAAATTGAAAGAACAAGGTGTCAATTTCTGAGGTTTAAGGTAGTATTACAGGGAATAATGATGAAGGTTTTGGGAGAGGTGTGATATTATAGAGAGCAACAAAGATGTAACAAAAACTGAGTACAAATAATTATACAAAAATACTAGTAGAAAATAGTGTCGAAAATGGTGTCCTCAATTACGTGTCTAGAATTACATAGAACCACTCATTTCTTCCTACAGCGTTGTATCCTCAAATCAATTAACACAGCTACCAAAATTATGTAATTTTGTTTACAACATAGAAGACCAACCTAAGCTAGTATTGAATTAGTAGAAAATTCATTGAAAATTGACAAGTGTAATAATTGATTGAAGGACACAAAATTATAGGAAAAGAAAAGCGATTCTATGTAATTCTGGACATGTAATTACATACAAAAGTTGGACACCATTTTCTACTAGTAAAAGTCACCATTTGCGGGTAACAAATGCAAGTTCTGGTGTGACGTAATGGAACTAACTTGGAATTCTGTCATTTAAGAGGAATTCCCGCTTACAATAGTAGAAAAGAGCACGTCAAATAATTTCCCAAATATGGCCTCATTCGTCTTATGAAGGGTTAATCAGCCACTTTGCCATTTAGTAGGGCAACTGAAAGCAATTGAATGTCAATGCAAGCACACCGGTTGATAACTTAATTCTACACTCATTCATTCATGAAGTTTAGTCATAAGCGGAACAGATTGAGAAACATTGAAATCACTAGTAGAAAAGTGTCGTAAATATACCAGGCAATATACCAGGGAGGGGCACACCCCATGTGGTGTACTTACGACATTTTTCTACTCGTGAATGTTTCGTTTGAAAAGAAATTCCTAGTGGGCAGGGCTCACAAAACGGCTCCAAGTAGGACTGTTGCTGCAAGTGAAGACTCATCTTCCTGTCCACTTCAGAGTATTCATACCAGCTGACTTGCAATTCCAAATGCTGTTACAGCTAGCTCTTTACTCCAGCTTTCACTGATGATTTTGTTCTTTGAATCGAATGCCGAATAACTGATGCTGACAATGTATAAATCGAAATTGCTGTTTGCTGGTACTGGGGTGTGGTTTAATTGTGCACAAGAAGCTTACATGTCGAGAATCATGACAAGTTGACTTGATCAAGATGACTTTACTGTTCCATCAATGCATGCTACATTACAGTACTGTAGTTCCCTTTGATCGACGAGGCATTTGCAAAGCGATCGAAGCACGGCTTAATGGTGGAGTGCGTTACGCTACTTGAGTGGTTTTTAGCGATTCACCTCTGCTACGTTTAGGTTCATATTTCATTCGTTTGATCATCGAGGGTGGCTATCGGGAGGGAAGCAGGCTGGAATTGGTGGATCTTTAGGGTTTCGATTTACCGACAGCGTTGATCGGAGGTTTATGTAGGTCACCATCCTCCCTAGTCATATACTGTGTACAATTTTCCTCAGGAAACCCGTCCAATTTGTGGATCCATTGCCTGGAGCGATCGCAAATGATTACGAGTGTTGCTAGAGTATTAGGGCTGCATGCTCACGGAACCTCGTTAGCCCATTTTTTATCTTGAGGAAAACCCCAGCAGTTTCTAAAACATTGTATCCGAACTAGCAAACATCATTAGAACCACTAGACTGAAATCTTTGAAGTGTTCAGAAGCCTCGTGTTGGTTTAGTTTGATGTTGAGTATTTTTGTCGGTAGAATCTCCTTCACCCGCGCTTGTTGAACTGGTTTTCTGACTTGGTGGCGCTTCTAACTCAAGGCGATCATCTCTAGAGTTATACCTGTATGTGTTATTCACATCCTTGCACTCCTTCAAAATTCCTGTTTCTTCCATATTCATTCTCCACTTCTGGGCAAAGTCCTCTGGCTTGCAGCTAAGGTAGGTCAGTCTGTGATGAAAGGGTTTGAGATTTCCATATGAAATTACTCTAGTAGGATGGCTCCCGATCTAGCAATCATCAGATGTTTTCGGTGTATTTTTGCAGTGGCAATCTTTCTGCAAGCTGACGCAATATCAAGACATTATCAACCTTGTTTTCTACTACAGAGGCGGCCATAATCTAGGCATGTGATAGTTTGGCTGTCGGCACTCTCTGAAGCCCAAGGCCTTCTCACTTTCCCGGAACGATTTGGTCGCTTTGCATTTGTTGCTGAGAGCATTTTTGGACCATATATGTAGAGTAGTGTGCTCGAGAAAAGTAAATCTTTGGACGTGTGTAAAATCCATCGAAGGCCGTCATGGCAGAGCATGAAATAGAGCCAACAGCCAAAAGGCGGTATGTTTATTTATTTTTGATGACGACAGAGCTCATGCACAGTTGCTGATGCAGTTCATATGTACTCTAGTCCTTTGATATCCAAGTGTTCGCAGTTGGTGGGCCGAGATTTGTATTGCTAAAATGTCAAGTCACTAGCTGCTGAAGATTGTGATTCTTACATGTGATTCTTCGATTAGTAATGTGTGGTGTTGATTTGTGCAGACGACTTCCTCAGCCCCTTCCCAAGCACATCATATTTTTAAGTCACAGCGGGAAAGAGAAAGCATTTGCTGAACAACTGTGCGAGGATTTAAATGGGATGAATCATTATCCTTTTTTCGATCAAGATACAGACAGTTTACCAAAGGGAGAGAGCTTTCCTTCTTTGATTTTCTCAGCTGCAGAACAGTGCTTGTTGGCAGTGGTCTTGCTGTCAAAAGGATATTTGAGTTCGAAATGGCCCATGCTGGAGCTGAGCACCTTCGTGAAGTCCAAGAAGGGGAAAAATCCAAATCTGAAACTGTTCCCCCTCTTCTATAAGCTGTCGCCGAGTGACCTCTCTGCCGAACAAGTGGAGACGAAGTGGAAGGAGTTCTGGAAGAAGTTGGTGGAGGAGGATAAAGTATCGGCCGAGGAGATTGCCTCATGGAGTGATGCTGTGCGAGAGTTGCGGGTGTGTAACGGCATGGAGTTTAGCAAGTATGGGACTTCGGAAGTAAAGTACAGGGCAGCCGTTGTGGAGGAGATCTGTAACAACGTGCCTCCAATGATGAAGTATAAGACTGACGACATTCGAGGATATGAACGCCTTTGTGAGGTATGTTGGAGGCGATTACTGAACAGAATAGTATTTGTAACTTGAAGATCTTAAAATGATAGCACTTGAAGCTTTGAACGCCTTTAAGCTTGGTGTATGTTGGATCTCTTACAGATAACGTCAAGGATGTTCGAGGAGGGAACATCTGAGGAGATCACTTGTAGGGAAGGATGTTGGTATCTAGGATTATATGGGCTTGGTGGGGTGGGGAAATCTACCCTTTGTAAAGCTATGTGCAGTTATTTCCAAGAGATGTATGGAATGAGGGTATGTCATGTAGAGCTGCCAAGCAATGCAGAGGAGCTGTCAAGCGCTGCAAGAAAGGATCAATTTTCAAGATTAAAATCTGTAATACAAGAGTTGGCTAGATCTGGCAAAAGGATTATAGACAACATCCACTCAGAATCTCAGGTTTGAACTTTCAGATCTACTCATGGTCTTTGAATGAATTGCACTATGCGGAGGATAATTAAACGGGTGATACATGTTATGATACATGATTCCTGATGGAAGGAGAGCTAATCTGCTATATGAATTTGGTTGTTTGTTGTATAGGGACTGGAATGGTTACAAAATCGATTGAGAAGCCATCCACCAGTATTCCTTGCCGTGGATAATGTTGGAGACTCTGAGAGCTCCCGAGATGAAGCACGAGGATTAGTGAAGACTATACTTGCAAGTGGTAGTAAGGTGATGGTTACATCGAGGAGTCGAGCGATTTTGGAATCCATATTTTGTGAGGAAAAGTATTGTAAGCCCATATCAAGGTTGGAAGCACATGAAGCGAGAGAGCTATTTCTCTCAGTGGCTGCTCCAAAGAAATTATCATGCCTGCTACAATCATCCGAGGAGAAGATTGTAGAAGCGTGTCTTACACAATGTCTATTTGCAGAAGATGGGTATGTCATGCAACAATACCATCCTCTTATCCTAAGGGCACTAGGGAGCTACTTCCATGACGTGGGTGAAGATAATATCATGAATTGGCGAGAACATATATTGGTTGAGAACAAATTACAAGGATTAAGAGAATCCAAGCATGTAAAAGATATTTTGGGTTTGAACTACTCTTCATTGGATGACTCGACAAAATTGATATTTTTGGATGTGGCATTGTTGATGAATGGAAATGGTAGAAAGCTCATTGAGGGAGTAAGTTTTAGGGAGACATCAAATAATCACAAGTGGCGCATATCTTTTATTGCCACATTGCATGGATTATCTCGACTTTCTGTGGAAAAGAAGGTTAGTAACTTACAACCTTTTTTGGATGTTTGACATTCTTGTGGGTGTCCAAGAGGGTGTGTTTCTTGTTATTTGATTTTGAAAAGTTTGAAGCATAGAAATGGTTAGTAGAATTTGATAGTTTCATGATGCTATTTTTGGGCAGGTGAAGGAATTACAACGGAAATCTCTAATTTACGAGTCAAGTCGAACTTTGGGAATGCATGACCTGTATATAGAGTTTGCCAAGTTATTGGTGAAGGAAGGTTGTAAAGAAAGAGAGTGGTGGGTAAGTTTGAAAAAATGGGCAACAGGAATCAACATTGGATTGGCGAGGAGATTGCACTTTGAGGGGGACCTGTGGAAACAGCAGAAGATTTTCTGTAATTTTCAGCAACTACAACAATGTCGGAGATTAGAGTGCCTTGTGTTGATTTGTTGCCATGCCCCAGAAAATTCTAGTTTTGATTTGGGGCGCTTGAAGAGCCTTCGTGTATTGATCTTACGTAATGTAGCAGGCATGGTGGAGATTGTGTGTAATTGTGAAGAAGAAGGTGATGAAACGAATCTTCAAGAACTTCAAATTGTATCCATATATGGAGGTGCGCTAGTGCGGATTCCGTTTATAACACATTGTTATAATCTCAAGTCTCTAAAGTTAGAGTACGTGGGAAAGCAGGTGGTTGATTATATCTATTCTCCAGAAACCAACATATTTGAGAAATTGAAGGCATTAAAAGATTTACATCTTATGTACTCCAATTGGACATGGCATGTGCATTCGGAAGAAATTCTGAGGAATGCATCGAGTCTGCAATCCCTATCCCTCAAGAAAGTGGAATTGCATTTGGATACCTGGTTAGCATATTCCGAAAGTATGGGGTTGGAAGTGCATGTGGATAGCTCACCATTTTGGCAAGCTACTAGGATACTTGATGTAAGCGGACTTGGGCGCTTGACTTCTTTTGTCTGCCCTCTCTCTTTGTATGACCCAGTTAGGCTTTGAACACCTATCTCCGTATTGCTCCCAAGTTTTGGGGTTCAAAGGAGTAGACCGACTATCCCATCTGACTACGTTGGACTTACAAGGTTATTTCAACCTTTGCGTATTGCCAAACCTTGACATACTGCCCAATTTACGAGAGATTTGTATACGCAAATGTTGTTTTCTTGAAGATAATATGCATTTTTTGAAGAGATATCAAGAATTCAAAAAACATCACATCTACTACAAGGTATGCATGATGACATATCCACATTGTGAATGCCTTTAGTTATTAAAGTAAAAAAAGCATTGTTGGTTACTCTTAAAACTTGAGATTGGAATAATTGGAGATATTTTTCATGTATTACTAAACAATTGACTTTATCCCTTAGCTTAATGTTGGTTACTTTGAAATGTGAAGTCATGTGTCAAGTGGTAAGGTTGAGTTGTTATACTAGTTATTTCTTCTATCCAAGATATATGTTTCTTAGAGAGCTCATTAAACAAAAAATGTTAAATAAATAAGTATGTAATATTTAGAGTTTTCTAATACAAGTACTTTCATTGATAAATATTCATTGAAGTATTGTTCATGTTTGGATGACAAATCTTGAAATGTCTAGAATTGTACTAATAAAGTAAAGCCTTGCAAACCAGAACAAAAAGAGCATGAGCCTTTAAAACCCTTGAATGTGTTGTGTGAGAGATTGCATGAAAGGCTTGAGAGTGAGTGTTGTATAAGAGATTGCAGATGATAAATATGTGAAGATTGTGCAGGGCAATGACGGCCATCGACCTTTTTGCAACCGACCAAGGTGCAAAGTTTGTGCAAATCGCCAGGAGAGATTAAGAGGAACATGTCAATTGGAGCATTGTGGCATTTGTGCTATGTAAAGACATTAAAGACTAAGAATGTAGTACAAAGTTCCCTAGATGTTTTATATGCCTAAGCATGCGCGGTGCCTGCTTATCATGGCTCAAATAATCTGACAATGATACTATGATAGAGGTTCTAAACTTTGCAAATTATCTCATGATAATGCCATTTTAAGAGTCAAAGCTTCAATTGAATACATATTGATTTTCTCATAAATGAAACATTCATGTTTCAAATTTATTACTTAGTACAAGGTTAGATGTCTACCATGTTATGGAAAAATTGCAATTTAGGAAAGTTAAGCTTTCACCTATAGTGCTTTGAGGTGAAAGATCTTCATCAATTTAATTGGTGAAGAGCAGATTATTGGAAATGAGAACTCGTTCTTGACGGTTGTCGAATGAAACCAACTGATTTCTTGTACGTTCTAAAAGACAGAGAATGAGTGCAATGGGTTGACAAGCTTAACGAACTTGCTTGTATTTCTCCCTAACTACCATTTCCAATGTGGTGAGTGAAACCTCTTTTGGAACACTCTTGTACGATTTGATTGGGGCAACATGTTTTGTAAGCTTGGAGGAGTGCACATTGGTGGAAATGCAAGTTTGGTTATATTGCAATCTAAAATGTTGAAGGAAAGGATTTAAAGTTGTAAGGTAAAAAGTGAACTACCTGTGTATACAGTGGTGCTTGGATTAGATAAACGTTTTCGGACAGACAAAAACGTTGATCTTATCCAAGCGTTGACCATAACGAAACAATGCCTCTTTGCATAATAAAGGGACAGGGACAGCATTCTTGACTAGACGTTGATCTTAACGAGGTTGATCTTATCTAGGTACCACTGTATGAAAGCCATGTGTGTGCCATGTGCGGTATATCTGGATCCATGAGATTTGTGGATCAATATTTATTGATCATAGATTTTAGGAAACAATGCAATTCTATGTTGACATGGTATCATTAAGTGGTTGTAAGATTATTTATAAATCTAAATAACTACTCTTGGACTAGGAGCGGTCTAAAAGCATCACATTGGGGGCTCTCCCATTACTATTTGAATACAAAAGTGAACTAAATTGGTTAAATTTTTCTACCATCGGCCTTCTCACAAAGCCTAATCCGCTTTCGCTCGCTGCTACTTAGTCTCAGTTGACTACCTTTCCTTTAGCTACTTAGATTTTTCAGTTCGCTAAGTTTTGAAAGTCCAAAACATACAACACACTTATGGGCCGTCAAGAATTGAGGAGAATTATATTCTACCTATTCTAATGACAATGGCGAGATCTAACACGTTTACATTTTTCTGCGACCTGCGAAGAGAGCTGCATTCACTGGATCTTTTGGAAAAAGGTTAAAAATTTATGTTACAATTTTTAGCTCCATTTTATTCCAATCTGAGTGGTCTTATTGTGTGTACTTTGTTAGGAAGCATTATTCTTTTTGTTATCCCTGATCCCAAAATTCGAATGATACGAAGTATTGGTTTGTGCACCTCTTCTATTACTTGTCTATATTCCCTTCTCTATCAGATACAATTCGATAATTCTACACCCAAATTTCAATTTGTAGAAACCATTCGATGGCTTCCTGACATTACATTATATATCAATTACATAGTATACTCAATTCTATACAATCAATAAAGAGATTATACGCAACCTACCTTTGTTGATGCTTTATGCTTTATGCTCACCTAAAAAATTTCTTTCCCAATTTGTGTTTGGTAGGTAGCTTTATTGAATATTGTAATATTAAAATAAGTGGTATTTTTGACTTTGTAATTCAAAGACACATCAAGTTTAAAAGTAATTTTGCTCAAAATCAACTACTTGATATTTCTAAGTGCCATTATTCCTGTAAATGCTTGGATTTTCCAATGTGTGCGGTAAAATAACAAGAATCTATTTGTGAGCATTTTATACAAGTACTCTATAAAACCTTGTAGTTATAGATTCTTGATTCACCTTTTGAAAAATCTAAGATAAGTTCATTGACTTGCAAGTTCATTCATATAGAAAAGTTGAAGCTGTTGAGGCTATACCCTTGTGCATTTAGGGGTTAAGATATTGGAAGTGCATTGTCCTTTTACATCAATCTCTACCATTCTTTGGTACTAAAATTATGCACTACACAGCATTCATGTTGTCTCTCAATTTCAAAAACATTCTTCATCTGTTAAAGTCAATGTCTAAAAGGTGTTGGTCGTACCTTCTGGTTGTCAAAATAACATTCACTCTCTTTTCTAAAGACACATCAAGTTTGCCAATGTGTAAGTAGATTTCTATTTTACGGTTAGATGAACAAAATTATGTTGTACATTTTTTTAATCATTCCATGATAGTAGGTTAAATATTATTAAGTAGTGTAGAATACTCAAAGCACAAACCACAACACTAAATGTGAATAATGGACTTTTTCACAACATTGAAACCCTAATCAATAGTATCTATTGACTTCGGCAAACTTTGGAAAATCCAAATACGAATTTACTGACATTGAAGTTTATCAATTTCACCCTAAGCTTTTATTAAATGAGTTCCAAAAGATCTTCTAGTTCAGCTCATCCTTGTTAACTTTCTAATTTTCTCAATAATTTTGTCCAATTAATTGCTTCTTTCAAAAACTTGCATATTAATTTATGAAGATTACAATAATAAAAGAGAAACTTAAACTTGTGAAATTACATATTATATTAATAAAAATTACATGAGTAAAAGACAAACTTTTACTTATAGATTTTCCTCTCAATGTTTCCGAGAAAAGTGCAACATAGGCACCCAGAACACGATGAAGCACAACTAATTGGTAACCATGACAAGCTGTATTGTTTCATGAAAAGCACAACCACAACATAGTACAAGGCGAATACCTTCAAATTACTAATATACTATTAAAAAACTAATATATCCCCTCAGTATCATGACTTTATCAACCTCACATGACAAGATATTTAACATACAGTGGTGAAAAGTGAATCCTTGATACAACACAATCTGAACATTGCACTAAATACCATCATCAGTATAATATTTACATTTGAGGGAAACTAAACAACTAAAGATCCAAACATATACAACAGATACGTTCTCCTGCATATCCAACATACAAACCACACCCTACCCAAGTACCACTCAAATGGAGTGATCCTAAATAAGAGTCACAAGATCTTGATGAAAATGCACCTCAATGGATTTACAGCTATATACCAAAACCTCAACTTGATACTCAATCTCATGTAATTCATTTTCAAAACCATTCGCTACGGAAGCTCTAGGAACATGAAGACCTAAAAACCTCTGGAAAATGCAAGCGTTTTATCGTCTATTCATGTAGCTATGGAGGAATATGTCGTACTCGGCAGTGATCCTCGACATGCTGAAGCTCCGATCGACGTCTGCCAGAACATGAGCAATTATATCAATAACGTACTGATTGAGACCGAGACGTCTTCCGATGCATGTGCGAAAAGGTCAATGCAAACGAATCAGTACAATCTGGATTGATTGTTGAGTATTGCTAATTGCTTTGCAAGAGCAGAGATTAGATGGAGATATGTATGAGTATGTACCTGTGGATGCACAAAACAACAAAAAAAAGAAACTGTCTCCGCCATCGATCGCTCCCGATCCACCCTTCGACGGCGCGCTGCCTGAGTCTCTGAGTCTCTCTCAAGCGCGCCTTGCGCGGCAGCAATGGCTTCGAGATATCGATCTTTCTCCGTCAGGACAAGTAAAAGTCTCTGTGTGTACACGAGTCGGAGTACGAAATTCTCCAAGAATTCGTTGCTACGGAGGACAAGCCAGTTGACGAGCGATACGGCTGCTAATGCTCAACCGACAAGCTTGCCATTGCAAAATTGCCATGATCATATTTACACACCTCTGAATCATCCTCCTGAAGATCCTCCGCATGCTCCTCCTAGGAGTTGGTTGTCGTCCTCTATATATCCTCGTCTCGACCGGGTCCTTGGATTCCAAGACCTCCACCCATTTTCTCATTATTGTATCGAAATCTAGATTGCCTTCTTCTACCCACCAAGCATGTGTGTCAAGTCTGTTGAAAAACAAGGAGACTGGAAAGGTTATCAAGCATGCACGATAAACTGTTTTCATTTGAATGTTCATGAATATTGATTCTCATACCACGTTTATGTATCTTGTACAGTATGACCAATCAATCACGTGTAGTGCCGAACAATTTATAGAGTAACAAATGGCTTGATCATTTTCAAATTACAGAACTTTCTTAGTTTTCGATGTGCTCACTAACCCCATTCTTGATTTGAGAAATTTACATAAAAATTTGTAGCATTATATTTGTTAAAATACGGCCTTTTTTAATCATCAACCTTGTTTGAGAATCCACCCTATTCATTCCCAAAGTTCAAGCATTTCTTTAGGTTTTATAGGTTGCATGAGGGTAAAAATTGCATAGACATGTTTCCAACTCACTTAAGAACAAGAGATTGGAGAGCCACACTTCAAATTTACTCATAAAATTGGTACTTTGGGCTCACAAAATACATCAAACCCATTTTGCAATAAGGGAAAAAATACTTATTTTTTCAACTTTAATTGTTACAATCTCACAATTGGTAAGGAGTTTGAAACTGTGTTTTGATACACACATAGAACCTTGACAAGTTAGGTACAAGATCTTATGCTTACATACTTGAGATTACTTCAGAAGTTGAAAATATTCATCTTGCATTGTAAGAAGGTGGTCTTGAGGACTTTTAGCGGTTTTGAGGGCTATCGACTTTAGGGGTTAATAAAAGTGCAAATTTTAGTTTGAGTAATTTGTAGTGGAGTAGTCCACACCTTGAAATTACTTGATGTATGGTTAGAAAAAGTGGAAGATAAGACCAAGTAGAATCATTATTATTAGGCTCTCGTGCAATTCGTTATGAATTTTTGAAGCTTCAGTAAAGTAGTGCCCTGAAGTAAGACCCTAAAATATTCATCATCAATACATGGAGAACTGGACTTGGAAAGTGTTGTGTACCTTTGGTTTGGTAGGTCTAGTAAGTCATCATTGATACAGTTCGAATTTTGAGTATTCGCCCTTAATTAGCGTCTTCTCACATCACGATGACCTCGTGACTCGTGACGGATTCTACATGCTAAACAACAATTTGTACTTTCTGGTTGATAAGAAGGACAACCTGTCCGATATTCTTTTGTGTGGTTGCAAATGTCACAATGCAACTCCAATTGACATGGTCCATGCAATCTCATGTGACGTTGAGTGCAAAGACCGCAAGACACCTCATTGCAAAATGGTTGATGGCACTGCACAAATTCAAAACACTTAGAAGATTAATTGTGCAATCTCACATACAATACTCTCAAGGACTTTTAAGTCTCATGCTTACTTGATTTTGATTTGCATAACTGATTTTATTTTGATATGCATAGCTTATTTTGAGATTTGTATATATACATATATCTTTTTTGCCCAAGAACCCTCAAAAATATAAATATTACCCGGGTTTATTTGTAGGGTCAATTATAGCATTGTCCACATGCTTGTATGTAGGAATAAATTGCATGTGACGGTCAACAAGTAAAGCCTTTCCTACCCCCAAATTTTTTTTTTCTTACAACAAACTAAAGGACTAAAATCCTCCCTTTAGGATTGTAAATAATAATACGAGGCAAAAAATACCATGAATTGGAACATTAGGTAAAGATAGGGAGTATTTAATTTATTTTGGTCATCAAAATATTTCCTACACTAATATTCCTTCACTGCACGTGATGTACCAAGCCTCCTATAAAGTCACCCCCAAAGTAAATCAAAGACACATACCTCATGGTAAGTGTGATGCTTAATCTCTTGGTGATTCTTGAAAAGTTGTCTTGCTTGATCTTTTGGTAATTCTCCAAGTCCACAACATCCATTGATACAAATCTCTTGAAAATTGGGCAATATGGCAAGGTTTGGTAGTGTTGAAAGCCTTCGACATCCTTCGAGGTCTAATGTAGTCAATCGAGATAAATGATCTATGCCTTCAAACTTCCAAACACTAGAGCAATTCAACTCCAATGTGGTTAATGTAGATAGTTGTTCCAACCCCTTTATCTCAAACTTCAAAGGTAAACGAAGTGAAAGGGCTTGCAAAGAAGGTAAGCATCCAAGTGCACTTGTGTCAAATATTCTATCACGTGCACTTGTGAAACCGAGGAAACTCATATGAATAAGCAAATGCTTGAGGGAGTGCAGACGTGAAACACTTTTACACAAAGACCCCAATGAGCGGTCCAAGAAGTAACGAAGATGTAGGTGTTCCAAAGTCATAGGCATCTCTAGTAGTTCTGATTCGATAGAATCAGCTAAACTTTCCTCTCTCACCTCTACGGATAGTGACTTGAGATTACAACAATTTGTCACAAACGGAATGCTCTTCAAATTTTTCCCAGAGAGCTGGACAAAACGAAGTTCCGGAAGACACTCTTCATCACCCTCCCAATTCAACCACTTCCAATTCAACCACTTCCAATTCAACCACTTCCGAGTCAACGACTTCTGACTCCATCGGATCTCCACCATGCCATCCACTTTCTTCAAGATCAACACACGAAGGCTCTTCAGGCACCTTGTATCAAGAGTAAAATTCTCAGGAGTTTGACAACCGACCATCACAAGGCATTCTAACTTCTCACATTGCTCCAATTGCTTAGCATTATGGAAGATCCTCCCTTTTCCACCATCGAAGCACACTCTCTTCATCAAACCAAGATTCATTCCAGCTGACCAATTCTTGGAATGCACCCACCAGTCCCTTTCTTTGCTACCTGTCTTCAACACCAATGACTGTGCAAACTCTATATAGAGGTCATGCATTTCCAGAGTAGGACTTCCCTCGTAAACAAGAGACTTCCGCTGTAATTCCCTCACCTGCTCGATATGTTAGCAGCATAAAACTATTAGAATCTAATAGCTTTCTCTATCATTTGAACTTCTCACAAGAAGCAAGTTACAAGCAAGCTTTGAAATCACTAGCTTGGCATCCCAACTATCATTTCCAGAAAGTATTTTAAAAAAGACACATAGTACTCACCTTTCTCTCTACCTCAAGCGGAAAAATTCCATGTAATGTAGCAATAAATGATATTCGCCATTTCGAATCCATCGCTTCTAAATCGGAACCCGCAACATTAATGAAGCTCATCCCGTCGGACCCCGCAATATTAATAAAGCTCATCCCGTACGCAGAAGTAAAGCGCACATTCAATAATAAGGCCACATCCAAAAATATCAATTTTGTTGAGTCATCTAATGAATAATAGTTCTTACCCAGAATATCATACACTAGCTTTGAGTCCCTAGACCCTTGCAGTTTATCTTGAGCTGGTAGGTGGTCTTTCCAATTCATGATATTTTCCTCGTCAACATCATAGTAGAAGCTCCCCAATGCTCTTAGAACAAGTGGATGGTATTGTTGTGTGGCATACCCATTTTCCTCAAATTGACATTCTTGAAGACATGCTTCAACAATCTCGTCCTCACAAGATTCTAACGGACATAATAATCTCTTTGGAGCAGCCACTGAAAGAAACAGCTCTTTAGCTTCATGCGCTTCCAACCTTGATATGGGCTTGCAATACTTCTCCGTATGAAATATGGACTTCAAAATCGCTTTACTCCTAGAAGTAACCATCACTTTGCTACCGGTTGCTAGTACTGCCTTCACTAACCCTCGTGCTTCGTCCCGAGAGCTCTCAGAATCTCCAACGTTATCCACAGCAAGGAACACTGGTGATTGGCCTCTCAATTGACTTTGTAAGTACTCCAATCCCTACGTAACAACCCAAATACAACCCAAATAGTAGATTAGCTTTCCTTTACGAATTATCGAGCCACAATATCATAAACTCAAACACAGAATCCGTGAAACAATTGATAGGTGTAGTAGTTAACAAGGTGAAGTATCCTATATATCCTTATACTAGAAAGCCCACGAGTAGGAGTGATATTCTTTATCTGAGATTCTGAACCGACCTTGTCTGCAACCCACGTGTCGGTACTAGTCAAACCTTGTATTACAGATTTCAACCTTGAAATCCGATTCTCCTCTGCACTCCGCTCTCCCTCTACATCACTTGGCAGCTCCACGTGACATACCCTCATACCATACTCTTGAAAATAATTGCACATTGCTTTACAAAGGGTGGATTTCCCCACCCCACCAAGCCCGTATAATCCCAGATAATAACATCCTGCCGTACAAGTGATGTCCTCAGATGTCTCCTCTTCAAACATTTGTGATGTTATCTGTAAGGATTCCAACATACACCAAGCTTAAAGGCGTTCAAAGCTTCAAGTGCTATCATTTCAAGATCTCCAAACTACTGATACTATTCTGTTCAGTGATTGCCTTCTACGTACCTTACATAGGCGATCATACCCTCGAATGCCATCAATCTTATACTTCAATACTGGAGGCACGCACTTGCAGATTTCCTCCACCAGGGCTGCCCTGTACTTCACTTCCGAGTTCCCATAATCGCGAAACACCATGCCGTTACACTTCCGTAACTCTCGCACAGCATCACTCCATGAGGCAATCTCCTCGGCCGATACTTTCCCCTGCTGCCACAAATTCTTCCAGGACTTCCTCACTTTATCCTGCTGCAGCAACTTCTTCCAGGACTTCGTCCAGTGTGTTTTCACTTTCTCGGCAGAGAGGTCACTCGGCGACAGCTTATAGAAGACGGGAAACAGTTTCAATTTAGGATTTTTCCCCTGCTTGGACTTCACGAAGGTGCTCAGCTCCAGCATGGGCCACTTCGAAGTCAAATATCCTTCTGACAGCACCACGACTGCCAACAAGCATTGTTCTGCGGCTGAGATGATCAGAGAAGGGAACTTCTCTCCCTTTGGTAAGCTGCTTGGAACTTGATCGAAGAAAGGACAGAGATTCATCCGTTTTAAATCGATACAGAGTTGTTCCACAAAAGCTTTCTCATTCCCGCTATGGCTTATAAATATGGTGTGCTTGGGAAGGGGCTGAGGAAGACATCTGCCCACATCAACACCACACATTACTACACGAAGAATGTACGCAGACAATCAAACCACAATCTTCAGCAACTACTCACTTATCGTTTTTGAGCAGAAAACAACTAACTCTGCATTCTCGGCCTAACTGCATATACTTGAAAACCAGAACACTAGCGTATATATGACCTGCATAGCAACTCGTGTATGAGCCTTTTCGTCATTATATATGATCAACATACCGCATTTGTTCTGCTGGCTGTATTTCATGCTGTCCAATGACGGCCTTGGAAGGCCCGGAAGAGGAGCGCCTCATTGTTCGTGCGTGCAATGCTTGACAATACTGGTCCAAGAATCCTTATCGCAGCTGAGCTGTAACGATCAAATCGTTTCAAGAAACAGAGGAGATCTTAGGTACCGATAGCTAAACTATATCACGGGTGCTGCTCTTACATTGAACAAGGTTGGTAATGGCTTGATGATGTCTCGCAGACCCAATCTGGAAGACCAAGCGTTACTCCATTCGATCAACAACACCCCCCAGCTTGCATGTAAACTGCCACTGCAAAAGCACACCGGAAACATCTGACTGACTGGTCGGAAGCCGTTCTAGTAGACTCGTTTCATGTGGAAATCTCAAACCCTTTCAAAAGGCCAGACTTTGCCTACAACTCCAGAAATGAAAACGAGAACGAATAAGAGTAGAACAGGGATTTTGAGAGGATTGGAGAGCAAGGTTGAGAGTGACACTTACGGATGTAAGTCCAGAAATGTTCGCCCTTAAGTTAGAAGCGCCACCAACTTCAACGAGCGCAGTAACCAGTCCAACGAGCGCGGGTGCAGGAGAGTCTACCCGAAGGAAATACTATATGTCAAACTAAAGTAAGCGAGGCTTCTGATAACTCCAGAGTGTTCAAAATCCCCAGAGCTATGGGCAGTCTAGTAACCCTAATAAACGTTGCTGTTGTTCGGTAACAACATCAGCACCATTCATTAAGACGTGACGACATTGTTGATGTTTCCCGTACGAAAAGAAATTGCTAACGAGGCTTCGTAAGCATGCAGATCTAGTACCCTGGAAACGAACGTTACTATTACCAATCGAGTTCAAGGTCGAGATCAGTACGCTCTAGGGAATGAATCCACAAATGTGAGGGGTTGACTGAGGTCGATCGTATGTAGTACACGACAATGGTGACCTACTTGTGACCTAAATAAACCTCCGAGCAACCCCGTCGTTAAAGCGAAACCCTCAAAGCCCACCAAGTCCAGCCTCTTTCCCTCCCAATAGCTGACCCTAGATGCGTACAACGTGCGAATGATTCGTCGAGGTGTGTATTCAGAGGAAACTACAACACTGTAGAGTTGCTTCATAGAACAGTGATGTCATCCTCATCACGTCAGCTTGTCACAATTGGCTAGTTTTGAGCTGCAACTGCATAAACAACACCTCAATACCAGCGAAGAAAATGTTCTTACATTCTCAGCATGACAATTTGGTATCTGGACGAAAACAGAGGTGAAGCTGGAGCAGAAAGTTTCCCGCTTCTGGTAACAGCATTTGGAATACACATCAGAAATGAGAAGCTTGCGGAATGAGTTCAGGTTGATTTCTGACTTACACCTGCTTCTGCATGGATGATCAATCGTCTCGGTGGCTTCCTCGTACACTTGCAAGATCTTACACAACATTACCGTCAGATATGTGTCGTGAAAAACCTTGAAGGAGATAAATTCTAATATGCAAGGTCCAAGTATCAAGATCCTTCTGGAGTAAACGGCATAAGACTTATATAGCAAACTCCTTACATTTCCTTACATAGCAAACTCACTGTTCCAGAAGGCGGCTCTGTCAAGCTCCTTCAGCGAGCCCAGAATGCGGGAGATGGCCCCTTCGCAGCCTGTCTTACCCTGAGCCATGTGATTCAAGACCCGCCGCCAGAGGTACGACCTCTGGATCCCGGTTGAATATCCAAGGTGCACCATACATGGTGACATGGTGAGCACACTGATCGTTGTGTGAACTCCTGTAATGAACTCATTTTGTGAATCCCTCAAAGTCGCACCACCGATTGATGTCAAATAGCACATGAGAAACAAGTAATTCTTCCATTGAGGAAGTGTACAATGGGCACTCTGTTTTCATGCCAATCTTCATGGCAGCCAAAATGATTAGCTCTCAATCTAGTTGCATCAAAATGCACTAGTGCTGCTAACAAGTTCATACTTTACTATGGGTGGTCGGCCAGAGATAATATTGTAAGGAAACACACGGTAGGTATGTCACATTTGTGTACTTCTGCAGCCAATAAATCAAGTGGTTTTCCAAGTAAGATCCAATTCCTAACAACTATAAAAGCAACAAGCTGAAGATTGGATATAACAAGTGCCCGAACCACGGATCGAACAGACTCTGCGGATGTGCTACAAAACCAAGTAAACTTCTTAGGAGCAGGACTAGACGACTTGCAGTCGCCTGAAAGTGCTACAAGTCCCTAATTTACTAACTACTAATAATAGGCACATACAGCAATAAATGAAAAACGAAAGCTAGATGATTCAAGTGCTCTACTTTATGTGTACAAAACGCTAGAAACCAGCCCAACCAGCAGGGAGCTCATGCTAAACTAAGATGCAAGTCTATTAAGAGTAAGAGAAAATGTGCGACACAAACGTGAAGCCGAAGAGCTTCTACATACACGACCTGCATTACTTCGGAGTTATCAAATAAAGCCTATGTAAGGAAACAGATTTGTGACCTAGCGACTATACTCATCCCTGTCATTGATGCCGTAGTCAACATCCGTATCAGCTAAACACTCTTCAGCAGATAGAGGAGGCAATCCACTCATTTTCCTTTTCAAGTTGTGCTTATGCCAATCGCTCTTGAAATGCTCCCGATACTGTTTGGCGTCACCAACCTCCCTGTTGCACGTCTTGCACGATTGCTGCTTAACGCCAGTGTCTCCAGAAGCTGATGCTTTTGGTGCTGGTGTTCTCCTCACCTCTGCGGGAGCATCAGATCCGACTGGCACAGATGCACCGGATACTGATGCCGAATCCCTCAATCTTTGAGCCAAGCGCTCTTCATCCACGTGAGAAACATGCGCCGCATTGTAGTCGTCGTCATCATTGAAGTCGTCGATGTTGCTCTCTCCTTCTCCTTGCACGGCCATGGAGACAACCTCAAGAGTTCCTTGCAACTCTCTCACCAAAGTGTCACACTCACGAAAGTGGCCTGGATCTATCTTGCAAACCTGAAAAGGCAAGTGCAATGTCAGAACTTCAACCGATTGAAACATCAGCATCCTTTTAAGGTACCACCATTCTAACAATATAGAAGAAACAGGTCATGTAGAAAGAGCATAAGTGCTACTGAAGATTAGAAAGTATACCAAGGAAGTAGTGTTGGTCGTCTCTTCTCTGCCTTCGATTTGTGAGTTCCAAGAGTTTAATGTTGTAGAAAGTTGATCAATCTGGCTTGTAGGCACCACAAATCGTAGTTTCATGCGAGCTCTAGTGATTGGATACTTGCTCTGCAACTCTCTTATCAACTCAAGTGCCTGCAAACACAATCCAAAGGTTGATAATGACTCCATTGTCAAGAATGAACCGACATGTGAACCAAATTGACGTTCATCAGCAGCACGCACCGTGTTTGAATAACTAGCACTCTGGAAAACAGTGCAGGGGTACGTCGACGACACGAAGAGGAACCATTCACAAAGGGATGAGCTGACGGAGATGAAGGGAGAGCTACCTGCTGCTTGGAGTTTCGATGTGGATCAACAGCGAAGTGAACCTCTCGCATGAGCCGCTCAATCATTGTGATGGTATAAGGTCGCTCGGTCTCGGGATTTACAGTCTTCGCCATGACGATTGTGGCAATATCTCGGAACTGATTTGATAGCTGAGATTCTCTTTCTCTGTCGGCCACCTGCAGTTCGCCTTTCTCCAAAATCTGTTCCAAGAAATTAGGGTTTCAGAATCTCAACTCTTACAGGGCAGTGAGCGGCAAGGCCTCGCAGCGGAAGAGGAAGAAACAACACGCATGAACTTACTTACCTCCAGGCAAACCCTATCCTCGTCATCGGTGCCGAATACTTGAATTAAATCTTTGGATTTTGCCAAAACTCCTTTCGACACATTTGTGAACACAGTATGCGTCTGAAGAACTTCATCTATGTCTTTCTCCCTGATCACAAACCCACCATGAAACACATCAAGCTTCGCAGACCACCACTATCGTCTCTATCAACCAAAATCAAGAGTCGCAACCACTGTCAACACCAGCTGGAACGAAGAATAAATCACAAAGATGCGATCTCGGATCATTACACTCGGGATCTCCATGAGAGGACTTTGTTCTTAAAGCAAGCAATCTCAAAGCGGAAGCCATGTTTACGGACTCGCACAACAGCGACATTCGTTAGGCGCTTCTGCCCAATTGGTTGCTTCACAGACCGCGACATGCTTGGAACTACTTCACTCTTAACTCTGAAAAAAATCAACAATAGAGATTCATCAAAAATTGCTACTATTAGAAACAGAGAGCCTCCAAAAGCTGCACGTATCCAATTCTCCTCTCCGTTTTTGACCTAAAATTTCACCTCCTCGTCAATTTAACCTAAAAACGCACATAGAGCACAAGACTCAATTTTCGGACGCCATACGATTCTAATCATGCGACCTAAGTGATTGGAAAAACCAGTCAATTAGTCAGCTTCATGCGAACCTCAATTCTCGTCCAATTTGAAGCGAGTCTAAAATTCCCGATGCAAAAGAACTGAGCTCTGAATCCACTACATGCAACTGGCGACTTCCAGTATACCGTAATCAGAAGACCTAAGTTAGCTCCTTGACACCACGGCTGCGATCACTGCGAACTTCAAACTCTCGCAAGGGCAAAGCCGCCGACTCTGGGGGAGGAAGGCAGGACGGGGGCCGATCGGTACTGGTATTTCTCGGTCACGGGTATCAACTAAATAGGTCGGGTATTAGCATCTCATCTAGAGTACCACGCCTGTATGGCCAATTCGGTAGAAACTAAAGGTCTGTTCGCACCTGGCCTTTGCAAAGAGCGTGTATAAAAATTTAACACCTCCTAAAGTTGAGGAGGAATGCCTTCTTTTCAAGAAAGGTGTCTCAATGAGGTTCGTAAAGGTGTAATCGATAGTTGGGGGATTATATAAGACACCCTCAAGTGCCACATTAGTTAAGTTTACTTTTTAAGTCAAGAAAACTTGGGAATATTTCCAATTTTGGTGCTCCCTTAACAATCACCTACTATTATTCAAATATTTTTTGTCCTCCTAAGGCCCAAACCACATGAGAGGAAAGGTGGTAAGTTGGATGAATTGTATTGGTTCAAATGAGCAACTGGTTACTACATGAGAGGAAGTATGGGAAGAAGCAAAAATGACATGGAACAACTTTATAGCTTTGGATTTTGCTTTGGATAATGCTTTGGGATCTACATGACAATAAAGTAAGGTGACATGGCACAATAAATGTATTCCAAACTACCAGGCACTGGTGCTTGGAAGCCCACATTGTAAGGAGAAAAACAAGGAAAAAGAAGGCAAAGTGCCATGCTAATACTCTTTCTTTAAAGCGTGCCAGGTAGACATCCATTTAGGATCGGTTATTACCAAAAAATACACACTTTCTTGTGGAAATAATACCCCTTTCTAAGACCACCACTAAGGCCAGGTGCGAACGGGCCTTAAGTCCTATTCTGAGTGGTCAAATTTTCCGGGATCATTCTATTTTTCAGAAAGACGTATAGGTACCAAAAGAACCGGAATATTGAAGAAAATTGTTTTTTGAATTCAAAAACTCAAATTTAAACATCTATTTGGCACTACATTGTTGAATTGGCCATGTAGGTACGGTATTAAAGCAATGGACTGTTAGTTGGCTTATTTCAAGTTAGTTTATTTATTCCATAAAGGAGCGTGGAGTTTGTTTAGAGTCGTTGTTTATTGTAGCGACGGTCTCAGTTACTAGATATATATAATATGAAGTAAATGTTGTATGAAAAATGTAGAGTTGTCCCATATCGTTCCAACAAGATTATTCAAGTTCCCAAAATTCTCATACTTCAGAAGATATTAATGTTATCCGTATAGTAAGGGGTGGATTTGGGGTACAAAATTTTGGAGATACCCTATATACCATAAGTTGGAGGGTAACGACAAACTCAAGACAAAATATTTGAGTCTAGGACATGTGCAAACCAAACTAAGCATGACAACTACATTATTGAATTCCAAATCATTGTAGCTTTAAAAGTAGGTAGAGTAACTACTTGAAGTACAAGTAAATAACATTCCAAAATTACCATTATTATAGCTTTGAGTATCATTGTCGTCTAAGAAACAAAAATTAATATGCAATGATTAAGTAAAGGATATCTAATTTAACAAACAAAATTTTAATGAAGATGTTGAAGTTTGAGGAACAAATCGGGACCAAACGAATCTGGTATTTCACTTATGAGAATGAGGCTTTGGATAAACGAAGTAGAGAATTTAGGAAGATGGTCGCCACTTACAAACCTTTAACCCCTAAAGCTGAATGAGGCCCAAATCGAGTCGATTAGACTTTGGTTAGGTTTCAACCTTATGCAAGCCCAAGTTTGTTATTTTCACATGTAGAAAAAGTTGTAAGGCATGACCTCACCGTTTGGATTTTCAATCCAATAACTTTTTACATGCCTTTTAACCTCTAAATGGTTTGACTCATTTGTAGTAAAATGAACACATCCTCAAGAGCATTGTCATAGGTGGAGGTAAAAGTGTGTTATCCAAATCTCAACCGTACAATCTTGTCGTAGACATATTGAACATCATGTGGGTCAAATTTTGAGTCATGAGGCTTCATAGATTGCGAGATCATAATGTATTAATACTCAAAAATGATCACATAATTTCATCATTTTCACTTTAAAGTGAAAATGCTACCATTAGACTTATTGCAATGAAAAAGTCACCAATTAGAATGTTGTTCACCTTCATCTCAGTAGCATCCTTGAACAAAAAAAAACCATGACAAAAATTTCTTTGTGCAAATTATGGCCCTGCAATGGTGAAAACTGCCCTAAATTCTACAAAGGAAAAAATGTCTAAAACTAGGCTGCTGTCACTGAAATGCATGCCATTAATTCATACTTCATTGTATGGGTCTGAGATTTTTACGACATGAACTAGACTTGATTTGGGACCCAACCCAAGTGATTTCGTCCAAAACGGAGTCCGGATGAAGAAGTTATGGCTCTCCAAAGTTTCTGTCATCCAAAATGTCGTTTTTCGACATTCGGCCCGCTTAAGGGTTAATAATTGAAATTGGCCAATGCCTCGGACACATAGTGCGAATGGTGTCAAGAGTAAGCTGAAGTTCGTTACCTCCAGGCATTTTTTTTTTTTTTTCAAGCAAGAGACCAAGTTAGCTATGTGCACGATTTGTTTATTTGAACCTTCATCTAATTTTTCAACTTCATCAAGGTCTGGAACGGACTTAGTTGCTAGTTTCATGACAAACTAGAATTGTGTAAAGATACTCTGGAATCTACAAAATCCAGACGGTGTGAGTGAGCATCCAAAAATTTGTGAAATTTGGGCATAAATTTCATCAAAAATTATAAGAAGTCACAAAGTTATAAATACCCAATTCACCTTCTAGTTCATGATCAAGTTCAGGATCAAATCCATCTTTGTACATCAAATGTGAGTCATTGTATTAACCCCGATGTGTATGTTCTTGCGATGTGAATTGATCTCCATTGAACTCAATGTCCATCTCAATAAGAGAAATTGTTGCCTAATTGGGGCAAAGATCTGGAAGATTGGCAAGCTAGTTAGTTATGTGTTGCTCTTCTACAAATGGTGTAGGGCTAAGAGGTTTTGTGATTGTAGTGTGTCTTCTTGCAATCTTCCACTCATGCGGACAAAAATCCCCTCCTACTCTATTTGCATGCATAGAGTTTTGTAAAGATTGAGTAGGATTTTGATGTCATAAAATTTCATTTTATAATTGACCAAAGTTTTCAACGAGGGGTGCTAAGTCTTAAGCCATAAGCAATGAGCAATGAGCAATGAGCAATAAACTCTTGAGCAGTAATGCATAGTATTGTAACCAACTATGGACCTATGACCGTGTAAAATGATTATATTACAAAATGATGTTGAAGTGTAAGAGCCAAAATTTCATATAGAAATACATTCAAGACAGTAATTATTTGAGAAGGTAGCCTATAACCGTGGTTTGGTATATGGGTTCAATTTTTGAATAAGATTGATCAAAATTAGAATTCACATACATTAGTATCACTGTGTATATACACAATCATATATCTATGAAAATCGTGATAAATATAAACATATACTGAAATTAATAAGAAATCAAAGCAAAATGTGCACATATGTAATACTACATAGATATGTTGGAGTCGGAACTACCTTCAACTGAAGAAATAGTGAAGGTATTGTCCTTCTCAGCCTGTATGTCTATGTAACTATGCACTTTAGGATTATAAGTACGTCGCTTCCAAACTAAAGGAGGTGAGGGGGCTTCTGCTAAAGCCATAGCCATATCTTGTGCATAACAAGGTAAAGTAAAAGTATCATGGGGACTGGTTAAGAAGGCCTCCGATGAAGCTCTGAAACACAATGTAGTATAAAGTTAGTTATATACAAATGAAAAACAAAGAAAAATAAAATAAAAATGACAGCATATACATAAATGCATAAAATTTACAAGTATACAACTTACGCACAAAAGCGAATGGAACGCTGTCGCTTTTGAGGAGGCTCTTCAGGTTTGTCAGATACACGAAGTCCCTGGACTTTCTGCTGTGGTGGAGGAGGGTTGCTTAATGGTGCAAGGAGAGCCTCAAATATGTTGGCGTCACCTTCAAAGGCTGCAATGTGACGTCTAATATTGTAACAAGCACGTACCGAGGCTCCTGAAAACAAAAACCAAAAACATGTATAAAAAGATAAAGAAACTGGTTCACCATAAGTTAATAAAAACTGAAGATAAAATAAAGTATCACCTGTAGATGCAAACCAATCTAAAATAATATCTCCAGGCTTTAAAAGTACTTCAATCAAGCCTTGCATGAATGATAAGTCTTTCTCCCGAGGACCTCTCCATGGAACTGATCCATTTATAAGCTGAGATTCTTCAAATCTGAAGTTGAGAATGCAATCACATTTCTCAAGCCTTGTAACAGTTGCAGAGAAATCAGAACTCTCTCGGAATGAAAACCGTGATACAATCGGTCCTCCACGGATGTATAGTTTGATGCACAATCGATTGGTCTACAAAAAAAATGAAAGTTGAATAGAGCATTAGTCCTAAGTAGAAGAAGATTGGAAAAAAAAGTATCGTGAAAGATATACAATATAATACCTTACTTGTCTTGTCCGTTGGAGAAGTAAGGCGAAGATCTTGGACACCCCACCATTCTTTTTTCAAAACAAAGTTGAACTCCGAGGCCCACTCCAACAATATCGCTCAGAAATGGTGGAATGAAAGCGAATGAAATAGAAGTAGGGCAAAGATCATCGTGAAGAAATGCATCGCAAATGCAAAAATTGACTCTACACAATTTTTGTCTATGTTGTTCCAAGACGGGATAATTGAGGCGGTGAAGAGATAGAAGGGACCTGTAAGCCTTCGTATATGTCTCATGCTATGAGTAAGTCAATTCCCCTTATGAGGGCAAATTTGAGCTCACTCGACGTGTGCGGCTGCTCCCAACCTTTATTCAAAACAATAAAGTCATATATTTCTACAAAGCGGAGAAAAATACTTGAAAAATAAATGAAGTAGAACAAGCACAAGATAGAAGCTTACCACATCTATAAATCTATGAAGTGCTATCCAACGAGGATCTCTCCCTTCATCTCCGTTAGCTCCCTGCAAAGTGAGATCTAACATAGACACATTCTGAATGAAGTTGTATACGGAAGTAGATGAAGTATTCGTGGAAGCACTTGCACCATGAGGCTGCAAGTGTTTCTTCATCTTTTGCAGATGCAGCTGAGTCGCCTGTGTCAAAGTATGAGCACTGTCTTGCGTGCCATCAAAATCGTGAGTAGCAGGACCAGACACCTCAGATGGTGTTGGACGAGGAATAGAAGACAATAGGACATTTGCGGAGGAAGCTCTCTTCCTGGTAGGTTGTGTCTTTCTCTCCTTTGATGGTCATTGAGCAAGTAGATCCGTATCTTCCTCTTCGGCTTCCTCTTCCGTAAGAGGCATGGGAACTCCACCATTGATGTTTGTCCTCTCATTAACCTCCTCAAGAGGTGTAAATGTAGGAGGACATTCGAGGTACCAACAACCGGCAGCCAAGTGATTGTCGTTGAACTTCTTCTGTTGAGCAGGTGTGTAGAAGCAAATGGAGGAGGTCTTATCTAGAAATGATGAGAAGTACGCAGGCATGGAATTCTCGCCAATGGCTTTGTTTCCAATGAGCTCCCTTTTGATGTATCTGAAGAAATTAAAGAGAATACTGAAGTCAATGTACTTGGAGAAATAGTAACATTATTAACTTTGAAATAGATAGAAAAGATAGTATAGAACAATAGAATTAATCTTACCTGTATAAAACTCACTGAACAACGGAAGCTGTGCCTGGATACTTTGTAAACTTGGTTTCTTTCTTGTACACAGGTTCTGCTATTGGATTAAAAAAAGGCAAGAATGCCTTATCCCATAGTAGGATCCGGTAGGTCTCAACATATTGAGATGGAGTCTTAATTCCACCAGAGGCTTTCCAGTCAATCGGTTCCAACTTCTCGCGAATTTTTTCAAATCTCGAAGAAGTTGGTCTTCAAGCTGCAAATATCAAAGTACATGTTTCAGTATAAAAGTAAGACAATAAAACTATAAAGAATGAAAGTTGAATATAAAAATTACCTCAGCCCAAAAAGATGCCTTGATTATCCACGTTGCAAGTGGAATCTTGGAATCCGGTGTAGGAAATTTGTACGCTGCACGCATTGTCGGGGGAGCATTCCACCATGTCAACCAGAGTGCTTTGAATTGTGGTTGGACAGGAGTTGTTGCGATTAAACGCAGTTTGTCAATAGTCATTTCTGGCTTAGAATACAAACTGTAATGTTCGTTTATCTTCAAAAGTAAGAAAAATATATCAGATTTATATTAGGAAATGAAGTTGATAGAAGTTCTTAAAAAAAAACGTGGGAAACAAACCAGTGTGAAGAAAGCTTCTCCATTATTTGGATTAGCTACTGCAAGGTACTTATCAAAGTCCTTGTTTTGAATGGAATCAACAAGGTTGGTTGCAGCTTTTGTCATCATGTCCCAAACTCCCTGAGGATTTTGTTGATCCTTGGGAGTCTTCTCGTAATATTCACGAGAAGCTGCATCCGATGCAGCTGCAATCTCTCTCTGCACAGTACAAGTAACTAGTCATGAAATAAAAACTTGAACTTAAGAATTTGAATAGATCTAATGAAATAGGAGAAAGGTAGAAACTTATACGACAAAGAAAAGCGATGAAGACTTTCTGAGTCAATGGATACCAAGTCGGGATCGTGACATTCCTGTTTTTCGATTTCTCACAGGATTTATATTCCTCTTCTGTAAGAAGATTTTTGAAGTCAGTGAGCTTGAGTCCTCCAAAAGATCGGATCCGTTGAAGTCTTGCTGGAAGGCTCGTCTTTACATGGTCATTTTCAGTGGACCTGCACAAATAGAATGATAATTGATGAAGTAAAAGATACAAAATAATTGTAAGAAAAAACAATTGCAAAGTAGAAATAAACTTACCAATTGATGTCATTCATTGCATTCAAAACATCTCCAGCATTCTCCCTTGGATCGATAATAAACGTATCAACAGAATAGTGTCAATCTTGTTCATCTGCATGGTGCATGTTGATGTGTCTCCGCCAAGCTCTGTGGCGATGATTGCCATCCCACACATACAACATCTTACCGTGGAGATCTTGTAGATGCACTTGCCTAGAGAGGAGCTCTTCAAACCTCTCATTTGCCTCGATCCAATATGGATCCCATGCCTCCATTTCCTCCTCCGAAATGGCCTTTGATCTACCTCTGTAATCATATGCAGAAACATAGAGAACACGGTCGCCCTCACGATAACCATGCACAAACTCATTCTCCAATTTCTGAATCTCGACCTCACTAACCGGGCGTACTTTTGGCATGGTAATCATGCGACAGAGAGGTACCGGAATTCGAGCTAAAGTCAAGCTCGAAAGAAGAGCACGGCTGTCCTTCTTTTGTGTTTTTCGGAGAAGTAACTCTCCCTCAAGTACGTTGTTGATTCCATCAGGAAGTTCTGGTTGAGGGAGGACCTCCGTAGGTACAACAGATTCGGCGGGGGGAATGGCCTCAAGTGTTGACAATGACCTATGAGTTGAACTCACCTGCAAATATAAACTACAGTCAAGAATTGCTCACATATTGAAGGTCCTACTTGCAAAAAATTAATTATATAAATGATATTAACATATCAAAGAAGAAACATACATAGCGCACGACAATTGACCCCGAAACTAACAGAAGTTTTTTAGCACTTATAGGGTGCAGCAAGAGAAGCTTGCTACCCGAATGTTGAGGGCTGCTTACAAGCGGACCAAGAACTAATTCTGCAAAACAGCATTACTTCGTTACAAAAAGGTTTGAAACCCTATTACGTCGACAGGCCGCGTGCACGCGGACCGTCTCAATGCCCGTCTCAATAACCAGAATGATCGCAATTTGGACGGTCCGCTTGCACGCGGACCGTCCCGACGTCGATCTGAAAAACTAAAATTTCGCAATTTTGGCAGTCCGCGTGCACGCGGACCGTCCCGGCATCCGTCTCAAAAACCACAATGTTTGCGATTTCGACAGTCCGCGTGCACGCGGACCATCCCGACGTCGATCTCACAAACCAAAACGTTCGCATTTTATCATTTGGACGAGCCGCGTGCACGCGGACTGTTCCTACGTCGGTTTGAAACAACATATTATTCGCATTTCGGCAGTCCGCGTGCACGCGGACAGCAACCACATTCGTTTCAAGCATCAATTCCAGCACCAAAACTCTAACTTTCTTCACTAACCAACATTTTGCGGTGCAAAACAAACATCACTCAAAACGGAGAATTACACTAAACCCTCCAAATTGTGAGGACTGGAGGAAGCCGAACCACTATCCGCGCACACGCGGACAGGAAATCAGATTTCTAAATTCCCCATTCTACTAAATCCAAAATTGCTAAACAAACTGTAATCCAGAAATCTCACCGCTTGAGGTGTTGGAGAAATGATCTCCAGGTCGTCATTACTTTCTTGGACCGTTTCTTCTACCCCATCATGAGCTCCTCGACCTCCTCGACCTCCTCGTCGTCGACTACCTCGCGCAGCCCTTCCACGACCACCTCGTCCTCTAAGTCCTTCGCCGCCACTGTCAGCAACTCCTCCACTCCTTGCTTCAATCGCCATCTCCAGGTTGTTCTCCATCTACAACGAATGCAAACCAGCAAAAAAAGAGCTCAACACACGTACACCAGCAAAAAAAGAGCCCCAAACAAAACTAACAACTTCCTTGCACAAAAACCTCAAACCCTAATGCCATGACGGCTACTACCCCTTTCAACCCTAAATGTTATTTACTTTACTAACTCCTGAAATTCTCCACTTTCCTATCTCTTCAAACTAATTTGGATTCAAGTCACTAATACCTTTGATTCGCTCTCGCCATCGCTCTCACCAAGTGACGGTTGATGATCTAAACTCCGCATTCCAACAAGTCGATACGGCAGCAATGCAGGCGCAACTGATAGAACTTGGGTTTCTTTGAAAAGCTCCACACCGCAATCTTCAAATGTTAAAGCACGAACACTATCTACTACATTCTCATCTATACGACTTCTAACCCTTCTTAGCCGTGATTTCAAAAGCTCTCTTCTACTACTAAAGCGGAATACACTCCGCTTTTTTTTCCTACTCTCGTCTCTCGCTGCCAATAGAGGTGTTCGAATGTCTAGCATTTGGACTGGTTGGCGATTAGTTTAAACTTCCAGACATATTCTCTTCGAGCTTCTCTTCTAATACAAATACTTAAATGGTTTTCATTGCCACAACATTTTCATCAATGCGCACGCCACCTCTACCCTTCTAATTTCAAACAACCATAAACGCCTTCATTGCATTTACGAAACCATATCTTCCACTCTATATAGTACATACCCTTTTGTCATAAAACCAAATATTTTTATTTGATTCTCTTGTTACATGATTATAATTCAAATACTCTGTCCGTGCCGTCAATACAACTACCATGATATGTAACATTAATTCTTGGCGACTCTAAAAACGACTGCAATATAATGTCCACTACGTTATTTTAAAAAACTCACCTACTTTAAGTACGTTAAGATTTTTCTTAATCTTTTTGAATTCTATGTACTCATGCGAACTCCAAGTGGTAGACAATCTATTAATACTCAATCTACCTTCTCTCATCATTCTCTTCTAACCCTTCCATGCTCTTCTCAAAATGGCTTCCTTCTGTCTTCGTGGTGTAGGACTACCTTTTACAGTCCCTTTAGGTGTAGATGGAAAGGTTATTGTTCGTGAACACATGCTTAAGGCAAAATTTAATTTGCTTCTTGGATCTTTGTTTGTAGAAAAGATTTTGTTTAATGAGTCCGGTGTTTCGATAGGGACTTTGCTTGAAAACAAAACTACTGATTCCACTGGAGGGTTTTGGATTGTTTCATCTGGCACGTACTCTGTATTCGGTAGGGAGTTTGAGTCTCAAATGTTACATTCAACAACTTCCTCTGTCCACTTACCCACTTCGGTTTCTGTGAAGATAGAGCCTTCGGACAATATCATCACTTTGCTCAGCGACTCCGATGACGAATCATTTCCTACGGTACATTCTTCTGTACCTACTAACAATCTTTCTTCCTGTAGAATTCCTACAATACAACTCCCATCGAAGCCTACTTCTTCTCATCCTTCTTCTTTGTCTAGTGGGCGTCCACCCTTACATCCTGTTCTCTCCTCAAGTGCAATCACTATGATGGAAGCGTTGGTTCTAACCTCCAAAAGAAGACGATCCAAATCTGAACTTAGTAGTGTAGATTTCAATAACATTCGAGTCGAAGAAGTTAGTTATTTGCCACAACGTTATGATGGGAACGTAGTCTTTATCCTACCCTCATTGCCTCAAGGAGTTCCTCAAACATATGGTAAAGGTTTAGATGGGATGGACAAGCAACACGACGGACATGCATGGTGCACAACAAGGATAACTCACATTCAGAATGATTACAACATATCCTTTCGTCGATCCTCCTGCGTTGGTGAGCTACAATGCTCTAATGAAGCTTGTGAGTACATGATGCGGAACTCAGGGCAATGCAATACTACGCAATGGACTGGCCAGACACCAACACGATTTGAAGTTGGACGAAATCCGCCTCCAAAGTCAACGTTGCAATGCAAGGTCTGCCATACTCCTCCTGTTTGCCTTCAGACATGCAACGCTGTAATCTTCTATGTAACATCACCTACAATAGAGAGTCGCGCATGTATCCACTTAGGCGAGCATAAGCACCCTGTGGCTGATGGAATTTGTAGGGAGACAATAGATTTAGTATATCGGTGCGTGGCAAAAGAGGTCTCTAGAACGCCCAACGCTACGAACTCTGCTATAATGATTGGTACAAGTCGAGCGTTTTTAGAAAACTTTCTTTTCAAAAGCCCCACACCTGGAGAAAAGCGACCATCTTTAGAAAGTGTTATGGATAAGTATGAAACACTAGCCTCTCCCAATTGCAGAAATTATATTGTAGGTGCAAATAGACTTGTTCGAAGTGATCGTGGGCCTATTGATAGCATACAAGCTTTGAAAGTGAATAATCCTTTCATTTTTGTTCACAAGAATAGATTCCTTGGCCAAACAAAAGACAAAGTTTTCATCTTTAAGATGTCAGTTCAACTTGAAGGTAGTGGTTTTGACCTTGTGAAGCGCATGCAACATGGAGGAGACTTACAAGATTCGTGGGTCATGCTTGATCATGTTAAGCGACTAAATGATTGGACGACTATAGGTTGCCATGTCTATGACAACAAATATTGCAAGGTCATGACAATTGCATGTTGTGACATGCAATCAGAAGATGCTAGTGCTCAAATTCTATTTTGGCAGAATTTAAACTCTGTGATGCATGAGCACGGTGTTTCGAGTATCAACTTCGAAGGCTTCATGGCAGATACTGCTCAAGCTAATTGGATTGCAGTGAGGAAGGTTTATGGAGGAGGGGACGGCAATACTCCTATGAAAGACAAGGAGCGAACCTGTCTTTATCATTGGTCTGCCAACTTGGATAAGTATACGCAGAAGTATATCAAACCATCCATGCAAGCTCATCATAAGCAACTATGTCAAGCCTATAAGAATGCAAAGAGTTTTGAGGAAGCTGAAACTCAATTCCACGTCATCAAAAATTGGTGGTTATCATCCGGTGCAGCTACTGAAGATGGTGTGGCACACTTACAAGAGTGGTTTGGATTCTGGCACTTTTGATACAAGCAGTGGGGTGGCGAATTTCAAATGGTGAGTTTAGTATATAGATGGTAATGAAATTATAGCTCTTGATTCATACAACTATATTATTTTTTCTTGAATGAAGTGTACTCATTTGATTTACAAAACACTTTCTTTTTTGCAGGACCTAACTCTGTAAGAGATAGCAAAGGTTCCTACATGCAACCTTGCAGAGACTGTCCATAGTACAATGAAGAGGGCATCAGGAAACAAGATGACTTGTCCTTATGAGGCCACCATACACGATATGATTTGTGCTTTCATGCAGATAACAAACTACAGATCGTGGGTGAAGGGTGGAAAAGGAGGGACTGGACCAAGCGACACAGCCCTAAAATTGAAGGCAGCAATGCGAAGTGGTGATCCCAATCTTTTGGATGAAGTAATGAAGACTATTCCAGGTGCCGAAGACTTGCCCCTTACAAACTATGGCTTGGAAGGAGCAGAGATTTTTGGCTCTACAAAGAGGAAATCTGACTTACCTCCTGGATCAGAGTTTGACTCTCATCGTCCGGATAAGGTAAATTACTCGGTACCTCATCCTTCTTCACGGGCAACACGAGCACGTATTGAAGAGTCTCTGAATATACCGTTATATGAGGTGACCCATGTGACGGGTGTCCATGAGAGTGACTGTGATCCTAACCAATGGCACATAGCTCGCACCAATCCAAAATCCCGGGTGAAATGTCAAGCTATGCAGGTTGCTTCTGGAAAGGCATGTGAGGCACAAATTAACAAGGGCCGCCAAGCAACTTGCGCTCCAACTTATCGTGGCCTGAAGAAAGCTTACGGAAAAGACACCTTGGAGCTTACGGAGTTTTGGTTCTGTCCTGATGATATTAAGCGATGCGTTATGGGAAAAAAGAATTTTTTTGTAAAAGACTGGCCGCCAGTACCTATGGTGTGGCCTATCCAGATTGGTACTAACTTATCCCGGGAGGAACTTCTTGCACTAGAGGATGCTTTGGATTCCAACTAGAAGCGTGAAAAGCCTTGTCACCAAGGAATCTTTTCAAAACCATTCCTAATCTTCCGATTCCTCTCTCTGGGATTCATATTCCCGAGAATCTTGATAGTCATGCGCCAACTAGGTATGGAAAACTTGTTCGTCGAAGTTCTCGGGCTCCCGATCTTCGATCACGAAACAAGTGGGAGAGTTCGGCTCTCATGGATGGATATAGCATTGTTGGAGTCACAATTGTCCCTCACCCCGGATATGGAGCGGTTATTTCTCTTGCGGCTCCAACAGATAATGTCTACCGTGTCTCCATCAAGAAATTTTCCATATTGTACTTGTCCGACTTCACTAGGATGAGTACAACTTCTCTCGGAAAGAAAGGGAAATGGGTGAATTGCAAGCATTTATATTATCTTCTTAGGTATTCATCGCAAACTCGACTACACAAAGGATATCTTCATGCATGCACCAACTTGGAGCTATCGGGAGGTCATCCACCTACTACAATCAGCTCAGATAGTTGATTCTACCAATTGATTTTATTTTCATACATAGTGTTACTTTAATATATGTATCTTTTATAGAATATAAATATTCAATTATCACATGTTTTTGTCAACTACAGTATTCTATTTGATTGAGAGACATGTTTTAGGACTCCTATGCTTTATAAATAATAGTCTATACTACTTACTCATGTTTCAAGAAATAAAACATATATGTATAGTCGTATCTTAAGGTCCTCTTTTATTGACTTTGAATCTACAATTTCTTTACACGGGTTTTTTTTTCTTGAGGCTCTTTATGTTGAATCTCTATAATATGGCACCTCTATAATATGGCACCTAAACCCGTGGCATGACTTGTACATGATGCATTGGTTCACGGATTTAGGCTACTATTCCCACGGTAATAGGCTAACAACCACACATGATATTTTGGAAAGTAGCCATAGAACCTATTTCATTTCCGAATATTTCGTAAATTTTGTCTTATACCAAGCTCACCGCTCAAGAGTTTCTGCTAACCGCTCAATGCTCATTGCTCATGGCTCATGACCTAGCTTCACTCGTTTTCAACTATGAAACTACTTGTTTCCCTCGCTTGTGCGATCTCCGTTTTGGCCCATTCTAGCCTTGCTATTAGGATTTAATTATGCTAGTAAATTTCTAATCAGATGCTTGTTAATCCCAAAATCTTAACACGTGAGGTACCGACTTGTAGGAGTGATGCCTATAGGTTTTTGAATTTGGCTCCCGAGGCCAATTTTTAGTCTTTCTATGAATTAGCAAACAACAAAGGTGAACTGGATCTAGCAGTCTAACAATTCTGCTAACCTTATCCCTATGTTGGTTTTTTCTATCCGCCCATGCTAATAGACATGCCTTAGTAACTTCAATTTGGCAGCCTCATCCTTGGATTGTGCCCTACAGTCGTCCGGTGATGGAAGCACTTTGATTTGATGGGGAATTCTCATAATTGTTACCATTGCGGAGATCCAACAATTGCTTCTTCTGAAATTGGACATCGAGCCCTAGGTTCTTAGGCAATCGTCGAGGTTAACGCCAAATTGGCTCCCGTTCGGCTAGCTACTCCCGCCGATCATCAACAAACTCTTTCTCCTGATTGGTTGCTATTGCCCATAGCCATTTGGACATTGATGCATGTGTCCCTAAATTTGGTCTTTTTTGTATTTTGTAGTGATTTGAGGCCAAAATTACCTGAAAACTCAATATCTTGAACTTCGTTCAGCGGTTTTGCAGTTCGATTGTTTTCCGCAATTCTACGATTAAAACCGATTCTAACGACATTTCATGTGCCTCCATCCAACCGGCAGTGCCCGAGATCATAATGTCACCTCCAAATCAAAACAAATCAAACAAACCACTTGCTTTAAATAATAAATTATGTGCTCCAAATGTTATGATTATTACGTGGTTGGGTTCTCTTGCTTTTTTGCTAAATCTGAATTTAGGTCATTTTTAACTTATTGTAATTTGTGGGCCATAATTACTTTAAAATATAATATCTTGGAATTCGTCGATTTGTTTTGCGATCCAATTGTTCGGACCGGCGGGTCTCAAGATCATTATGTCACTAACAAATTAGATGAAAACAAAACAAAACAAACTACCAGTCTTATATAAAGACTAGCATGGCTTTGGCATTGCTTCAAATATATTGTCAAATCTTGTATACTTAAGTAATTTACTAAAAAAAGTATAAAAATAATAGAAAATTTTCATAATTAGGTCATTTTTGTAGTTTCTGGTGATTTAGGGGTCATAAATTATTTAAAAATCAATATCTCAAGACTCAACGACCCATTCTGCGATCCAAGTGTTTTTAAAAACTCTACAAAGAAATGTGCTTCCAAGTCCATAAACTATAAATCTAAAAGTAGTACTTGCCTTAAATGATAGAAAACATGGCCTTAAAAATTCTCTTGTAAAATTCCCTTGTTCACATGGAGTGAAAAGAAAAAAAAACAAACAAGTTGAGCAAGGTTATTCACAATAATTTAGGTTATACGTATTATTTTTAAAAATCATATTAATAGGATCTCATGGAGTATAATTTTAAGAAGTCTCGATAGAATGTTTTAGACTTTTTTTCATCAAATGAACTAGGAGATCTATGAATCTGATGGAATACAAACATCTAAACAGATTTCGATGAGTTCCAAGCAAGCAAACATTACGATTTACTACGAAGTTAAAAGCAAGGCTTCTCTGAAGACTTGGACAGATAGATAGATAAGAACTCCAATCTTCAGATCGAAGATTGGCGTGAATACATTGTCTGTTCATAATGTCTTTACCTCCATGGCCACAAGACAAAGAGGTAAAAGAGCAAAAAAGACTAGGACACGAAATAACATAATTACCCCCACGATGAGCAAAAATTGTACTTTAGTTTAAAAATAGAGTAAGTATCAACCTACCTAAGTTCTTGGAGTTTTACATAATTGAAATCTGAGAATACCCTAAAATATTCTGAAAAGTGAACCAAATTAATAATTAAATACATTGTAGTAGCTGAAATAATGAAGTGTACAAAGTCCAACAAGATATCAAGAGACACCAAATTAATTTAAAGATACGAGCACACCACTCAAACGTCAATACCGCATTGAATGGTCAGGAGTCGGTGACTTGGTGGCGCACTACCTTCCCCCACCGAACTCGAACCCGCCTCTTCATGAGGAAGACAAAATCACGACTAAATGGATGAATATCGTCGATTAAGTGGATGAACGACGAATTATCATCCAAACGATGTGTTCCCAGCACTCGTTCCAAGTGGAAAGACTGGCGCTCCCAAGCTCTTCGGTCGTCGCCCTCACCGCTGTTGCAGCTCCAGCTCCAGTTCTTAGCTTCCTCTCCCCTTCCTATTCCCCTCTTCCTTGGCTTCACACACACTAGAACTGGGGACTGCGGTACCCCTGTTTTTGCGTACCTCGCCCCTTCCTTGAGCTTTTCCGGGAGCGATCCAGGGCCGGGAGTCGGAGGGCGGGACGACATTGCGCACCCTAAGCGGCATCCTTGCAATGTCGTACCAAGAGGACCAGAGCGAGGACTACCTCTTCAAGGTAGTGCTCATTGGTGACAGTGCTGTCGGCAAGTCCAACTTGCTGTCTCGGTACGCCCGGAATGAGTTCAACTCCAACTCCAAGGCCACCATTGGCGTCGAGTTTCAGACTCAGTCCATGGAAATAGACGGCAAGGAGGTCAAGGCACAGATCTGGGACACTGCTGGTCAGGAGCGTTTCCGCGCCGTCACCTCTGCGTACTATCGCGGTGCCGTCGGGGCGCTCATCGTTTACGACATCAGTCGGCGCGGCACTTTCGAAAATGTCAGTCGCTGGCTTGATGAACTCAAAGGTATGTAACATTGTTTGCTTTCTTGAAAGCCGGAGAGTGAATGTGCTTTTTCAGCTCGAAAACATTCCGATCAATTTTGAGGCGTCGGAAAGTTCCGTTGAGAACGTTGTCTTTCTCGTGGTTTCGATTAGAGCAGACGACAGACGTGATGTAGATCGTCCGAATGTTGCGGGTCCTGCTTTGATTCTCGGTCAGGATTCACGTGGAGAAATGACGTCATTACTGGGGAAAGCGAGGCGCAGTGTTTAGAAGGTGTTAGTGAGTAGCTGTTTTAAGTGATGGTGGTCGTCGCGGTTAGGAAGCATTTGGTTCGGCTGGTGTGAAAAGGCCGTCATCTTTTTCTTTGGTCGGAATCGTTGAGCATAGAACGGGTTCTTGGACGTCGCAGAGCTTTGTATCGAATGTAGGTTACGTGGGCTTCTCTGTGAAGATTTGCGAATTTGTTGTTAAGCAGACACTAGTCTTTTCGAACATGTAGATTCAGCTTGTATTTAGGTCTTGCCTCACTGCGGATGTCACTAGCTAGTGAATGAAGGTTGTGATCTTGAGATTATATTGCGTAGCATTGGTATTAGAATTATCAGAGCATGGCTTAATGCGTTAGAATTAACGATGGAAGCACCATGAATTTTAAAATTCTCCTGTAAGTACATACCTTGCCGGTCTGGTCGGGATTGCGCATGAGTTTGGCATAAGCAATTTCTCTTCTTACCAGATCTTACGAATGATTTTGTAGCGAATTTAACGTTTGCAAGTACAAAGCAGAGAGTCCGTTCGAATTATAGTTCGCGTTTTTCACATGTCCAGGTGATTGTACAAGGCGTATTTGTAGGATATCGAGCGGTTTTGGGGGTCATTACTTTGTTAATCACTGGTACTGTCTTAGACTTGGAATCTTGTATTTGATATTGCGTGTCATGCTATTACGTTTACTTCTTTCATAAGTCATATCTTATTTTTGAAGATGTCATAAGACTGGTAACCCGCTAGCAAGCCCACGCTCGGCACTTTGCACTCTTTGTCGAAGCTTAGGAACGTGATCTTCAAGAGAAGCTCCTACATAATTTTTCAACATGCATGTGAGCAGTTATGTCTCTTGATTTACTTGAAAATATCGTCTAACGCGGCATTGTCGGTTTCTGCAGTTCATTCCGACTCTAGTGTGGTTGTAATGCTTGTTGGGAACAAGAGCGATCTTGCGCACATACGGGAGGTTAGTGTGGAAGAGGCGACTGCTCTTGCTGAGAAGAATACGATGTCCTTCATGGAGACATCTGCTTTGGAATCCGTGAACGTGGTTGACGCTTTCCAGACTGTGCTGAAGGAAATTCACAAGATAGTCAGCAAGAAAGCATTAACAGCAGATCCTAACAGGTCAAACACCGTTGTTTCAAGCGGTCAAAGGCTGGCGGGTGGCGACGACACGACACCAAGGAGGGGTGGGTGCTGCTCGTATTAGTGCGGTGCCTACTCTTTCAGTGTACGAGTTTGCACCTCTTCTTTTTAGCCTGATTTCAAATCCCAAACCCCAGTGTGAGTGTTGACGGAGCATATTAGCTTATGGTTTATAAGGCTGTGTTTGTAGGTGCATGCAATTCCTTGTAGGAACAAGCATGACAATTTCCTTCAGCGCATCAGAAATTCATGTTAAGGATTTTGACGATCCTCGGTCCTGAGTATCCTGAACCAGGGCAACGATATGGAAATGCGGCAAATTGTAATCATGACACAAAAAGTGGCCTGTAATATCAGTGTAAATGTGATTCTCAATGCGTTCCAGCTTTGTCCATCTTATCGTCCAGAAGTATGCTTGACGGGATTAGTGAATTCTTGAATGCTTGCAGTATTTGAGACAGGTCTTAGCATGACGGTAATCTTTATCACAGGGCTCATTCTTGTAATCCTTGTGCTTCCTTTGTTTAGGCAACCATCACGCATTGTCCTGTTTCTTCTCCTAACGTTTTTGGTATGTAAATTACTAGATGAAGCCCCTCGGTGGAAAATTTTCTCTCGACGTTTTTCTTATAATTATAATACTTCAATTACCCCTACGTTATCAAATGTTTGAACCTTTCGCTGGTCAATCCGGGAATTGGGGGCCGGGGCGTGCCCGAATTCAAGAAACCAAGCAATAGTATCACCGACTGAACGTTTCATACGATCAGTTGTGGCTTTCAAAGAGATTTCAGTTTAGCAATAGCGAATTCATACCGACAACAGAAGCATAACATCTTGCTCGCTGCCGTAAGTACCACAATAAATTGGTGTCAGTGATCGGAGAGGCATAACGGTACGAGTAGTAGACTTAGTTTCGCTTCTGGAATTTTGTACTCGCTTCCGATTGAAAGCGAAGCACTAACGAACGTAAAATGGTAGCAGATTATGCGGATTAGCAGGAGGTGCTACATTTTAATATGGGTTCCAATTGCTTTACGTCCGCGCCTGTTGCCAATTGTCATCACTTCGGAGTCTGAACAACTACAGGTATCAACGATAACACTTTAGGGCTTACCCGAATGTTCTTTCTAATCAGTGTGGTCCACAGTTCACGGACACAGTCACTCTATTTGAGATTACTCTGTTGCGATTCATGCAAATTCGTCGGTTTACGAAGAGTGGGCTCGTGAGGGTCGCTGGAATCATGCTGATCGTGAAGTGGACTGTACTGTAGATAGTCACTCAAATTTTGAGGTTTCATTTCTATATTATTCTTGTTCTACTTGAGTAGATTAGATAGTACACGTAGTATATGGCACGTTTCGCAAACTTTTACAGTACAAGTCCGGCTGTCTGCAATATTGATTCTTGGTGACAGCATCATTCCGTATAGTCAACTTTTGAAGCTCTTTCGCCTGCAGCAACCGGCTCAGATTCTACGGGCTGGTGCCCGATTGAACCGATTAGGTATGGCCTTTTGTTGGGAGGAGGAAATGGGAGGGGGGTCGCGGAGCTTGCTTTTTTCAGAAGCTAAGGAACAGTGAAAAGAGTGTGGAGTGTGCTTGGGGTTTCTCTGTCGACAATGAGGCCACCACGACGAGTCTCCTGGGGCAATCTCCAGGATCAAGATGATGGTGCCCGCGGGAGCACTCCGAGTCAACGTGATCCTACAGGTCAGTCAATCACTGCTCTTTTTACAATTTCGCCATGTGTTCCGATGGTCTGAAGGACATAGAATGAGGGTCCCACTCCTATTTAAAGTGCATGCGTAGCTCTGGATACCTTATGTTACACGGTTTCACAGTTGAAGCAGATTTTGTTGTTTGAGCATTCTTCAATTTTAGGTCCCAGTTGCTGAAGCTAATACACCAAGGTTTATGCTTGTTGCTGTAACTGGTCGTGAAGGTGGCTATGGAGGCGCCTTTTGAATATATTAGCTCTGTGTCTGCTAGGATTTCTTATGGTGTAGTCTGAAAGGTTATCATGCACATCACTTTCCTGTGAATTCGATAGACATCTCGCTTGATTCATCTGGGTGTTCACTCTTCAATAGTGTATAATGAATTTCTTATATTGCTGATGGCCAGTCGGTAGATTTGTCCGTTTCAAATTGACAGTCAGTATTAAACTTCATTCTGCGGGACAAGTGTAAACCTCCTTGCGATTTATGGCCTAAGATTTTCTTCCACTGGCAATAATCCCTTTCACAGTTACACCTTCGTCTTTCTCCATCTTTGTGTTGCATAATTCTACTCAGTGAGGACTCGATCTGATAGTTTGGGTCTTGTTAACTGCACTTGCAGATTTGCATGTAGACATGGAAGACACAGATATAGCGGACGTTGAGGTGCCGTTACTGTTTAACCAAGGCTACGAGTGCAGCCAGACTCAGGAAGTTAAAGGCCCTGGCGATGACGATGTTGGCGTTGAAAGCCTTGATTTTGACCCTATATACAATGTGGTTAATGAAAAACTCAAGAAGCGACAATTCAGTCTCAGTCGTAAATTCTATGGGTACTTCACTTTCCAAGCACATTCAGATGTGCATCGAAAACGAGTATGCTAGAATTTTTCTCTTTTCATCTTGAGTAAGTTTAGCAAAGCGATTTCAGGGTCTTGATGCTCTACTTTGGCATTGGGTGTGCAGGTACACGGGTCTTACACTTGCGAAGTGGACTATCACGATCATGATCGGAATTCTTGTTGGTAAAACATTGCCGTGATGTTTAATTTCAGTTTCCATTTTATTGAATGGCATCCAGAGATTCAGGAGAAAAAGTAGAGATTTTAGGTCATCTTCATTCACTGTGATGCAAGTACAGAAACGTGAAACTGCTCAAATTCTTCTGATTCTTTTTGATATCTTGATCACTACTTTCAGGGGGAATTGGTGTGTCTGAATTGAAAGCAAACTTCTTATGCATTGGAGCTAGGTTCCTCTTGAGGATTAGATGAGGTTTTCCGGTCCAAGGAGGGTGAGACTGGACTAACTTTTTTGATTCGTAGGGGTGATTGCGTTCTCAATTGAATCCTTTCAAGATGTTATCATCACTCGCAAGGTGACCTTCCCGTTCAAGCATCAACCCTGACGTATCCTTGATTCCCTCTATGTGATTGATCACGAGTCTCATGGCTTCTACTTGGTCCGCAAGGAACAACGTTTTGAGTATCTGATTGCATGAGCTGCAGAAAGAGTGGACAGAAGAGTTGATGAATCGTGGACTGGCGCTTGTGTTCTTCAACTACGCAGCCGTCGGTGTGGCTCTGATTCTGCTTTCGAGCTGCCTGGTTTTATTCTGGGCTCCAGCATCCGCGGGTGGAGGGGTATGCACACCAGCCTTCAGATCCTCAGCAATGCCTGTTCATAGCAACAATTTTGAAATGTGAGGCTGCAGCTGTTGAAACATATACCCTGGACGTACTAAGGATGCATTGGTTCCTTCGTGCAGGTCACCCTAGTCATGGCTTATTTGAATGGTAATGACATTCCCGACTTTTTCCGGCACAGAACTCTCTTTACGAAGGTACGCTCTCTGTTTGCTTCCCCTATGATGATGCTGGATAACGTGAAATAGTGTGTCCTTTCATGTTTACTCCTGAAACTGACGAGGGTTTCCATCCGTGATCATGTATTTACAGATATTGGGTACTATCTGCACAATTTCATCTGGCTTACCGGTGCGTTTCGCTTCTATCTGCTCGAGGACTTTTCGTTTCACAATCATCTGATGCTTTCTGGGTATGGCTTTTCAAAAATTTGCAATTCTGAACGTTATTTAATCGACCTTGTACTTAGATTGGTCAAGAAGGACCTATGGTTCACATTGGCGCTGCTATTGCGTCTGAGCTTACTTGGTTGCACGGCCGGTCTCCAACAAGGAGGCATTACGTGCCTGACCCACAATCTCGGTGGGAAGTCTGGAAGGAGAAACTTAGGCAGCTCACACCGAAAGCTTGGATATTTGTAAGTGAAGATCATGGTGAAACGATTTTCTATACCATCAATGATTTAAGAGTATGTGACTGCATTTGTCGAAATTGATGTCTGCTTGGAATATAGTGGCTGCGATCTCCTTACATGACATCAAATTACCTGCATTACAGGACTTTTATAACGATAAGGACAGGAGAGAGTTTATATCGGCTGGAGCTGCAGCTGGGTTCGTGCTGTTCTGACACATTACTATTGTTTAAGTGAATATAGAATATGCCAATCTTTCTATTCTACCTTGGATTCGTTCTGGAATCGAGTGGCTCAAGGCCATTGTGTTATGCAGATCTAGATGTTCGAACATGTCTAATCGGGTAAGATTTGTTTCAAGTTTATCAATTGATAAACCTCATGTATTGTGTTAAACAGCTTGGCAGCAGCTTTTGGTGCACCGATTGGTGGAGTTTTATTCTCTATGGAAGAGGCCTCTAGTTTTTGGTCTAAAAAGGTACTGGAACTGCTTGTCTTTATAAACCTCGGTTCTACTGCATTGTGCCATTCTTGTGACACACCGTAAATCTCATTAGAGTGTTACACTAGTGCCTAAGCTGTATCTGTCGATGGCTGTGTGAGCAGGTAATGTGGCGGTCACTTCTATGTACAACTTGCGCCACCATGGTTTTATCATGGCTCAATCTAGGGTATGCCTTATTTTCATCGTTTTCGAGGACTATAATTTGAAAAGTATTCCTCATAGAGCATGGTAGTCTCTGTTTTACAGGATTTGAGTTCATCTCCGCATGCACTATTGTTCTGTGTTCGAGTTTAATTGTTTTAAATTGATACGGTTCTCTGAAATGCGACAGGCGATTTTCTTTCTCATTACCAGGCACCATCTCCTTTCATGGTCTTAAGGTAATTATCTTACTCTGTAGTCAATCATCTGGACTGCCCTTGATGATGACGAGAATCCGTAACATGATTATGATACGTTTGGAGTGTCCTTGGAGCAATTTGTGGATCCTTGCAGGATTCACGTCCTTCTTAATGGAACTGTGTAATTTCCTTGTCCGTCTATGGATCCAGACAGATAGCGACTATGTAATCTGGCATGTATCAGTTTAGAAGTTTGCATTCTTCTGAATGCTCATTCATATCCACTAAAAAGGAATTAAATGATAATTCTGTGGAGCGTTCAAGAGTGTACCTTCTTTACTGGAGTTAAATTTTCGGGCCTATACTAACAGTTTTGGATTGTGTTGTGCCAGCCTGAGTTCGATCTCATAGACTTGCCATTATTTGTGGTTACGAGTGTCTTCGCTGGAGTGATTGGAGCGTCCTTGAACATTGTCCATGATTGGCTTGCTCAATTTCGACCACCCTCAAAGCGAAGGGCTCTTAGGTTCGGATCACACCTCACAGTATTCTCTATAACATGTAGAATTTCTTTTTGCAGCATGATATATAGAGCTCAGTTTCTGTCTATTTTCTATGCATGTTCACTTTCTGTAAATGTTAATGTTGACATGTGTAACAACCTCTACAGGGCAACTTGAAACTTGAGCTTGTGCTGTTCTGGTTTGAGGGGTGCAGGGTGTTCGAGGCCTGCCTTATGACGTTCATCTCAGTTGCCGCCATCTTTATGCTGCCCCACTATTTCGGTCGTTGTATACCCATCCAGAAAGAGTATGATATGTTTGTACCCTGCTTACAATATGAAGTATGTTTCGTTTTCTAGTGCGGTTATGTCGATAGCGTTAGCTCAAGAGATTCCATTGGGGCACATATCTGGAATAAGTCCAGATCGATGCTTTGATTGTTGATGTTAGGCTCTGGAATGATAGTTTCTAGTTGGAGTTATTACTTGTACTCCCGACAGATGTGTGTTTACTGACAAAGTGAGAATGTTATCTTCTGCAGGCAAGAGGGTGATGAATATTGGTATAGGTATACATGTGCGCACTCGGATCCGGAAACAGGGATCCGGTACTACAATGATCTAGCTTCTCTCTACTTTGCCGTCCCACGGCAGGTGAGTTCCGCATCGACTGCTGTACAGAAAGTTAGTGTTGCTTTGGATCTACCGTCTTTGCTTGAAGATTGCCTTTTTCTTGGCATCTATTGACTCTAGAACGGGACTCGTCGTGGAATGTTTCAGACGATCCAGAAGCTACTAGCATTAGACGGTGGTGACGCTTCTCACTTTGCTGTTTCTACTCTTGCCATTCACTCAAGTTCGTTTCTTCTGCTGTTTATTCTAGCGTACGGCATTGCAGCTCCCGGGGGCATTTTCATGCCGTCTATCATGGCAAGTGGGATCTACTCTTCATGGCTTTTCTATTGGGCTTCTTTCACACTTTGCAATGTGATGGCATGTTGTTGTGGTGGACAGTCGTACTGAGAGTTGAGGCTGATTATTATTATTTTGTACTTGTCTTATGGTCAATTGACAACAGGTAGGCGCATCTTTTGGTGCATTTCTGGGGTGTATTTTTCAATCAGCATTCCCACGGTAAGAGGTTGTCCGCGTGTCTTGGATTTGTCAAGGTATTTCATTTGGAATTCTTCTGCCACGAAAAAAACTTTCTCAGCAGGAGATTTTGTCATGGTCGTCCTTTCTACTATTTTTGTTTCGAATGTATGTCATCGCTGGACAATAAACTGTTAATTTATCATGAACTTGAGTCGAGCTTTGGTACTTCAGCTCATTCTTGGTGTCTATGCGTCACTCGTGAACATTGGATGCAGGTGGTCAGTACAACCGGGCATGCATGCGCTTGTGGGTGCGACTGCTATGCTTGGTGGAGTTTTCCGAACCTCCATTTCCTTGGTACATTGCGACGTTCAACTTCTTGATCTAGGAATTGCAGTCACTTAGGCATCACGAATTGTTTGCATCTGTGAAAGTCGGAAGTCGTGAAAGCTTGACCGCTCTAAACGAGACTCATGTTCCATTCAAATGTTCAAACAGAATGATGTAAGATGCGGAATCCTATGAGGCAATACATCTCATGGTTTGAAGCAATACCTTCGTTTGTGTGATATATGTACACAGGTTGTGATCATGATTGAAGGCACAGGTGGAATCGAGTTTCTACTACCAGTCATTCTTGCCATCGTCCTTTCCAATTGGGTGGCTCATCACATTCATTCCGCAGGGGCCTATGAGTCTGACTTGGAGCGCATAGGTACGATTCGCCCTTTTCAGTTCCGTGCAAGAATTCTAATAGGTTCTATCTTATGCTTGCAAGCACCTCGATGTTGTTACTTATGTCTCTTTACTGCTGTCACGGGTTTTCCATGTCGCAGGAGAAGTCCATTTTCTGCAAAGTGAGCCTTCACAAAAACTCCGAATGATCACGGCTGGACGCATCATGGCATCGAATGTGATATGTTTCAAGGAGGTAAACAATATGTGAATTTCAAGGGTCTGTGAGAAGAACTCTACCCATAGAATCGACGATTATTGAGCATGTAATCTTAGAACAAGGATTCATGCGTCTTAACATACTGTGGAGGATGTTGATACCACCTTTCTGATCTTTTCTTAAATGTGCAGATTAGCTCCGTCAGTGAGGTTGCGGCAGTGCTCCGTGCCACGAGCCACAACGGCTTCCCTGTGGTTCGACACACGGACGGCGATGGTCAGCTCGTTGGTATTATATTGAGGAGCCAGGTCTTGTTGCTGTTAGAGCAACGCGCAATTTTCGAGGCCGATGAAGCAACACTGGATCGACCCACGCGTTTCGGTGTTGGTTTAAGGTTGCCACGGTTGACCGGGGAGCAATTGTATTTGGACCGGCTTATGCGTGTGTACCATCACACTCATTATCCCCATCGCCGTTACTCAAGCTCCAGACCTGAAGCCGTTTCTGAACTGGAAATCGATGAACTCTTACAGGTATTTCATGATACATCGAACAAAGTCAATCTGTGAGTTTCAGGATCACTTAAATGGGCAGCTATCACATGTTGCTAGGAAATTGTAACCAACAGGCATTTGCAAGAACTAGGAGTCCTTATGAACTTAAGATAAAGTCCTGCTTCAAATGAGTTATCTCCATTTAAAGGTTAGATGGTGCATGATTCCATGGCGTCTTTTGCTTTCTGCAGGAATTTGCGATGCGAGGTGTGAATGGCAGCAGTAGTACTGAAGAAGATCATGAGAAGCTCGAGGATGTGGACGAGGCGTCACATGTGGCCAAAGAATTAGCCGTAGACTTCCGGCCTTGGATGAATCGTGCGCCTCTGACGGTGCGTATAGTTACTGACAACGTACGTCATGTTGTCGAATGTGTCGGTGTCTTACTTTCGTACGGTTGTGCAGGTTCGAGCAGAAACCTCAGCACGGCGAGTTTACATCATTTTCCGGACTCTTGGGTTAAGGCATCTGTGCGTAACTGATGCAAGCAACAGGTCAGTCTCCATCAATATGTTGTTGTAAACGAAGGGGAGTTGCTTCATCAAGGAGTGAATTATAAGTGGGTGAGCTATCGTTGTGTGCAGAGTGATAGGTATGATCACAAGGAAAGACATCGCTAAGGCACACAAGGAGATGGAACTGGAGAGCGACACTCCGAGAGATCCAGAGTTTGAGAATAACCAGTCCTTCGGAATGAGGTCCTTCAGTTTTCGACCAAGCTTCAGGGAAAGATCTCCTAGGGATGTGCTCTATTCGTTGCCATGACCGGCCAACCAAGATTATGTAAGTCCGGATTGACCACAGCATATGGAGCTTCTCAAGAGATGATGTTGCAACGTATATTTAGTTGATGCCCACACAGTATTTTAGCGCTTCTGTCTCTTAAGTATGGGTATCATGCTTGGACAGGGTCCGTCAATTTAGAGACAGTATGAGGCTCGGATATGTAAATTTCAGAGATACAAAACTAGGATATGTATCTTAGACAGGTTGTGCAGTAAGCGACTTGCTGCAACTTGCAAGCCTTCTTTTTTATTGTTTAAGTAGTAATAAGAAACTATTGCACCATAACCTTCTGGTACTGAAACTGGACTTGGACTGAGCAGAAGCAGTATGTCCATGAGGAGCCCAACTTCCCTCGATGAATGGCATAAGCCTCTTATCAGATTCAGCTTTCTTTATTGATTGCAGAGAAACTATAAACTCCCTCCTTTTCAAAACATTGCAACAATCCAAGCTCGCGAGCTTCCGACATGAAGACCAGGAAGGCCTAGAAATGTTGAAGATTACAATAGCATCACATGGTAACCGACAGTGAAAGTGGCTCAACAGAAAATGCTGTACATGATATTTACTGAAACTCGAATCTACACAAATTTGTAAGACATCAGAGATGCTACATTACAATCGAATCATTGTGGGAGCTGCACAGACTACGTTACAAGGCGATAGGCGGCGGGATCCTAGGCAGCGGCAACAGGCACTTGCAAGTTATTTCTCGCGATGGTGACGCCAACGCAAGCATCGACAAAATCAGAGTCCGCGAAGTCCTCAGAGAAGATCTGCAGCCGGTCACCGAGGCCTTGCTTGAAAACCTCAGCCAGGAACAGACGGGCGTAGCCGCGGATGCGGTTGGTCACCGGCTTCACGCACAGCACCGGGCCCGTCACCTGCGGCGTGGCCGTATTCTCCACGCGGTAGAAGTAGGTCCGCTGATCGTTCGGCGGCTGCTTCTGCAAGTTGGTTATGTTGCCGGAAAATTTCGTCATCGGCAAGTCCGTGTCAATCCAGTTGTCCTTCAAGAAACCCGAGCTCCACAGCGGCGAGCCCGGTGATGGCGCCGCCATTTGCCTGCAGTGCAATGCATCTCACATTTAGCCAAATGTGCAATCAGGCCTGAATATGAATCTTAACGTCATCGAGCTTATGACTCTTAAGCGTATCGAAAGTTTAAGGAACGCGTAATAATATGAAGGCTGGAATGAATTTGCATGAGACATAGATGTGTTTAAGTTTTTATTATTGAAAGGTGGATTTGGTGTCAGATTTTTGGAGCAGTAAAGTGCTTGCCTGGGTTTCCAGATGCAGAACACGCGCTTGGGGAGGAGTTCGATGAGCGGGCGGTCGAAGAAGCTGGCGTCCTGGGGGATGAGATGATCCCCGAGCTGCTCAATGAGCCAGACATCGAACGCGGGCGGGTCTTGGTAGCTAAACTCCGTACGAATCTCAAGGATGACGATTTCGGATTTGGTTTCTGCGAGGAAGCGCTTGAGGTCGTTGATGACGACGTCCACGAGATAGGATTTAAGAATCCCGTGGCACACTTTGCGGTCTTGTTGCACGCGAATGTCCAGCACGCGGATGCCGATGCAGAGCTGGTCGTACACGGACAGTTTCTGGCATTGCGCGAATGGGCGCGAGATGCCGGGCAAGCCGATCTTGTTGGTTGCGGAGTCGTGGGTCCCCGGCCACACCACGTCACGCACCTTCAAGTTCTGCAGCGGCAGCGTTGACATCCATTCCTTCGGATTGATGCAATGGAAATCGCTCCCCGGAAACGTCACCCCTCCCTCGTCCACGCTCACTTTCTCCTTCAGCTGCCGCTTCTCCCCTTTCACCAGCTTCTCCTTCGACACTTGCGCCCCCATTGCACAATTCTGCAACACCCCACTCAATCAGATCCATACCGACAACACTCAAAAAAACTAGCTTTCTCCCCGAAATCCTCTTTCCATATTTTTGCTCCAAGAGAAAAACGAAGAACACTCACCCAAGTCGTCTACTTGAAAGAACTCTTGCACTTCGAAATGCCGAGGTTGAAAGTGGCAACAAGCCAAGTGAGGACTCCGTCACGCCTCGAACTGAACTGTGGACGACTCACCGTATCCCCAGAAAGCTTCCAAGTGCAGAAAATCAGCAAAGCCGGCCACCCGTCCCCACCAATGCTCGTCGATAAGAGAAAAAAATACGACGCACGAACTGCTGAATCTATCAAGCTCACGAGAGTACGAGAGTATCAAACTCATTACAAGTAAGGGAGTAGTTCAGAGTGGTGTCACTTTCCTCGTGCTCGTTTCATCGCTTAATCTATATATCACTGTACGATTGTGCGCATCTTTCCAGCGCATGCCTCACTGGCTGTTTTCGATGGCAATAATATAAGAATTGGTACAGGCCACTTCGACTGCAGCTCGAATAGTAATAGCCAAGTGGCCAGTTTGAATATAGGACCTGACAACCAGGTGGCGGATAATCCCACTTTTCAGTTGTAGGTGGCAAGATGAGAGAGCGGCAGTTGGTAGTGTTCAGCGTCCACGTGGAAAGATAAATTTCAGTCCCTCCAAGCAAGCTTAGGCCAGCGTATCATAGTCGCTTCCGCGTCTTTTGCAATTCGTTGGAGTTTAGTGAATGCCAGCATTTGAGTTGGAGTTTCCGGTGAATGAAGGTTTTCAGCAAGTGAGTGTGTTGAATGGTGGCGGAGCGGAGCCCACAATGAGGGCAGGAATTGCTGCAAGCAGAGCTCTCTTCAGCTCCTTGCATCGCTCAATTGCGCTCAAACCCCAATTGCTCGAATCCTCCTCAATTCTCCTCCCCAAGTCGTCGTCGTCGTTGCGGCAAGAGTATCATGGGTTGGCAATCTTCCGGAATGAGCATTCTGGAATGGCGTCGTCGTTTGGGCATCGCCGATCGCCCTTTCTTGGCTTCTCCGTAAGCGGCATCGATGGCGCCCCTTCAATGGGCTATTTCAAACCGACTGCGCAGAATCATGTAACTCCTGAACTCATTTAGGACATGGCCATTGCGGTGTTGCAAAATCAAATTTAGGCAGGTGCTCTTGACCTAATAGCAAGTTTGGTTGATGGCGAACTTTCACTGATTGAGTATTGACTGCTGATTCCTTTTCGTTCTTTTTAGGTCTTTCTTCAGGGGCATTCAACGCAAACTTCAAGGCCGACTTCTTCACTCAACCCATTAGACTTAAAAGCTTTGACGGAGCAGAAAGTGGCAAGTGTAACACCACCCGCAACGCCACTGCCACCTCCTACTGGCGTGGTATGCGTGATCAATCAGCCTGCGTTTTTTCTATGGACCAGAATCCTTCAAACTGGTTTAGTTAAGTGTGAATGTCAAGGTAGCATGCAGTTGTTTTAGGATCTCTGGCAGATTATCACATCCTTTGAAGATTTTTTGAAGTGACCTAATTTGAAGGTCGAGTGCAATTTCTTCGTCCAATCACGAATCTGATTATTGGACCGGAGACGCATTGATTGTAAGCGTAAGATATTAATATTCTGGGCGCAGGGGAATACGTCGGAGACGCCGAAGTCGAAGAAATGGGGAGTAGTGACGCAGATGTTTTTGGATTTTAGAGCTGTTCCAATCCCTGCGTTGATTCTAGGGATGGCAGGGCTTATTCCGTTTGTTGCATTAGCTCCCCCGCTTGCACAAATGCTCCCATTACCTGTAAGCTCTCCAGCCTTTCGAATCTGTTACTCACTAGAAGATAGGTGATTGACGAGGCGGTGAGTCCATGCAGGCCCTTGTAGCTGCGCATCCCTCTGAGGCACAGGCATTGTACGGTGCATCGATTCTTTCATTTCTTGGTGCAATTCATTGGGGTCTAGCTATGGCTGACTATGCAGGTTGGTCCTCTACACTTTCAAAATTGAAGTCATTCTCGTAAGTTCTCTTTTGCTATTTTGCTCTAATCATGTTGGACTTCGCCGTTGGTTGCAGCTCCAGGCAAAGGTGGCGTTGCTAGTAAGATGTTAATGACAATGAGGTGAGATTTGTTCCAGTAATCGTAAGTCAGCTCTACTTAAATGGTTTCGATATCCTGCATCTTTGTGTGGTACTGCTTTGCATGTTAAGAGTTTATTTTTAGAAGCTGGCTTCTTCATGTAACTTGTGATCACTACACTGCTGGGTCATAATTAGTGTCGAGAAAGGTTGATGTTTATGTCAGTACCAAGGCAGGTATTTGGTAAAAAATCTGTTTACAATGGAACACTATCTATTAACCAAGTGATGTAAATCACAGGAAATTTTGTCACTATATATGTTTCTACAGTAAACAGTACACTTTTGTGGTGGGACACTAATTAATCCCAGCAGGGTAGTCAGGATTTCTATCAATTTTGGAAGTATCCAAATTCGGTTTCTCATATGACGTTGATTTTGGAGCAGATATGTGTGGAGCGTGGTGCCCTCTCTTTTGAGTTGTACAGCTCTACTTCTGCCTGGAAGCGCCAAGTTTGCTCTTCTCATTTCCTCCCTTTGGATGGTAGTTTCACTGCAATTTAGCGCAGCTTCTGGAGTTTGAAGTTTCTTGTATGTTTAGCAATATCAGAATGATGGTTGCTTCATTAAACGATGTCTTCTGTCACGCGTGCTTTGACCTAATCGTTCTTTTTTATTCTTGTTCTGCAAAGGTGCTTGGCATGGACTTCCTCTTCGCAAGATTGAAACTGGTGCCACTATGGTATTCCTCTCACTCTGTTTCTCTTACTCGTGCTTTCAGAGATCTCAAGATGGAGGTTAGATAATCCTTGAAAGTTTTGATTACTGACGAGATCATTGTGCTGATTTTTGCAGGTTTTTGTCTTTGAGGTGGCCGCTGACACTCGTTGCTTCAGTGAGCATGATACCTTCAATTGCAGTCGCAGCAACCTGGGCCTATCCGTAGGCTTTAGTAGTATGTAGCAACCTGGACCTTTTAGGTAGGCAGCAGTAATACGTAGTTCCTGATGGTCGAAGGATCATTAAATCGCAATGTAAAGATTTCTCGCTGTGCAAATATCAGAGAACACTTTTGTATTCTCCGAGGTTATGGTAATAGTAATTTCTGTCAGTTGAGCCTCTATAATTAGTCTTTCGTAACAATGATTGCTACTGTAGATCCGACGTGGATTTCTGAAATTTCTGATGCCTAAAATTAACGAGAATGCTCGTTATCTCCTACCATTTCGGAGAGGCACTTTTGAAATAGAAGTAACCAGAAGCTTGAAATCCCGAAGCTTTGAGGTTTCTGACTTCTTCTTTTGTCTCCCTTCCAATGTTTGATGCTGATGTCGATTCCCGCTAGGAGACCTTCCCTTCGAGCTGCGAAAGTAAATGGCGGCTACATCCGATGATTGAATCCATCTTCGACCTGGTATGAAATCTTTACAACCGTCTCTCGTGCATCTTACCGAAACTTATTCTGATGTGTGGGAGGATTTCGATCTTTCGTTTGTGTGGGTGCTCCTCGTCGGCACTTTTGGTCGGTGCTTTTAGGTATCTTACCGACTCTTTCGTGATACTTGGAAGGATTCTGATCCTTCGTCTGTGTGGGTGCTCCCTCGTCGGTACTTTTGGTCGGTGATTCTAGGTTTTCACGAGAGCAGTATCGTAATGGAGAGATTCTCTTGAATCAGGACGTAGGATTCGGTATGCCAGTAAATCACACAGTCAAACGATGTATCGGTATGCCGATCCAGCATCATTCGAATTGGGTGGTGTATGATGCGGCATATACACTTGTACTTGGTCTTGATTGAGAGCTCTTCTCAATGAGCGTTTCCTGTCGAGTTGCTCTGGTTCAGATCATCGGAAGTGCTTGAATATTGTCATACAGAACCTACATCAATATAATTTTACCCTGACGTAATTGATGTGACTGCTTGGAGTTGTAGAATTGCTCTGATCGACGATAATGTGGCAAATGTGCGAAATTATCAATCGGAGAAGTCCATGGTATTGAGGTTTACAAGTGTCATCGAATTGCTGATTGTGGTCATGTGATTTAGGAACTGCAGGTACGGTTCTAGTTTGAGCTTTGCAAGATGTCAGGGGTCGAAGTTGTTGACGCAGCCGTCATACTTGCGAAGGTTCTTTACGGATTCAAGTGCAAGTATGACCTGCAGAAGGCGAACCAGCATGAAGTCAAGGAGCTTCAAGATTTTATTGAAGGGTTCGAGGCGCTGCTTCCAGATCTCCGACGCAGCTTCAGGAGATGCAAGGGCAGCCTCGCAGGGGAATCGGCCTTGAAGCAGCTAGGAAACGAGATTAGTTACGCGACACGGACTATTCAGAGGTGGTCCACGAGTAATACCTTCTTCCAGATGCTCACTTCGTCGGAGAGGTTGAAAGAGATACAGAAAGTGCACAGGAGTCTAATGATGGCCACACAAAAGCACCTGAGCGTCGCAAGCATTACAATGCTGTTGGACATCCGCGCAGACCAAGCCAACCTCACCTCAGATTTGAAGTCCCTGCTCATCAACGGCATGGCAGACATGTCCCAAGCCGTGGCCAGGGAGGTTCGCGCTGCAGCTTCGGAAGCAAGCCAGGGCGCTTACGGAGATGAGAAATTCTGGGCTGATGTGTTGGGAGCTTTAGAGGCGACTAATTGTGCACCCGAAGATGAGGAAATTCCAGACAGATTCTTGGACCCCATCCTCGCAGATGTGATGGTGGATCCCATCCTTGCAAGCAACGGCATTACTTACTGTCGGTGGACTATCATCGATAACAACATGACCAGCGACCCTCACAATCCGAGCGAGGAGCTCACCATTTTGGGAGATAATGTGGGTTTGCGTAGTGAGCTGTTTGATAGATTTCCTGACCTGTCGCAAAAGTTTAGACAACGCCGTGACGAGTACAGGAGTGAGGCACTGTCGTTGGCAGCACGAGGTCTGCTTGCTGATGCCATGCTCGCCTTGCAACACGTTCTTCGATGGAATAGAAAGGATGCGGAAGCTTCGGCTGCTCTTGCTCGTGTGCAGACAGCGATGAAGGATGCCAAGTCCCGACAACCATCCAGAAAAGCGCCAGTAGCTTCACCGAAATCGGTACCTCCTGAAGCGAGTCCATCGGAGTGGGCTTTGGTGCCTGATTCTTTTACGCCAAGAACTGCGGTTGTGCCACAGGTGCGTTCGAAGCTTATGGCATCTCAAGTGTCCAGTATTGAGCGTCATGTTTGTGTAGGTCATGTGTGCACTTTGTTTGTTTAATTTTATATATCTTCAGACCAACGTAAGTGATATATTTCACTGATTCTGCTGCGATGAGATCTGGTCTCGTCTTGTTCACATTTTTCTCGTTATGATAAACTTATATGGGCATTTTAATATCACGAATCATTTGTCTTATATGGCTGTCATCATCTGCACAATTGTTTTTGCTCATTAGTCTTTTATTATCGTCTGTAGAAGACGATGCAAGACTCTGGGGTGCAATCTTCTGCAAAGAGTGTACCGCCTACAAAATTACGACGAAATATTACTGCAGGCGCAGTGGCTGCTGTTCAGGTACGAATCCATCAATACTCTGCCGAATCCTGAGTGATCTCCATATTACGTAGGATTTACTGTTCATTAATCTCAATGTCAAATTTCTGACTCAAATGACCGCGTCCAGCTCGATATGTAATACCTTAGCTCGTTCCGGTCAAAAAGTGATTACCATTCTTATGTGCTGAAAAATGCGATTTCCATCTTGGACTTCTTAGAGTCGGCGAAGAATCTTCACTCGGTTATCGAATGTTGCATCGTTTTGTCTGTATGAAGCAATATAGTGTGTGTTAAAATTGTTGGCCTGTTGAGGTTCTGATTCTCCGCACTTGTACAGGAAAAACCTGAAGCATCCAGAAGTAGGAGCTCGATGAACCATCCCCCACAGCAAAGAGCACTTCAACCCGGACCTGAAAGAGGGCTCGCTCGCCCTTCTGCAAGGCCGCAGGGTCATCAGGCTCACCTCGGCGAAGAAAGACTTCCATCTTTTAAGCGTGGACAAAGCCTGCAAGAAAGCGAGAACTTCGGCTATGAATATCCTGCCCAAACTTCTGGTCACCGAAGACCACAGCAGTTCGCACCACCGGCTACTGAACGTCAGGGACCATCGCCCAGTCTCGAAGAACCCAAAGGCAGCGGCTCAAGTAAGTGGAAAGGAACTCTCGCACAGGCTGCTCTGGCAGCAGTAATACTACCAGTACCCCAATCCATGGTCAAGGGAGCCTACAAAGGAGTCGCCGCCTTATGCAAGAACCTGAAAGTTGGGTCCAAGACTAAAACAGCCGCGGAGCCTGCCCATGGCGGTGACAATAACCCAAGTGACTATTATGACGACAATTATGTTTATCCTGACGATTGGGAAGACTTTTATGGGCATCATGGAACAGATTATGAAGGAGGTTACTCTCATGAGCACCCTTACGATTACCCTTACGATCAGACTCCTGCTCGTGCTCCACAGTATGTGTACTCCGATTGTTCATCGGAGGAGGCCCTCCGTCGTCACTTAGCAGCTAGGAAGCATTCATGAGGGAGAATCAAATTCCAAGAAGGATCCACAGGGATCAATCCATATATGATACACAGGCACACTCGCCCAAGTTTCCTTCCAACGGATTCTTTTGTTTTTTATTCACACCCACCTCCATGTCCATTGATGTATAATCTTAGAATCCCTTTACTTGCCTGCAAAACAACACTATCTGGATACTGCTTTAGGTTATGACTTCGGCAATTTATTTGTGAAATTCTAAACAAAACTCCCTGCAAAGCCCAAAAGGTTGTCTTACAGTTGGACCACAATTCTTAGATTGTTTCATTTGAATATGAACATGAAGGGCGTTCAATCGAGAGCCCTCACTCTCAATCGAGAGCCTTCTTGAATATGAAGTGCCTTGAACTTGAGGGCTATGCTTAAAGGTGATGGCACTTTCCATTTGGGACCTCACTTAACATGATGGTGTTTTGTGTCTCACGATGCCCTTGGATATAAAAGTCTCTTAACCCGTAAAGGTGAGTGAGGCCCAAATTGGTTCGATTTGACTTTCGTCAACCTCTGAGTTACTATATTTAGATCGCATGAGGTTGGAACCTTTTCCAAGTAGGAGAGATTTTCCACACTTTATCGAAGATTCATCTCATGCTTCAATATTCCTTATAGTGTAGGAGATATTCACGGTCAAAGTTTTAAGCACTATTTGAAATATGCCCAAACTGCGGTATATGCTCATTCATACTCAAATATGCCTCAAATTGATTAAATCGTAGGAACTGCAAAAATTCACCAATAATTGAGATTTTACTTTTTTCCAAGTTTTGTTTTTTGTACTTATGAAATTGGTAGTAAGGCATAATCTTATTGTTTAGATTTCAATCCAATAATTTTTTTACATGCCTTTAAATTGTTAAAATGGGCCATTTAATTTGAATTTCAGCATATTTCCATGTGAGTAATCAAGCATTTCTATAGGTTTTATAGGACGTATGAGGGTATAAGTTGCATAGACGTGTTTCCAACTCACCTAGGAAAAAGAATGTGAAAAGCCTCATATCAAGTTTCTTACAAAAAATTGTTTATTCGGCCCTCAAAACATTATTTTTCCATTCTACAACATCATGATCTCACAAATGGTGAGGAATTTGAATCTAAGATTTAATATACATGTACATGTACAAATTAGGTATTAGATCCTAAGGTTACTTACTTCAAAACTTGTCAAAAATCTGAAATTTGCATCTTGCATCAAAAAAGAGTAGATTTGAGGGTTTTTGGCTATTTTCAAGCTGCTCACCTTTGGAGATTAATATAAATAGGAGCTCTCCAGACTTTTTGAGTTGCAAAACGGGCCAAGAGAACCAAATGAATACATATCTATATTACAATACAGGAGGCTTTGTCTCACACGACGGTTCCGCGCTGGAATCCGTCGTCGAGATTTAGGCAATCCACGTTGAACGTGCTCAACGGCACGGGTCCCACTAGTTTTGATACAATGTGGAAATGGAAATGCAGACACTTATTCAGGGATGGAAGGAGTGATTTTTTGAAAAAATTGAATCAATTATGTAAGAGTAGGTTCAAGTAGTGGCAAGCTAAAGTTGGCACATTGGTGCCAAATAATATATTGAAATATAAAATTAATTCATCCCACTAAAAATAATATTGTTTCAAATTAGATTTCTAATCAATATGATAACTTTCTAAAAGTTCTGGCCAACCTTGACATGCTCGACAAGTACAATATGTAAGGTGGGAGCACCCATACCCAATTATTCTCCATATGCGTGCCCTATGTGCCCTATAAATGCACCCCCTCATCTACATGCACAACTTCACCAATTATTGTGTAGACATATAAATTTTTTAGGCTAGTCTCAACACGAGGCAATCATTGATTAGTGTTGTGTAAATAAGAACTCATACTGCAAGTTACTGCATGCTACTAGAATCATCCAAAACTCATAGTTAAGCATCCTCAGTCGGGTTGTTTTGGCCCACGCCAACGGTAACTGGCGGGGGCAGCATCTCACGGCGCGGGCCAGTGGGCACGCTTTCCTGCCCGTTACCAAGCGGCTCCCTCTAAACCAGCTCCCGCTCTCATCACATTTTTTCTCTTTGCCGTGAGAAAGAGTCCTCTCTGTAGAGCCGCTCGCTTTCCCGATCCAGGTGGCTGCATGCGAAGTGGAAGTCCATGTGTGGGTGTTTGGTTGATTACTTAGTTTGGAAACAATGCGAGAAAGCTTTGCTCGCACTATGGCAACCAGTTCTAGACTTCAGTGTTTCTTTTCAACCAAATCAGCCATTTTTTAGGTCAGCTTACATTGCTCAAATGTTTATATTGCATATTTTTACATTGCTCAAATGTTGATTCGTAGTCGACTTTACCAATTATTTAATGCTTTTGGTTAGAATGTGTCGCGGTCACACCATTTGAGGATCATGGACCTATTCCCTTATTTTTCTCTCACTCTGACCGAAGCGGCTAGGGAGCTGCATGTCTCGCAGTCGACTTTGAAGAAGGATGTCGAGGTTTGGGAGTGAAGCGCTGGCCTGGTCGCAGTGTATGCATACTATAGACCAATCTTGAAAGCAAGTGAATTTACTCTCTAAACGACACATAAACCTTTCTAAACGACACATAAACCTTTCCAAACGAATAACTATTGTACTAGTGTAATCTTGGGTTTTGTTTTCTATTCAAAAATCCACTTACATTTTGGCACCGCTGCCGGGATAAGGTTGTGGCTGTTGGCGACTAAAACGCAAGCAAAGAGATTTTTCAATACAAGTTCATAATCTTGGTTAAATAGTTTTTAAAGTAAGATTTCGAAATTGTAGAAATGTAACATCTTTTGTGAATTCCAAACTCAAACAAGAGTGACATGATAATTTCTTGAATAGATTTATTTTTTTAAAAGTTACCTTGACCAATTTGACCCAACTTGTAAGAATTGACAATTAGAATTTCTTTAAAAGTGTAGAATATACCCTAGATAAAACCAGTTTAAAATAAAATTTTATAATTAATTATTTTCTCGCCAAAATACCATATGAGAGATAATGGTATATATCTATTTCCATGGAAAATACCTGAACAATTAATTGACTATTATTTAGACCCTTACCTGCTTGCAGCCTTGCATAGACTATAAGAGGAGCTATTTTGGACATGGATTTCATTTAAGTGGCATACACATAAATAACCTTGAACTTAAAAATAATATTGACAAACTACCTTCAGATATAAAAAGAATTATTTTGAGTAAAATCTGGGATGATGGAAGACCTATAAAGGGAATAGTAGTAAAAGAATGGAAATTACATCTAAGCTTTTTCCTCCATTATCTTTTTGTTCAATACGGTAAATTGAAAGAGATAATTCGTCCCAGATGAGAGAAGATCCCATATTTTCACCTACGGACCAATTAATCCTTCCGTTACACCGTTAATACTATAATTTATGTGTAGTGAAAAACAAGTACCCATGAGTCCTTCATTTTCATTACTTTGTCCCATAAATACAACTTTAAACATATACAGACAACAAATCAAAATCTGTCTGTGTGGCTTCCTTGAAATGTTTCCTGAAGATCAAAAATCATTTAAAGAAGTTTTGCAGAAAATTTAGAGAGAAGTAAGATATAAGGAAAGAAATTTGAAAATAGAAACTAGAACTTATTTAAGTCCTAGAACTGCACCACCACAGAGGGTAACATCAACACAGAGCTTACAATCACAAATAATCTTGGGATAAGTTCAACATTGGAATCAGAAAAGAGTAAACCAGTACAAAATTTATCCCCAATAACTTTTATCTTGGGAAGAAGTTGCTAATTCTGCATTAAGTTCACAAGGGGTATAACTCCTGTTGATTCTTCATTCCCTAAACCACCAAATTTAAATTTTGATTCTATCGATACCTCATCTGAACCTACATTAGAATATTTGAAGGAAACATAGATTCAACCCATTCAAGTAAATAGAGAAGGGGGTTAATATCCCCATTTGAAGGATCCTCTTCAAATTTAGAAGATCCAGAATTATTTTTTTACCCGGAAACTATTTCCAATCAATTTGCTTTAGATCATGAATTAAACCAAATAGACACTGATCTTGAAACAAATTATTCGTATTCTGAAATTGTTCTATACTTTAAGGGATGCCTTTTAACTTGGTTTTGACTATTAGCCTTTATTGAAAGTTTACAAGAACGTCTAAAATAATTAGAATGATGGAGAGAGTGTAGATAACTACAACTAAGATTGCCCTACTGCGTGTGCCTCCTACACATTCCAACTCAAATAACATCGAAAAAGTCATGCTCACAGAAAATGCATCACGAAACTTATTCAAACAAGAACAACATTACAAAATTTGATCACTCATCACGTTTGCCCGAGTAGGACAATGGGTGAAGCTATGCTTATTGTTCAAATTTCCCCTTGTCCGGTGGCCATCGGAATATTAGCATTACGAACCGATACTTCATTCACGCCAGCCCCTTAGAAAGAACCGGAGTTTCTATCTATCTGAAGCTATGATTAACCCCCATACGGTAGTGAATTCCATCTTGCACCCGCCACGTTGCAAAATTAATGATTACGGTTACCAGGTTGCATGTATAACCCAACACTACTTTGTTGTGACAATACTAGTGGGACCCGTGCCGTTGAGCACGTTCAACTTGGATTGCCTAAAGCTATAAAACATTCATAAACTTCAAATAAGTTTATACAGAAAATATTAAAAAATACATATCGAATTTATATATTTAGATTAATAAAATATACATCAATGGTCTCAAACATGGTCTCTATTGGATCATTCCTCAAAATGGGTATTGACCGTTGGAATCCCTTTACTCTTTGTAAAAGGGTATTATAACATTCGTTTGCAGGTTCACTACTGAGCAACCATAGGCCATGAGTGTATATCTCATAATCTGTGGACGAAATCTCACTGTCTTCATCAAAAGGCCCTATAATCCAAGATGCTATCCTTGATGTAACATACACATCAGTAGCTAAACTAAATTTAGCTACTTTTGATCCATAAACACTCATTAAAGATGGATCCACCCAAGGCCGTCTTATTCTATCTGCCTCCAATTCTTTTTGTGATGGATATGCATAGTTGGATAGCGAGAGGAAACTCTATCTTACATGCAAATCCCCAATCACAAACACCTATGTACATATTATCTTCTTCTAGATCGTGTGTAATAAGATGTTGTCGGGAGACAAATCACAATGTATGCTACCATTTTTATACAGAAATAGCATACCAAATAAAAAGTGCCAAGACAATCGGATTCGTAGTCGTTGAAACAACTTCACATTGTCAGCATCCACTCCTGGCTCCATACGTGATTTTCCATTGCGCTTCAAGACCATACTTCTCAAAGTTCCAACATTCCACCATCGCATATATCCATGCGGTTTAGAAGGATGTATGGCAAATAATTTCATAAATAGAGGATGGACCAAGGAACAACTTGTGGCTTCTATGTTCATTGATTGAAAACTATTTCTATGAACAGTACTAATGAAGGCTTTACAAGCGTACTCCTCTTCTCTTGGAATGAAATCGACTCCTATTATGTGACACTTAAAAATCACACCGTAGCTACGTCTAGCAACCTCCCTATTACCGTTCAAATCAATAACCTCTGCATCGAGTGGGAGGAAATGCAACAAAGATCCATCTAACAGATCTTTGTTTATCCCATGTACTAACCTACGAGGTTCAATTACTAATTCATCAACTCGGCATCAAGCCATGAAATTTTTGTCATTAAAGAGTCAAAATTGGGATCAAAAGGATCTAAAACTTGAAGCATCCAATTTTTTAAATTAGTGGTACCACTATTGACCTCCTCGCAAATAAGACTATCAAACCTCTCAAAAGACATCCGCTACCTATTTCTTTTTAACACATTTATATCTTTTTACTATCTAAATACCTAAAAAAACTAAAGACTACTTCTAGTCTTTTTATTTTATATTCCAATTTTAGAGCTAACGCATAGATCTTCCTATCTTTTAACCGTAGGTCTAAAACAATCTTATCTCTTTGAGAGAAGTTCCTTTCTCAAAAGACCAACAGTCTACTCCTACTCTTTTTACTTTCAGTTCCTACTTTAATTCTAAGTCATAGATTTAGCTACAATCTACTTCTAGTTTTTTTACTTTCTATTCCAATATTGGTTGTGTGGATACAGGAGGCAAGTCTCCACGACGGATTCCAGCGCGGAACGGTCGTGTGAGACAAAGCCTCCTGTATTGTAATATAGATATTGGCTTGTCATTAGTGTGATAGTGTAAGGTAAAAGTGTATTGCCATGTTCCAAATATATCTTTGTAGTGCATCATTACACTTTGCTTACCATTATTGATATTATTGATTCCATTTGAATTATGAATTTTATTTGCAAAGGTTTAACACGTTCTACAATATTGAAGATAATAATCCATAAAAAAGTTATTTGATCAATATATCTTTGATTTTTAACATATTTGCATGCCTTTGGTGTTATGATATTAATGACATTGATGAACATTGTTGACTTGGCATAGTAATAAACACTATGGTTATTGAAAAATATCCTAGTAATTGGACTTGTATGCACAAGCCACCTCAATAAAGAAGGTTATAAAACCCCTGGCCTCAATGATCCCAAATTTCAATCAATTAAATTGCAAGCGATACAATCTTACACCTTATTAGTAGAAATGGGTGTTCACTACGATTGAATTGTCCTTGATGACTTAACCCCTAAACGCGCCAGCCTATTTTTAGCAGAAAAGCACATTTCCATAGAAATCCTCATAGATGAAAATCAAGAGAAGCTATTAAGATCTCAACCGTACAAACTTGTAATAGACTTATCCAAGATCATGTGGACCAAAACTTGAGTCATGAGGCCTTATAGATCGGAAGATCATAACATATTAATACTAAAAACAAACTGCAAAATTTCATCATTTTCACTTTGAGGTGGAAATGCTACCAATATACCTATTGCAATGAAAAAATTACCAACTAGAGAGATGTTCACCTTCATCTTAATAAGTCCTTTACCCAACAAAAATTCATCAAAAAAATTTCTTGGCTCAAATAAAAGCCATGCAATGGTAAAAACTGCCAAAAATTTTACAAAGGAAAAATAGTCCAAACCTAGACCCTTTGCATTCAATTTCATGCCTTATCTTCAAAACACCTTCGATCTTGTTAAGGTTTCTACCACTTAGACTAGACTCTAATTGGAGGCCATCCCAAAAAATTAAGTTGAAATCCAACGGTGGATGAAGGAGATATAGCTCCTCAAATATCATCCATTTTCTCACTTTTTCTTTCATTGACAAAACATCATTGCAAATCCAATAGCAAAATCATTTGGATCAAAAAACTTCACACTACAAAGTTGTTAAGAATCACCTTAAGATCATGACCATGAAAAAAAAAATCATGAAAACTATTTTTAATTTCACATAATTGGCTTGCAATGGTAATACATGCCCCATGCTTGAAAACCCAAAAGCAAGCGCTGTCTTCACTAAAGTGCATTCCATTAATTCATACTTTATTGTATGGGCTTGCAAATTTTACAACACAAACTAGACTTGATTTGGAACCTAACCCAAGTGATTTCATCCAAAACGGACCTCGGATGAAGAAGATATGGCTATTCAAAGTTGCTGCCTTCCATCCAAAATGTCGTTTTTCGACATTCGGCGCGTTTAGGGGTTAACCATAACTACATCATGACTAGTAGTATCTAGAAAAGATATGGTAGACACGTTGTAAAAACAATGTACTTTATTAGTGTCTTTGCCTACCAATCTTAAGGGGGTCATGCTTTATCCTCATATTCAATATAGTTAACATATTTATTCCAACAAGAATAAAATTGAAATACATAGCAAGCATCCATTAAGACCAAAGACTATAAGAAGTAACCATAGAGCTTAAATTTTGAATTAGACAAAAAGATAACTAGCTAGAGACTTGACGATAACCAACTAGAGAGTTGTTTACCTTTATCTCAATAACACTCTTATGCAAATAAAGCTCACTCAAAAAAGTATTGATGCTCAAATGATAGGCAACCTTGCAATGGTGACAAACTTACAACACCCCCACACTTAAAGAAAGATTGTTCAAAACTAGATCTCTTTTACTGAGATGCATGCCTTGCCTTCAAAAAATCTTAGATTGATTCAAGTCTAAGGAGAAGAATTAGAATTGAGTTGAATTCAACCCAACAAATTAATTTAATTTGCAATGGTGATTGAAGTAGTTACAATTCCTCAAAAAAAGTAAATTTTGCATAGATTCTTTTATGTAGAGATACCTTCGGATTTCTAATATCAAAAAGAGTATCGAACAAAAACAAGTAGAATATTGTTGTTGCATATTCTTAATTTCCATTTGCAAGAATTAATTGATCATGAAGAATCGATTTTTTATTCAGATCATACGCATGCAATAGAGAAATATGCCTTACATTTATAAACCGGCACAACAATGCATACATTATACTCATACCATCTTGGATTGTAACAGGACTTCAACCACAAAAATAGACTTGATTTGTATTTCAACGCAAAAAAACATTGTCAAAAAATCCATAGGATGAAGAAGTTTCGGATTGAACAAGTTTAGGAGCTTTTAACATTTAAAACTCCTTGCCTTTCTCGAAAGCAACCTCAACTCCGTAAAAATGGCACTATTTCTTCTGCCATTTTGCCAAAACCCCAATGTGCTATTTGGCCACGTTCTAAAATGTGCCATTTTGCAGGCATATTTGTTAGCACACATTCAGAAATATTTATGCATATAAAATGGCACATATTTAATATCACGCAGATCCTCCTAATATAAAAAAAATAGGTAATATCACCATAATTTCATATTATCACACTTTTATAGTTTTAAACCTTTGAACATGGTCTAAAGGCTATATTTTTGTTGAAGAAACATTTTTGGTCTTGAACGGGCGTTAAGAGATATTTTATCAAAAGACAAATATTCCTAAACGTTTTGAACTTATTAACTTTCATATGATCACTTTTAGTGTCATGGGAAGAATTTTAGGAAGGATCTAGTCTACCACTCTTGCAAGCCAGCACCTAAACCCGACTACCGGCAAGCCCTTATGAGTGTGTCCACAAAGACACCCAACTTCTTTGTCACGACTACCCCACTTAGTTGAAAATAATCCAACACATTTGACATCGTCAACAACTGTTGAGCAGCTACTTCATGTGGCTACTACACATTCCAACGGAAACAATATCAAACAACTTAATCTAACCGAAAGTGTATGAAGGAAACCCACTCAAACAGTAACAACGTCACCAAAGTTGATCCCTTCAGGAATAAAGCCACACGAGTTAAATGATCTAGCAATGGCATGATCTAGCACTTGCATGATCTAGCAATGAGAGATCACGGGATTGAAGTAGCTTACACTACAAGGAAATAGGGCCCGATATGACCAATAGTTGACAAGAAAATGTCCAAATTGACGAAGTCGCAGGCTCGCAGCCCAACTTCTGTCACTTTGGAAATTATAAATGTTTTTGTCAACTCTTTGTCAACTTCTTGTCAACTTTTTTATTTTTGACCAGCGTGGAATTGCTAAAATGGGGGCACTTAATTCCTAACCGTCCTTGAAGTCCGAAATGGGATTTTGCAATTTTGGGCAACCTAGATAAAGGTGTTGAAGGTAATATTTTCTGTCTAATATTTTTACTTGGCGCTCCTTATACTGCAAAGTGGGTGTGGTAAAATTTGCAAAGTGGAATTTCAATTTTTGAATATTCTAGGGCAATTCTTGATGTGCGAGCCAAGATCGGGCAATTTAAATTTAGGTTTTCAAAAAAGAATTGGAATTACGTTCATAACCAAAGTACTACTTAAGTTCCTAAGGGCTCTTGGTCAAAAAGTTTACCAATTTTACAAGGGCAGCCTCCAAAGTTTCCAAAACAATCTTGACAATGCCCAAAAAAGCTTGGGAGACAAACTTTGGATGTTATGATCTCGCAAATGGTAAACATCCAACGGTTCATTTTTTGAACAGTAACTAAAAATAGTCTTAAGTACAAGATCTTACGGTTGGAAGTTTCAAAAAAAGAAATAACTTTCGTTTACAGCCTTGGGAATGCATAGAGGTAGAAAATCGCAGTTTCAAGGTTTTGAGCTCCCAAAAACACACACGGACGGTTTGGGGTTAAGAAAACTTGAAAAATACCCAACATTTACATGTCATCCTATAATTCACAGCCCAAGAACCATAATTTTCTCACTTTCTACTTCTAGAAGCCGCATGGGGGCGTGAAGGTCATTTAGGGATTTAAACAAAATCAGCAGACTTTAGCAAGAATTTTGTCATAGTAGAATAGTTTTTTTCAAAAATTGTTAGGATAAAAAAAGCTAGTAAACCAAGTAAAGTTTCATCTCCAAAAGTTCGTTTGTCATTTAAAGCCTCCAATCAAAAGTTATAGACAAAATTCAAAGACGGGTAGTAAGGAATTTTCTTTTTTGATATTTTCAAACACCCTCTTTGAATTTTGTCTATAACTTTTGAATGGAGGCTTTAAATGACAAACGGATTTTTGGAGATGAAACTTAACTTGATTTACCAGCTTTTCTTAGTCTAAAGGTTTTTGAAAAAATTTGTTTTACTATGTCAAAATGGCCATAAAGTCTGCTGAGTTTGGAAACAACAAGTCTATATAAATTAAACAAATTACTCCTTTATCATTGAGTGGAATGGAGGGCGGGTTGGCAAGGTAACGAGTTTAGACGCACGAGGTCCCGAGTTCGATTCCAGCATGGGTCAGGACTTCCGTAGTTGTCGGCCTGGAATCAGTAAAAAGATTTTTGAAAGTAACTATTGCCCGAAAATTTCGGGCAGCGAAAAAAAAGTTTTTTTTTTTTTTTTTTTTTTTTTTTCACACGTAAGAACTTGCTGACGTGTATTCTTGTCCGATTTGACAGCCGAATCGACATGAATCAGGGTCTCCTAATTGACGGGACAATTGACTGAATTACGTCAATGTCTTGTCAATTAGGTCACATATATCCTTGTAGTGTTACTTGCTTTGGTTCACGAGAGCCTTGCATACTTTTTACTCTTGGTGTGTTTGGTGAATATTGCTCACTCTCCAAACCTCTCATCAAATGATCAAGTGAGCTAAGTTCTTCTCTCAATGGCATGCTTAAACTTGGCGTCAAACTGCGGTGAAGTTTGGGTGAGCTTAGTTATATGTGGGAGAAGTTTTGGTGAGCTCAGCTAAGCCCGGGTGAAGCCGAAGATAACAAGGGTAGGATAATGGGCAAAGTTGTTATTAGCCTACTACAGCAAGGAATTGACATCTTGCAATTGCCGCCTTGCAAATTAATGGATACATGGCCACATGTAGGTAACCGTACACTACTTCTTTGGCTCGTTATTAGTGCACGAGAGTGTAATGTAATAGTGTATTGTCATGTTGCACATAAAATGTTGTAGTGCATCATTTCACTTTCCTTGGCTCGGAAAATACTATTAATCTATTTTGGTTTGAATTTTATTTGAGGTCTAACGTCACAATAAACATATAGTTAACATATTTATTTCAACAAAAATAAAAATGAATCGCATAGCAAGCATTGATTTTGACCAAAAACACTATAAGAAGTAATTCGAAAGCTTACATTATAAACACAAGAAAACATGGAGGTTTTCACACCTAACTTCAATTTTGTAAAAATGACTATATTCTTTGTGTCATTCTACCAAAGCCTTATTGTATCATTTTAGCTACGTTTTGAAACATTCCATTTTAGAGGCATTATTTTGAACTCAAGTTTAGAAATATTTATGCCTACAAGATGGCACATTTTTTAACATCACACACATCCTCTGTAATATCAACTAAACTCTATAATCTCACAAAAATATTCATAATATCACAATTTTAAATGATTTGATATTAACAAACCGTTTAGGAATATTTCAACAAAAGGAAAACATTTCTAACGACCGTTCAGTAACATTATTCTTTTTGAATTGGAGTTCAGAAAAGATATTACTTTTATGTCAAAAATGAATAAGAAAGCTATGTTATTTTTTCCATCTTGAGACCCCAAAACATGCCATTTTACCAAGAATAGCGCCACTTTAATGGAATGAAGGTTACCTCAAGATAACCAACTAGAAAGTTGTTGTTATTCATCTTGACAACACTCTTGTGCAAATAAAACTCACTCAAAAAAGTTTAGGTGCTCAAATAACACCTCAAACTTAAAGAAACAAAGTCCAATTAAAGCTAGATTTCTCGTATTGCAATGCATGCCTTGCCTTCAAAACCTCTCGGATGGATTCAAGTTTTTAGCACAAGCATTAGAATTGAGTTAAATCAAACCCAACAAATTAAGTTGCTTTGCAATGATAAATAAAGGAGATAGAACTCCCCAAAAACCGTGAATATTCTTAGATTCTTCAATGGAAAAATACCTTCAGATTATCTAATACTAGAAGGAATATGAAATAAAAACAAGTAGAAACTTGTTGTAGCATATCCTTAGATTCCATTTACAAGAATCAATTGATCATAAAAAATTAAATTTTTATTCAAATTCTAGGCTTGCAATAGAGAAATATGCCTCTCTTTTTACAAACCGACACAACAATGCATACATTATAATCATACCACCTTGAATGAAATAAGACCTCAACCACAAAATGGTAGACTTGATTTGTACTCGAACCCAAAAAAAACTTGCCAAAAACTACATTGGATGAAGAGGTTTTGGTTCTTTATAGTTTCGGTTTGTCACTAGAATGATCAAATTTAGGACCTTTCAACATTTAGAATCCTTGTCTTTTTGGAAGCTCAAGAATCAAAAACTCCAATCTTTTACAACTTTGCACAAATGGGGGGTGGATCATAATGAATAGTTTCAAAACTTTGAACCGTAGGATCTTCAAGCTAACTTCTACCCGATGAACTATATTAGATTTGAGCCACTAGATTTACATCATTTGAGAACTCATTACGCTCTAAGTGCATCATTTGAGAAATCATAATGCTCCTTAATGTTAGCCTTTGTTGGCTTATTGGCTCATTCGAAGTTGGATCTCACCCCTACAACATTTATGGTTCCCAATCTTAACTCTCTTGGAGACCTGGCATAAACGCCCAGATGAAGCTGGTGGTACTATTGCATGAGTCCGTGCATAGTGCTCTCCACTTCCTCACCATATTTGGTGTCTGGAGAAAGAATTGTTCTACCTCGCGTACATCGCACCGCCTAAGCCCAAAATACCAGGAACCTTTCTTCAATGTGTCTACGGAGATACTTAACTCCCTCGCCGCGTCTACCCCGCTCAGGTGAAATTATGTCGACACATTTGCTATACTACGAATTGGTGCTACACATTCCAACCAAAACAACATCACGAAAACTCATTCTAGCAGAAATAGGATTGAAGTAATGCACAATTTCACGAGAGTGCTAAGCATAGTAATGTGTCACTCTTGCTAAATGAGTATATCATAACTCTTCTTTTTTCCAATTTCCTTTTTGAATGCTTAATACACTATAGAAATTCAGCAACTAGGCTAAATGCACAATGAAAGGTGTTCCAACCCCAGTTACTTTAAGTAAATCCATCGGAAAGGGCAGGGGCAGGCCTCCAAACGGGCAGCACAGGCGTCACCACCGCCTACGAGGCGCGCTCGGCACTGCCTGCAGGAGCAAGCGAGCATGGCGGTGTCCTAAGTTACCACATCCAGCGCAGTCCAATTGCGGATCCGGTTGCCTCTTTTTGAAAATACATCAGCCACCTCGGTTGCTCCTCCTGCCCCATTGTCCACTTCGTCTGCCACTTTGCTTCAGCACAAGCATTCTCATACTTTAGGGTTTCGAACTCAGCACAGAGGAGGATGTGCATGGTCTGAGTTTCATTGCAGCTCCAGAGCTCTGCATGCATGGCCTCCTCGGCGGTGCACCCGCTTGACACCGACGATGGCGCACCTGACGCTGGGGCGCTCACCCCTCCGGCCGTCGACGTGCTTGCATCCTCTTCCTCTCACGTCTGGCCTTCCGTCTCCGACGACTCCGACGATGGTGAGCCTCACCCTAGCGAGCACTCGGAGGGTGCCGTGGACGACGAGGTGGAGGAGATTCTGGAATTGGTCGAAGTAGAGGATAGCGTGGCGATTGAGCAGGAGATTTTGGGCGATTTGGAGAATACAAGAGCAGATTCAGTGGAGTTTCTGGGTCCCGTGTTGGATGTTGAAGCAGAGTCTAGCTCTGGGTCAGTCGTCAATGGCAGCGAGCGTGAGTTGCCGGACGATTGGGTGGGAGTGCCGCAAGAAGATGCGACTTCGAACTCTGTGGTAACCCATGAGTTTGAGTACACACCCGTGAAAACTACGAATTTGGGTTCAAAACGGGTGTACCAATTACCTATTACCGAAGAGGAGGTACTTCCTGCAGTCGGGGACGTGGGGAGTCAGCTTCTTGCGTGGCCCGTTGGAGTTGCCATCGAGATTATCAGCTTTCAAGTGAAGCTCATAATGTATATCTTCTCGATCTCGCTGTGGCTTTGTAGTATCAGCTTCGCGGCGTTCACGTTTCCGTTTCGGGTATCCATGAAGGCCACGAATGCAGCTGTGGCGACTGCTGTGGATGGGTACACGCTTGCCACGCAAATCAAGCCGATGGTGAGGGAAAGCGTTGCGCAAGCGAAGCCCATGTTGAGACGCACTACGCAAAAATGTGGCTTCGGTTGTCTCGCAGCGGCTTATGTCATGTTCATGTTAGGAAGCCTCCTTGTGCCGGCCCTTGTTGGGGACTTCTTTCTGCTGCGGAGGATCATCGAGGAGCCCGTCGAGTTTCGACAGGTCCTGCACTTCGACTACAGGCAGGTATTGCCTTCTTCAATCACCAATGAAGCATATGAATCTGCTCTACAGCTGAGTTCTTACCTTCGTGATTTTTCGAGGTTTATGACCTCGGCACTGATTATATCGTGCATGTGCAGGAGCATCCAAGCGCAACCATGTCTCTCCTTCCTCCGCAACTGCTAGCGAAGGTTAAAGGTAACGTGTACCCTGATAAAGTCTTGCGAGCCCGTGCGATACCTCCGTCACACAAGTTGCAAGTTACCATCTTTTTCACACTTCCGGAGTCCCACTACAATCTGGAGCTGGGCATGTTTCAGGTTTGCATCTTAATCTTCTACTGCAATTAAAGAATGTTCTAAGCGGCCAGTCTAAAATGTGAAACTTCAGCTTGTGAGATAAACCATTGCATATATGAGAATTGTAAGGTAACAAGTGTCTAAACCTCAAGAGGTAGCTTGATACATTTTTATCTTTGCAAGTGCCACCTTTCATGCTCAGAACCTGGAGTATTGTAATCTCAGCAGCGAAGGGAAATGGTTCGTAGAAGTGATTTGTAACTCATTATGGTGTAGGATTACGTGTTGCTTTGATTCGTCACCATCAGATCATCATGCTCGACTTAGGGCATCTGCCCATTACGTTGAAACAGTTGATAGCAAGTCTCTTATATTGGTTGTTGCGTATGCAGGTCTCCGCAGAGTTGTTGTCAGTGACAGGCCAAGTCCTGAAACGAGCGAGCTGGCCATGCATGCTTCGTTTTCAAAGCACTTCTGTACGGTACGCCAAGCAGGTGATTCTAGGAGTTCCCTTGCTAATGGGAATATCGAGGGAGGCGCAGATGCTGAGCCTCCGATTATTCGAGAACGAAGAGGAGATGAAGATACCAACGGCGTTCGTGAGGTTCATACTAGAGCCCAAAGCTGGCATTCCAAGTGGACAGGGCCTACCACAAGTCTACTCTGCCGAGGCACAAGTCGTGTCAGTGCTATCATGGACAAAGGACATCCTGCGAAGATGGAAGTGGACGTTCTATGTGTGGAGTGGTCTCAGTCTCTTCATGTTCGAGTTCATGGTCGTGCTCTGTTGCTGCCACCAAGTCCTGTTACCTTCGAAGCTTCTTCAAGGTATCAAAGAGGGCTTCGGAGAGCCGGAAGTGGTGGTGACCAAAAAGACCGTGAAGCCGGGCCGTCGTGTGAACTTCACCGACGAGCTGCCGACTGCTCGACCCATACGGGAACATTTGAAGCCAGCTGAGGAGCGAGAGCTTTTACTTGGCAGTGGCGAACCGTCTGGTCCGAGACAGCGACGAGTTGCAAGTCCGTCAACAGGTTCGGAAGCTTCTAGCAGCAGCTGGAGTGTACCACCCTTGCAAACTTTGGACTACGTGGGTGGGAAAGTAGAAGAGGTGGAAGGATCAGTGAAAAAGTTAGGAGAAACGGTAGTGGATAGTGCAGGCAGTGCTATGCACAAAGTTCAAGAGGCTCTAGATCCAAGAACCCTGAAATCTGATTGATGAACCCGTCCATACTCGAATTAGGTGCAGTTAGATCTCCAATCCCCGGCTCTAGTCTTTGTAAGAGATTTGTACAGTCCATACCATCGTTTCACGTGTATTATTTGAACAGAAACCCATGTATATATACATCGTGTGTGCACTTGATACTCGAGAACTTCTGGTTGCATGACTTGTCACTTGGTACGAGGGAAGTGAGAAGTACTGATGAAAATCAAGTAGCTCATTGCTGAGTTTAAATTTGAGGGAATTGGAGGCCATTCGAAGTTTATGATATGCTTCTGGACGCTAACAGAGTGCATTTTGTAACGATTTGTGAACTTATTACACAAATAATGGAGGAAATTTGAACAAGCAGCAGTTTATCAGATATTTACGTGAGGTGACATCAACTTCTTCTTTTTTGTTTTACCAATTAATGTATTGATTAGTTGTGTATACAATACACGGGAAACCGGAGCATGACATCAATTCTGGAATGCTTCAGCCCAGTTCGTTTAACACACTTCCAAATGGTGCATTACGATCTCAATCCATCTGATTTAGTTAAAAGGAGTCTGAAACTACGATGCAATTTGCATTGTCTTTTACAGAAGATGTGGCATTGAGATAGATATTTAGAAAACAAAAGTAAAAAATGAGGGAAACATGTAACTAGGAAGAGGATAAATCAATGTTGAGAATAGACTCAACGAGAAACTGGAGCATGTCGAATTCTTCGCTGCCCCATGTATGTGCTTTTCTATTAAAAGTTTAATTTCCGAACGAACATTCATTTTTTTCTTCTCTACAAAAAGATATGCCTATCGAGAAAACAGATTCTATATTTCTCACATTACTAGAAAATAACAAGGCATCAATTCTATACATGTAGTTGCATTTCTAGAGGGTCGTATGTGAACCGACCCTGGCATCACATTAGAGAGACCAAAACAGAGATTTCTCACATCTTGAGAAGCTGTACAATTCCATCTATCATATCTATATTATTTCTCTGGTAACTACGAAGCCTTTCCAAGGTAAAAGATGTCCATAATCAGCATAGATCGACCATGGTTGCTGCTGTCAGGCAATCCGTCTCGGCTTACTTCCCGCGTTTGCATCGCAGCTTGTACTCACATCCATTACTAAAATATACTATGAACAACATGTACCTCCTAGAAGTCGTTGGAAAAGTGTTCTAGGTCAGGGTGACCACCCGGCCCTCTTCTGGGATCCCTGCACAGCAGACCAAACCAGTAAAAACTAGATGAGGATATGAAGGTGATTCAGGCTTATTTAGGAGGTATGAAACAATAAACTACCTGGTAAAGCGGCTGGGCTCAAAGCCTGGAACTCCAGGTGGTCCATATGGATCAAACCGAGCACCTGGTGGAACACCTCTGCAGAGCAAATCAACATTCCATCCCCACAATAATGTCAGCTCTGCTCACTCGTGCTTGCTCAAAGCCATCACTGAAAAACTCATTTTCAAAGACAAGTTGATCATACATATCAGCCTAAGTTCATTCCAAAAGATGAACGGGGCCATGTAGCTTCTCCATTTTCAACAAAGTCATCCACAGAAAACAGAGTGCAGCCCTAATTTCAACGTGTCAAGGAAAAGGAAGATCACGTACGGAATACCACCACCGATACCACCAATATGGCCTGGTCGAGGCACACCCACTGGTCCCCAGCGTGGATCACTTGGGCCTGTAAACAACAGCACCCCAAAGCCAGCAAATTTAAACTAATACTCTGGTCGACAAATGTACCAGTATGATTCGAACTTCTGAATTCACACGAAAAGAAAAGCTAGAGAAAATGGTACACAGCAAAGTTAAGGTTAGAGGAACGCACCAACTAACATCCCCGGACCTCCAAAAGGGTTCCCGCTGCACGAAATCATTACGATATTCAGCGATAATCAAATTACACATGATTTAACACAAACACGCCGTAACACTTGGCTGCATAGTGTCATACATCGATCCTCGAATAAGTAGTATCAATGAGACCGGCTAGTACGTAGTCCCTAACCAAAAGGAACCATAAGGAATGTAGCAGATGATTAAGCATCTTACCCAGGAACAAAAACCCCTCCTCCCGGTGCAGGATACAGGTCGTGGTTGCCATCATACACAGGTACTTGAGGGTAAGCATATCTGCTCAAATTTTGCGGGTGAGTTACAACATACAAATACGTCTTTACTCATAGAACATATGAGTACATACAAAGAACGTGATCTACCATGACTAAAAGTATAGAATATAAAGGTGTGTCAAGAAACCAGGTACTAATACATACCCAGGACCACCAGATCGTTGCCGATCATCTATGAGTGAAGAACCCACTTCAGACGAACGCCTAGCTTCACCACTTTGTTCGTTATTTGTCCTGCTATCACCAGAGTGGCGTCATAACCATCATGTCCATACATACGTGCGCCCCTCCTCAAAGAATACCAACGATTACTTAACAGTTGATCAAGCTCAATGCCTTGCATGCACCAAAATCTACTTTAAAAATTCTAGATTGACATAGAAGGAAATGAACTTACGATTTCGGAGTAGCTGCTGAGGTTTTCTCCTTAATCGGTGAGATTTTACCCAGGATGGACGAGTTCACAAGAGTCACCAAGCCTTCAAGGTTGGTGTACTGCTGGTTATATGGGCCTACATCTCCATCCGCTGCATAGAGGCTCGCCCTGCAACAGTACTTAAGTTAGAAAAAAGGAAAAAAACAAAAAAACATTGATTTTCCGAGGACAGAATCAATCAAGTTGAAGGCCAATCCAATTACTTGATCTCAGTATGTACAGGAAGGTCCGAATCTGTTGAAACAGCATCGACCATGAGGGAGTCGCCCATAGCCATGCATTTCACTGTAACTGTCGGCAAGAGATCGGGCTGACCGCTGCCAGTGTACCGAAACGCGTATGCGCCGTTCATCTCATCCCAGCCATCGATTCCAACCTCAGGCTCTTCTCCGTCTCGTCCTGCTAAACCACGAAAACTCTCAAACTGTGATTCTCACACAAGCTACGACAAGACAGTTTTCCAAGACTCGTCACATGGATTTATGATAAATCTCACAATCTGATGCTACTACAGTTGTTGGAGATTCGCACCGACGTTCATGAAGAGGCAGTTTTACAAGACTAATCACACGGATTCCGCAATTTCTGATGCCCTCGTGCTGTGCTTGTTTCGGGATTTTGATGGCAAGTGTGCATACCTGACGAGGAATTAGCTTTGGTGCCGGTGGCGACGAGGGAATAGCCGGCCGATAAGAAAGCGGCGTGCACGGCGAATGCAACACGGTCGATTGGGGTGCGAAGCGAGGGACGCGACGCGCGAATAACGCCCAGCACAGGCCCTGCTGCTGCCATGATCGCTCAATGCCTACTTTGTGAATGGTGCAAGAGTTCGTTCTATGCAGATCGATCGAAATGAACCTCGCAAAGGCCTCGGAAACCCTAATTCAAGGATGCATGCAGGTCAAGGAACAGGGAGGTCACAAGCAGCTCGCCGACAGAGTGTGGCTCAAGTCTGCATACTTCCAAGTCTGCAAAGGTTCAAGCAAGCCCAGGGGCATGATTTTTAGTGTAATTTGAAAAGCTTGGTTGTGTAAGGGTTAGTGTAGGTATTTGAGTCCTATACTTAACCGTTGAAGGTTCCACCGGATGCGATTAGTGACCATAGAGGAGGCAATATGTTTCTACTCTCCAAATTTGGCAGGATATAAAAAGGCATGTTTTGGGAATTCAGCCTTATGGATGTGACAATTAATGTGCACTATGTCCTGAGAATTTTTTGGGAAGTGATCAATCCGAGGGTTTTGGTGAGATTGCATGAGAAGAAAACACAAGACATTGAGTTTACATCAATTGCATGCTCTTCACATTTTAAAAAAAATTACCGGTAAGACCACAACTCAATCCCAATGATTCTCAGAAGTTTATTTATGATGTGCGTGCCTCCAAAAAAAATGCGCAACAAATCTCTAAGCCAATTAATTGCAATTTGGGTTTGGCTTCTAATCTCTAAGCCAATTAATTGCAATTTGGGTTTGGCTTCTAAGACGTATTTCTATATGCCGTATCTAATTCCACACTAAAATCCCTTGTAGATCACAAGGTTTGTCATAGAATGGGGCAAGCAATATATCAATATAAAGCAGGCACCGCAAGCCTTGGCTTGGTGGTTAGGGCTTAGGCCCCCAATGAGGAGGTCGTGGGTTCTATTCCCCATGTCGGTGTGTTGCTCACCACTATAGTCCACCCGACTATTGTGGGGGATCCTTGGACCTTGTTGTATGGGTACCTCAGAGTCCTTTGGGGGGATACTATGTCAAGTATCCTCAAGGCACTTGTAACTAGCTAGAAACTAGAGTAGTTACAGTGTCCACTCTCGAGAGGGGGGAGTAGTATTGTTCCGTAAAAACCCACGGGCAAGGATGCAATAGAATTTGAGGGAGCCTCACACCCGTGAGGTCCCTCCCATAACCTCACAGAGATCCCTGTGAGGCATCCCTGTGAGGCTCCCTGTGAGGCTTGTTTTGGTTTTCTTTTTCTTTTTCGGGCAGACTTTCTGAGCACTCCCGGCTGAAACTTTTATCCATCCAATTAGTCCGGGCTGCCCGTGGGTTTTTACGCCGGGGGAGGCCCTTTTGAGAGGGGCTCCCGTTATGGGAGGATCCTCCTCGTCGGGCCTCCCGGCCCTCCTTGTCGGGTCCTCCCATCACGGGAGCCCCTCTCAAAAGGGCCTCCCCCTATACAATTTCCCCTTGTCCGGTGGCCAATCGGGATATTAGCAGTACGAACGGACACTCCATTCACACCGGCCCCTTAGAAAAGGACTGGAGTTTCTATCTATCTCATATGAAGCTATTAGTTCAAATACAACTTCCTTTGAGAGTAGATACCAAGGTACGGACTTAAAGACATGCAAATACGCAAAAAAAAAAATGATGTATTAGCTGGAGTGTTAGATAGCGTATGTTTTTTATTCTATTATCTTGTGATATGTTTTGTTTTAGTGCTAGGATTCTGAGCATGCTAGTCAACTTGGAGTATTCGAAATCGGAACAATACTACTTCCCCCTCTCGAGAGTAGACAATGTAACTGGACAATACTACTGCCTTGAAGATACTTCACATAGTATCCCCCCAAAGGGCTTTTGAGGTACTCATACAACAAGGTCCACAGACCCTCCACAACAGTTGGGTGGACTAGAGTGGTGAGCACCACGTCGGCATGGGGAATAGAACCCACGACCTCCTCATTGGGGGCTATGAGCCCTAACCACCAAGCCAAGGCTTGTGGTGCCTTACAAATTATCTACTTACAGCTTGAAGGAATCATAACAATGCAATACCATAATCAATATAAATAGTCATTAGAGTGATGACAACCAAAAATTGCCTATTTCAACAACACAATAAGAATGTAGTTCAATTCTTATCATATATCAAATAACCAGTGTTTCTTGAGGTTTTGGATTTTATACTTACGTAGATTTAGCAATTGATGAATGACTACACATCATGCTCACACTTAACCCCTAAATTTCCTTGTTGCAAAATGGTCTAAGTTACAAAATTTGACCTTCTTTTAGATTAAGCTCAAACAATCTCAATCTAAGCATCATTTAAAAGATCCAACTGTAAGATCTCAAAGCTCACTTGACATTCTTCTCACATACCAAATTTGAACTATTGATTCTTCCTCATTTGTGAGATTATAATGGTCAAAGTTTGCTGAGATTTCTCCTGTGGGAACCTCCAAAACCCATTTCGAGATTTAAGGAAAGTTAGGGGTTAATATATCAATCAATCGAAACAAAATAGAAGATATTTAGACAACTACATTTCAATGTGTTATTATTTTGACTACTCGTGTAGAAACAATCAACAATTTTTTTCACTAACCAACAATTCTTTTCACTGTAGTCCTCGTGACCTTCTGAACATCTTAGTAAAACCAGTAGTAGAATCTCAGATTCTTCTAAACCCATTGACTCGAATGTTTGAATGTACAATCGATCTTCACAATGAAAAAATGTCTTCCAACAATTTCCCATCATTTTAAACCAAGTGATACTGTAACTACGTTATTTACCATAATTTAAAATTACGCATTGACACGCTTAGCTCGTGAACAAATATTGTACCAACAATAAATATCAAGAGTATAAACTAGGCCCTGACATGCTTAATTGGTGAACAGACTAGTTCAACAGGGTCCATTTCTAAATTATATCCCCTCCTTTCATGAACAGCCATATTCATAAATGAAGAATCAATCAATGTCTCAATTTGTGAGAGGTTGACATGGCACTTTCTTTCTTTTTTTTGTTTTTTTTTTGGAAAATATTAACATGGCACTATCTTTCCTTTTTTGGACTGTCAAATGATCATTTCCAACTGAAGAATTTATTACCAATCAATGATCCCACCAACCAGTTGCACCAACCCAGAGGTTGACGTCACTGCCGTAGTGACTATCAGATTTCAGGAATTATTCGAAACTCATTCTATCTTCGTTGTATCGGATTAGAGTATTTCAAAGTAATCATGTCGGAGCAGAAAAATCGAAGATCAGAACTCAGAAGACATACACCAGTTCCGCTCCACAGGATTAGCATCCAGCACACGAAACTTGTCGAAGTGAATTTAGAAGCATTCTATTACCATTGTGAAACAAAATGGGAATGATATTTGGAGCATTCACAGGGGGTACAATCACAAATGTGGCGAGGTTGGAGCTATCGACTGTAAGCATTGAGACGACAATCTTGTAGACAGTTCGATTGCACAAATCGAGATACCCAGTTTATTACACAGATTCATGAACAACTTTACACAATCGGTGAATACATCAATCTAGAACAGATCCCGACCATGGCGATCTTCAAGCGTTGAGGAGAGACTCATGCTCCGATGAGGACGACGCAGTAGTGTAAGCCAGGATGTAGCTGACGATCCAGGGTCCCAACCACAGCACCACCAAGGTCACGGTAAGAGGCCAGCCGATGGGGACGAGGAAGGCCAGGATGAAGAGCAACACGCCGGAGATCTCGAAAATGAGGCCGGCTTGCTTGTGCAGACCGTCCCACGACGAGTTCGTGGTCCAGGGGTTCACGATGCCGCAAATCATGTTGGGCTCCACATTTTTCAGGTTGTGGCCCAACCAGATAAGCAGCCACAACGCTACGTTCGCCACGAATGTGCGCGCCGGGAAGAAGTGGGGCTTGGTCGTAGCGGCCGGAAGCAAAACGAATGTCTGAACGATGAAGAGGAAGATGGCGGGCAGCGTGATAATTTGAAAAATCGAGTGCTTCGACTCATGGCTGTACAACAAAAAAAGAAAAACACAAAACACAAATCAATACCGACACGACAAAATGGAAAACACCACACATTCCAAGACGGGGAAGCTTCACTATTGAAACCGGAAGATTAATCTTACCCATGGCTCTCCAAGTTGTTGTTGACGACGGCTTGGTACAGACCGTAAGGCACGAGGAAGGTCAGCGCTGGCAGCAGGCTGAGTCCGAGCCAACGCGGAACCCAAAGAATGGGATGTGCTGCACATTTTCAGACACACACAGAACTCAGAAAACAATCACAACACATCTTGAAACAAACACAGAACATAGAAAGAAATCATATCACTTCCGGATGCACACAGAATTACTGCAATCACAAAAATTAGGGTATAAGCTCACCATGCAGATCCCACCAGAGGGGAACCTTATGGGGCGTATCGTGCCACTTGAAGATGGTGATGACCAAACTGATGGCCGTGAGCAGTGCCACAAGCACAACGGGATTGGAGCCTCCCATCGCAGAAAGTTGTCTAAACAAACAAACTACGGAACAGGAGACAGGGAAATATAAGACTCGTTGACGCTGATGACGAAGTATATACTCGCCAAAATATACTAAAGTCGCTAGAGAAACACGTCGATTATACAGTTGGCATCTCGTATTGTTGGGGCCTCACCACTTGGCGCCCATGCTATTGACCGTGTCGTCCGGCGTTCGCAGTTTTCAGAGGGTAAGTTCCTTTCCTATGTGATACTGACGTGGATGAGTGAGAAACGCGCACCCCAGACTGCGTGCATTCCTTTATTCAATACCCATGCAAGTCTCGTTATCAGTAAAATGATTTGAAACGTCCCTCGATCTTAGTGGTGATCACTGTTACAGCACCTGAATCTAGTCTAATGGTGCAGCTACGTCCATCCTGATCATTAAGGATTCAGTCCAAAAGTACTACTATATTCATTTCTAACCATGCTTGTTCCTGATCAGCGTGGAACAAAGATTTTAGTGATGAAAAAGCAACTTGCTGTGATGAAAAAGAAACATGCTGTGATGAAAAAGAAACATGCTGTGATGGAAAAGAATCGTGCTGTGATGAAAAAGAAACATGCTGTGATGGAAAAAAATCGTGCTGCGTTGAAAAAGAAACATGCTGTGATGGAAAAGAATCGTGCTGCGTTGAAAAAGTGGTCCCTTCAGTTGGGGTTTGTTTTATGAGGCAGGATGGTCGACGCGAGCACGGGAGCAGTTGCTGAAACGAACGTAACTTTGGTCGTTGCAGCAAAATTCACAGCTCCAGATCGAGGTTATGTAGTGCTTCGTTAGTTCGTTTCTAAGTGTAAAGATGTTCGTAAGCTGACGGTGTGTGAATTACACTGAATTGGATAGTAGCATATACTCCGCGTCAAGCCCGAAATATTCTCGGGCTTCGATTTGGATCATGCTGATGCCTTCGGATTCTCGGTATCACGTGTACCAGATGTGAGGGTATTTGAGGAATTGCGTACAATTGGTGACATTCTTTCAGTATCAATGAGCTTCACATCCTAATACAGTACTGGATAAATTACTTATTGTGAACAGACTACCGTGCTCGAGGCAAGTTAATAATCTTAGAGAATGGTGACTCAGTAGATGTCTAGCTCAGAACTTTCAATCTGAAAAAGTGGGTAACGATTAAAAATAATCATGGTGACACACAGTGTCGTCACCACAGTCGAAAGTGCGAAACCCTCAGTGATGTGCTAATCTCATCAATCGAATTTCAATTGAGCTACTGGAAGCACAAAGCTGATCGGCTCACGCTACCTCAATGCACTATTCATTAGCTCTTGTTGCTCATGAATGTAATGTTTCACATCTTCTACGGAACCCGAGAGCACAACTCGGCCATCTTCCATGTAAACTGCACCATCAGCGAACTCCAACTCTTCCAAACGATGCGTCACCCACAAAGCCGTCACGGATCCACCGACGACATTGCGCACAGCTTCCAACACTCCCATTTGATCTGCTTCATCTAGGAACGTGGTGAGCTCGTCCAGCAGCAGCACACGGCTGCACTCGGCCAAGGCCCCAGCTATGGCGACGCGTTGCTTCTGCCCTCCACTGAGCGTCTGCACCGGTCTCTGCCCGTACTCACTCATGCCCACAGCTTCCAAGGACGAGTAAACGCGCGATTTCACTTCGTCATCGGACAAGCTCAAGTGGCCGAGACCGAATGCAACGTCCGCCTCGGCCGTGGGCATCACCACCTGGTGGTCAGGATTCTGGAACACGAAGCTGCGTGGTCCGACGATGAATAGCTTCCCGCAATTCGGCCGCAACAGCCCAGTCAACACCTTCAAAAGCGTCGATTTTCCGCAGCCGTTCGGTCCGAGTAGCATCCAAAGCTGCCCTTCGGGTATCTGCAACGAACATCCTTTAAGCACAACCACGTCCTCGCCTTTGTCCCCGTGCACAGTCAGTCCCAAGTCCCTCGCATTGATAGCCACTGCCGGTGACGTCTCTGCGTCGCTCTTCACACCTGCAGCGAGTGCTTCGCCCCGTTGTAAACATCCGCCGATGAATTCTTCACCACGCCATCTAGAACAACCTCTGCTTCTTCTGGTGTGCGACAACAACCTAAAATTTGCCAACAACGGGAACGGCAGGCTGGCGGGAGAGGACGATGGGCAACATCTCCGAGAAACTCCAGAAGCGCCGCCTTGATGTGTTGTCGGTGTGGGTTGGACTAACGAGGAACAACAATGCGACATCATTGAAGGCGCACCTGAGCCACCATAGCCCTCGCTTATCCCTCTACGTCCACTGAAACGAATTGGCAGTAAGCGACAATGATCCGACAATGCATCTTCTGTAAAACTCTTCTGTAAAACTCAAAATCAATGGAGATGACATACGAATCCAAAAAGCTCACTCGAAACCCTAAAAGACGCCAAATGTACCTTCACGTAAATCCCTCTCGGAATGCAATCGTGCGGAGTGTTACGCAAGCGTGCAGGGAATAAGAATGAGCAGGAACGGCAATGAAGAGATGGGGTTCCCGGATGTGGGAACCAGAGGAGAGCCGTGGGAACCGATGGAATGCACACTCCGCGGAAGTTGGTTTTGCATTTGTTGGCTAGTAACGGACCTGAATTAGGGTGAAGCTCATGCAACCGAAAGCATCATCGTGGTGCCCCCCTTCGCGCATTGTGGGAATGCAAAGGGTTACATCACCCTTGGTGGCCAGCTTCAGCCGAATCTGATGACTAGTCCTTCACATTCTGTCTTGCTCTCTGTGAAGAAGCTGCCGCGGCTGCAGCGAGATCGGAGGAATCTCCCCATGCCCTTGAACCGGCATCCCGTCCCACAGACCCCTCTTCCGCGTCCGTGCCCATTGTCGGAAATCCGAGCCCTTCACCCTTCTTTCAGGTACTGATCGTTGCAATCCTATCATGTCTGTCTCTTATCCCGCGTTCTTGTTCTAACGTGTTCCGCAATTCTGTTGCAGAGCAATCCTGCATGTTGTCAAGATTCATTGGAGTCTCTGATCGATTCTCATTCATTGTAGCCTTCACATCAGCAAATGTAACATCGTGCTCGCTTTCAAGGTGGAGACGAACTTACGCTGCAGTAGGGCTCATCTGGTGAGAGAATATTGCAACGAATGGAGAATTCTGATGGGGGAGATGGTTTTGAACGGCAGAAGAAGGCCTTGTACCTTCATGGTATGACAAAATTACAAACATGGACTCCCTGGACATGTGATAGTGGAACTTGAAGCAGACTTTTGTCTTCTGGAGAGCAGGAAATGAGATTCTGTGCGACGGAAGCAAAATTTTGAAGTCTGGAGGGCAGGAAACGAGATTTTGTGCGACGGGAGCAGAATTCTGAATTCTGGAGGGCAGGTGACGAGGTTTTTTTGCAACGGGAAGGCCGAATTTCCATCATGCGGATGCGGAAAAAGCATTACATATTCATTGGAAGGAGGGGCACAAGAGTAGGAGTCTCATAAGAATGAGACCTGATAGAAAGAGCTCGAGTTGAAAAGCTTTCTACAATGACAGATGCGAAGTCTACCGAGAGGACACCTTATTGGGAGGCCTTCCGCTTAGACAGGACTTGGAAACCTCCTCCGCCGCGTGTCACTCACACCAAGTCGGCATGCTTCGGTCCTCAGGTCAACTGTAGCTCCCCTGCAATCCTTATGTCGAAGCAAACGTTATAATCAACTCTTGTCTGATGTGCAGTATTCACTCGTACTTGTGCATTTCCCTTCCTTCATTATCTCGTTGACAACATGTATGATTGATCTAGTGAAAGGTTGTTCGATGCAGATTTTATCTAAGAGGGCTACTGCTCCATGTATTGGATTTGGCACGGGTAGTCGCTATGCTTTCGAAAGGGTATGATTACACCTGCTTCGTATCATTAGGTTTTAGGGCTCGTACATCTGCACGCGCATAGAAATTATTCACATAATGGCATGCATTCGGAATTTGAATATGGGAAAAGTTCTAGCTAAGTATGTAGCTTTTGTTGGAATATTTAGGCAGGACATGCATGACGCTCGAGGATTGTGGGTGCAGATGTTCGTCAATGCTGAAATGGCAGCGAAGACACCAGGGAACAACAGTCCTGGTATGCATTCAGGAAATAACACTTGTTAGAACATCTGGTGTGTTTCAACAGCAGTGATTTTTGTTGTGGAGTACATGATCCTTTGCTGTTACTCTCTGCTTAAGGTTGATTATGTGTTACTTAAGAAGAGCTCAGCCTTTCGGTGTGTTGGTTTAGGGTTTGGTTAGATCTAAGGATCACTTATTGATGCTTCTGGCTTTCTCTTCTTTGTCGATCACATGCTGCAACTTAAGTACTGAGTATGTGCTTGTTCAATAGGTCCTGTCTACAAGTCAATTTCGTCATTTGGCAAGCAACCTCAATCGCATTGCGAGTCCCCGGCCGAAGTGAAAATTGGAACTGCAAAACGGTGGTCGAGGGTATGTTCGATTATACCCGAGACTTAGAAAGCTCTCTTCTTTTTCAACTTGCAAATTTGTTTCTCCTCTAAAGCGATACTGGTCATGCAGAAAGGGCCAGATCAAATGCCCGGACCTGGAGCATATAATCCAGCGGGCTCTGCATTTGGTGATCAGGTACAGAAGAGTCCATAATCATTAAGAACATACGTAAGGTTGCTCATCAGCAGCAGAATTTTCATGACTATGGCAGTGTCGATCAAATGATTGAAATTTTCTGGAACCTTCAGTCAATATTGGTCATTAAACTCTGGAATCCATGTCTCAGGTAAGATCCGAAAAAAGGTCTCCTGAGAAAACAGCGTTCACTGTCGGGAGCCGGGCGGCACAGGCGAAGATGTTCGTGCACAAAGATTTCGATAAGGTTGGTCAATACTCGTTAGGGATTATTTGTCATCGAAGTCCAGAAAATTGTACATGACACTTATAATTGTGGTGGTATCATCGTGGTTTTGAATTGCACATTATAATAGGTGTTTGTTGATGTATACAGGAGAAGTGGGGCTTAACGTCACCAGGACCGAATTGTCCTCAAAAGTCCACATTCGGGTATCAAAACATGTCTGGAAATCGAACTGCTCCAGTCATCAATTTTACCAAAGGACAAAGGACGCTGGTAAGAATCCTCGAAGCCTGAGAACAGTATCCAATTTATGATACGAATGTATGAAATGATATCTTGTTCAGTGCTTGATTTTCAGAGGGACCGGGGAGGTGAATCTGCTGGACCGGGCGAGTATCCAATCAAAGGATCAGTAGGAAAGCAGCCTGAGTCTCAGAGGGTTACGTTACCTGCTTACAGCTTCCCTCAAAGTACTCGGCAAGGAAGGGATAAGGTAATACTGTACATCCTTGAATATGTTTGGTAATCTGTTACTGCTTAGTGGTCGTTGTGCTTACATCCGACCATTTTTGCTGATGATAGACGTTTTTGTCAAAAGAACACGACAAAGCTTACATGGGACAAGTATCGAATGGCCCTGGTCAATTTGGGCAAATATCTTCTGTGGTGAGTATTTGCCAATTGTTGTAACGTAACCAAATCCATATTTTGTGAATTCCGTATCTACCTTACTGTGTGGTGGTTTTAAAGCAAGATATTTCTCACGTTGCAGGGTGTCCAAGCTAATTCTAAGTGTGCGAATCCGCCATTCATTAAATTCACGAAAGGTTTAAGGTGGAATGCTGCTGTTGAAGATTTGCCAGGCCCAGGCACTTACGACGTTTGAGAATCTAGTGACCATGCTACTTGACTAGATGAGGTTCTTAAGTTTCCCCGACCTGGTAATCGTTTCTTTTTTTAAGGTGCCGAAGGTATTTGCGCGGCTTCTTTGCAGCTCAAAGTTCTTTTGAACGTAAAAAGCAGTACTTCTCTCAACCTTGTAAATAGAGAGAGTGCAAGCGAATAGTAGATAGATTCCGTGCGATATTTGAGTACAAATCCATAAGCATTGCAGATATGTACAAAAATGTCAGACTTCAAATTGACAAGAAAGTGTTAGCAGGGGTGTGAGTGAAAGTTGACTTGCTACTGGTTGGTCCTGAATCAAATCGCTGAGAGAGTGCCAATTTTGGTCTGTGTCCTCTTGGAAACATGGGGACTTTGTTCGATGCAAGAGTTTTGAATGCGAGTACATATTCTACACTCTTATTCTACAACCTGCCAAGGTGTTGAACGAATCCATTAACAGAATCGGGGAGCGTTGGAGTAATGCGGGTTTTATTGTGAAGTATTTAAGTAGCAACGATACGGACTCACTAATTAATCAATACTTGAGATTGATAATTCAGTATTTGATCGAAAGTAGTTCATGTCGCTTCTAAATTGATAAGTCATTATCTGATCGAAATGTGGTTCATGTTGCTTTCTCGATGATGATCCATGTGACAGTACAAATGTCTCTACACTGAGAGTTAGATGTGGTGAAGCTTTTGAACAAGTAAAGGTGGTTGATGGATCATGGTACAAATTTCTGAATCCCCTCAATCCTCCAAGGAACTGCTCTTCTCCCCACAAGAAACTCTCGAAGTAGATGGCTGTCGATAATGATAGGAGCTCTCATTCTTAGCATGCAAGAAATGGAAAGTATCAAGAAAATAGTGAGAGAACCTGTGTGGCATACACAATCGACGATTGCTTTAACGTTGAAGTAGAGGAAAGTACTGTCAAAAGTGGTACACGGAGATCGGACCGTCACATATACAATGCATGGAAAAATCTTGTAACGCTTACAGAAATGAGATTCAGGAAACTTAGTACATCGTAGCATACAGCTGCAATCTACTATATGGCATTAGACAAGGCCGTCCAGTGCGGCCGGGATTGCCCTATATGCCTTATACAACGATAGAAAGAGAAGAAGGGAGAAGGAGAAGAGAGACAGAGGGCCTCGGAGCCAATTGCTCCCCTGATTCTATACGCCATGACCGCCGGCCATAGGCTGTACCCCCGTCATAGGCAAGAACTATAGCCCTATACATATAACTACGTTACAGTTCCAAGCCTGCTCTACGAGAGCGAACCTGCAGGAACCTGTAATCTATAAGATGACTAGCCGCAAATCTGTAACTGAGCCATGATTAGTCAAACTCTTTCCGGCAAAAAGATTGCTCACAGAGAAGAGTGTGAAAATTCGCAGTACTGCACACCCCAAATACGATTTCTGCAAGGTCCACTACTCACCCTGAATCACCTGCTATCCTGCCGGCCGGCTCCTCACAGACATCGGCATAGCCGCAACGTTCGCGCTCACTGCCGATGTACCACCCGCTGACCCTCGCCCTGAAAGTAAATTTTATCAGCAGATCCCACGACCACGTCTGCTCTCCCTCTAATATCGACACCATCAAAAAGACCGACGACCTCAACCCAAGTCAACATCGGCCCGCACCATGCATTCTTACATACCTGCCCGTTCTGCTCCCTTCCAAAACCCCCCGTTCTTCGACCTCCGAGTCGGTGACCACCGGCCTGCACGGCGTTGCTTCATCAGAATCATTTGGCGCTTTCTCAAGAGCTTCTTCTCTTCCAGCTCAATTGCTCAATTGCTCGCTGCCGACACCTCCGCAGGTCCTCCGCTTCCTCCTGCAAGGCAATCACTAGGGGCTCCACGGCATCCTCGATCCATATCTTGATGGAGTTTCTTAATCTTTGGGGAGTCGTGAAACTGGGAGACTTGAGGTGCGATTCTGCAATACCACAACGTGGTAGCCCGTCACTCCTTGAATTATTGTCGATATCCTCCAGCGAGGCATCTTTCCAGTAGAGGGGTCTATGATGTACTTGTAAGATGAACTTCTCTCTGAAGCTGTCTGAGGCGGCTGTCAACAACGCAGCTTTGAAGTCGTCGATAAGCACCTCGCCCGCTGATCTGAAGCTGAAAGGCTCGTCAATGTCATCTGGGAAGCTGTAGCTTTCATCCGGAAAGTTTTCCGTATGTGTGTGATCAAGATGCTCCATCATTTCCTGTTCAACCTTAGTGAAGTGGGTATGGATATGGGGAAGAAGGGGAAAAAGGGTCACCATCTGATCAGCAGGGAGAAGGCCGGAGGTGTGCAGAGAAGTGAATCAAGAAAAGTGGCGGGAATTGGAGGGAGCAGCAGGGTAACTGCAAGTCGCACATCAACGGAAATGGCTACTGACGACCGATCTAATGACCTGAAACCTACGAGGTTTCAGTGCCGGATCGAAGGTGTATGTATCTGCTACCTAGCTAGATTCCTGCAGTGTCGCGGTCAACTCTCTATCGTGGTAATGAACCGACATTAGGATCATCACTACCGAGATGCCCTCAGCTGCCAGGATTCCCTTCGTTACCAGGAGTTTCCTTCGCTGCCAGGATGCCCTTCGCTGCCAGGATTCCTTTCACTACCAGGATGCTCTTCGCTGCCAGGATGCTCCTCGATGCCAGGATGCCCTTCGCTGCCAGGATGCCCTTCGCTGCCAGGATGCCCTTCGCTGCCAGGATGCCCTTCGCTGCCAGGATGCCCTTCGCTGCCAGGAGTCCCTTCGCTGCCAGAATTCCGTGGGCGACAAGGATGCTCGATTGCTCGACGTCGACACCAGTCGGGTTCCTCGTTGACACTGGTTGAGATCGATCGGGTCCTTTCACGGCATGCGCGCCTGGTTCGGTGGCTCATTTCAATATCTAGCGACACTGTAGACGAGAGTATGAACAAATCATGGTATAACTATCAATATAAAAGTCATAAATTTTTTATCCCCATTTTCCATCAAGTGCATGGATCTCCCAATCGAAAAATTTGAGTCTTTTAATAAATCGACTTAAACAAGTACCCTACCAGATCCTTGGGTTCATCCAAAACTCACAAATTTATGAAGGTACATGATCATCATTCAAAACCTCATATTTTTGACATGATGCATGTCTTACCATGTAGTTGTTTTTATACCTTCTAGAAAACAATTTACATGAAGATTGAGAAATCAAATTGAGTCACTCTCCAATAATTGCACGTGCATACTTGACTTGGTTACTTACATGGAAAAAGATATGAACCAAATGTTTAGGATAACAATCATCAAGTCTCCCTTTTCACAAAGTAAACAATGTACCCTTTTACTTTCGTCAACTTTAAAGGTTATTATCTTACAAGATGTACACATGTGCGGTACTTTTAAGAAGTGTTAAGTTGAAGATCCAACTGTTTTAAGGTATAAACAAACTACAAAAATCTGATCCATACCACCATTTGTACAATGTGATAAAAAATGACAATCTCGGAATTTTGGGCCCCAAAAGCACAAAGATTTAGGGGTTTATGGTACTAGCTCATCTTACGTATAAGCCATGCTATGCAGGTTAACAAGTTTTATTCAGATTCATTGCAGACCATATTTATGTACCATAGGGCATATAGGGCCTATCATCAAGGGTAGGTCGAACGGGCATTTTATTCACGCCAGACCTTCAAGGGTTTGGTGTTCTTACTTATTTATTTATGGACCATATTATTTATATTTCTTATTTCTTGTACAGACCATTGACGAAGTGTTTCTTGTCGAAGTTTTTGGAAAGCAGGATCAGAAGATAAACTTTCTTGGTCAACTTTCCTTTTCTTCCGCGTCGGAGTCCACTCTCTCGGAGTCTGGGGTAGCGGTAGGGATGGTTCGATAAACGAAGGAAGATTCCTGTTATTGTTGCCTCGACCTTGTGAGTACGATCCCTTGGTGTAGAATCTCACAACCACACCACTGATGCGACTTTCAACCTCTCACAAGCTCGATCTGTTGGACACCAGGTGGCATGGAGGATAGCTGGTAATCTCTTGGAAACCAATTGTTCATACTCAGGCCGTCATACTATCGGACGTCGCTTGAATGGCCTTGGTTTAGCCATTAGATCACGATCCCTGATTTTCTTGAGAGTTGATGCAGTCTGATTGCTCCGATGCGCAGGAGATACCGACGTGCCGTTGGCGACCCTGCTATGGCAGACTTTCAAAACCCGACCTCACTTGTGCCTTCAGGCTCCTTCGGGGATCCATACAAGGATTTCGAGGACTCTGATGATCTGAACATGGAGGTGACTTTTCGTGCTCTTGTCACGATCATGCCTTTCTCCATCTAAATCCTATGTTTCCTTGAATTTGTGTCGATGGGCATGATGTGATCATTAGTGCAATAACTCTATTGTTTCCTACAGCCCTATTGAGTATCTTGTGTATTTGTTAAACTGCCACATGTAGACTGAGCCGTGTCCATGTAGATTAGTGTAGATCTGATTATCTGTATAGATCGAACTTTAGGCATTGAGTTTTTCGAGCCTCACGAAAGTGCAACTGCGGACGGACACATAGTCGCAAAATTCTCTACTTGATTGTCGCCACGAACTCAAGTGCAAGTTTCTCGTTGATTTAGTCCCTCGAAGCACGGACCGCAACTAACACGCTTGCTTTAGCAGATTCTGACACCCTCTGAGAGTGTGTTAAGTGCTTGGGAGGTTGACAACTTTCAAGCGCAAATTGGCAACATTAATCTCCAGGGAAGCAACTCAGAATGCCCAACAGGTCCTTCTCAACTTTTGTAACATAACATGTCAAAGCGAGAGTCTTACTGGAAGCTTACACGATCTTATAACAAGTTCAACAGATCTGCTGTTTTGAACGGTTATCCCTTGCTTATTGTGCAGGAGTTGCCGGGCCAGGCATCAATCCACAACAGAATATGATTGAAGATGAAGAACTCATTCAAGTTGTGGGAAACTTTCTCCTTGAGGACTGCAAAATCCAAGAACCGGGGGGAGCCTCCTAAGACAATGAAAGTGGATCCAAAGCTTTGGATTCGCTGTCCCAGACTGAACCCCAGGTCTTTAACCAGACGTTCCTCGTTTCCGTCAGTCAATCGTTGTATGTCACTCAAATTCAGTGTGAATCGGTACTTCATGCGATAAAACAGAAAAGTTCAAAATCTGATGAGATCAGAAGGACCATTGAAGTTATATGCTTGTTCATAGGTACCTTCTAAGATAACAATATACTACCTCTCATATCTACACTACTAGAAAAAACCTGTTGAAACAACTAATAATCAACTAAAATGTGTTGAATCCAACAGCGAGGCCTACCTCTACTTGTTTCGGATTTTGAATCAAGTAGAAATGTACAGTGCTCTTACAGCAAACAGAAATGTGTTGGGGTCAACAGATATCGTGAGCAAGACACACCACCCTGGCGTGTGACTTGGCCAATATTGGGGGACGTGGCATATTTCATTGATGGATGAAAAAAGTGAACAACGACTACGATCGATCATCTGGGTGACGAGAACAGGGTATCATCTCCGGAAACATCTTTGTAGTACACCAACACGGACAGGGGACAAGGGATAATATAAAACACAATATTTTATTTATTTAGAGATATGGATGTACATCGTGAGCGATATACTTGAACATACCGACATGTAGAGTTGAGAAGCAAATACTTATCATAATTATCGACGGATTATCAAACTTAGCATACTTATCAACAGTGGCCAAAACTATACAACACGAGGTCTCCGAGGGGTCAGCAGATCGGATGAGACTGGTCCAGAGCTTCCGGCGTAATCTCGAGGGTGAGTCAGTCACGTTTTGGATGCGTTGCGACGACATCAACTGCGAAACAAGGACAAGGGGGATCAGAATTGCGAAAATGCAACCAGTAACAAACAACATCTCATTCGAGTGACTGTCCTGCAATTGTTTTGTAAGAAGGTAATGCATGTGAAGCATCGAGCAAAAATCTGAGGTTTAGTTGGCTCATGTTACAGTCCATTTCACCAACACAATCACAACGAACTCAAAAGCCACATCCTGGTAACTACAATCAAATATGAACAGTTCTACACATGCCGCTTCATATTTTGTAGAAAGAAAAAAAAATGTACGGAGAAACACAATCAGAACGAACTCAAAAGCCACATCCTGGTAACTACAATCGAATGTGAACAGTTCTGCAGAAGCCGCTTCATATTTTGTAGAAAGAAAAAAAAAAAAAACGTACAGAGAACATTTGGGTCGAAGGTTGTATAATATCACGGAGCAGCCCCAAAAACGCCTGTGAAGTCAAGAGCTGTTAGTAACACATGGAGGAAAGAAAAAATCTGCGAAGTGGAGGAGAGCTGTGCGAATCGTCATTACTTTAGTGGCAAATGCGGAATTGACACAGAAAAACTCGTATGAATGTGCAAAAAAATCAATGCAAAATGAATCATGCAGAACATGATAGTTCAAAACACACGACGGTGCGGGGAGTATTGAGGAGAGCGATTTGCTATAAACGAACCCTTCATGGAGTACTAGAATCATTCTTCTTCGGAAGATTGGCCTAGGTCAGCATCAAAAGTCTCGTTGAGGTCGAGACTATCATCGTGCAAGACGTCATTTACAGTTATGACACGGCCTTCGCGTGATTGAATCTCCGGAGCCTCGCTCAGGGTTTCAGGTGTTTGAAGGCCAGGAAATATGTTGTCGCGCCCAATAGCAAAAAGTTGCCCGCCCGGTGAAGTCATCGTCCGTGGCAACTACTACGTTTCCCTCGAGGTTCCGTCCTTATCACAATTTTCCATCCGGGGTCACCTAAGCAATCGGCATAAAAAACCTGTTGTACATGGGATGGAAAAGCGAATGAATCACGACCAAATGGTATGGTCCGTGAGAAATTAGCAATAGTGAACCCCCATTCATCTTTCTTCACCGTTGCGGAAGATCCCCTGTAATTCGCTCTGACCCATGTACCGATCAACACCACCTGTTTGACAATTCCGTAGTCCAGTTCTATAATCTCATCCAGGTGGCCTACATATTCCACGGCGGCCACGACAGGGTTGGAATCCCTCAAACCGAATCGGCATTCCCTCTCGAAAGTTGCCGCGATGCCTGAGTCACGGGTCTTAAGACTCAGTTCTGCACTCCGGACTCTGTACCGGTAGCCGTATGCATACAGGCTCCTGAATTTCTTTGCTGCTCTCGAAGGATACCTGGACAAAGCTTCCACGATCGGGTCAACCACGACACTTGACCCCACGTCCTGCGATATTTTATCTCTTAGCCACCCTCCAAAAGGAGGAAGTTCTGCTAACTCCAAGGGGAAGTTTGGACGCCTGGATCCATCCCGGTGGTGGTGTCTTGACCGCCATCTTGAACGCTCGCCTCTCCTTGTTTCGACCAATGGGTGGTACGCTCTAAACATAATAGAAAATGACAAACGCATTTTGGAGGACGAAGGTGATGAGAGTATCAAGAAGCACAAAACGTAGAAGCGCATGCATCATGTCGGTGTGTCCATGCATCCGCATGAGAATGAGCAAGGGTTCAAAAATTCGATTTGGACATTCCATTGTGACTCAATTATTCATGTACCAAATATGATTGGGAAACCGGATCTTTCGTAGCCAGATGAGCACGGTCTGCAAACTCACCGTCTATATGGCTCGATGACATCGACATTGTCAAGCACAAATGCGTGCATGTGTTCCTGAAGAATAGTATCCAGTTCCCTGCACTTTCCATTACCCTCGAGCACCAAGTCGGACATGACAGATCCTCCTCCTCGTCCCCGCCAGACGCTTTTTACAAAGGACTGTCGGTTCCCCAAGTACTCGGATGTGAAGCCGCATGCCTCCTCCATCTGGAATCCCTTCGCGATACATCCCTCTGGTTTGGCGTGGTTTCTCACGTAGCTTTTAAGAGTCTTGTAGTAACGTTCGAACGGGTACATCCATCGGACGTGAACGGGGCCGCAGATGAAGAGTTCTTCTGCAAGGTGAATACAAAGGTGTATCATAATGTCGAAGAAGGACGGTGGGAGCTCTTTTTCAAGTAGACAGAGGGGGTTTTACAGCGGCTTCATGAACAATGTCTCTCTATCCTCCATGTTCACTGTCTTGGAGCATATTTTCTGGAACAACCTGCTCACCCGAATAACGACGGAGGTCATGTGGCGGCAACCGGTTGACCTCATACAAATGGGCATGATGTCCTGTAATAGAACGTGAAAATCATGCGATTTCAGCCCAGATAGCTTCCCTTTAGTGATTTTTGAAACCAGGCTCCCTGAGTAATGAGAAGGCAATTTAAGGGATTTCAAGGCGTCGAGAATAATCGACGCAGTGCCTTTGAGAGCACATAAGGGGCGTCGGGGATAAACGCTCTTTGTGTTTGTCCAGGAACACGTCGGATCCATAGCTGAGGGCGGATTCCACGACGTTCCATATCCAGTCGAGCATTTGGGGAGTCCTTTTCACCGAATAAAGTCTTCAAGAGGTTCTCCGCAACGTTCTTCTGAACGTGCATGACGTCGAGGAGATTGCGGACGGGTAATTCCTGCGAAGACAGCAAATTGCCAACGAGTTAATACTTAATACAAATAAAAAAAAGAATCATCCGAAGTCACCGCAATAGCCGATGCGCCTCGAATTGCAACGTGTCCGATATGGAAAAGGTACTGCTCCAACATCTTGGCAAATGCAATTGTATCTAGATAGTCCCGTAATGTGACCCGATGAAGAAACGGGTTGAACTACTCAAATAAAAGATCAAAGTCTCAATGATCTCAAACAATATCCCGACCCGCTAAAACATGGATTCGAGCCTAAGTAACCCAAACAGAATTACTCCATCTCTCTCGACAATCGCCGCCACCTCTACATGCAACTCCAAAGTGGAACAGTGAAAATAACCAAAAGTCACCCAAAAAATGCGAGCCTCTCTATTTATCACAAAGAACCAAAAACGGCAACACAAAGCCAACCTCCACATGACACCAAATTATTTCCAACGCAAAAAAATTCCCGACAAACAGGGGATAGTCCTCAGAGATTTTGCCACCGATTCACAACCCGTTGCCCATTTCTCGTGAAATTTGAGACCAGGTCAGAACATCATCATCTACGGAAACCTCACTACCCGAATTTAATATGAACTCTGTTCACAAGGCACGCATAGTCATTCTTCAAAGTTGATTACGAGTAAATACTTACGTTCCAATACGGGAGGGCGTACAAGATGCTGGCACGCTTTACTCCGTGTGATTTAACCGGATCATCCTTCGAATCTTCGACTCCTCCGTTGCGTACCCAGTTTGTCCTCTCACGGCCTTGGTTGAATGTTACATTCCCATCTCTTCTCGCTGGATAAGAATCATGCTCTGGTTGATTATTGAAAGCCGCTCTTGCACGTCGAAAGCTATGGTTCTCCGGTAGAAATCGACGGTGTCCTAAGTAGACCATCTTCTTCAAGCGGGATGAGTGTTCGACCGTAGGTGTCACCTCCACATACGGGACAAAGCACGCACTTTTTCACAACATGACCGGCTATGAGACCAAGTGCGGGAAAATCATGAACCGTCCATAGGAGCATGGCTCTTAGTGTGAATGCACGCCCTCCTGTCGGTTTGCTCATGTTTAAGGCGGGAACTCCGTCCCACAAGAGTAGCAAGTCCTCACTAATGGTTTTAAAAACACGTCCACGATTAATGCAAGTTGGAGCCTTCGGGCCTGGAATTAGCAATGACAAATTAAGGAAGAATTTCTTTGTGCAGAGCCATCCAGGTAAATTATAAATAGCTAGGAGGATGATCCAAGTAGAATGCTTGGAGCTCGATTACCATGCGGACGCACCCATCCGCTACCAAACCGAGGCGCAGACTTCTCTCAACATCTCGAAATTCGCAGTACATCCTCAAACTTCTTTCCACTGAACGAGTCGGAAATCGACCTCATGATGTTGGAATCCATCAGAACTCCTTCGAAATGCTTGAAAGAATTTGCTACCTTTGGGACACCTATAAAGACGCTGCTGCCTTCTTGGGATTATGGGAAAGTAGCGTGTGACAAAGACACGGAATTGACGTCGATCCAAGCTATGAAAACGAGGATGTTGACATCGCGGGTGCTCGGTGAGGTGTCCATTCGTTTCACCTTCATACAAAACGCCCATTCGGACATGTGTCAATTCTCTCGTCCTCCAGACCGACCTGCGCGATCATGCATTTCAACTCGTATGTTGTCCGGGCGATACAATTGTTTCGTGGCAAGAGCGTCCCGGCCGCAGTCGCTCAAGAGGCGAGAGGAAGGTGTCCGACACTCCAAAAACGGTGGCCAGAGTCATCACCACAATACCACTCTGCATCCTCGTCTCTGAAGAACCTTCATATAGCGGTTGTGAGCCCTAATCCCGGTTGCCCGGTTTTAAGGTCACAAGTTGGGTCGAGATGGTGGGGTGCAACCTAAGTAGTAGCCTTCCAAGCAACGGACTCCAATTTCATTCAATCAATCAAGCAATCAATTTCATTCAATCAATCAAGCAATCAATTTCATTCAATCAAGCAAAAGAGAACCATTCATGCAATGAACTCACCACAATCATCACCACATCAAACAAAGCAACCACACATGTTTTTGGGCAATTAAGTTGCCATTTCCAAGATAATGTTATGTCTAGTATCTAAGATACTACAAATCTACATTGCATAGAAGAAAACACACAAGGAAAAAATATAACAAGGAAGGAGGAGCATCTCCCTCCTTAAAAGAGCTGTCGTCACCAGTAGGGTCTCCTTGGTAGAATAGTGATTTCTCCCTCGTCCTTGCTTCAATGAGAGCGCGCCTAGTCTTGTTGGAAAGGAGACTCGACGACGCTTCCAGATCTCTAAGTCACGCCTCCCAATTCTTTGTAAATCGTGAGATCTCGTCCTTCAAAGTCGGCCCTCCAACTCTGCCGTCGCCAGTAGGGTCTCCTTGGTAGAATCACGATTTCTCCCTCGTCCTTGCTTCAATGAGGGCGCGCCTAGTCTTGTTGGAAAGGAGACTCGACGACGCTTCCAGATCTCTAAGTCACGCCTCCCAATTCTTTGTAAATCGTGAAATCTTGTCCTTCAAAGTCGACTCTCCAACTGCGCCGCCTCCTACCTCACAAACTCACGCCAAATCTCTCAAATCTTCAACAACAACATTCCAACAACAATCAATCACCAAACTAAACCTAGATTGAACATTTTTTTCTCTACACCTCCTTCCTAACTTTTTTTTCTCTCCACACACACCTGACTCCTCCTCTAACTGCTTTGCACAGGTGATGGAAACCTCTAAAAGCTTCATTCATCGCAAGGATGATTTTTCATCCGTTAGTTTCCATCCATCCACCCTTCTTCTAGCCCCTTTCACACTCCTAACTCCCTAACCTAAACCACGCCAATTACTACTCCTACAAGTCTAGATTAGCAAGATAGACTCTGGGAGATCCACTACCACCGCATTTGAATAGGTCAAATACCAAGCCTCACAAATACATAAAACTTAGGATAACCGAATACGGAAATAAGAGAAATTGGAATTTACCCAACTCTCCTAAACACCCCCAATTCTAACTATGAATTATTAACTACTTCAATTATTCAAGACCTAAAGCAAATACACAAGAATCCCAAAACACTTTAATCCCAACTAACATATGTTGGGTTTTTAGACTAAATGGGTAATACGCATGTTTAATCACTACATAATATGTATATTTGGTCAAAACCTTGCGATAAGGTTTTTCCCGCGAAGAAGTGAACCATCTCGGCGGTTCACGTGTTCAATCTTACTTCTGCATAATGTTGTCGAAATCTACCTCGTCATTCCCAGCGAAATCCTCCTCTTCATGTATGAAGTCGAGTCCACCGACGCCACGACCGCCACTTTCACGTTCTAACAAATCCATGCCTGCCGTATCGTCGTATGCCAAGTTTTGAACCCTCATCATATCCTCTTCGGGCGGGGACGAGTGCCTTTCGCTTTCGAGTCCGATTACTGTTTCTTCCTCATTGTTGCCGTGGTCGAGGCTTCGACCGGCCGTGAAAGAGGCCGCCCCTCGACGGACTACTGAAGACAAGAATAAATTTGGATTTGATCGAATGATGTAATTAGTGAACTCATCTCGAACCCGCACTCCTTGGAATAAACTATGCATATTCTACGTTTCCGCATATGTTGGCACATTCTGCACTTTGGCGTGACACGACACGGAAAATAGGGTTACAGAAATAAGACGGGTGGCAAGTAATTCACGGGAAGGAATCGCAATTACCAAGATGCGGGATGGAGAAGGAAGTTGTCGCGGCCATATCTCCGATGGTGATTCGAGATCGTGGAGGGCTTCCGAATACGAGCTCCTTACATCATCGCGGCACGCATGGATACTCGAGAGTCCCATGCGCCTTGCTATGCTCCGCTCAATGTGGAAGGCGGGCTCAAGCCGCCTATGCCGCATGGTTCTTGTTCACGCAAGTCGATCAAAGGTTTAGGGTCTCGGTGTATAGTTCCTTCCAATTCACCTCCGGATGAAACGTAACTGCGTAGAAGAGGACAACATCGAACTAGCCAACCAAGTTTGTGCACATTGTGAAAAACGAGTTGAAAAGCAAAATTCGTGGACCATTTCAAGGAACGTAAGAGTCGGTCACCGCTATTTAATTTCCACTTGTCGATTTGAGTCGACAAAGAAAGAATTCTCCTCACGGGTAGAGGTCGAGAAGCATGGCTTCAATCTCGTAGTCAAATTTTGTGATGATGGCAGTGTCGCGGATGAACGGCCGGAAGTCTCGGCAGGTGCACCCGAGTTTCTCGTAAGCAAGAATTTCCCTTGTTCTCTCTCCAAAATCAATCTTACTCTCCATAGCACCCGCTCTAATGTGTTCTAAGAAGATCAAACATACAACATGCCCCTTGCTCCAAACATGCCCCACGTCGTAACTCTTGGTAGCCATCTCTTCAGAGTTGGATTTCCTCCACCAGCAAGGGTTCAATATGGAACAGGGAATCCGTAGGCCACTACCACCAGCATCGTGGGAGTTCTCGCCGGAGCCTCGATTCAGCATGCCAAAGGCTATGAAGTGAACCGAGCAGAGGTTGGACTAGGCCGTATATCACTGTGCGAATCATTAGTTAGAATGATTTATTTTATGTTCAACCCGTTGTTCTCTTAGTAACTCCAATGTCCTGATAACGTGCATCTGTGGTCGCTGTAATTCCCTTTAGGTTATTGAAGGACGCACCTTAGCAGGTACAACTGTTCATGGTGGGAATTATTACATTGATGATGCATTGGATGGTGGTATGTGCATGACACTGTTCACGCTATGGTCCTTCGAGGACGGAATTAGTACACATTTAATACCAATTATGTGCATTCATTCGCCAACAGTATTTCGTACAGTGATGATCAAGACAATTAATAATTGACAGCGCTCCATGAATTAGGAATACGTCAGATGACTACAGTGACCCTCCACGGCTGCTTCACAGCCTCCACTGTGGTTCTTCCTTTGTCAGGGTTTCCATGTCCCCTCTTTCTCACCTGCGTCATTGCATGAGTTCACCTTCGTCTCTCATCGTCTCCTTCTTCCCCCATACGTCTGATCTTCATCACCAAACGATGCATCTATCCCTTGGATAATTGGTGGAACCCGATTTACGACAGAGCGGTCGCTGATATCGTGCATTGGCGGATTCAGTCACCACCTTTCCGCATCGCTCGCCAAATCTTGCCGCCGCATTTTCTCTAGTCGTTTCGCTTTCGCTGTACTTTCACAAGAACTATATCTCTCAATTATAGCAAATGCCTTTTGCTATTTGATACGACTCATTATTTTTGCATGTGAATCTTGCGGTCTACATACACACATAGCATACAGGTGGTTGGGGGATTGTGTGATTGTTGGGCGCACCAAAGTCTGATCTCCCTTGCACTTCCTCGGAAGTATCTTTTATCTCGAAACTCTACCCCAATTCACGCAAAGATCTCTTTAGCATGGCTCCGTTGGCGAGGTTGAAGAGAGGCCCCGAGCAATGGGCGAGAAAAAGGAAGGGATTCCTCTGCAAAGATCCGCACTGCGCCAAGACAATGCAGTGCTTCCGGTCCCTCTCCGAATCGGCCGCAGAGGATGGCACCTCTTCATATGGTGACCACGACGCGCATAACGAAGAAGCTTCCACCCCGGCGGACCCGTGCTCGGAGGTAATTGCCGAGCACGCAGATCATCGGCGCGTTCATCTTCATCTCGTGTCGACGCTCTCCTGCGTCGACCAAACCCCTAAAGTCTCCATTCTCTCTACCCACACGAAGGAGGTTAGTATCCCCAACCATCTTGCTACTTTCCGATCACCAGTATGGGCTTAATGCGAAACGTTGCCAACACATCTTAGGCTCGTCTCGATCGTCTCTCATGATTTTATTTTTTTGGTGTGGAAACTTCAATTTCATGAACATGATAGTCTACAATATAATTGACAACTTAATGCGGACATTGTCCGATAGAGTTGCCTTACCGAAAGCGATTGTTGCAACTTCTTAGTGTCGTTGATGACCAATTTATCTTAAGTAACTTCTACAATATGTGCTTTTCGATATAATCAAGTGATCAATGGATGCTCAGAGATCCAGCGCGATGCAAAGATTGGAGAGAGAGAACTATCCGGATGAACTGAGGGATCCGCTGCCTGATTTTTATAGCAACAAACCCAACCTTATTTTACAAGGCAGAGGAGGCCGCTCACCCTCCTCTCGTAGGGCGAGAGACGAAACGAGACGCCAGGCACAGAGAAGTCGGGACCTTGAAGCATGTAACTACATCGTTTCAGGGCCAGACGATAGAAGCCGAGTCGCCGGAGAGAGAAGATAATGATAGCCGCAAACGCCGTGCATATGACACTCTCTCACCACACTCGTCTGACGATTTTTCGGAGGTCATCTCCTTCACCTTTACGCCTTCTTTGTGTACACTTTGTTGATTTCTCACCTTCTAGCATGTAGACGTTGTTGCTCCACTCATCTAAATTAATAATCAAATTCGTATGTTTCATATACTCGTTGTCTTACTTGACATGAGGCAACCACATGCGGGGACGCGCAGCGTGCATGGCGTCACCGCCGTCGTTCGAGGGGCATTCATACTCATCCGCATCACCAGGTAGTGACTATCGTGGAGATGGACATAGGGGAAAGCGTGCGGACCATAGTGACATCGGGAGATGAGACAGAGACAGTCGTGCACGTTACGAGGACGCAGAACCCAGCCGACATCACCACCACTCAAGTTGTAGGCACAAGACACATCATCAAAACGTCACGGAGTCATCACCGTTCAAACTCTCTCGGTACTCCTCCTCCTACGCGTTTGGAAGTCTTGTCCGGGTTCCCCGTTAGCTCCCGAGGTGACTCAGTACAAGTGAGGAAAGAGGGTGGTCCTCTCGAGCACCCCTAAACGTGCCAAACAAATAAGTGACGTCGAGAGGAGGAAGAGCCGCCTTCCTACGAGCCTTTCTCTAAACCGAGAGAGTGTTCTCCGTCGAAATGAGAAGGGAACGGGCGATGGAGCGGGAAGAGGATGCGCAACGCCGGAGTCTTGTGGGAAGAAACCATATCTCATTCATGTGAACTCGGGAGGGTCAAGCGTATGGACTCGGTGTCTCCGTTTGGAATGACGCACTCTCAAAAGTGGTGAGAGGTCTCGATCCATCATACATTGACATAAGACAGCAACCGTGCCATCTGATGGACACTCTCTTGAAGCGGTTGGACGAAGAATTTGACTACAACGACACGGTAAACTCCTCTTGGTTAAGAAAACGCATAGGCAACGCACTCTCTTCGTACAGACACGAATTGATGAAGATGATCCAAGCCAAGGAAACAAGGCCTCCCCGGTCTTGGAATCGGTATGGGAGAAGCTCGTGAAGATGTCCGAATCGGAGAAGTACAAGCGGAAGTCGAGGCAATGCGGTATGCGACCTCGCCGTAGGAGTTACGGTCGCACCGCCCCATTGGCGAAGTCGGCATCATAGAGAGACTTTGCAAAATGCGGGGCGCTCCCGACTCGGGATGAAATCAAGGTCGAGATGCGGCATGATAAAGGATACGGCGGCCGCAAAAAAAGCTACCCCCACGCGATTCGTCGGAACCTCAACCAGGAAGTGGAGGCGAGTCACTCTGCGAGCCACTTCCGGGAAGAAGCCTACTCACATCCGGCTTCTCCCGACTCTGCCCCAATTCCACCCGACATCCGCACCGCACCGCATCCGAAGGTGAAGCCGTTCACAACGTCTCTCGCACTAGTGCTACCCAAACTCCTTCCTCGGGTGACGTATTTGGGAGTACATCCGTCCCGAACCCGCTTGTCACTATTCTTCTTCGAAACAAATTGACGAAATATTGAATTCCATCTCGGTGACACAAATGATGGGCTAAACATTGTTGAGACCACAAATGCCGCAAATCGCCGAACATGCAGGGGAGATCTACTTCTGCAGCCCCTCCTCCTCGCGTTGATGTGTCACTTGTGAATGAAAGTGAGCCCCAGCGTTTGCACTCATTAAGCGGCCGCGAAGAAACAACAGAGGACTTAAACCTCGACGCATCTCAATTTGACCAGGTCAGTTATACCACAGGGCTACAGGTATCCACACCATGCCAGTTGCCACAATCTCATGCACCTCTTTAACATGGACGTCAGTACATGCAACTTTGAGTTGTATATATGTGAGGTCTCCGAGGTCACGCCATCCAGTGCACGTCCCCCGCATACTCGTACATAGTTTAGTTGTAGTACCATTTCGTTACGAAATCTAATGGAATTGATTACTCCATATTCACTGCAAGGGTAGTTATACTTTATCATGTATTCGTGCATTTGTTACATCTGTCCCTTTGTGCATTAGATGTAATTTTTTCCAATACTCTAACACACTAGCTCTCCCGACCCGATCACGCAGCGCTCTGTGAACGTCCCCGAATCACAAGATGCAGAAGACCGCCCAGTCAGGCAGGGCGCAACAAAGCCGGCACTTGCAACTCGTAAGTCCACTCGGAATTCTAAAAAGAAGATTAGAATCGATTCAGGTACGTTGACGTGGTCCATAAACTTGAATCCCTTCACTTACATCTCCTTTTTTTCCTTCGACATCCACATGAGATGTTGACATATGGCCGTTCCGTGCATCCCGTTCTTTCCCTCCAGTAATGTGAAGACAGGAGGTGAAAAGGCAAAGTCTAGATCCGCGTTCTTTTTTTGATGAATACGAAAGGGCTCTTACCGATAGAAGACTGCTCCAATTTTGGCGTGCTAATCAAATCCGTCTCGTTCGGAGGAGCTGCACGTGAGACACCGCCGCATGCAATAGCTCTGTAGCGTTAGAACAGCTACAGTGCAACATTGTATCATGTGTGCGGCCCCTCATGTGTACTTGTTGTTTTTGTATGTTTCCCTTCAGTTCAGGCAGCTACAGCTACAGATTTCCGACACAATGTTTTTAAGTGTAAACTTGACATTTTAATACATCATGTAATCCACCATCCCGTCACTCTTGTTGACGTCGGTTTCTTTCATGTCATCGAATTGGTCGGTATTCACATACTTTAATGTAGTGATGTCTTCACGATGGTTCCATATCTCTGGGAAATGTTCATGTATCGTCCACACGTGTCCAGCATTCATATCTTGTCGGTAGAGAGAATTAAATGCAACCCCGTCCTAAACTTACCGACACCATTGCACACGCACTCAGCCCCTCTCCGACACCATCCCGACCCTGCACGTACTCGGCCCCCATTCATACCCTACACATATCCTAAACCCACTCCTCATGTTCACATACCCGGCGGCCATCAACCCCCTCGCAATACCCGGCGGCCATCAACACCCTCGCGATACCCGGCGGCCGTCAACCCGGTCTACACCCGGCGTACATCAACCCTCGCCCAGGTCCGTGACGTGGAGCACGGCTCACAGCGTGGATGATTGTCCGACGTGTCGCCGCAGTCCCTTGTCCTGCTGGGATCAACACAGTTCTCTTCAGCGTGTCCTAATCAACATGTCCGAATCTACAGAGTTCCCCAAGACAATTCTCTTCCTCGCTAGTTGATTAGAGCCCGATTTTTCTAGTAGTGCTAGTGGAGAAGGAGTTGTGGTGAACCAGCTAGAGCATTTCTCTGTCTAGCTCTCGATGACCTTCTTGTGCTAGTGCATGATACTTATTCAAAACACCATGTACAAGGCTATATACTACAGCTAGACAAATGGGATTCTTGATTTTACACTCAAAAAGTATACTAGTATGTCACTTGAATTTGACTTTCGTGGATCTAAGCAGTACATCAAGGAGATCACTGTTGGTTGTATGTATCTCATTAGAAATCCATTGAGGAATTCCACGAGCAGGTTCTCGACTTTCAAAAGTCTAGAATTGGTTAAGTTTGTCGGAGAGCTACTTCGTAGGAAGTACTTCGAAGATAGATTCTATGTATGTTCCAATACCTGAGAATATTGTGGGCATAATATCACCAGAAGGTCGAACAGAAATTCCAATCACACCAACCTTGAAAGAAGTTTGGCGTTTTATTTCTTCTGAAGCATGTGCTTTTATTGTGGAACTAAAGAATATTTTCATGTGGCCGTTTCTAGTACTATTTCTTTTTTGTTTTATAGACGATATGCATTTGAAAAAGATAGTCTGACATCTTGAGACTCTCATATCAGGAGCCAAATAACTTGGCTGCCGGAGAGCCACCAGGTCGAACGTCTTCGTCGCCCACAAGGCCAGGACGCAAGAACTGGGCGCGTGACGAAAAGGACGCTTTCCTGACAATAATGGTTGAAGCGCTCCAGTTTAGGAAGGGAAAAGTCTGGAACTTTGTTTCAGAAACCCTTGCTACGAGGTACAACATCCGTAGAAAGCCCAAGTCATGCGAGGATCTGTGGGGCACTCTTCAAAAGCAATACAAATTAATTCGAGACCATGAAAGCATGTGCAGCAATTCAGTTGGCCGAAAAAGCTACTTCATGATGGAAGAGGAGGAGAAAATCGCGCACAAGTTGCCCAAGTCATTCCCTTTGGAATGGTGCAAAATGATAGAAAAAATTAAGACGGCGAGGGGCAAGCTGAAGTGTGAGGAGAGCTGTAGCCCTTTGCAAGATGAGCCTGGCTATCATCTTCCCAAAGATGGATCAACAGACCCTCTTTCTAACCTTGAGTCCTGTCTCCAGTCCTGCTTCCAGGAAACTGAATCGATAAACTCGCATATCGATCTGCTCAGCTCCAATTCCTCACCAATGGCCGAGGAGTTGAAGTCCTATATCCAGAAAGTGTTGATGGACGCAGTTCAGCCCATAGCGTCGTTGCTGCAATGCCGAGAGAAGGAGGAGGAGGAGTATGAGGCCAAGCTTCAAAGTATAAAAAAGAAGAGGCAGGCCCTGGATTTGGAGGAGATGTAACTAAAGCGTCGGCGTGCTGTGCAACATCCGCGTACTCGGAGCAAGGGCCGAACGAAGTAACTAGAGTGTTTGCATGTTCTTTTTCGGGTAGCTGATTTTTTGCTGGTTATATTAAGGAGGGGGATGGTCATAACAAGGAGGGGGGTGGTGATATTAAGGAGGGGTCTTGTGAGATCAAGGAGGGGATGGTGATGTGAGGGAACTATTGATTCACCCCATAGCATTTGTGGATGCGGAGGAGGTGAGGAAAATACATAAAGGGCGACTTCTCAACAAGAAATGAGTTTAATACTTCTCTTTGATGTACAAATGCACCACCAATCATTAAAGTATGTTCAGCATCAAACTCTCATTGAGGAGGATGTGCACTCAACCTTCTCTTGCCTCTTTTCTGTAGCATTCTTCTTAGTAATACTGTGCAAAGCAGGTCTGCCTGGTGATTATTTAATTTTCAGCGGTTTACCCATCACCAACATTCTCGCGAGAATCCCTCTTCCAAAACACAAGAGCAAGCACTTACGAGTTTCGACGACGGCATATTCAGCTTCCTGCACACATATTCTCATAACGGATCGACAAACTTAGATCATACTAACTCGAGAATGCCTCGAGCGCAAGACAAAGCCAGGCAGACAATCGGAGAGAAGAATGCCAACTAAGACGACCCCATGGGCAGGGGCGAATAACTAAGCACTACCAGGGGCTAAATAGTACACCTCGACATCGAACATATGAAACACTCAGATGGCCACGCAACGTCGCAGAAGATGAAGCTCAAAATGGAAATGCCATAGCTGACATTCCTAAAATTGTACACATGTAGCATCATGGCAGACACTGGTGTGCTTCGCACGTAATGGCTTGTCCATTGTTCGTCTATTGGCGCATCACGAAGCGCAGCAATTATGAACCTAAGTATCTCCCCATGCACACGGTCAACAGTCCAGACCACGGGGAATGTCTAAGGTAAACGCACAGTAATAAGTTCAATGGAAACAGAGAGAGGCTGCAAGCTGACAGTTCCGTAAGCACATAAACAGATAAACATGTCTGACAACAATTGCGCAAGTTTTGAGTTAAAAGAGAGGAGTACACTTTCACGCAGCTTATGATACTCAGTGAGTGCTAACATGATTCTGAAGCCTGCTTATTAAGGAGTGCTATTTGCCACTAAATTATGATAGCAAAAGACTTCGATAGGACATTCACCACAAGCGACATGCCCCACTCCTTCCGCAGTCTCATTCCAGGACCTCCAACTCTGTACGATCGAACAAAATCTCTAATAAGGTATTTCACAGATGGCTTGTATTTAAGGAAGAATGTCTACCCCTTGATGCTGCCTAACTGAGATACTCCGGAACCACAGTCACGGTTTCAACAACAGGAATTGCTGGCTGAATCTTGTAGAGTATGTCGGGTACGCCTGACTCGTCTCGTGCAACCTGTGCAAGCAGCACACCTCGATGTCAGATTGAGATAATTCCGAAACAGAAAGAAGCAATTTAATGTGAACTTGTGCGCTTTCTTTAGTGCACGCACCATAATTTCTTCATCCAAAAACGATATGAGAAGCTGCCTTTCGTATGAACCCGCTGCATCCACCCACACAACACGAATCAATGCTAGTCAAAAAAGGCACATGTACTTAGAGGAACTTTGATAAAGAAAAGGGAAAGGGTCAAGGATGTACTCAGAGGAACTTTGATAAAGAAAAGGGAAAGGGTCAAGGATGTACTTAGAGGAACTTTGATGCCATTGCTGACCACCTCTTTAACGGCAGCTGGGAGGCGCTCGACAGCCGCTACTACTTGGTCGTAGACACTCTTCAACTGCAATGGCACTTCGGAGACGTTAGGAGAAGAGAGAATGCCCTCTACATACTCCTCCTTCAAGCGTGTTGGTCCCTCGGCGGTGAGCTTAGTTGACAGCGTGACTGAGCTCTCGACCTGTCATGGCCAAACCAAGCGCATGAGGCAAAAGAGCTTCATCACTAGCGTATTCACATCAAATATTTGAGTACAGTCACAAAACTGGTGCAGCACTCTCGATTGCGATCGATAGAAAAGTTATATTTCGGGCTTACGCTGCCGAGAAGCTTTAAGGTTGCAGTGGCCTTCGTTGTCCCGTCAAGGATGACGATGTTCAGAGAGCTGAGGGACGCCAGTGTTGCTGGAAATCGTCTGCAAATAACAAACCACAACCTTAGTGAAGAAAACAACGAAAAGCAGATGAGAAATAGAAAAGTATCAGGAGCAATTCAGTAGCGAAGTTGCAAAATACTGGCAAGTCGGAAAGATGCGACGATTACTTGATAAGTGTCCGCGCTGCAGTGAGGCCGGGGCTGCGGGCTCCTGCCCACTTGAACTCCCACAATCCTTCTAGTAGCGGAGACCTATCAAACAAGCACACGAAATCTGAAAGCTTAGAGGATGCATACATGGAGTCATATTGCACCGCTTTTGATCATTAAGCAGTAAAGAGACTGATTTCATTCCAGAACGATTGGCCAGTAAAGACTATGAGCATATTCTCCAGGGAAACAAGCTTCAAGCTTGAACGGAAAAGTGATCGAAACAAGATTGCGGTTATCAATGCAACCAAAGAGCAGTGGAGGTGCGAGAATGGTGAGTACGTGGTCGGCCGTGGTGTGGGATTTAAACGCTCTAGAACAAGGAGCTTTTCATTAACGTTAATACGTGCAGCAGCATCCTGCTTTCCTGATGTCAAGGCTTCCACACCTCCCGCATCCGCAATCTGTCAAGCCAAACCCTAACCCCACTCAGCACTTTGAAAGAGAATATACAACTCCAAATTAATCACCTTAGAAACAAGGACATTTCTCAAACTGCTTAAGCACGATTCGATTCCAGCTAGCTTGCTGATTCCTAGAACTTCTAACCATCTGAATGCGTCCTCATACACCAAAAACGATTCCTTAATCGAATGCTCCGGCTTGATTGCAAGCCGAAGTAAAGCCTGTCTACCGAAACCATGCGACTGCACGCATTGCACTTCAGTAAAGCCTCCTGTGTGGACAATGAAAAATTGTTCAGAAATGCTGGACAAAAGGTAATGCGAGAAACTGACCGCAAGAAGAAGAGCTTCTTTCGCGGATTCGCGTTCCAATTCCTTGGCGGTGAATGTGCTCTGAAAATCCGAGGCAGCCGCCGCTCTACATTTCAAAGCTCCAATTCGAGCACCCTCGCTCACATTTACCTTCACCGCCTGCGACGTGAGGAACCGCTTGCTGAAACGAAGCCCCGTGGCGAAAGCAATTCGGTCCTCGCACGCCGGAGTAGAGGTGGAGCACATCGAAGAACTTGCCACATATTGATGCGGGCACAAAAGCGCCTGCGTTGCGAGCGCCATCCTGCTCCTAAAATATGCTTAAAAACCCTCAGTCAAAGCGCTCGATAGAACACACCCCACAAGAGGAATTCGGAACTTTATGGGGCTTGCAATCTGCAGAACGGTTGCGAACAAGAGTAGCGTGAATAGTGTAACTCAAGTGTGCGATGGACGTCACGAGAACCCGTTCGTACTATTCCAATAGAAAAAGGTAGGGAGCCTAGGCGCCCACCAGGCACGCTGCAGCTACACTTGAGCGGATGATCAAATGATGATGATGGAAGCGGCCGTGACTTGTCCGAATTGTGGCTTCCAGTTCTCGGTGCTTCCTGCTTCAGAGTTCCAGAATGACCGACTTACTAGATTCGGCATCAACCAATACGCTAAGTAATTATCTAATGAGATTCTGATGGCATAAAATATATCTTGCTGAGCACCCCACCCCTAGCTAGAAATATGTCTCCTTCGTGCGATTTTGCTTACTCCTTCATGAGCCGTCGATTTTCAGAAAAAAAGGAATAACGACCATCAAGATAAGGCCATACTTCTTACTGGAGCACAGCGGAATCACTTAGTACTCGCTTTGTCTCTCAATTCCTCGTTGGCATGACTAGCTGGATGCATTCCATCAGATTCAAAGCCATGTGGTTAGTGCATGATTGAGGGTAATTCAGTTGTAGAAACTTCATCGAAAGTTATATAATCATGGGTTTGCTGTCGGGCACGTATTCGTATGGGAATGTGCAGGAAAAGCCCGTAAGCCGAAGATGGTTACAAGCGTCTTTGCGAGTGACTACCACGTTCGCATTGTAATATAAGTTATCATCACATCTGCAGGGGGAGTCGATTGTGTCTTTAGTTTTCGTAGTTTCTGTCTCGCTCTCCAAGATTTGCATTTTGGGGACACTTTTTTGTTGCAAGTGTCAATGGGTTCGCTCGCAGTTGGGCCCTGTCTTTCCACGCCGTTCCTGCCCTCGTCGCGCTCGTCACGAGTTTGTGGTGCGAGGAACTTTCAGCCCCGAATTCGAAAGCCAATCTCGTGCGCCATGGACGACGACAGCAGCAGTTCCAGCAGTTGGAGCTCCCCGGCGGATTTTGTGAAAGCCGTGGGGCAGAAGGTGTGGGGGCCGAGTCTGCCGCCTGGAGCATTGGTGAGCGTGGTGAAGGAGGTTTGGTCGACGGGATGGCTCACCATGATGGCGCAGCTGGCACCACCCACGGACAAGAAGGAGTACAACCGACCCAGCTGCCAGTTCCGCAATCGTCCCCTTTCTCCTCCGAAGCAAGGCCAATTCCACCTCTACGTCGCAATGGCATGCCCCTGGGCCCATCGCGCTGCCATCGTGCACAGCCTCAAAGGCTTGCACGAAGCGGTCCCCATCTCCATCGCGGCTCCCGGCGCTACCGGCCTATGGGAATTTTCGCCCACGTCACAACAGCAAAGCGGCGCGCGTCTCACTCCGACTCTGGATAGAGCGAATGGGCTGAAGCGCTTGATGGACGTATACAAGTCACAGTCCGGGGGCTACAACGGCCGGTCCACGGTACCCATGATGTGGGATGCTACTCAGAAGCGAGTATTGAACAATGAGAGCGCGGACATCATCGAGATTCTGAATTCGGATTTCAACCATTTGGCTGCGAACCCTAACCTCGACCTCTCGCCGGCAAACCTCAAGGAGGAGATGGCGCAATGGAATGATCGGATATACCGGGACATCAACAACGGCGTGTATCGATGTGGCTTCGCGCAATCGCAGGAAGCGTATGAGCTTGCAGTAGAGAGTTTGTTCGCAGCGCTTGACGAGGTAGATGCACATTTGGCGACGTCGCGGTACCTTTGCGGGGAGATCTTCACTCTGGCGGACGTGCGCCTCTTCACCACGCTGTTTCGGTTCGACCCCGTGTACAACATTCTGTTCAAGTGCTCCAAGCAGAAGATCGCAGAGTACGCACATCTGGGAGAGTACATGCGCGATGTGTATCAGATTCCTGGTGTTGCATCCACTTGTGACTTGGACGCCATCATGTTCGGATACTACAAAGTGTTGTTTCCTTTGAACCCGGGCGGCATCTCCCCCGCCGTGCCACGAGTGGCCGACTCCCTGGCGCTTCTGGAGCCGCATCATCGCCACGAGTTATCTGCGAGTGTGGTGGCGCAGTAATGCGAGCCAGCTGCAACATGCACATCCACCTCCTTCAATTATCCTTTGCCTTCTGCTACACTTGGTGAGTGTCCCATCTCTTGCGGCTCTCAATCAGATTTGCATTGGCAGAATGCTCGCATTGTAACTTACCTTTGTGATTGTTGCATCAGCTTTGTTGCTCGTAGATTGATGCATGAGGAGGTGCAAAATTCAAAATGATTCTGGAACTCAAAATTGAGACTCAGAACTGTGCAGGGTTTGAAATGGGAGAAGAAAAAGTGCACGCTCTGATACAGAGTTTCAGAGGCAGCAAAATGTTGAGGGCTTGCAAGGGCAGAAGTGGCGGATTGCTTGTAACTCACGATGCGATTACGAAGATGAGGAGTCAACCATGATGCCGAAGCTGAGGGTTCAAACTGCTTCAATCAAATGATAACCTGCAATTGCGTGTGCAAGCTCTTTGCAAAGACGGGAAATCAGGGTTGTGCGGACCACCATTACTGAGCTCAATCATGATTCAAAATTCCTTGTGCTCTGCTTTTATGAGATTATCACCTCAATTAACATGGTATCATGTTTCGACAACCCTTGTTATCAGAAAGAAACTTTGTAAAATTTCAAAAGTAAATTCTTAATAGTTCCAATAAAAATGTCATTTTGGCACTTATCATAACTTGAGTTTTAGTGAATCTTCTCTGCTTAGCTCTAGCGGATCAAGAATAAAAGTAGGATGTTATCATCCTGGAGCGCCCACATACCACCATTCTTACAGCCCAACCCAATTCCCAGAATGTGTCTTCAATTTTCCAGCTTGACATAGTGGTTATAGAATGTCATATGAGACATATGAGTAGAATGGTTGGAGGTATTAAAGAGTTGATTTGAGGTCATTGGAGTAGTAGTTACTGTTTCTTTTTAAAGTGGGAGAACATGACGGAAGTATCTCACAATGTACATGACAGCGGTGGAGAATCCAATTGGATCAGTCTCAATAACAAGTTTTCGGTATCTTCTACTATTTGTGGTGAAAAAAATTCCCCAATGTAGAAATCCCTACAATATGCCACAATTGGTGGTCTCTCGTTCTTGACGGTTCGATTCCCATGCATACATGCTCTTGTCGTGAATTGCAGTGCCAGAAGTACGTTACCTTCAAGAATAAAACTGAGGAGAGGGCTCAACAATCCTAAACAAAAGGAACATGCTCACCCAAGCGAAGCCCAAAACAAAAGGAACATGCTCACCCAAGCGAAGCCCAAACAATATGTCAACGACCGATGATTTCACATGACGAAAGATACACACAGGATCTAGCCAAAAATTTGTGAACGTTTCTAATATCATACATAGAATCTTAATGTACAGGTCATGAAAGCCCAAAAAGCACATCATGTATCGCATCTCCCAATGTTTCCACTGGTTTTGAATCACAGGTACATGCGGAACGAGTAAGATCTCATTTCACCAATATAAACAATGCCAATGCCAGAAGAACTCTTGAAAGAAGCTACGATGACTTGTGAATACGCTGCTAGCATATACATAGGAGCAGCTTCAATGAGACATCGCTTCACCCACATCGACTTCCAGGATACTTCACAAACTGGTGTACAAATCAACAGTGAAAACCACCCTGTTTGGTGATCCCTCAGCCTGGAACATAGTAATCCATCTTGTCCACCGGAAGGTTGAGAACTGATGTATCAACCTGCACATAAACACAAGAGTTCAATTCCAGGAGCATTGAAGACTTTAATCAGCAGACTTCGTTTGAATTTGCTTCATCCCGAAACTCAAACCAGCAAATAATAGTGTTACCTCTTCGAAAGGGACGAACACAAATGGTTGCATGCCGCGCCGATGCGAAACTGCTGGTATATCCGGATCATGTGTCTCATTTTCTTGCCACCCTTCGAAAATGATGTCTTCGGTCCCCTTTGAGATATCATTATCATCCACCCCACAGGTCACCAATGATAGTACATCTAGACGGTTGAATGCCCCCGCAATTGTTCCACGAAGCCTGTAAACACAAGAATTCGACTTCATGAGTCATATGATTATAGAACTTCTCGATAAAGGATCAGCATCTCGCAACAATGAAGTTCTTGATTGCCATAACGTATCAGCAGCTAGTGATACGAAGTATAGGTAACCATCATGGGAGTACTTGACTGAACACAATGTGTGATATGGCTTGAATAAGATACCTGAGGCGAATCCTCAAAACTGTAGGTCGTGAGCCAGGGTATAGAACTGCTCCCTCAACCTGCACCAGCCATGGAACATCAAGTTATCGCTGTCCACTTGTAATACTGAGTGCCAGTAAGCCTTATTTCAGTTGAAAGAGTAGCTGACCTGTGTGCCTTCGAGCGTGCACCGGCCACTGAACAATCCATCTGCTTTCACAGGTCGTCCTTGCATGGACTTTGCTACCTCCTTAATGCGCAATGGTGAAGTCTGCGTCCAAGTAAAGCACTCCGGGTTCATGATTCTGATTACATGCATAAAGATCTGCCCCTAAAAATATAGAGGTACAATCATCCAAGAACAGGCTCAAATACTTCAATTGCATGCTTGTTACTGTCAAACACAGTTGCAAATGTATCTGAGGTTGTACCTTGTACAGAAATTTTCCGTTCGGATAGAATCGAAGATACCGGTAGTAACAGACCTGTGCTCCGAACAAGATGTCAGTCACGACAGGGATCAATGATTCAACAATTTGGTCCGAATGAGGAGGCATTCTGGAGACGATCTGCATACCAGATGAACAGGATTGGTTATCTTCCACTCAGCAATCCCCGTGCGAATATATGTATTCCGACTCACATACAATCCTGCGGTACAGACGAACGACTGCTTCATCAGAATCAAGTTCACATGAACGACCGAATCAAGGCTGCTGAAAAAACTGAATAATCACAGTACCATCAAAGCGTAAACGAGGGCGATCGTGCCACATAGCACGCCATGAACCTCCATATTTCTCAGCGCACAAGCGCTCATTCTCTTGGCGCCCCGTCGTCTTCACATGCACACGACTTTATCAATACTCGAACCACACTAATGTAAACCCACTATATTCTCTAATGACAACGCCTCAAAGGGGAACAATGTCTTTCACTCACAACTCGACCATCTAATCGGATGTGCGCATAGTCTCTAGACGATTACAGAGGGTTGTGTCAACGTTTGAAAGAAAAGTACTTGCTTGTCTGAGAGAGCGAAGAAACATTTGCAAGCAAGAAGATTCAGAACATACATAACAGTCTGATGTGTGCTCTGGTCAATGATAGTGTGGGCAGTTTGCAGGAAGCCATGAGAAAGTGTCGTAATTTGCAGAAGTATTGGAGATAGAATGCGTACCTGCCATGTTTTCAAGCAGGCATTGCGCCACAGGCTTGGCATCCGTGTAGCGTATCTCCACTTTCGACACACACAAGCTGCCCGTCCCAGCCAGTATGGCGTCAAGCGCATGAATACCTGTTCCACCCAATCAAGCCAACATTTGTCACAAGTTCAAGCTCAGAACGCGTATGAAAGATCCTATTCTAGAAACAACAGTTCCAGGATAATGGAGCTAGTACCTCTTGAAGAAGCTCGTCGGGGAGAGTGCGATGCAGCAGAGAACTATCAAACACAGGCTTGCTGCTGACGCTGCCGACTGGGGCCACCGGCCGCACCCTAATTCCATACAAACCTGTCAAACAGAGTTATTATAGACAAGAGAGCTCGATCGCCATGGACACAGAACAAAATTCGAATTGAAATTCACCAGTTTCAGCGAATGAGAAGAATCAAACTTACTGAGCCACGGCCGCTTGGTTTCTAGGAACTGAAAATTGTCATAACGTAACGAACTGCGTTGAGCAGGTAACAGCGTCGCCATGGAGAAACCACTCTCGTTCAGCTGACAATTGGAACCACAGGGTAAGTAGACAACCCCAGATGCACAAAGCGAAAGCAATACAACGCGAAGAGGGAGTGAATCGGCTCACCAGTGGTTGCCAAGAGTAACAGCCCCGATTATGAGTGGTTCGAATTCGGGGAATTCGAACTGAAACCTAGATTGTGGATTACGATTCCTTCCAACAAGAAAGAGACAAACGCTTATGATTCTGATAACGAGATTGAAGCACAAGGGCGACTGGTAATCTTAGACAATTGCGGTTACGAAAGACACCGCAATTGCTGAGACAACCAGAAAAACCCAAAATCAAGACACAATTCGCGAAACTTGAAGTGGTGACTACAAGACGGTCATGGATGTTTCGGAGAAAGACCCTCATTCCCACAAAGTGACAACGAAGGCACCTTGAAAAGCTAGGGGGCCTGACGCCGAGGAAAGCATACCCTATCACCGCGTCCTTAGGGCATACGGTAATGTCTCGGTTGATTACACAATCTTCGTCTCAATAGCTCTTGCACAAATTAGCTGTGTTTCGGTAATGTAGCTTCAATCTTGCCGTGGTAGTATCAATTGATCGTCGAGTTCGTCACGGTCGACCGCGCTCCGCTGCATTGAAGATTATAAGATCGCGGCTCCTTCGATATTTTTTTTTCGTTCATTTTCGCATCCGCAATTGAGCGTCTTCCATTCTTTTGAGGCTTTTGGGATACACTCTTTTGCTCCATGCTCTAATTCATTAGGACGTCCGCACTGCTGCCATCATGAAGACCACGAAGGGTGGGAAGGTCATGAACCCCACCGATGCTTATCGCAAGGAGCTCCGAAAGAAGGAGCTCAAGCGGGTACCGCACCTCACTCTCTGGATTAGGGTTTCACACAATTTTGTAAATTATGGTCGAATTAACGTTTTTTTCTTGCGACCTAGGGTTCACTCTTCCGGTGCATGATTGGGTGCAGAATAAAAAGGAGCGCAAGAAGGTGCGGGAAGTGGGAATTCTGAAGAAGGACCCCGATGCCATCAAGGAGCAAATTCAGAAACTGGAGATTATGAGTGTGTGGTTTTTCCTCTCCTTCACCAGTGTTGCTCATTTATTGAGGAGATTATCGCTGATTTGCACGATTGATTTGATCTGAGTCTTCTGTCCTTTGAAATTTGCAGTATGTGCGATTGAGCACAATCGTTCTGATGCATTTTATAGCTGCTAGCAGTCGGAGAATGCTGGCGTTCCTTCTTTCACTGTTACAAGACAGTCAAGAATCAGAGCTGCTCGCATTCATTAATGTAGAGCCCGTGACGCACTCGGTTTGCTTGTTAGAGTCCGTCCACTAACTGTCTGCTGTTTGTAGGGATTCTTTTGCTTGCAGTTTTGAAATCTGGTTGTCGGTGAACCTCCATGTTGGCAGATCATGGTGGATATGGTTGAGTTTATGACCATTTGAGCAACATTCAAGGGGTGGTAGCCTGGTCTGATTAGGTGGGACTTGACAGGCAATTTCTGCTTGAGTGCAAACAGATGTGCTTTCAATGACTTGTAGGTTAGATCGTTGTTGCAGGTATCACTAATATCAATTTGTGCTCAACAGCTAGTGGACGAACTCTAAGAGGCAAACCGTTGTGTCCACCCGTCACGGAGAATCCGTCTCCCAATTGACAGCATACCTCGATCAATTAGCGGCGTAGTATACAGTGGCTCTATTCTTCTTATGAGCATATGGTTAATAGGCTTATCCTGCATGTCGCAGAGGCTGATGGAGCGTTGGACAAAACAAGGCGGCATAAGAAGAGGCAGCTTGAAGATACACTGCACTTGGTCATGAAGAAACGTAAGGTATCGTGTTGCCGTCTGCCTGAGATTGTTTAGCCCGTCCTGCCTATGCTTGGATTTTTCATTTGAAAATACAGGGACGAAACTGGTTAGTTTGCCGTAAGTACATTCATTGTTATTGTTTATCGCTCTTGTGCTTTGTTGGTTGTCACGTGTGCAATTGTCGTTGACTTCATTTCAGTGTCAGCTGCTAATTCTTTGTCTGCTGTATTTTTATCTGCACACCAGGAATATGAGGAGAAGATGCGTGAAAAAGGAGAAGAGCCTGTCATGTTCAGGTATAGTGCATTGTACTCATTGTGTCAAATATTGCAGCTAGTGTAGCTTTGTGGTACATGTACTGTCTGTTCGCGGTGCATTCACGGAGAGACTTATTGAATGGTTTGTGAATCCATGCAGTCATTTACCCACTCCTAGGAGACGGGCAACAGCAGAAGAAGAAGAACGTGCCAAACATCCGAAGCCTGAGGTTTGAGACTCATGCTTCTACTTTTCCCTTCACCCGTGTAGCAATGGACATCGTTAGCGAAGTGATTTCGTGTTTGAGTGTATTTGTATCAGTTATCATTCTTATGCAAAGTTTTCTTGTGGGTTTTTATACTTGCCCAGGATTCCGTGTACTTCCATCCTGCGCTGAACCCCAGTGGAGCTCCACCTATTGGCAAGCCGCCCATGTACAAATCATCTATCGGTATGCTTCTTTTGTATTCTGCGTGTGTCTGACTTTAGTTGTGCCTTTGTTCTCTTTATCTCATCGACTATCAAGCCCGTTGAACTGATAGTTTTTCAATCATACAGGGCCTCGAATTCCGTTGTCGGGTACCGCCGGCCCAAGTGGTGAGATGGAGATCGATCACGATTCAGCAGGCCTACCCTTGCCTCCTCCTCCACCACCTCCGCCACTTCCTTCAAGCGGGGAGTTCGCAGAAGGGGAGAATGTGATGCCATTGCCATTACCCGTGCCTGTACCTCCCCCACCACCCGCTCCCCGTTCGGGACAAGAGACACTACCACCCCCTCCACCTCCTTTTCTAGCTGGATCCTCCATGCTTCCCCCTCCGCCTCCTCCTCGACCAGGCCAACAGCCTCCTCCCCCAGGTATATCCAGGGACGATGCACCTCCAGGAACAGATGAGGAAGTGCCTTTTTCTAAATCTGAGAATGCTGAAAGTGGTGGAGCTTCACAGCAGGGTCCAATGTATTTTCTTGTAAGTTACTCGACTCCTCCCCTCTTGCAGTTGCACTCGGGCTCACTTTATTAGGCTGGTTGCTTTGGGCGTCCTGCTTATCAAGCTAGATGTGAATATTGAATCGTGTTACGTGGTGTCCTATTTGTAGCCTCCAGGACAGTTGCCACCTCCCCCACCTCCTCCGAGGCGGCCACCGGTGGTGCGTTCAGAAGACGTTCAGGTGGAGAAAGAAGCGGCAGCTGATTCCAGAGACAGTGATGCTCTTCGGCAGAACCTGCCGCTGCCGCCACCACCACCACCTCCTATGCGCCCACCTGCGGGTCCTCCACCGGCGTTGCTGATGCGACCACCGGTTGGACCTCCACCAAATTCTTCGCTTCCGGAGGTGCCCCCTCCAGGCGTGGGTCCGGCAGCGCGAGCTACGCCGCCCGGGCCTCCTCCCCCTCCGGACAGATCGTCATTGCCTCTTCCACCACCCCCTCCACCCAGAATGCTGCAAGGCGGGATGTTGCCTCCTCCTGGACCGCCTCCGGGGCCTCCTCCAGTGAGGCTCGGCGCCCCTCCTTTGGGTCCTCCCCCTGGCATGCGCCCGCCTCCAGGACCCCCTCCTCCCCACGCCAAGGGTCTCCCACCTCCCCCACCTCCACGGGGACCTCACGATGGATCTCACGAGGATGGAGGAAGTAAATCAGCTCCAAAGCCTTCCTTTGTGAAATCGGCTGCTGCCACTGTTGTGAAAAGACCTCTGGCTCAACACACACCGGAGCTCACTTCCATGGTAAGTCCCCCCATCACCCTCTGAAGATTCTGAGTTTCTGAATGGTCCAATTCCAGCATCTCAGAAGGCGTATGTCGGAAGTCCTCGATGCCAGTCTAATTGAGCATTAGACAAATTAGAGTATCAAATTCACTTCAGCATATTCATTGTCAGAGTAAATGGAGTGAGTGTTATTTCATGAATTTCCTACGATCATCAAGTTTAGTCTACACTTTCATCGACTTACAGTGGGTGAACAGCAATCCTCCTTTATGAAAAGCTTCGAGGGGAATGGAGTTGGTTCTTTGAGATAATTGGTCACGCTCTTACCATGGTTCTTAGTTTGTACTAATCGGTGTGTTTTCTGTGAGACAGGTACCGGCATCAGTTCGTGTTAGAAGAGAAAATGCTCCCAAGCTGAAGCCTAAGCATGCGCCAGTGTCAGCTACTCAGGTGTCGACCTCTGTGCCTCGGCCGCCTGGTGTGGTGAAGCCAGTTGGAACCATAGACGACACTTACTCTGCATTTTTAGAAGACATGAAGCTGTTAGGTGCATTTGGGGAAGGGCAAGAAGCAGATACGTAGAATATAGGCAATGTCATGGGGATTCTTATTCAACATTCCCTGTCGCGTAGTGAACTACTCATATTCTACTCCTATTCTGTCCCACAGTTTTACTCTCGGATCCTGTAAATTGGAAATTCAACATCTGCTCACTGGCTGATAGCCTGCAGGATACACTTCTGTACGTTCATGAACATTGTACTGATCAATTGTAGGCTTCTATTTCACGTCAGTGCAGAGATTTCAACCTAAAGCTTCTGCACACTGTCAGTCAGTGGTCACATAATTGCGATGTCCCGATCTGCTCACCTCATTAATGTAGATGATCGTATGTTCTTTTTCCTGGTTATTTAAAGGTTGCGAAACCGTCCGCCGACAAAAATCATCACCTACCACACTGTAGGGTGAAACCTGCAATATTCTATATACCAATCTTAATAGAGCATTCCCACCCATCCTGAATAATGGATGACCTGAACTTGTATTGTGAGTGGCGGCCCTCAAAAGTGCCCCACCATCCTGCAAAGTGGATGAACTTGACTTGTTTTGGGGTTAGAAGTTGAGGTCGACCTGCAAATTGGGGTCATTTTGAGGGGCGGAGCTCCAACCCCAAAACAAAAAATGAGCCACTAAAGGACAAAGGACAAACAAAGGACAAACTCCATATTCTTCTCCAATTTCCAAGGTGCCAATGAGATTCATCTTGCTTTTGTTTTTTCCTTGTTTTATCACCATGTTTGCAAGTCATGGGTGGGGCACCTGGCTTGCAAACCAACTCAACTCAAGTTACTGTGAGGATGATCCACCCTCCCTTTCCAGGGATGGGTGGTGATGCCCTAAGACTTGAGTGGGGACAGCTTTGGAAATGCTTACTATTTCAGCTTCAAATATTCTTACTCCCCCTGTCCCATGGAGGCTGTTCTCTAGGTCCGGACGGGACGTGCTCCTAAATGTCAAACGAAAGAACAATTCTTGACCCTGTCACGAGGACAAACTCAATGGGACGAAGGCCGGGAGTAGGAATCCAAGATACATATTCCCACTTGAACTGGTTTTGACCTGAAACAATATTTGATCGGTTTTTGCAAGAAATTCACAAAATGATCGGTCGGTCTTTCGCTTCTTGCAACCTTATCTTACAGGCCAATGCATGTATTCGACTCCCCATAATTTTTCCAGCTCTTTGGGGAACTGTGAGCAGCTTCTAGGCATTGCGTACTTTCTCAATCTAAGAAAATAAAGCTTAGGAAGGTCAGGGGAAGGGAAGTGACTTTTTGTAAATGTGAAGATAAATTCAGCACTTGACTGGGTTCACAGTCAATTCTATTTGTACAAAATGTCGAGTTGAACCTGTGGTTCAGTATCTGAACAACATAATCTCGAAGACATGTGCCTTCAAGTTAGGACTTCGTGGAACATTAAGGTTCACGAGTGAGTCAAATTTCTAGACCTTATTTTGCTAGTCTTCTAATGAATACTAACTTCGAAGTCATGTGACTTCAGAAGCCAGATAGAGCCACCTAATCAATGCAGAGTGCGAAAAGATGTGTATGAGCATCAGGCATCGGCAGATAGTTTCATAATCTTCACATACGCCCTTGAATTGCATAGCTTGAGAGTTGCTAACTCATCAGGATAACCATGGCAGAGCAGGTCGTTGCAAAATCTGATAATGAGATCGAAGCTCACATGGTCCATGGCATAAGCGTGAGCATAAGCTTTCAAAGACCCTGATTCGCGTGTTGTCTCAGTGGAGAGAGTATATTTTTGTACAATCTGGTCGGTGGGGCGTTTGAAAATGACACTGAGGGAGAGAGCGGCACGGAAGACATACAAGTCGGCATTCAACCGTTGCTGCACATGCTTGAGCCGCTTCTCCAGGAATTTGGCCATCTGCTCGGAACGAATGGCCCGGTGCACAAGCTGCGGCGTCGAGTTTCGGGACAGATACTCCCACAGAAACATGGGTGCCAATCCGGACCGGGAACAAGCCAGCGTCGTGTCCGGAGTGCCAATGTACGCCGGGTAATCGGGAGGCGAGAGCTGGTACTTCGTCTTGCTCATGTAGATCCCGCACGGCACCGGCGTTCCTATCCACTTATGACCACTCATCGAGATGGAGTGCACAAACGGCAGTCGGAAGTCGAAGTTCGGGCCTCGTTTCGGCATGAGCAGAGCACCAGTGTGTTCATCGACCAGCTTGCTTGCATGAGCCGCCTCGACGAACGGCATGTATGCTGCCCCCAGTGCCCCGTCCACATGAAACCAAAAGCCATTTCGTGTGATTGTCGTCCCCTCACCTTTGTGCTTAAAACGTATATTCCGCTCGTACATTCCGTGTTTCTGCAAGATGGGGACCAACCGCTCGCCCGCCGCTTCCACATCGTCGTATGCGCCCTTGAACGTGGTGCCGTAGTTGAAGTTCACCAGGATGGGGTAGCCGAGCTTGGCGAAAAACTCCACCAAGATTGCCAGAGAGTCGATGTTTATGGAGCCGTCCGGGTTCGAGGGCACCGAGTGCGGCCAGCTCTCTTTAGTCCGGTTCGGCAGCTTCGGACAGGAATTCGGATACAGCAAGCTGCCTTCTTCGTGGAACGTCCGGATGTTGAGCACGGCCATGCTTTTCTTAAGCGAGTAGTGCGTGTCTTTAGAGTAGAAGCAAATGGGCGTGAAGCTTCGGAAGTTCGAGTCGTGGCTTGACGATTGTAAAGTGGCTCTCACGTACCGTTCCGCTTTGATGTTGTCCGCGAGCATCACCCTGCCTGCCAAGTAGTCCCGCCCGTTCCACATTCCGTAAAGGTTCCCTTCTGACGCTCCCATTGATAGCACGTAGCCCCAATACGAGTTTCTGTCGGCGTCATGCGGCCACCTCGCTCTCCACAACGATGCAAAGTAGTCCAGCACTGCCCGCTCCATAAACTTACTGTGAGGTTGATATGTTCCTTCACTGAACGCGTCTCCCACGTTGTTGATCTGCAATCAAGTCGGCAATTTGTTACAAAAAATTGAAGGTTAGATGGTGGATTCTAGAGTAGAAGGTGAGTGGAGGAAGCGAAGACTCTTATAAATTGTATAGCTTATGGTGGTGGCTGAGATTTGACAAACGGAAGCACAAAACTACTTTCACTCCACGACTCAAAATGGCCAATCTGGCAAAAAATCAGTTAGTCCTACGATGAGCTGACCATGCAGATTCCATTTGGATTTCTGACTGATTATTCTCCACTGTACTAAAGCAAAATCTACATTGCGTATTTTGAAGTAATGCAATGGACACCCGAGCAGTTTCACGATGTTGCATGTGTTCTACACGCATACAGAAGAGCTTCCAGGGATCACATCAAAGCCTGAAGGAGGAACCTTATGATTTCTAGCTCTAAACTCTATTTGCACACACGATACAGCCATACATCGAGCGGGAAGCAGTGAAAGCACGAGTACTAGCAAAGGGTTTTTTCTCTTGTCTACGAGCTCTAATGTGATATATATGATCGAGCTCATACTCATGAAGACAGCAATGCATGCATTGTTGATTGAGATTATATTGGCATTGATAATTCAAGGATGGAGTAAGCTTACATGCGTGTTGAGATACTGAGAGAAGCTTGCTGCAAAATCCTGCTCCATATTGACTTGGTAGCCGATGTAATTCTCCTTGGTTTTGGTGAAGTAAGCGTGAGCTAAATCGAGAGCCCTCTGACGTCGCTTCGGTGTGATCGGTACACCGTCCGACTGCAGCAGACGGAAGGTATCGTACACGTTGACGCCGGAGTCGAAGCCAGGAGTCTGCGGGTAAAGCTGCGCAGGATCGGAAACAGACGGGGTGGGCGGCTCTTCCCATCTCTTGCTACAATACTCCTCAAGTTCCCGCACCTGCATCTTGCTCAGAACGCTCCGAGAATTCGACTCGTCCCTTTTGCACCCACGCACCCCAGCTCCATTACTGTTGCTATGCAGCTGCCCGTCGCCGTTGCAGCTCACAAGCTCCGACATTACTAGCTGTGTCCAGACAGAAGATCGTACTGTCGTACTAGCCAGCTGCTCATCAAAAGTACGAATCTCAGTACCCATCAAGATCAACATGAACGGACTCGATCAAAGACGGTGTACGTGTATACATACAATCATGTACAGAAACAGAGCCACGTGAGTGCACGAATGATTCACGTTTGAACAATGCATGCATGTTCGATCGGCATAGTCATAGACTGACGCGCTTCACGTTTGCATCAACTGATCGATGTAGAAACCCTTCCGAAGAAGATACACACTATGTCAACTTCCAACATACATGCTAAAGTCAGGCTCTTTGCAGGATGGAGCAACACGTACCGGCAGCGATGATGACCTTTACAATGGGCAGAGAAAGACTAGGGATATTTGCGCTGTGCAGAGGAGTATGGATGCTTTTATACATGAGGTGCTCTAGATACTCTGCCTAAGATATCTGATGATTAATAATGGTGTTTCAAGTTCAGAGCCTGCCAGAGTACGTGGTAATACTCACGCACGTTGAACGTCAGACCTATTCCTTCGCGGTATGCTTTCCACACATGCTCTAGAAGAGTCAACAGCATTCTATATTGAACGCATCATTTTCTTGATTCTCTGAAAGTGCAATTATGCGTAGTTGCGGGTTGGACCCTTTGCTTCGAAACCTCCTCCCACTTGTGGGTACCCCTCCTATGGGATCACTGTAAATTAGGGCCGTTTTATACAAGGGGCCAAGCCATTGATGGGGCCAATTCATGGCCAAATCCTCTCTTGTGATTGGTCTTATTCTTAAAATTGGCCCGAGGGGCTTTACATGGGGAGTCAAGGCCAATTTTCTGAAATTATATTATAATGCGTGGGGGACAAGTTATGACACAACCCACGCTCCAAAAGTTGGGAGATACAATAATGGAAGGCCAATTCATGGCCTATAGGCCGTTGCTTGATTTCAATACAAAATCGTTATTTTACTAAAATATTTTAATGTGAACAAATCAAAAGCAGGAATGTAGCTAATAATACGAATTGGCCCCATGGGCTTGTTTCTCCTTCTACAAATCGGCCCAAAGGGCTTTACACATGAGAGAATTGGCCCTGACTTTAGTAATTGTTTAATGTGTTCTCCAAGTGGCCCATGGAGCCAATTGAGTTCAAAATGTGAGTGAATTGGCTTGGAGATTTGTTGGCCTTGACTCCCCATGTAAAGCGTCCCTTAGTGTTATGAGCATTTCTCGGGGGCAAGGGAGGGGGAGGGGTAAAGAGCCCCTAACATATTTAGTGTTTGAGCTTAAAATGCCAAGGAGTGGGCTTCTGAAGTAATCTGGGGCCGTAGGGTCCATTTCTGAATTCAAATTTATCAAATAAGATTGTTTGGGGGTCAAAATGAAAAATTCCAGGGATTGTGAAGGGGCTGATGGGGCTCGGAGGAACGCTGGTAGCACTCACTTAAGGGTGCCCCCTCCCATGCGCTACACACGAAGCACCCTTTGCTTTAAGGTGAAATGGGACTGCCACTAGATTAGGGACGAATTGTTACTAGAGCTAGAAAGCAGGAGGATTGTTTCAGTTAATGAGCAAAAGGAATGCAAGAAACCAATCTACGCAAGAAATCGTAAGCCATAGGAGAGGCTCATTTGGGCCAATTTGGCTTTTATTAGTCTCTGATTTACTATTTTTAGCTCGCATGAAGTTCAAATCTTTTGTAGTTTGTAGAGTATTTCCATATCTTTCCGAAAAGTCATCTCATGCTCCATAATTTCTCATATCTAGGAGATAGTTGCAGTCAAATTTTAAAAACACTAATTGAAATATGTCCAAAACTACCTAAACTTTCACCAACAATAGAGATTTTACTTTCATTGAAGTTTTTTTTTTTTTTTTTTTTTTTTTTTTTTTTTTTTTTTTTTTTTTGGATACATCTAAACAAGGTCTTAAGAGACTAGTTACCCATCCTAAAACAAGAGCAAAAACTTCTTCTCCAACTTTGATCATTATAATCTCACAATTGGTAAAAAAAATTGAATTTGAGATTCAATATAAATATACACATACAAGTTAGGTACTAGATCCTATGGTTACATACCTAAATGTACGCCAAAATTTGAAAGTTTTCACCTTGCATCTTTCCGGCAATTTTGAGACTTTCTGACAATCTTAACCCTTAAACGTCATATGATTTCCTGATACCACACCCAAAATCTCTTTTAAACTCCATTTTTAGCATTATTCTATTTTTAATTTTCTTGAGCTCTATTCTAAGAAAGTATAGATCTCTTTAAGGTGCTCAATTTGGAATTCTAAAAATTCCATTTGGTATAATGGAGTGTAAGTTATGAGCAAGATTCTCTCAAAAAAAAACCCAACCCCTCGGGCTGGGTCTGACGTTTAAGGGTTAAGGTTGGGCCACTTCAGGGATTAATTTCTAAAGATAATACCGCCCATCATTGTTCCTACTTGTACAATACTTCTCTTTACTATTTTATGCACAATAAATGAATGACTTCCGACACTTTTAAACAACATAATTGGTTCAATCTTTTCAATCTACAGTTCTCAAGTTGATGAAGAATATGTTGCAGAATCATCGATCTAAAGCATGTGCCGTACTAATGTGGTGGCCACATTGCTTCCTGTAGCAGCGTTTGGACTGCCCGCGAGTCAAAATCACAGCCTCTCATACTGTATTTAGCCTTTGCAATTGCAGTTTCGAGCTGGCATTTTCCATCTCCTTTCGCAAATTGTGCTTGACTATGTATTTATATTTTCAAATAATCAACTACTTCCTCTGTCCCAGTGTAACTGTCTAGTAGGTTCTCTCAACTTTTTCTCTCGATGTAGATTTGAGAGAATCTACTGAACAATTCTAATGGGACAGAGGGAGTACAAAAGTGTACTTGAATTTTGTTGTCACTTAGCACTAGATATGAAATGATAATGGTTGGAGGCATACATAATTAGCGCAGAGCAGCGTGTTTGGCCCCAGCATCAATGCCCAGGGGACGTTCTAAACTTCCCCGATCCTCACCATATTTGTCACCAAAATCTTCCAAAGGCAGTGTCGAGTCGGAAATAAAAGGCATTGGGCCAAGAATCTAAGATCAACAATATTTCACACATGAATAATATGACAGAGCCCTTCTAAAATGATATTATTCTTGTTAATAAACTCAATGAGAAAAAAGTTATGGTTTTGAATGCATCTTAACCCTTAAACGCCCATGGGGTCTAAAACGGGCAGCCCAAAATTGGATCACAACATCTTTTGGACTTGGGCATCATGAATAGTGCACTTTTTGAACTTGGGCATCATGAATGGACCAATCAATGATGAGCTTGCAACCTCCTACAAGGTTATGTACAACCCCAACCTACCTACCACAATCCTTTCAATGCACAAAATCATTCATACAAATTGTGATTTGAATTGTAATATTTCACTTTTGAATGCATCATAAGAAGGTGACCATTTTGACATTAAAATATAAGTGAAAAGTTGAGTACACTGAGAGCTAAAGGGAAGATTTTGTTGGAATCAAGCCCCTCGGGCTTGCTTGGGCGTTTAAGGGTTAATGAGGAGATTCTAGAAAGCAATTTTTGATTTCTGAACCCTTCAATTAAAGAAATGGCATATTTTCCTATGCGAACCCGCGGTTCTCATGGTGAACAAGTCATACACTTGCGGCCAACCCAATTTGAATGTTCTTCGGAGGGTTTTTTACCGACTTGGAGTTGAAACCCTTAACTGCTCAAATCAAGGATCGATCTCCTGTCGAATGCACCTCTTAAGATACATTGGACCTGTTTTTAGTCATGTCATCTGGACATTCTTTTTGGAGGATTTTAATGTCGGCAAATTAGTTGAATATGAAATTCTCGAGTGCTCATATTGAGGATCGACCTCGTCCTATTGAATGCACCTCTTAGATACATTGAAGCTACAATAAATGGATTTTTATTTATTTCATTGAATATTCTATGGCGGTATTTTGAATTAGCTTTGACTTAGAAACTGAAATTCTTAAGTGCTCAAATTAAGGATCCGCCACCTCGTGAATGCATCTCTTCCAAATTCCGTCGAACCCACTTTGATTCCTGTCACTTGAATATTCTTTGGAGGTTTTTTGAACTGTGGAATTGAAATTCTGAAGTGCTTCATATGAAGATCAATCACCTCCTCAATGCATCTCTTGGACATGCAATGAGATGCACTGAGGCTAAATTGATTCATGTCATTTGGATGTCCTTCATAGCTGTGATCTTGGAAGGGCATTGAGGCTAAATTGATTCATGTCATTTGAATGTTCTTTATAGCTGTGATTTTGGAATTGAAATTCAGATTAACCCCTAAACCCAATGTGGGCTTTTGCAATTTCAGGCAGCGTGAATAAAGGGGTTTAACATCATATTCTGGAGGGTATTTCCTATACTACACCCTAAACAGGGTATAGGAATTTCTGAAGGGTGTTCCCCTATGCTACAAGGTATATGGCCAAAAGCGCATGTTCCATATTTCTGCCTTTACTGTGATATGAATGTCAAGTCAAAACATGGCACGATTTACAAATCTTGAACTTCTCGAGTGATTGAATAGAGAACGTGACCTGTAATTACAAGGAAAGATACGGTACAACTACTCTTCCAATGCCATTTTGTGGACACGGACACAAGTAGTACTACAATACCGGTAAGAATATCTAGTGAAAGGCACCTTTCCTGCCAAAGATGCTTCACAGCATGAGCAGACGTCACGGGAAGCTGAAGAAGTGGAGCCAGAGCTCGCACTCGTTGAATCAGCAGGCTTCTGGTTCGCGCCAGCGAGGGCTCGTAATCTGAACTCGGCGGCTGCCGCTCTTGTTTCTCTCTCCTGTGCTTGCGCCTTAACCATTGCCTGAAACCAGATAACGTTAATACTAAGATATTTTGCTTACAAAAAGTACATGGCTCGAGCACAGGACATACCTCTTGATACTCTTTTGACTTCGGATCTAATAATCCTTTCGAGTTTTTGAACATATCATTCACGCGGTTCTTGTCATAGCGAACACTGGCGGCTACTGCTTTAGCTGCCTCCTCTGCTGCCTTCGCCTCCGCTTGTTGCTGTACACAAGAGCAAAACTCATTAAACACCACAATGCGGAGAGCGACAAAAAGTAAGACCCACTACTGATGTTTCCAGTGAGACTCAAAGGTAATTACACCACACACTATTCACCTCGCCAGATATATAAAAGTTGACAATCTCTATCAATGGTCTCTTCAAACGATTCAGAGTTGTATGCAGGATCTCGCCGTAAAAAAGGATTCGACAGGTGGAAGTAAATAACCGACATAATATCAAACGATGGGTGGACAAAGTTAAACCTGCTTGGCTTTTTCTTCTGCCTTTCTGAGCTTCTTACGCTCTTTATCTTTCGCTTTTCTCTTCGCATCTTTCTCTGCCTGGAACAATTTTAAAAGACAAGCCTACAGTCAGTAGAATGCCAAAATGTATGATCTTGGAACGGTTTGCACTAACATAAGCATTGAGGTTCGGGGCAGCTTTGGATAGAAGTGCACGGTTGCAGAAATATAGTGTAATCACCTACCTGCTTTGCAAGTTGTGCTGCTTCTAGTTCATCTGTTAAAGGACTTGGAACACTAGCTGCCTGCCAATCCCACTTGCTAGGATGTTGAGACATGAACCGACGGAAGATATTGCGAGTCTCCTTGTCCTTAGCAAGTGTATATGGAGTTCTGCCAGCTTTATCTTTCGAGCACGGATCAGCGTCCTCCTCTAAGAGTTTACGAACGCTGTCAGTATCTCCTGCCTTGGCTGCTATATGAAGAGGAGAAAATCCCAAGTCTTCTTCCAAACTTGCTGGTTTGTCTGCTGCTAAGGATTCCTCCACTTGAAGCGACTTCGCCTTCTTCTTGTCAACAGACTTTCCTGCTTGCGGTGGATCCTCCCCTCGAAGCGCAGGAGTTCCTGTAGTCACAGAAAGAGTGTTCGAGTCTAGTTTCTGGAACAAACTGAGAATGTAACTAACTCGCTTAGCTTCTTTCATAGTAGGTCTACGTGTGGTGAACGGTATCTTTCGTATTCTCCGATCGTTTCGGTCTAGTACCGCATTCTCTCCTCCAAACACGGTTTGTGCATTGCTCGAAGGAGCGTACACGAAAACATGGGATGCTGCTTGCAAGTGCTCACTCCACGAAGTGAGAAGCCCTCTAATATCCTGGCAGATTGTTTCAGTGCGAGTATGTTAATAAAACCGTCGTAGCCACAACGGGCAGCCACAACACCTGCATCGACTCCAAGAAGTGACTGGAATAAGAGGTGATGAACAGACCTTCTGAAGCGCTTGCTCATTGTATCGACGAAGAGAAGCTCCGGCTGACTGAGGAGCTCTCCCACTAGCATCTTTCGCGGACTGTCGACCACCTGCTTTGGCCCTCACCACATACCTGCATTAGCCCCGCTGGTTCAAACCCCTAGCCTCAAACATTTTGCAGCAACAAAACTGGGCGTTGCACCTATTTAAGTTCACCCCTACTAGTCGGAGTACGAGATGCATACCTGTGGTAGGTTTGATGAGCACATACAGAACCGTCTTGAGCATTGACCACTAAACCAGCAAAATGACCACCAGCTGCCAAGAGTATAACCCACGTAGACTTCTTGTCTCGAGCGGTCAAAGCTCTCAGGCGTCGCAGAACCTCTTCTTCGGTTAAATACATACTACCTGCAGCGGAATCGTCGAGTACATGACCTTTCTCTCCGGGTAAGACTTCCTTGTCTGCAGCAAGTAAGCAGCGCCAAATGCTCATGATATCATCAGACTCATTTATCTTGATATACAACTGATTGCTTCGATGTCCAAATGCTTTACTATCCTCTGCCTCTGTCTCAGTGTCCGAGCCCGAAATGCTCGAGACATCGTCATCATCACCCTGCGCTACCTGCTCAAACTCGTCCTCGTTCAACGTTTCTTTGCCAGCAAGCTTCCGCTTCACCTGCATGACATGTCCATCGTTCGCTCATGAATAATGACCCCCGCTTACTTCCGATTGACCAATTACCATCACCGAAAGTTCAAGAGATTCTAGAATTATCTGGCTTCACCTAATCGTAATGGATTCACCAATCATTACGATAATCTGTAAGGTACTTCAATTGGTAACCTCTAAATACGACATTCAACAGCCTGACATTCATGGAAATGCAGATGAACCCTTGACTTAACGAGTTAGCTGTGGAATTCCCATTCGTTGACGCGCAAGGAGCAGAATCCGAGGAGCGCATTATAAATCTTTCAAACTCCAAGTTGAGTTCGGCCAGCAAGAAGCCGAAGTATCATGTTCAGATTCAACCCTAATCTGGACGTTGCTTCAGAAATGCCAAATTGGGGTAACGAGGTGCTGTTCACAATCTCCGCAGCAAGAGCGAATTGAAGGAAACAGATGCGGGAAGAGCAATAGCTTACATTGAACTTGTGAAAGTCTGATTTGAAGTGGGACCGCTGTTCCTCAAGAGATTGGAATACAGCATGACAACCATGACAATTCCAGCTCTGCAACAAAGGCTCGTCGGTCGAAGCTGGAGCAACCCCTGCCTCGTTCACGATCGGCAGCGATGGCTGGGCGGTATCCTGAAGCTGCAAGCCCTGAAGCCCTAACCCTACATTGGAAGAAGAAGGGGGAGGGAGCCTGGCCACAGCTTGGTTTCGATGCGTGAAGAGAAGAGCATCGTCGAAAAACCCCGGGGGCGCCGAGAAGAGAGTAGGCACTTCGGATGGCGCCATAGCTGTGAGGTGACGAAGGTCACACTACTACAACAGAGGAATCACCATGGGCAGCTCCAATTCTCAAACAAAAGCGCCAGAGCCGGGATCACTCACAGTCGAAGGTGATTGTGAGGTGGGGTATATATATATATATATATATATATATATATATATATATATATATATATATATATATATATAGTTTTTATTTATTGTTCTTGCAAGTTTATGCTTGATTCATAAAACTTGGGTATATCATATATTATAAAATGTATGGCATGAATCCATTTGATATTCAATGCATTAATTTGAAAATGTCTCTATGAAAAGTACACTTGTTTTGCGTCCTAATTCAAGAAATGTTGTAAAATACGAACTTTAAATAAAAATGTTATGGCTTTTCAAAATATAAGCCCTCAATCTGGAGTGTCCAATTCCAACATTGGGGACTTCATGTGTAAACTTCATCAACTTTCTAGTCTGTTAAAATAATTATAGTATTAGATTACAATGTTGCATCAAAATAATTGAAAAATAAACACATGGTCCTTGAAGAAGCTATCTCCTTCATCCACCATGTGGATCTAGGTTTTAAAGTAGATATTTAACCCATTCCAATATGGTTTAAAAACACGGCATGTATTTTAGTAAAAATGGTCTAGTCCATATTCATTTTCCTTCTTAATATGTATGGTAGTTTTAAATATTGTTAAGCCATTAATTGAGCAAAGAAAATCCATTAACATGGTACAAGAGTGTCTTTCATGATGAAGGTGATCAACTCTGAATATGGAGATTTTATTATCCTAGTAGGTTTATCATTAGAAGGAATATAGGAAAATAAATTGTAAAATTGTTTTTGTACTTACACATTATGATCTCACAATCTATAAGGCCTCAGGAATTCTCATTTGCATGTTTGACAAATTTGTGAAGAAGCTAATGGATAGAATCATGTTTTAGATACACGAATTTGTCTTAAATCTCTTAATGAGTGAAAGAAGACTCAAGGGGGGGAGATCGTTGATTCTGAATCGGATAAGGGTGTTGACTTTGTACAAATGCAATGAAGTGGAGAGTGACAACATGAGAGGCTTGCCGAAGTTGCGGTCATTGATTCTATGGAGATGTTCAATGCTTAAAGAGATAACCGGCTTGAAATAACTCAGAGAGCTTGAATGGCTTGAGATTTTTCTAATCAATCAAATGAACTCATTTCAAATCTTAAGAAGTTATGTGAACAGTATAAAAATTTATTTGGAATTATCTCTGAAAATAGATATTTTGTTCATATATTGAAATCAATAAGATTGAGACATTCGTTATCAAGTCTCGTTTACCAATCACATTATAAATTGCCAATCATATTGCTACTAGTGAAAACTTCAAATTTTGTCTCAGGTCACGAACATCCAATCGCAAAATGTTATTTTTGGAAAAAGAAACTATTAGCATTGGGCATTTTAGAGTTAATGTTACAATCAATAAAGCAAAATAATTATTTAGATTATTGGCGTAAGTCTATTAAACTAACTTGGGGTTCTGCCAAGTAAAGTAAGAAAGGTGAAAGAAGGACCAATAAGTAAATGCAAATGATGGCAGGCAATGGGGAGAAAAGGCATCTGAATGCTAGGTAGTCATTACTACTATGTTGTTATGAATAAAACTAGTAAGTATAATAGGCCTAAATTACATCAACATTTAAATATTGACATAGGGCAATTGGTGAGGTGAAAATTTAATAGGAATAAAAACAATTCGAGTGTGTATATAACGTGGTTGTGAAAAGCCCAGGACACTCCACTAATCATAGACCAATATGAAATTGCTTAAATATTAGAAACGTTCGCTCTAATTATACACACCTAAACGTTCACTATAATTCAACATCCCAAGATAACCTTTAATCTACAAGGAGTTTCAACTAATTTGCTTGCATTGTATTCTCTATTGCACTATTAGGATAAAAAAGACCATAACACATAGTCAAACCATGTACCAAGCAACTTCAAGATAACACCCACCAACATCACGTTCTCAATTTTTCAACTTCAACGTCAAGTTTAGACTTTTCGCAAAAGCAACTACCCCTTTGGCAAAGTTTCTCAAACCCTTCATAACCACAAATACAATATTACAATAGAGGTGTACGGTAAACATATAAAATAATGTCTTTGCTTTTAAATCTTGTTGCAGTATTAAAATCCCTTCAAAAAATTTATGTACGATACGAGAAAACGTCATGCTCATGTTTTATCTATATTCTTTAGCGTAAATAATATCTTGGAAGAAGAAGTCGACATCTACCTCCGACTCATCAACTTCAATCTCAACGTTGTTGAAGGTTATCCAACAACTTAATATCTTCCAAGAAAAATTTCATAAAGTAGATTGACATTCAACCTTTGTAGCAATAACTAGAGACTTTATCGATGTCCTATGTAATGGTTTTATTGTACACTAGTCCGAAATGAAAAATCTAATTCAGAAATATTCAAATTTTAACCCAAACTCAAATTATTTGAACATATTAGCTATTAATATAATCAGGTTATTCCTAAAATAAAATAGATCATCATTCTTAGTAGATTATGTGGCCTAAAACTTAGAGTCTTGAGGCAACATAGACCGCAAATTTGTAATGTAAATATACTCAAAATAGATTTTCAAATGCATCTTCTTTAATTTCAATGAATGCTACTAACAAATTCTTTGCAATTGGGAATTTTCCGACTTACAAGTTGCCCATCTTTGTCTCTAAAACACCATTGTATCATAAGATATTTAAACTAATAATAGCTTCATAAATGGTAAAAATTGCCCCGAAATTTACACAAAATGGGTTCTAAACCTCACACCTTGTACCATGATAAATGTCATATTTTCATCACATCTTTGATTGAGCTAAGATCTCTACAAATGGAATTCAAAGCGACCCAACAACCTTAGTTGAATTTCAACAATAAATGACAGACAAATCCTTAAGAACCATGTTTAATTTTACAATTTTCTCATACGGGAACCAAATTACAAATCCTATTCCAAAAAGAGTTTGATGAAGAATCTTCCAACTAGAAAATTGTTTAATTTCAAGTAAATCCCTGAAGGTGAGGAGCCTCAAAGGAACCAAAAACCCGTATAACTGCCCCCTTTTTATGCAAAATGTAAATTTTTGAATTTTGACAAGTTTTGAAGTTTGTAACCATGGGATCTTATACCTAACTTGTACATATATACGTATACAAAATTTCATATTCAGATTCCTCACCATTTGTGAGACCATAATATTCAAAGTTCAAAAAAAGAGAGGATATTTTCCTTGCTCTAGTTTGAAAAAAGTAAATGAACAGAGGATTTTTGAGGAGCTATAGCTTTTTCATCCATTGTTGTATTTTGACTTTGTTTTTTGGGGGTGAGTTCCAATTATGCCCCATGTTTCATACCCCTAAAACAAAAAGCTACCTTAACTAAAGTGCACAATGTACATTCATACCATACTAGATGTATGTGCTAATTTCACACCACACAAACTTGATGTTGAATCCAATTCAACAAATTTCATCAAAAATCACGTTTAGATGAAGAATATATGACTCTTCAAAGTGGTTGTTTTTTTTCATACAACAAGTAATATGTTGATTAATTGAAATCAAGACATCACAAACTAGCCCCTAAATTTCCTTAAAAACCGAAACGGTCTTTTGATGTTTTGGGCAGCCTCAGTTTCTTAGTAAAAATGAATATTTTTGAGAGATTTTTTGGAATTGTGTGAGTTACATTGCAAAGTAGGTGCCCAAAAAATTGCAAAGTCAAATTCCAATTTTTGAGTCTTCTAGGACGATCCTTGGGTTGCGAGCCGAGATGGGGCAGCTCAAATAAGAAACTTTTTTGAAATTTTTTTTTTGAAACATTTTCATTACTAAATCTCTACTCAAATTTCAAAGTGACTCAAGTCAAAAAGTTTACCAATTTTACAAGGGCAACCTCCAAAAATTTCAAAACCAATCTTCGCAATGCTCAAAAAAACTTGGGAGACAAACTTTGAATGTTATAATCTCTCAAATGGTAAACATCCAACGGTCAATTTTTTGAACAATAATCAAGCATATTCTTAGGTACAAGATCTTACGGTTGGAAGTCCTAAAAAAGGAGAAGAAATTGGTCCACACCCCCACAAGTGCTTAGAGGTGGAGAATCGCAGTTTTGAGTTTTCAAGCTCCCAAAAGACACCAAGGAAATTTAGGGGCTAGAGTCACTATTTTTAGGCTTTTAAAAATCCAAATCATCAAAAAGGGATAACTTGTGGCTCTTCAAAGTTTTAGCTTACCATTGAGATTGTCAAATTTTAGGGATTATCATATTATCCAATAATAACTTAGTAATTCATTTTGATTGATATTGAGACCAAGACAAGTACAAAAACTATGCAAGTATGAACGGGTCATTGAACCTCAAGCATGCATTTGATGGGGACAGTTGAGATAGAGACAAATTAAAAAAGGGTTCTAGAAAAGAAGATGACATGCTTTGGGAATAGTACTTACCGTAGTCGGCTTCATTCTTGTACAGTACTTACCTTATGTGTAGGGTTCATTTGCTGTTCATCAGGGAATACATTGCAGCTAGCAAATCAGCGATTGCCAACATATGAAATCCTCCTGTTGACCCCAGCTTTTCAAAAAGAAATATACCTTGAATCTTCCGCTTCTCCTTGCCGGCGTGACTGAATCCTTATCACCATTGCCACCTCAATACTTGCCGACCTCTTCTTCCGAGAATGTGCACACACCGGCACTAACTCCCCAACTAACCCCGAAGCTTCGAGCTGCAAAGCAGCAACTGCAATATTGTATAATACTGTATGCTTTCACACATGAGAAGCAAGGTATGGTGGTTTTTGAGAAAGGTAACATCGTGTCTGGATGCTACAGTACATGGGAAGAGAGCATGATGACTGAATCCATTCGTATAGACCAAGTCCAAGTCACTTTTTACGTTGGTACAGTATTACGGCATCCCGTGCATCTCGCAATGACATTCCGTTGCAATGGCTGCTACGTCACTCCTTGGATTCTGTAACCCCATTAGTTTTATCATTTATGGATTCTCCTCCATAGCCATTGACCACCACGTGTCCTCCCTAATTGAAGGGGCAGCCCTTTTCAGAACGCTTGTTTGATTGCCTTTCAGTGAAGATTCAAAAATGTCTAGTTGTCTTTGGCGAAGCAGGCGTCGATTATCGACACCTGTGTGCTCCGATCAGCTCAAGCCCGAGGTCGGTGCCGCGACTCTCTCTCTATCGCGTTCAATGACAGTCTTAAGCTCTGATCTAATCAGTGCATTTTGGGTACCCACACTCACTTTCAGTTTCAGTGATTGTCAGTGCAGCAGGATCGAAGTACAGAGCTCTTGCTTTTCGATCACTGAACTGGATCATTGATAGCTCGAATGATGAGTAGTGCACTTTTTGAAGTGTGCATGACTCCTAGTGAGGAAGAGTGACAGAGGAGGTTCGAAGGATCGAAGTTTTTGGTTACGAAGGGGAGCTTGCTGGCATGGAGCCGTTATTGGAAGTGTTAGGGCTTGAATGATGCACTGAGGATAGTGGGAGGAAGTAGCAGGTGATGATGAGGTAGTGGTGATTCGGCTATGAAGGTGACTCGAGGAAGCAGAAAGAGGAGGAAGAAACAGCAATAGCTAACATGGTGCAGACTTCGTCATTCATTGTATCGTTGGTGTTCTCGTCGTGCGTGTTCGTGCTTCTGTATGGAGTGTACATCGTGACTTCGCGCCGGCCAGGAAATGCCGTCATCTACCATCCGCTGCGGCTGTTGCGTGACGAGGACGTGGGCGCCATTCTCCGAGCGCGAGGCCCGTTCTCATGGGCTTGGGAGGCCTGGAAAGCCTCGGAGGATGACATCGTGGACGCCGCCGGCTTGGACGCCGCCATCTACCTCCATCTCTTCACCGCAGGTACCCAATGCCACCTTATAACGAAACTAGATTTTGAACTTTGCGGTAGTCTCAGTGCAGGATGATGGTGGGAATTATTAACCTATTTTGATGGCTGCATTGAAGGTGTTGACATGTCCAGTGGCTATGCTGTGCAGCATTGGAGATCATCGTGTTGTCCGCCTTGTATTGCATCCCCGTGTTGGTGGCTTTGTCGGCGACCAGCGGGTACAACACGAAACAGGAGAGATTGGATGGATCTGTAGCGTTCAGTGGCTTCGATAGCTTGAGCATGGGCAACGTGGAGCCAGGAAGTCACAAGATATGGGGCTACCTGTTGGGCATGTTCTGGGTGTCGTTCGTGACCTACTATGTGCTGTTGCGATCGTACAGACGCATCATCAAGTTGCGCATCCGACGACAAGCGTCCGCCAGGGCTCGTCCCGAGGACTTCACAGTTCTCGTGCAGGACATCCCCACGCCACCCGCGCAGCAGACGCAAGCCGAACACGTCGACTCCTTTTTCCGAGCCCTGCACCCCGAATCTTATAACCGGTGCATCATCATCAAAGACCTCCGAAAGCTGGAGAAGCTGTACAAAGAGCGTGAGAAGGTGTTGCGAGATTTGGAGCATGCGGAAGAAGTTTTCGAGCAATCGAAGAGGAAAGAGGGCGATGAAAACGCGGTTCGTCCCATGCACAAGACGGGGTTCTTGGGCTGTGTGGGTCCGAAGGTTGACACTATAGACTTCTTGGAGAATCAAAGTCAGGCTTTGACGAACGAGTTCGAGGAGGAGCGGAAGCGTGTGATGCAATCGGACAAATCCTGCACAGCTTTCGTCATATTCAATGATCAGCGCTCGGCTGCTCAAGCTGGCCAGGTGAATACTTCGAACTCTCCTAATCAATCAAACAGTGCTCTAAGGTGACGGTCTAGGGTTTGGCCTTTGACTCACCCGCGCCGTTGATTGCTGTAGGTTGTGTATTCGCCTCAATTTCCGTATTGGACTGTGACGCCAGCGCCAGAGCCCAACGCGGTTGTGTGGCGCAACCTGCACATGCTGGAGTGGGAGCATTGGCTTCGGAAGCTTTTGGTCCATATCCCCACCTTCATGATCATTGTGGCCTACGGCATTCCCATTCTCTTAGTGGCAAGTCTCTTGTCACTTCGCAATCTGGAGATCATCTTGCCATTCATCAAGTCCCTCACCGACGACAAAACCATCCATGATATCTTGCAGGTACTTATTCGCTTGTCTTAACGTACACAGAAGCGTCTTTTCGCTGTGAGTCATTTCTGAGTTACTGCCGACCTGATTTGCTCCTCTTTGTTCTTATTCTATATCGGTCATAATCCAAACGCTTGGTGCCTGCGCATCCCTCAGGAATTTCAGTATGTTTCTGTGGTGTGACTTCGAGATACTGACACACGTATTGTTCTTTTTTGTAGTCGGATGAAGCAGATGCACCTAGCGCCCTTGCAGGACCTAAGTCGGGCACTTCCACGGGACGACAAGGTAATGACTTTTGCATGAAGATCAATTAGTTGTACGAGGTGCCCTTGATATTGGAAAGTCTCATCGTTATTTGACTTTCGCATTTCTATGTTAGCTGTGTAGATGGGATTAGCTTTGAGGGTCGAAATTTGAAACTCAAGTTTCTCAATGCTTGAAATCGTTTGACAACAAAGTGGAACCCATGTTAAGAAAGGAGGCCATACTATACAGACTGGACGCTCTACAAACAGCCTATAAATCAGAAAGAGAACTGATAGGATTGGATCTCAAAACTAATATGGCCTATGCTCATTGCAGGCTTGGTGCCTCAGATCATTCTTCTGATCTTCCTCGCATTGCCACCACCCATCATGTTCATGTTATCAAAGGCAGAGGGATTCGCTTCTAGGGCTCGCATCGTCCGGTCTGCTTCAGCCAAGTACTTCTACATCATCATTTTCAACGTTTACTTCGGAGTGACCATCTTCGGAACTATATTTGCAAATCTGAGCAGCATCAAGAAAATGGTGGATGAAGACGAGTTTTTAGTAGCTCGTATGATACGCCTGCTTGGCTCGCAGTTGCCCCCTGTCGCCACTTATTACATCACCTACATCGTACTCAAGTAAGGACTCTGACTAGTCCAGTTGGCTCTAAATAGTTACGAGAAAAGAATCCTGGCTGACATTGACTTGCTTCTGGCAGGTCTTGCATCGGTTACGGTGTGGAGTTGTCGCGCTTTATCTCCTTCATCAGTTTTCACTGGAAACGAAAGTTTACGGTTCAGACGGAGTGGGAGAAACGAGAGTCATGGGCTCCGGAAGCTTTCACTTATCACCAGAGCATCCCCAACGACCTTCTCATCTTGACACTGGCCCTGTGCTATGCCGTTATTGCCCCCATGATTCTCGTCTTTGCCTTCTTATACTTCATACTGGGATGGACGGTGCAGCGCAATCAGGTGCGCACTTCTCCTACTCTCCTTTGCCTTCCATCAATCACACTACACACATCAGTAGTAAAATAATAGGAAAACTAGCCTTTCAATCTACTAAACTGAATGATTAAACCCACAGCAATTGCAGCCAATTCTGTGGCCATAATGTAGGAGGGCGTTGTGTTAATTGGATTTCTGTTTTGCAGGCTTTGAATGTGCATGTGCCTGACTGGGAGAGCAACGGGAGCCTGTGGCCGCACATCCACCACCGCATATTGGCAGGACTGCTAGCATCACAGATCACAGCAATCGTCTACTTCGCAGTGAAAGAGTTCAAGTTCACGCCCATCTTGTTGATACTCCCATTCCTGACACTCACTTTCCACATCGCCTGCAAGAGGACGTATCGGCCATTGATAGATCGAGTGTCACTTTTCATGGCCACTTCAGAAACAAGGGTGCAGCCATCCGTGAGCGACATTGTACAGGCGTATACTCCCATTTACTTGCGAGAGGGAGCACCGGGGATCGACCGACGAGATTCCAGCGAACGAATCACAAAACCTCTTCACCCTTCATTACTTACTCCTGCACCATCTGTGTAGATGTACCATTACTTGTTAGCAGTAGCAATTATTACTGGAGCTTCTATTTTTTTTATCATTTCATAGCCAACACAATGATGCATCCTGGAGTTTTATTTGGCTTCGGTACTACTAGACAGGGTACAAGAGTGTCAGAAGAGCAACTGCAACTTCAATTAGCTGTGAATATTATTGAGGCGTTGCCGAGTGTGAGGATGCAGAGTGTAAGTGTAGTGCTTTCTTAGCGTACTCCAATAATTAGTCACATGCAATGAATAGGGAGCATAGCATCTTGTTCCCTTTTACTTAGAAAATTTCACTCTGCAGATTGAGAGTCTGAATTATGTGCCAGTGTATGAAAATCAAACACTTTCAAAAGTTCGATCACGTTTTCAGCCATCTCGGTATATGTAGTCAATATACTCAACAATATTTTTTCAGGCTATTTAAGGTGGTTGATAACTCAAGGTCCGTAAAATATCCAGTACTTTTTGAAATATGCAACTGTAGAAGAGAAAAATGTATGAAGGAAGGAATTGTTCTAGAAAAGCTTTACTGTACAGTACAGTACATTGTGTATTAGTTCATGGGAATAGTGTGTGCTGCCGAAGAGTATGAACGCATCAGATTGAGAAGTCAAGCCATGAAAGCTTGCCATGAGTGTAAGGACCTTCTCTTGGCATGCTGCGTGGCCCTGTCGAACATACATTGTCCTTGGACTAGATAGCCGTTCAGAATTGTAGGTCCTTGAACGTTGTAGGGACAAAACAGCAATGATCACTAAAGGCTGACACTTGCTTAATAATGTGTCAACGAGGCTGTGTCGTTTCTATTGTTCTCATGTACCAAGGTGGCACGTACAATTCAAGTGGATTTTACGTTGGACATGGCAGCTACATAGAGCCCAAAATGCACTGGCAATCAATCACGGTAGATCAAAATTGGTGAAAAAGACTTTAATACATCTTCCGAAAATTGACTGTATGTTTTCCGTATTGATTGGAGTTTGAGATATTTGAAATTGCAAGGTTTTATCAGGTAAGGAGGGTTATGGGGATCTCATCCATCCATACTACTTGTCATTCTTTGTTTTGTTCATCATCATCCCCTTCTGGTACTTTATGCTACACTAAATAGGTAGATTGGTGTTAGATACACTAATTTATACAAACATGTTATAAGTTTTTATTGTTGGTCAATATTTCTACCCTCAACATCCGTCAAGATGTGGATCCTTCGAGAGTATTGGAGTCAATACTCTTGGTAATATTTTTTTTACCAAGAAGTAAAAACCTGTAGCATTTTCGAATCTTATAAAAATCTAACACTAATCTACCTATTCAGTGTAGTTAATTCAAGCTTAGCTGTGCATTATTGCAAAATTGGACCTTCGCTCCCACCTTCCTTGTCATATTTGTTTTTGTTGTAATCTCCTACTCAAAGGAGATTGCTTTATACATTCAAATGTTCTCAACTGCTTGACAATTTTTATGAAATTGAATAATAGTGGGGTGGTCTATGTATTGTTCACAACATGTTGACTACATACATTAGGCTTAAGGATGTAACATTCTTTCCCTCTTTGAACCTCCACTTTATAGTGGGGTGGTCTATTGTGACATCATGCATACAATCTTCTCATTGCATTTACGAAGTCTTGACTCCAATAAGCCTTCACATAAGCCAAACACAACAAACCATGTGTCATTGGGTCCTCGCTTTCAAAAGGGGTTACCAGCCCACAAAAACTTCTAGTGCCTAGGCTAGCTTGTAGGGTAAGAGAACCTACACCCGGAGGAGCCCCATAATTAGACATCTCATAATGAAGATTTCCTTGGGATGGAATAAAGATCTCCTCGGATAGTATGTTCCTCATATGTACATAGGGTGAACGACTACATGTGTACCTATACTAATCACTTTTTATTTTATTTTATTAAATATATAAATGCTTAGAAAGACCGCAAAAATAGGGAAACACTATCTATCCTATTTGCTAATCACTCAAAAATAGTAAATCACATGGGTAGTTAGGGGCGCTTCACACTATGGCCGTCCAAGTCAAGAGGCCGTGGAATTGAGAGTCCAAACTTTGTTGAGAGTCCAAAGGAATTTACTGAAAATAACCGATAAAATATCGTAATTGGAGCCTTTGGCCGGGCATAGTGTGAAGCCTCCAAAGGCCAAGCCCAAAGTCCAAAGCTTTGGCCATGAACTCCCATGGCCTCTCAACTTGGACGGCCGTAATATGAAGCCTCCAAAGGCCAAGCCCAAAGTCCAAACCCATATCACTTTATTCCTTGTCCAAGGCATCCTTTTGATCTAACGGCCAAGATCTTGTCAGTTTTTGAATTTTTTATGAAAAAATGTGACGGCCTCTCGACCATAGTTTGGGTCTTGCAAAATGTAGGACCCAAACAAGCGTCGAGAGGCCGTCGCCTTGGTCAAAAAGTGCAGCCATGTAGGCCATTTGGAGAGTGACGGCCCGTGGACTTTGGCTTCTAGTGTGAAGGCTCGAGAGGCCGAAACTAGGGTTTCCTGCAATTTCATTGGCTGAAATCGACGGCCTCTCGACCTTCGGCCATAGTGTGAAGTGCCCCTTACTCCCAAGTATGGTGAATGACTTAAATGTCCGAAAATAGGTGCACTTACCCTAGTGTGGCCTGCCCCGGGCACGCAGTGTTGTAGCCTAGCACGTTTGGCCCCCATCCCAGAATACAAAAAGCGTGTGTCCTGCACTTTCAGTCGGGCTGCTCGAGATCATGAGTGAATGCACATATGAGTAGCACCTTAGTTGGGTCCCTCCCTCACTGCCAATAATACAACAACAAGATAACCATTGAATCATCATGTCATCATCCATCTCTCAAACTCACCACTAGCTCAGTCAACGTGCGCCACATTCATCCTCTTTGGAACACTCATCCATCCAAACGAAGACTTTCTACATTCGCCGACTAGTCCAAGTCTGGGTCTTGGTCGGGGGTCTTGGACTTGGATCCGTCGAGCTGGTCCTCGTGTTGCTGCACTTTCCTCGCTTCATTGCAGCGCATCTCTTCTATCGGAGATGAGGATCCGTGTCCACTTGTAGTTCCCAGTAACAGTATCAGCCACCATTTAAATCGATCGTCTCAACTCTTAATATTTGTTATCGGATCGTACTTGCTCTTCAACTCTGTCTTTCTTTCCTCCATGTTGTTAGGTTGCCTTGTTGCGAGACTCCGTGGTGCGCTGGCAATGATTCGGTATCTGTAGTAGGTGCACGCCTATGCGGAAGCTAATTATTCCTCTCACGGTCGGTGGTATCAATCAGGCCCTTCCTCCGATCCCGCTCTCTACTCCAGGTACAAGTTTCGTTTCTCCATAGCCGTGGTGGATTTGGTTCAAATTCTGGAGTTAGGACCCCGAGTATCGTCGATTAGTGTCGTTGGCGAAGGATGATTTAACTGTGACGAGAGGTACACCGGGTGATTGAGTGTAGTAGCTTGTTCATGGAATCTTATTGAGTGAGCTGTCTCGGCAAATGCTTTATTTGCATCGGTGATAACAGTATAATTTTATCAGCCTTCAATTCGAGAATAGTTTCAGATTCAACATATTTCAGATTCAGTATATTTGTGTCGAGGTAGGTTGAGAGCTTTTTGAACTTTTGTCCTCATTCAACTGGCAACTGTTGATACAAGTGGTTTCTCCGAGAGGTCTAGATTCAAGACATGAGCGGCTGCTCAATTCTTTGCCACTTGAACGGAGATTCGCCAATTATTGACGTGGTATCGTCCGTTTGCTTGTATCAGAGAGGCATTAGCAAACATTATGTCACAGATGCGGCGATCGATGGTCTTGCCAGGTCCCCGAGGAGGTTGTCAATCTTATATGCGAAGCATGGCGCAGCAGAAACATCAAGTTCTTCTAGAGCACATTCGCCTTCCTGTCCGTCTTTTTCGACGTCACTTTCAGGTATACTCTGTCCCTGTATCACTAGAATCTGTACACATTCGATTGGAAAGCTTCCACACGTGAGCTCGTATTTCGGATTTCGATTGTATCCTTGAGTAGGGAGGGTCAAGTAAAACTTATGTTGGTGTCTATCAGCTCCAAAATTTAGCACCTCTTCTCTCTCTGAAGTGGAGAGAGGTATGCCTAGTCTTTTGTTCGATCTCAGTTAGTAGACTTCCCTGGAAGGGTTTTGAGTAAATTCTGTAGCTGATTGGTGGTGCGTGTGCGTGGCCAGGCGGCACTCTCATACTTGGACGTGGTTTCAAGCCAGCCAGTGTTTCTATATACGTTATGCTGGACGCTGTTGCTAGCGGCTATTGTAACAATTACAGCATTGAGCTTAGAGGTGGGATTCAGCGCCAGCCTATCGCCATCAATGAAGGTTGTACAGCAGTGCTCAGAAGACATCTACAAAGATACACTAGCGTGTCAGCAATGCTCCCGGCTACCTTTGGATGGCCCCGGTGATTTCCTCTGCGTACCTGCAAGCCTCTTCCAGAAAACAAGGATGGACCTTGCGGTGCCTCCGATCTTTGCTGGCCTTGTGGTCGCAGCTTCAGCTTTGTTTGTGCAGGGAATGAGTTTGTGGAGTTACTAGAACCTAGTCCTGAATCTTAATGTATATTTTGTAGGTTGTGAATGCTATATAATCAATGGGGAAACGCAGGTACGATACGCAGGTACGATACGCAAGTATCTTGTACTTGACTTAGGCTTTGTATTTCACTTTCGAAGATGACAAGGGCACTGAGTTTCGAGGGGTCCTCCGCAAGCAAGATTTTCTCCTCCAGCCAGTTCAAATTGGATGTAGAGACGATTGTACACTAGAGAAGTCACGCTCATTTGAGTATTTCTGTGAATGTTAATAACACAGAGCCAACCGACTTTCAGCTTCACTTGTTTCATTGTTATACTAGTGGCGTTATCACATCAACTGCCTGGAGTGACGAATTGACAGGCTGTCTGCGACGGTACGAAGTTCGAACCTATAAACAACTCAACTTTCGTTAGAAGTATATGCATTGCCACCCAATTTCGCCTGTATATTTACCATTCGATTCGACATCATGTTGCTCCATTCATTGACGTCATCAGCTGTCTTAGTAACACCTGGAACCCTCACCCTCTCCCACCAATGTAACAATTTGTGATTCAACCCCTGGAATCCCTTGTGTCCTGAAATTGGGAATCATTTGTCACTTCTCGATTAGTGGTGTAAACTTATACCTGACGAATGATTGGTTAAATGCTACTCCCTCCATCTCACTAAGTTACCATGATTTCAATATTACATGGAATAAGATTCAACCTTTAGAGCCTCGATATACAACTTGTGTTGCAGGTTTATACAACATGAAAGGCAGACATACAAAGGTTACTAGATGCTCAATATTGTTGGACCGAAGAGGCTCATAACCCATGAAGTGTTTTGACAAAATTTTCAAGCATATCACATTATTTTAGTGAGACAAGGAACTATTAACTTAGTAATACCAAAAGCTATCAACTTCTGAATGCAAAAATAAAGGTCTGTTTATCGGTCAAGGGGTCTCCCTTCATTTGATATGTGAACAATCATGGGAAATCGCTTAGTAGAAATTGACATCACAGCTCTCCACGAAATTCTCCGTATCGTTCCTCACGTCTGTGTGAAGTCTGAAGATCATTGTTACGAAATTTCTTCGATAATAAGCTATATTTAGCTCTAGGAAACCATGCAGGGCAACGCTCGGAGTACATTTCAGCGTCTGTTGCACTTAAGAAATGAGTGCATGAGTGGTGCTGCTTTGATCCAAGTCATTCGCTGTTCCACCTCAGTTCTTTTCGCAAGTTTGTCGCAAGTCAACTTCTACCATACAAAGTCGTGGCTATAGTGCGAAACAAGTAGCTCAAAAGAAGGAACAACATGTAGGTGATCACGAGCAGTCCCCGCTGTCTGCCGATAATGACGCTGTCTATGAATAGCAACTGTAGACGACGAGATGGCAAAGATACAAGCAGCGTGTATTTGTTAAAATACAATCCAAATTGTTCACATTATGCAAGAAACTGATAATATGAACATATTTCGAGGCGGGCGAGCCAAACACCACAGCCCCAAGTTATGAGTAATAATCATGCCATTGACATCTTCAGCTCCTAAAACAGATGATGAGGACCAACCCTAGAATACTGCGAGCATCCGTCCTAATCCTGTAGTTCCTCTCTACGGACGAACCCCTCATTCCAAGAGCAGATCAGTTCCAAGCAAATCAAATAAAAAAATTATTGTATCTAAGGCAATCCTAGACCTTCGATTGAGTAAATATACTCAAACCTCAGCACATCAAACGAGCTGTTGAGCTCATTTGACTTGCTGGCCAACGTAGGTCTTACCGAAGGCCCAGTCTGGACCTGCAAGTCTACTAATCGACACCTTCTTGTCACTGGTGACAATCTTGATAGTAATGCCCTTCTTGCAGTAGTTGCGACTGCATTGCCAGTTCGCACCCCAGTTTCGGGACATGGGTGCCCATTGCATGCCGTCACCCTTCATGTACGCTTCAATCACCACACCCGATCCCCCAACGTTCGTGATCGTCACCAGGTTGAAGTTGCAATTCCCGTTCAAGGTATATCTAATTCCTCCTTGCTTATTGCACGGGACTCTGCATCACGACAAGTGTGCGTGTAAAGATGCAGCTCTGTGAGGAAAGAATGAGAGGATATATGAAAGGCAATGACGATCATACCTTCGGAATGACAAGGGCGCTACTCCAGCTCTGGGATCAGCAATCTTGGCGAAGGCAGGATAAGAAAGGTCGAAGTGTTCGTTGGGCGGGTTGCACCATCCGCCATTGTTGGGACTCCGTCCGGGATTAGGAGGACAGAAATTGGTGGCGGTCACAACGATGGATCCAGGCTTGCAAGGTGCGGCTTTGCCAGAGCAGGTAATTTCGTAGCAAGCGCCGCAAGCCATTCCGTTGTTGAAAAGCTTGGCAGACAATGCAGCAGTGTACACACCGTAGCCAGAGGCGTAGAGGTTGCCGTAACCACAAGCTCCCGCTGCATCGCAGAAAAGAAAACAAAACGCGTCACACAACCAGCCTCTCCTGACAAGAGAATCACTGCTCCTGTGGTGATGATGTAGAAATAAACACTACAATTACAAAACAGCAACTCTGTACTTACACATGGTTCCAGCCGCGTCCATTCCACCGTAGTATGTGCATCTCCCTTTCCTCCAAGCTTGGGCAGGCGCAGTTTTTGGTGGCATGGGTCGGTAAGTGCGGGTTGAAGACAACACCAACTTTGTGGCTGGATCTGCGACCTCCGAGTCATCAGCATCTGCGGAGGTGGCATCGTATGTCTGAACGCCCATTCCTTGCCCCTGAGAGTTGTCCTGGGTGGTGCCAATAGTTGGGAAACCATTAACCAAGTGTCCTCCCTCTTGCGTTGCAGCCAACGAAGTGTCGTCTTGGCTCGCAAATGAAGATTCGTCGTCCTGGTACGCGGCGAGAGAATCAGCTGCTGGGGGTGTGCCAGTGTATGTCTGAACGCCGTAGCCTGCTCCTTGAGAGTTGTCCTGGGTGGTGCCAATAGTTGGGAAACCCGGAACCAAGTGTCCTCCCTCCTGCGTTGCAGCCAACGAAGTGTCGTCTTGGCTCGCAAATGAAGATTCGTCGTCCTGGTAAGCGGCGAGAGAATCAGCTGCTGGGGGTGTGCCAGTGTATGTCTGAACACCATAGCCTGCTCCTTGAGAGTTGTCCTGGGTGGTGCCAATAGTCGGGAAACCCGGAACCAAATGTCCTCCCTCCTGCGTTGCAGCCAACGAAGTGTCGTCTTGGCTCGCAAATGAAGATTCGTCGTCCTGGTACGCGGCGAGAGAATCAGCTGCTGGGGGTGTGCCAGTGTATGTCTGAACGCCATAGCCTGCTCCTTGAGAGTTGTCCTGGGTGGTGCCAATAGTCGGGAAACCCGGAACCAAATGTCCTCCCTCCTGCGTTGCAGCCAACGAAGTATCGTCTTGGTTCGCAAATGAAGATTCGTCGTCCTGGTAAGCGGCGAGAGAATCAGCTGCTGGGGGTGTGCCAGTGTATGTCTGAACACCATAGCCTGCTCCTTGAGAGTTGTCCTGGGTGGTGCCAATAGTTGGGAAACCCGGAACCAAGTGTCCTCCCTCCTGCGTTGCAGCCAACGAAGTATCATCTTCCGATGCAACCAACGGAGTATCCTCTTCAGTTGCAGCCAACGAAGTATCATCTTCCGATGCAACCAACGGAGTATCCTCTTCAGTTGCAGCCAACGAAGTATCATCTTCATTGACGACGGGTGGGGCACCTCCCGCGGAAGAGGCATCATATGTCGTGACACCATAACCTGGTCCTTGAGAGTTGTCCTGTGAGGTTCCAATGGTTGGGAAACCGGGCACCAAGGTCCCCTCTTCCTGCGTTGCAGCTAACGACTGCGAGTCGCCGTCAAACTCGTTCATGTCATATCCATCGGGTACGGTGGCAGTATCGGTTTTGGTTTCGTTTACAGTTGCAGCCAACGAAGTATCATCTTCATTGACGACGGGTGGGGCACCTCCCGCGGAAGAGGCATCATATGTCGTGACACCATAACCTGGTCCTTGAGAGTTGTCCTGAGAGGTTCCAATGGTTGGGAAACCGGGCACCAAGGTCCCCTCTTCCTGCGTTGCAGCTAACGACTGCGAGTCGCCGTCAAATTCGTTCATGTCATATCCATCGGGTACGGTGGCAGTATCGGTTTTGGTTTCGTTTACAGGAGGGCTACTCACTTGCACTCCCACGGCTGTGTCTTGGAGAGTGATGCTTTCGGTGTCTGGATCCACTGGAGGTGAAGTGCTGGTCATGTTGGACATCTCCGTGTTATCAGCTCGTGCAAGATCGACCAGCACAAGAGAGCCATCTTCTGCCGTCAATGCCTGATTTGCTAGGACAGCGCTGTGGGTATCGCTAGATCCCTCTGTGGTATTCGTAATGACTGGTGTCGAGTCGGTCACAGGAGACGGTAGCTCTGATACCTTCACTTGGGTTATGGTCCCTTGCACATCTTCAGAACGGACACCGCTGCAGAGAAGCAGCACCGCCACTGCGAACACTGCAGCCATCCTCAGCGAAACCCTGCAATAACAACGATCTTAGAATTCGACTGTGGAGCCCTAAATCCCAGGACCACAAAAAAAAGCATAAATTCAAACAGGGAGAATGCACGACAACGAAATGCCAGACTCTTCAACAAAACATTGCTCAGCTAACAGAACACTGGACAAATGTGGACACTAAAACATAACCACCGCCACACCCTGCTCGTAAGAGATTCGTAAAACCAGGATGCAGATCCAGATGTGAAACGCTTAAAGTCGGACAAATTCATAAGGCGGAATGCCAAGCCCGAATTGCACTCACAATGCAGATTCAAGATGCGTGACTTCAGCTACAGTGTAACGAAATGTGTACAAAGAATCGGGTTAATGGAGGAAGAGGAGAGGGCAGCGAACTTACATCGGTGCGTGTGGAGATGGCAGCTGGAGCGGGCATGGAGAGGAGCCGCGACTGGGAAGTCCTTGGCTGTGCAGGCTACGGGAGGAGAGATGATGGTGCCAATGGGAGAGAAAAGGAGGATCGGCGGGGCTTGGCAGCGAGTGGGAAGGAGCGGATGCAGGCGAGAATTGAGGGACGCGGGGTGGCGACGGAGGGAAACCAGGAACCGAATGTGACGCTCGCTGCAAATCCTGCAACGGCGTCCGCCCCTCTGCCGCCATTCGCTGTCACCGGAAGTTTTGAATCCTCCAGTCAAGCCTGCCCGTTGCCACGACCTGCCCGAACCCCACATTTGCCTGCTTCCTTCCTCTTCGCTTCGCTTGCACTCGATGTTTCTCTTGCTTGCAAAATCGCTGGAAGGACGAAGCAAGATCTCGAAGTGACACTCCTCGAGATGGCAGGTACAAGTCTTGTCTTACAAGTTGGGATAGTAAAGTAGAAAGAAAGAGTAGAAGAACTCCATTATGGTATCAGTAAAGTACTAGGGGCCAGGTGAGAATTAGTATAGTGTCTGCTCCAAGAGGAGGTAGTAATCCCACCATTAGTGTTATGACCTCCGTGCATAAATAGATAGATAGATAGAAACTCCGGTCCCTTTCCAAGGGGCCGGCGTGAATGAAGTGTCCGTTCATAATGCTAATATCCCGATAGCCACCGGACAAGGGGAAATTGGAACAATACTACTTCCCCTCTCGAGGATGCACACTATAATTACGCTAGTTTCTAGCCTAATTACTAATGCCTTGAAGATACTTGACATAGTATCCCCCCAAAGGGCTTTGAGGTACCCATACAACACGGTCCAAGGACCTCCCACAATAGTTGGGTGGCCTATAGTGGTGAGCACCACGCCAGCATGGGGAATAGAACCCACGACCTCCTCATTGGGGGCCTAAGCCCTAACCACCAAGCCAAGGCTTGTGGTGCCTTCCTCCAGGCATACATCTAAGGGTAGGTCGAACAGACACTCCATTCACGCCAGTCTCAAATATGGTTGGAGTTCTTCTTCTTAAAAGATCCCCAAATTCTTTTGGAGGTTGGCTTGTAAAATGTACTTATTTTTCTTATTTTTGTGTGAGGAGCGCTTTGCACTATGGACCAAGAGCCATGACCATGGAATCTAAAATCTGTGATTGGAGAATAAAGTGCTCTTTGTCCCTTTTGCCTTCACACTACTTTAAAAAATGAATAATGACCACTAACTTTGAGGTCCCAATAATGCCAAATTTTCCCAAGTAAATAATGTTTTCATAGTCTCCTTGATTACAGTTAAGCTAAAGGAAATGCCTTGACTCAACTACAATCTAGGAGACCATGAGGCTCAAAAATCATTGATTGGCTAGTGTTCAATTATTTTGATGGAAAAAAGAAAAAGGGGAGGGTAGAAGCAAAAATGATGAGAGTCTACTTTAAAAAGTTCTAAATTAAAATTATCATGGTCTAAATCTCTCTCTCTTTTTTAATTTTTTAATTTTATCTTTAGAAGGGGGTTGATAAAACACACTACAAGAATCCATATGGTGATAGGCTAATTTTATGTAGGATAAACTACATGTTGCCAACGCTTTTTAATCCCTAAAAATCCAAGCGTTTCCTTGACCTCCAAAACCAAAAACTGCCAATTTGGGAAGTGGAGAAATGGGGAAACTTTTTTTTCCGGTTATAGACTTTGAATCCTATGATCTTGTACCTCACCTGTATCCTAAGGACTAGTCAAAATTTCAACCGTTGGATGTTTGTCATTTGTGAGATCGTAACAATCAAAGTTTGTGCAACACCTTTTTTTGCCACTACCTGAGAGGCATTGTCTAAATGATGCCAAAGGCAACTTGATGATTGTTATTCCAAATATTGTTTCTTCATTTTTTCCATGTAGGTACCGTAACACCATAGCAGGTTCGCCACGTGCCGCACAAATTTTTTTTTTTTTTTTTGAGAAAATAAGGTTCGCCTCCCAAAAAGTGATTTTTTTGAGATTCGTTTTCTTAATTATTTGATAAAAAATTATTCGTGTGCAAGAGATAGATGTACTTAAATTTTCATCTTAACTTCCTATTTCATCAATTTTTGGCGGTCATACTTAGTTAACCTAACTACGGTACATATTAACTGATTTCCTGTACTTTCGTTTTTATTTTGGTACAAATTTAATGTTATTCGTTTCTTTTTCCTTGTAATTTCTGTTTTTTTACGTTTTCTTTTTTGAGAATTATTTATGAACGAACCTGCTATGGTGTTACGGTAATCAAGTTGGGTACGCTCATGCAAAATTTTAGAGAATTATTCCACGTTTTTGACATTCATGTAAATTATTTTATGAAAGAAGGTCTAAAAACAACAATATAGTCAAACAAGCACTACATATGATATATTTAGTTTAAGAAAAATTTGGACGGTGAGTAGGTGTCTTTATGAGTATGTGAATTTTGGTAATAAAATTTCAAAAATAAAAAAAATTAAAAAAAAAAAATCTTGGAAAAAATCCAGAATCTCAAATTTTGGCAATTTTTGAAAGAAGAAATTGTGAAGATTTTTTGAAAGTTTTGGAGGCTGTCCTTGTAAAATTGGTAAATGTCTTGACTTCAATAACTTTAAAATATATGTATATTAATTTGGTAATGAACATATTTCCAAAAAAGAATACTTTAAAAAAGCTAAATTTAACTGCCCATTCTGGCCTTGAAACCTAAAATTTTCTAGATGAAGGTTTTAAAATTGAAATTTGGCTTTGCAAATTTTACCACATACACATTATAGTATTGGGAGCACCCAGTAAAAATCTTATGCAAAAAATATCAAACTTAACTCCTCAGAGTGAGCGGCTTGAAATCTCGAAATACCAGATCGGTTTTCCTCGATTCTTAGGGGTTAAACCCTCATTTGCATGACTAACTCCACTTCACTCTACAAAAAGTGACCAAACCACTTCAAAGGACTCACTGGGCTTGGACCATGGTCCGGAGCCATGAGCTCGTAACATGTTTTCAGATGCAGTAAAGGTGACCCTTTATTTGTGTAGAAAACAGAATGAAATAAAATCACTTGGAGATACCGGGGTGTGGGGAACGCAAAATTGGGGGAGTGAGCAGCTGGAGCTAACTATAGCGGGCGTAAAAGGAGGGAATGGAAGGTGAAAGGCTAAAATTGTGGAGGAGATGTACTTTCCACCATGTTCATGTCAGGTTGATGTGAACCTGCGCAAATCCCTGCCCTATTCTTGCCACCAATTAACTGATTCAATTTCAATCGACCCTAAAACCGCCTACGCACTAAACTCAATAAGTGTCTGTGGGCCCAAGTGCTTTCTTTCTGTGGGCCCAACTTCTTTCTTTTCTTTTTGTGGGCCCAAGTTCTTTCTTTCTATGGGCCCAAGTTCTTTCTTTCTATGGGCCCAAGTTCTTTCTTTCTATGGGCCCAAGTTCTTTCTTTCTATGGGCCCAAGTTCTTTCTTTCTATGGGCCCAAGTTCTTTCTTTCTATGGGCCCAAGTTCTTACACTCTGTGGGCCCAAGTTAAATAAGTACTAGAGAAGGGTCTGGATGCGGAAGATTGCGTAGCACAAGCGGGTCTTTGGTCGAGCTCGGAGGATGAGAGCTATGACTGTGAACGGTGTGGAATCTTTCACAACCAAATTGTTCGGAAGCGTTGAAATTGCCGGTAAAATATTTGTGCATGGTTAACCCTAAAGGACCAAGTGTGTTCTTGAGCCTTCAAAACCAGAAAATGCAATTTTTTGATCACCTTGGGCAAGTTGAAGTATAATTCATGCAATTTAAATGCAATCAAAATATTTTTTGGTGTTTCCAACCGTGAGATCTTAAAAATAACTACCTCTATTGACACCATGTTAACCCCTAAAGATCCAAGAAAGCCGAAATGGCTTTTTGGGGTTTCCGCAGGAAAAAAAGTCAGCCAACTTTGACCATTATAATCTCAAAATCAGAAAAAAATTAACGGTTCAAATTTGACATATGAGTATAGGGTCAAGTTCACTTCAAGATCCTACGGTTGGATCTTCTAATTAATGCTTAGATTGAGTTTTTTCAGGCCTGAAGTAGATGAGGGTCCTTTGTGATAATTTAGACAATTTTGTATCAAGGATCTTTAGGGGTTAAATTTCAGCCATTGGTACTTTACCATTTGTGAGATTATAACATTCAAAATTGGTGCGAAAGTTTTTTACGCAACATTTTGAAGCTTGCTCTTGTAAATTTTGGAGGGTGCCCTTATGAAATTGGTAAGGTTTTTGACTTGCTGAAACTTTGGAACTAAAGGAGTGATCTGGTGTTGGTTTTTTTCCAAAAAAGATTAACAAATACTAAATATAAACCTGCCCCAACTGCCTTTTTAGGGCTTAAAAACTAAAATCCGCCTTAAGATATTCTTAATTTGGAATGACTTTGGAAAATTCTGACATTCACCTTGTAGTATAAGAACACCTAGTAAAAAACTCAAGCAGAAAGAGTTCATTTTAACCCCTTTATTTAGGTTGCCCTAGATCACAACAACCACTTTTTACATCCTTCGTCCTTTAGAGCATTTCCAATAGCCTCGCTAAAGGACTCGCTAAATGTAGCACTACTTTGAATCCACACCCTTTTCAAATGGACTGGCTAAAGGACCTCTCGAAAAAACCATGCTATATTCTCAACACGTTAATTAGCTTCTCCAACAAAATTGCAATATCCAAATGAAATGTGTCAAAATTGCAATGTTGGCACCATATAGCCCATAATAAAGCTGAGAAACTGCGAACTGCATTGTTGATGTCGCCATACAACATTGAGTCTCACGTACGCAGTGAAGGCGTGAAGGGATTAGCGTAGTTAACTTTTGTATATGCCAAAGGCCCTATCACGTAAGAGCTACCGGTGGACATGTACATAGGGCATGTTAGGCCATATCACGTAAGAGCTACCAATGGACATGTAAATAGGGCATGTTTAGTTGTTTGCAATGACCGATCACTCGAGTAAAGCATTCAAAAGTATTATTTTCAATGGCTTTCTCGAAACATTACGTATCATGACCTCTTATAAGTATTGGTTTTGGCCTTAAAAATAGAGGAGTAATATTACCTCCAACAAAATCCTATTATGGAAACAAAGGCATGTATAGAATGACAACCATGTAATCAAAATTATTTTACTTTCATAGAAATCTATGCACTTGTAGTGAAATTTCATTTCACAATGGTCAATGTCAATCTCTTAGTATTTTGATTCAACTCAAAATATTTGCCACAAACATGTTGGCTAGCTTGATCTACAAATTTAAAAAGATTTAATTTTCAATCTTGTGAAGAAAAACAAAAAACTCAAGAAAAAGCCTAGAGGAGTAATATACATTGATAAGTGCCTCCACTATTTAAGGTATTTGATGCGCACAATTTAGTTAATGTGCTTTAATTTCCACCACCTTATTCTACCATGGCTAACACGATTGCATTGTAAGAATTGTCAAATGTCCTTTCATGCAACTACTAGATCAACATGTAAGGAATGCTTGTCACTCTCATATTTCCCTTTGCGTTGGAGAATTATATCATCACAAGTTGCGACAAATACTATATAGTTCTTCTCTGCCCAAAAGTTTTTACGTGCACTCTTAAAAATTTCATGTGTATAATCTATTGCATGATCGTTGCAACTAGCAACACCTTAATCGCAATCAAGTTAATAAGGGACAACAATTTAAGGGGTAACAAACAATAAATTCAAGATGAATAAAAACGAATAGATGAAGAATGATATAAGGTTGACTACAAAATTGACATATATTTGTGACACTTTTGAGCACTTCTTTGGACAACTACAAGTTTTAAAAGTAACAAATATACAACGTTTGCAAAGGTTTTGACACAATCCAATTATTGTCCCTTTTTTTACAAAAATATCTGATGATATCCATGTGATGCCTATATGATACTTGGGTGATATTCATGTAATACTTAAGCCATCTTTAGATTTTGATTTGGAACACATCTTGACTTTCCCAAACCAAAGTAGTTAATTGACAAATTCATGGGACTCTTATACGATTGTTGTATTGCTTGATTTCACCACAGTATTGCAAAGGATTGTGATTTTGGATGAAAACACAGTTGCAGTCGAATCGGCAGCATTCATTCAAAAGCCCATCCACATAGGGTCCTATGCGCTCATGACCATCCATTCATGGCCCATCCACACATGACCCATCCATGCATGATTCACGCATGACCCATCGTGCCCACTTGACCCATCGGCAGATGACTCAGCCATGCCCGACCCATTCAGCATGACCCCATACATCCATACATAACCATACATTCATGACCCATAGATGTATGTAGCCATGTATGCATTCAGATTCCGCATCTCGGGGTTGCGGACCAGGCCGCAGATTCTCGTCCGCCGCGGAGGACGCCGCTTCGCCGCAGCTCTGTGCTGCGCATCAATCCACTAAACTCCAACTCCCCCACGGCTAGCATCACGAATATGCTGTTGCCGATCCTTGAAAAGCCCCATTGCACTCGTCGATCGATCAAGATTTGTAGCACACTGAATCCGTAGCGAATCTCAGACCTCGCCCACTCTCGATCGATCATACCGACCCTTCTCTTGCCACTGCTTTTGGGTGTCTCTAGGGTCCCAGTTTCGGATTATCAGTAGCTGGTTTCAGTCGATCACGTTATGGCGGAGGGCAAGCTGACTTTGCACGGAGTTGCCTCCTCTACGTGCACGGGGAGAGTTCTCGTGACTCTGTTTGAGAAAGGTGTGGAAGATTTTGAGCTCAAGGTTGTCAATGTACGCAAGGGTGAAGGCAAGACCCCCGAACACAAGAGCCTGCAGGTACGCTAGTATCCTTGTCAATCATGTACTACATTCGGAGGCTTGAAACTTGTAGCTGATTTAGAGTTTCTGTGTTCGTTGCAGCCATTTGGATTGATCCCAGTTCTACAAGATGGTGACTTGACTCTGTTCGGTATGTCACTCTGCAACATTCTTATTTTGATGACAGTATGCGTACTTCTTGTTGTCTCAATCTATGAGCTTGATATGAAAAGTGGTGTAAGTTCAAAGTCACTTTCTTGATAAAATGGTGAGGATTTGAAATGTTGCAGTAGTTGATCGTGTGAAATGTTTGTGAGACAGAGTCGAGGGCTATTATGAGGTACATCGCCGACAAGTGGGAAGGGCAAGGGACGGACCTATATGGGAAGAAGGGGGTGGAGAGAGCGCTGGTGGAGCAATGGTTGGAAGTGGAAGCACAGAATTTCAACGCGGTATGCAAAGACAGCTTGAAGTATGCGGCCGCGTCGCCAGTGGACCAAGAGAAGTTGGCAGAGAGCCTTGTGAAGCTGGGCAAAGTGCTGGACATCTATGAAGCCCGTCTCGCCAACACGCAGTTTCTGGCTGGCGATTTCATCAGCCTGGCCGACCTCTCGCATCTCACCACCGGCTGGAAGCTTTTTGACAAGTACAAGCAGGGGAGCGTCTGCTTTGACGGCCGACCCCACGTGAAGGCCTGGTGGGAAGCCATCTCCTCCCGCCCCGCTTGGAAGCGAGTCCTGGACATGATCTAAGCCATCACCCTGCTTTTAAAGCACCCGGTTTTTTCAATAGGGATACCACATGATTTGCTGAAGTACACGAACCTGAGGTTCAAACAGGATATGTTGCCTTTCTTACAGAGTAACTTGAATGGATGAATAGGTAACATTTCAGCTTTCTGGAATAGGATGGAGCGTTTGTTTTTGTCTATTTCATACTGGTTTTTACGAGGTCATTTCGGCAGAATGTATGTTTTTGATGGCCTCTTGACGTTCACGCTATGGAATAAAGTGACTGTTGCGGTGTAGATTTGTGCTTCCTGTGTATCCATTGCGTTTGAGTGCACACCATTCCCATGCGTGCTAAAGCTGAGGACAGAGTCAAAAAACAGCGTCGCTGCTCATCTTCGATTATAGATTGGTACAGCATTTTGCATGTTCATTAGCCGACAATGTGCCATATCCGGTTAGAAGGGACGAAATGAGAAAGTGAGAACATCAATATTATAGTAGAAAATATTACAGAAAACTGGTTCATTCATGAGCTCCATGTTTGATCTGAACCTTCTCTGTAGAGAGTACATTCGAAGATCGAAGAGCGTCAAGAAGCAGCTCAGTCCAGGTTGATTCGGAATTCAAAAAAATTCTAGTCTCTCGAATTCACCCGCTTTGCGAAGATTTCTGGTGTAAGTACTAGGAAGTTCAGATTTCTATTGTGCATTTCTATTGAAGACACTGTATTTCCGAACTAAGGAACTGATATTCGTATTATCAACGACGGGTTGCTGGTAGTGCAGTACCCTTCAAAAGCACATACAAAACCAAACATTTGTGTAAGATGTGTATGATGAGCAGTGTAGGGCAATTTTTGAGTCTTGAAAAATTTCTAACATTGGTTCAGGGACATTTTAAACAAATGTTGATGAGAGTCCAGTGAAGCCATCAATTGGTCTGTGTCTAGCTTTATCGACATAACTTAGTCTACGTTTCTCTTCCAAGATCCTTGTACAGATTAATTCGAAGAATGGGAGCTCTAGATACCACCTCCGCGCATGTGAGCTCCGAGCTCTCCGAACTGATCGTCAGCTTCCTCTGTATCGAAAGACAACCGAACTGCGTCCAGCTTTGACTTCAGAATTTCTATAGCATTCAGAAACATTTGTGAAGCTTTGATAGCTCCCGTGGACTCCACAGTAAAGATGAAGCTATCCTCCCTGCTGTAGATTTCTACTAATCCTGGTTTACCCATTGCTTCTGCCTTCTTCAACACTTCTTCATCATACGTGTAAGCTTCGGGGTCCACGACAACAACCTGCGGACACATAACAATGTCAGGAAGGGAAGATCGAAAGTAGACTCAAGTATCATGGTGTATAGTAACGAGAAGACTGCACCTGTTGAGAAGCGGGATCCAGTTCGAAAACTTTAGTAGGGCTGCTGTCCACCCACTCTTGCTTTTCCTCCAAGCTCAATGTTTCCATCAGAGCCTCGTTGATATGAATCTCTGGCTCATATTGAAATGTCACAGTTGCAGCCGGTGACCACTTCGCATGGTCCTTGCCGATTCCTTTTCGAGCAATCGCTCGCAGCTTTAACTCCTGCCCCTTTCGCAGCTTCACAATCAATATACCCCTGCGCAGAACTCATGATTAGCTGTCAAGGGAGGACTTCAGGAGGCTACCAACAGACGTATCCACCAACTATACATGAAAGAAAACTCACCGCTGCTCTGAGGACTCATAGCTACCCATTTCCCCTGCACGGCCAGCACAATCTGCTGGAACAATTGAAGAATCCGAACTCTGCAAGTCAAAGCTGGTGACATCCAGAGTCTGGTCCCCTGTACATTTCACACTTAGGTGGAACTCGATGGAGCAGTACTCGCATCTGCAGCCAAAATTTCCACGTCTTAGGAATCTGTAACCTACGAAGAGCAATATCTAACAACCGACAATGGAACCTCGAACACTGTCAACGCCATCGCCTGAAAAGCACCTTAGGGTTTGTTAATGGAAAAGCTCTCTAACTAAGAGAGTCCAAAAGCAACAAGAAACGGCTCTCTTGAAATTTTCATACCCGATCAAGAACAGGAATTAACATAGCTCGTGATGAGTGAAAATATATACATTTTCCATGAGCAGCACGGAGACAGCAAGTACAACACCATCAACAAAGAGTACAAGGATTCAGAAATTCATGGCCGGAATAATCTGAGTAGCCTGACCATAAGGCTATGTCTCTAAGAATTAGGGTAAAGAACGATCAGAGCACTTTGGAGGTAAAAGAAAAGAAATGGCACCTGCCATCACCATCACAGGCGTCGCAATCACGGGAGAGTCGCATCTCCATAGCCCGATCGCTGACGATGGGAATCAACCCCAGACGATGCGCAAGAAACTCGTCGTTGAGTACAGACGAATTGGTCTCGATTTCCACCAAGTCGATCGCGAGCGTGGGAACTTCCGCAATCATGATGCGCCGCAGCGCATTGGCAATGCTTGCATCGGTATCCCGCAGCTCGAATTTCAGAACATCGTCTTTTATGTCTCGTATGCGCACGGTCGGAAACCGCTGGTAAGAATTGTCCATCTTTTCTTGCTCTCTCCTGAAATTTTCAACCAGAGCTCACAAATCCGCGACGTTGCCCTACTTCTCCTAATTTGCAAGCTCGTCAAGACCAGATGCCCAAGCAACAAGAAAAGACTCCCGTCCAATCGGCGAACGAGAGAAAATCAGTCTTTAAACCCTAAACCTCATCTCCGACCCTCGAGGCTGTCCTACTGGACTCGAAATCGAATCGCAAGCCTACTCGCAGAACCCCCATTTCCTTCTGCATAGCAATTCATGCAAGAGTTGCGTTCATGGGATTGTAGGAGCGGGTAAATGGGACTCATGATAAGATTATCAATTTCTCAAATTGGATTTGGGAAATTATCTAATTTACCACATAGAATGTTTGTATTGGAAGAATGATCCACGCTTTTGACAGTGGTATTTGCTAAATTCAAACATTTGTTAATCAAATCATTGCAACATGAGGTTTTTTAATAGAGTATAAAAATTAATCCTTGTGGTAAATATATGATTTTTATTCAATCAATAATTCAATTATAATTGGTTCTTACATAATAACTGCTCAATATATGTTAAGTGTACACAATTTCCTAGATGAAAACACTTATGGTTTCTTTTGTTGTTGGCTTTGAAGTGACCTTTTTCTATTTTGTCATATGATATGACTTATTAGCAAGCATATGATAATTTAATTAGGAGGAATGTAACCATTATATTCTCATTGATTTTCAAAGATTGTTAAGAACAATCTTTTTGTTGTCTCGATAGGAACCAACAATTGTTAATTAAAGAGATACAATTGCCATGATAGTTTTCAAGCCCTAAGATATTCATTATGTTTTGAGAACAAAGTTTCATGATAGTTACGAGATGTGTATAATATAACACATGTGAGTATATCTATAAACTCTTTGATCCTTGAGAGATTATTGTTTAGTATGCAACATAGTATATTGTAGCTTTTTCAAAAAAATTACGAGTATGCCCTCACTTATTATATACTTTGACCATGCCCCTTTGTCTTTTTGCTAAATCTAAAATTAGGTCATTTTTGTAATTTTTGGTGATTTGGGGGCTATAATTACTTGAAAATTCAATATCTTGGGATCCGTTGACTCGTTTCACAAGTCAATCGATTTTCACAATTCTACAGAAAACCCGCTTTCAATTTCACCTCATGCAGCCCAATCAGACTTGCGATGCCTGAGATGTTAAAAAAAAAAAAAAAAAAAAAAAAAAAAAAAAAAAAAAAAAAAAAAAAAAAAAAAATCCTTTCATAAACTATTATGGCATGCGGCCTTGCCACAAATATATTGTTTATAATTTGGTCATCTTTGTAATTTTTGGTGATTTGGGGGCCATATTCGATTGAAAATTAAGTATCTTGGGATTCCTCGACTCGTTTCGTGATTAGATCGTTTTCTACATTTCTAAAAAAAAATCAGCTTTCAACGACACCTCATGTGCCTTGGTCAAATCGACAATTCCTAAGATTATAGTAGCATTTGCAAATCAAAACAAATCAAACTACTTGCTTTAAGTATTAGAGTATGTAGCTCCAAACAATGTATTCCTTACCTCTTTAGGTTTACCTGCTTTTATGCTAGATCTAAAATTTAGTCAATTTTGAGATTTATGGTGATTTAGAGGCCATAGTTACTTCATAATTCAATATCTCGAGATCCCGTCAACGTGTTTCATGTAGTTTTTTCTACATTCCTACAAAAAAAGTCCGCTTCTAACAACCCCTCATGCGCCCCAATTCAACAAATACTTGGAATTTCAACATCTTGAGATTAGTTGTCAGGAATCGCGTTCTAATTATTGCCCCCACCTCTACAGCAAACCCGCTTCCAACGATACCTTATGCACTCCGATTTGACGAGTGGTGCCTAAGATCAAAATGTTACTTACCCACTCATACACACACAAAATAAACTACCTCCGTTAAATAATAGATTCCAGAAACAAAAATCGACTAGAATTCTCTAGATTTGTTAAAAATGACATACATGTAGATTTTGTTCAAATTGCTCAAAATGAATAAGAATTCTATCACTTAAGATTGTATATTGTTATAATTGGGTAATAATTCAATTTTAAGAAGAATGTCCCAAGATAGTTTAAAAATGAATTGTATTCTATAAAAACTCTAAGAAGTCAAATGCAAGATATAATAGGAAGATTGAAATAATTTTACGCTCATAATTATAGTTAGATATCTTTCATTCATCTTAGTACATGTTTATTCATTCAAAATTAATGCATTCGTTTAAAATCAATCCACTTCACATGTATGATAAACAACATCTAAGCAATATGTTTTATCATTTCTTATATACTTTCACTATATTATATTTGACTACTCACACGAGTATCACTTGTAAGCAACATACTATTCACTTAATAACAAATATATGTTTGATTCCCTATATAATCTAACGCATCTTCTATTTGTAATGATAATGTCTTCCATCTTGTATGCATGTCACATGATTTTCATATTTTTTATTTTAACATCACAAAGTACCAATTGTCATACACAAAACCAAGGTATGTATTGAAAGCAATTTCATTGATTCAAGTGTCGCGTGTTCTTTATATACAAAAGACTAACATAATTATCACATGTGATCGAGAACCAAGGATATGGAATGTACAAACCTTATATATGTGCCGACCCATTCAACAACTGGAGTTTGATTTAATTTTCTTCATAACATCTAGCATTGCCTACAATTTACATGGAAACTAGATTTTTATTTCTAATACAAGGTACTGAGGTAAGTATTGCTCTTCATGCCAATTCCTTGAACTTGTCAATGTATTACACAAGAGCTCTTTTACAAGGTATCAAACCTGGACCAACTTAATTCAACCTAATTTTAGAAACTAACGTAAATGATTTCTTTTTAACAATTTGTCATGTGCCAAGCTCATGGTATCAAACATGGTATCAAGTCTATGGTTCCAATGTAAAGAAGTAACTGTTTGTTTGGTTAGACAATCAATACAACATGAAGAAGTAACAAAAACATCAAAATCAATATGCTGAAGAATCAAAGCTCAAGAGCCTTGTGCCCAAAGATAGCTCAATGCTATGAAGATCCCTATTCGAGTAGTATTAAAACAAGAGAAACCAATACAAAGCAAGATAGCTCAATGCTTGATTTAACAACCGCAATTCCCCTGGTCCTTAACAACTGTAAGAAAAAGAATTCCGGACGGTGTAAAGAACATAATCACAGGCTGTAGTGTGGAATATTGACTTAGCATTTCATAGCTAGCTAATTTCATAAACAGTTGTAAGCCCTTTCAGACAGACTAGAAACTGATAAGCAGTGAGACCAGGGCGTGCCAGCCAGAGTGGCACCCTCCTGAACAAGTCGTCCATGCTCCAGAATCTTCTATCAATCAAGCGTAAGTATCCCATTCACACCGGTTGAACCGGTCGTGTGAACAAGGTATCAACCACGCGTCTCCTGCTCAGCTTGCACCGCAAACCTGGTCTGCCAGTCACCCGTATACTATACATCACATACTCAGTATCCGTATAATATACGGTATCTCAATCGTCGTCTTCTTCCTGGTGAGGATGCTATGGTGTTTGCACTGAAAGCTCCCTCGCAGAGCTTGCGTTTCGTTTTGTAGGTAGAGAGCGAGCGAGCTTGGATGCTCTCTTCCCTTTGCTCTTCCAATTTCTTGTTTCATACATAGCTTTTGTGAGAAGGGCAGTGGCCGCGGATATCCCCCCATCGCGTCGCCATGGCGGCCGCCAACGCCCCCATCACCATGAAGGAGGCACTTACGGTACTTCTCTCGCACTTTGAAAAATCTTCTGTAGCTTCCGGGTGATCGTTGGCATGATTTTTTTTTTGCGGAGGCAATTAGGATTGTTTTCGTCGGTTCTTGGGAGTTTGGGAGTGATCGCAGGTTTCAGGTTGGGAATCAGGGGTTTAGAGGATTGTGAGGCGTGTATTTGGTGAGAGAGGGCTGGGGATCGGGGAATTGTGAGATGGTTAAATTTGGTATAGTGAGGGTGGGGGGTTTATTGAGCTGGTTTTTGTGTGGAAATGCAGCTGACGAGCTTGGGCATCAACCAACAATTTGTGACATTCACTCACGTGACGATGGAATCCGACAAGTACATCTGCGTGCGGGAGACGTCTCCGCAGAACAGCGTGGTGATTATTGATATGTCGATGCCTAACCAACCTCTTCGGCGGCCCATCACGGCGGACTCCGCTCTCATGAATCCCACTAGCAAAGTCCTTGCCCTAAAAGGTTCCTACTGTTCTCCCTCTTCTGTACTGAGACTCGGAGGTCCATCGCCAATTGGAATCGGCATACGCTAGACGTGTCTCATTGAATCGAACCCTGAGTTATTTACACCTCGAGTCGAAGGCTGTTCGTTAAATACATCGCTCTTCTACTCTTAATTGAGCACTTATTAGTGAGGGTACTCTTCCCTCGAACATGTACTTTTGGGCCAGAAGGCAGCACCAAAATCTGGACTGATTAGGAGAGATGGGTTCATTGTGAGTAGAGCTCTAAAGAGGAACCATGCAAGTAAACTGCATGTTTTTAATAACTCAGTTCTAAGTCTGTACTAGAGCCTTCGGTTTGTATACTCTGCATGGTCGGTAGGGATCATGCTAGGGACGAAGTTTCAGAGCAGTAGCTGAATTGATAAGAACGAGCGGCATTTGCCGATTGCCATCGTTTGAGTTGAGAATTTTCGCTCGTAAGAGTTGGAGGGGCTGACATAAGTGCCAGCCATAGATTATGGTAAATGGTAATGAAAGATTGGACAGAAGGGATAGTGTTTAGACGTCCATCGCTTAGTACGCATATGGTACACTCATTACTGGAAACTAGACGCTGTCTGTACAGTAGCCGGTGGTCCATTCTACAGTTGGCACGATCTGAATGAAGTAGCTATTAATTTGAGGTTGTATGGATACCTCATGTTACTTCTCGATTCTATAGTACGCAGAGTCTGCTTTTTCATTCACGAACCAACGAGGGTTGACGCTTTGTTTTTTTTTCCAGCTCAAATTCCTGGGACAGCTCAAGATCATTTGCAAATATTCAACATTGAGCTGAAGGCAAAAATGAAATCGTATCAGATGCCAGAGCAGGTAAACATCAGCTCAATCATTGATGGTTTGTTTAGTGTAACGAGTTCCGTGCCAATTGTTCCTTGCTGGATCTGTCTCATATCTTTCCTCTGCTGACTACCACCCTGGGACTACTGCTTGCAGGTCGTGTTCTGGAAGTGGATCAGTCCAAAGATGCTGGGGCTTGTCACGCAGTCATCAGTATATCACTGGTCCATAGAAGGTACAACAATAAATCAAAATTTTCATCTTTCTTCGATGTTTGTTTTCTGATCTTTTTTCGTAACCGTATTCTGATGCTTGATTGCCATTGTTGTAGGTGAAAGTGAACCAGTGAAAATGTTCGAGAGAACTGCCAACCTAACTGGAAACCAGATCATCAATTATCGGTGTGATCCCTCTGAGAAGTGGCTAGTGTTGATTGGCATCGCCCCTGGTGCACCTGAGGTATGTTGAAACGGTGAATCTGGTTTCTTGGTTAGAAATTAGTGTTCCGTTTCTCTGCAAATGCCACCTATTCGTACGCACCTATAGAGGCTTTTAGTTTCTTCTGCTCGTCCACTTTGTGCTTTGTGTTTTGGGTTTATTTGCGACATAGCTCAAATACGCTCTAGAGATAGCATTGACAATGTTTGTTGTGATTTGCAGCGTCCACAGCTTGTGAAGGGGAACATGCAGTTGTTTTCCGTGGATCAGCAGCGAAGTCAAGCGTTAGAAGCACATGCAGCATCATTCGCATCTTTTAAGGTAACCCGTTCATTTGTTGACTTTGATTTTATGGCAGATTATATGATGTAGAGGTGCTCGTAAGCTGGCACTTCATGGTTTATTTGCTGCAGTTGTGATTATTTGAGGTGCTTCTTGAGTGATCCAGGTTTCAGGCAATGAAAAACCCTCTCTTCTTATTGCATTCGCAACAAAGACTATTGCTGCCGGTCAACTTGTTTCAAAAATGCATGTCATTGAGCTGGGGGCTCAGCCAGGTCTGTGACCACTAATCTTGATCTTATGTAACAATAGTGGAACTATCATGATGGGATGGAATCAGGTGCCAGGAAATGACTCACCGAGTCTACTAATTGCATTCTCAACAAAAACCATCAATGCTGGACAGCTTACTTCGAAGCTGCACATCATTGAGCTTGGTGCTCAACCAGGTTGGTTAGACCTGGAATGATCCACCTCTATCCAATCCTTTACCCAATTTAGTTCATACTTATCTGCACTCAATTCAGTTCAGAATCCCTTCGACATCTACGTTTCTGCCTTCCATATTTTCGGAGGTTTTCATCATGGATTCATGGAACGGACTACTACGACCACTGGTCCCGCTGCAAGCGATTGCAGGGGCTGCTGATGCCACAATAAGTTGAATATCACTTAGATCTGTTACTGGTTTGCTCACTGGTTTTTTGCGTTTGATTAACAGGTCGGCCCGGATTTGCGAAGAAGGCCGCAGATTTGTTCTTTCCCCCAGACTTCGCGGACGATTTTCCAGTCGCAATGCAGGTAGTTGCATCTCTTTTTCAAGATTTCTCTTTGTCGTGTTGACTATTACATGTAGTAGGTTCCGTATATGTGGAATTTAGAACATTTTAGCTCCACCTTCTTTCTACAGACTTTGTTGAACATTATCAGATGTCGTTTCGCCTGGGCTGAACTTCATTCCTTGTTTTCGCAGATTTCATCGAAGTACAATCTCATTTATGTAATTACAAAGCTGGGTCTTCTGTTTGTTTACGATCTGGAAACTGCTACAGCTGTGTATAGAAACCGTATCAGTCCAGACCCAATATTTTTGACAGCTGATGCTCCGTCAGTTGGTGGATTCTATGCGGTTAACCGTCGCGGACAAGTTCTGCTCGCAACCGTCAACGAGTCAACGATTGTTCCGTTTGTTAGCAATCAGGTGAACATCCAATTCAACAGATTAGTATCACTCTACCTGACATAGTACATTTTATTACCCCTTGTACACTGAGTTTCTTTTTGGATTCGGTGCTGTGGCATCTTCTGACGTGATCGAATGTGCCAGCTGAACAACTTGGAGCTTGCGGTGAACCTTGCAAGGCGAGGAAATTTGCCTGGGGCAGAAGGCCTGGTATGTTTGTACTTTCTTGCGGATATTGGCAGTGGAGTAGGTTGTTTGTATCTGATTTTATTAGATATACGCCAGACCTAGTTTCTCTGATATCATGTAGTCACAGCTTTCTTGCGTGGTACACATCATGTTACGTCCTCTTTTGAATGCCAAGGCATTCGTACATGAGTTTCTAACCAGAAAGCTGTGTTGTTGTATTCAGGTTGTTCAACGTTTCCAGGAGTTGTTCTCTCAAATGAAATACAAGGAAGCAGCTGACCTTGCAGCTGAATCACCACAAGGAATCCTTCGAACACCAGATACTGTGGCTAAATTTCAGGTTTGTCACGCATATGCATTTCAGTATCCCTATTTATCGCTTACAAATTTAGATGATTCTAAAATGGTGTCACTTCTACAGGCAGTAACTTTTTATTTTCATTACTGCAGAGTGTCCCGATGCAGCCCGGGCAGACATCACCTCTCTTGCAGTACTTCGGAACACTGTTGACTAAGGGTAAATTGAACTTGTTTGAATCACTGGAACTATCTCGATTGGTTGTGAATCAAAATAAGAAGAATTTGCTCGAAAACTGGTTGGCGGAGGACAAGCTTGAGTGCAGTGAAGAACTGGGAGATCTTGTAAAGGTAACTCTTCGCCTTTTGATCAGTCTATGAGCTAGTACCTATGATCATCTAGAGGTCATTTTTCTGGGATTCCATTACTGAGCTTGTGTGCGACAGGCAAGACTAGTATGCTAGTAAGGTCTAGAACCTATTAAGTTCTGATGTACTAAAACGTAAGTTCTTTGTGAAGAATAGCTTCTGTACACTCGATCTTTACCTGGTTTCAGACGTCAAGAATGTGGCTATCTTCTGCTTTATTTCGTATCGATGTGCCGATTGATCCACATGTATTCATGTTTATTGTCTTTGCAGACTGTGGACAATGACATGGCTCTGAAAATTTATATTAAGGCCAGGGCTACTCCCAAGGTGGTTGCAGCTTTTGCTGAGCGAGGTGAATTTGACAAGATCCTGATTTACTCCAAGCAGGTGAATCTTTGCCGCATGTCGACTTTTTGCGGACTTTGTCTATGAGACCATGATGTTAGTGGATATTCTTGCCCTTATTCTGAACTGGTTATGTATTGTACGAACAAGCAGACAGACATGCCTGACACTATTACCATATTTGTCTTGATTGCAGGTTGGCTATACTCCAGATTATCTGTTCCTACTCCAGACCATCTTGCGATCGGATCCTCAGGTGCGTTCATATGACATTCTATAATTATTGTAAGACTTGGGGAAGTCTATTGTTCTTCGCAGCATTCAACTCGACAGTTTGTAGTGCTGATGGAGTCTGTTTATCTGCGGATGCAGGGTGCTGTGAACTTCGCTCTCATGATGTCTCAGCTGGAAGGGGGATGTCCAGTGGACTACAATGTTATCACTGATTTGTTCCTTCAGGTACGGTCGACGCTGGTTGATGCTTGGCATTGTGCACAGTTTAACTAGACTGCTAGAGCGTATTCTTGCTTGTATTGTATTTTTCTAATGAGATGTTTTTTGTGGACGTGCAGCGTAACATGATCAGGGAGGCAACCGCGTTTCTTCTGGATGTTTTGAAGCCTAATCTGCCAGAACATGCGCTGCTTCAAACCAAGGTTCGTTCTTGTTTGCTGCATGTCGTGCTTTTACACAAATATTTAGACATTGTACGTGGCCTGTTGACCATCTTGGCAAGTTTCAATCGTTTGAGTTGAAGATCATATGTTTGCTTATTTTATCTGTTTTCTTTTTATCGAGGCCAGTTATTGTGAACTGACATATTCTGGTCTCTTACCAGGTGCTGGAGATTAATCTGGTCACATTTCCCAATGTGGCTGATGCAATTTTGGCAAATGGCATGTTCAGCCACTACGACCGGCCTCGCATTGCCCAGCTCTGTGAGAAAGCTGGCTTGTACATGCGCGCTCTCCAGCACTACACGGAGTTGAATGATATCAAGCGTGTTGTGATCAATACTCATGCAATCGAACCTCAGGTATTATACTTTAACATCGTTGGGGTTTTAAAATCTTTGCATAATAGTTTGTTTCTTCCTTTGGAACTGGAGCCCATATCGAAGTAATTTTATAACCTTGAAAGATGGAGATTTGAACCATGACATTTTTCTCTGTGTGCCTCTGCAGGCTCTAGTAGAATTCTTTGGAACCTTATCAAAGGAGTGGGCTTTAGACTGCATGAAGGAGCTGCTCCAAGTCAATATGCGAGGCAATCTACAAATCATTGTGCAGGTGCGTAGAGTGGGGCAGCAGGGTTGCTTCTAGTTTAAGAATGATGTCCGTTGTTTTGGCGGTTTTTGGTAGTCTTTCTTGAAGTGAGTAAGCGAAGAAGTTATCGACATCTGCTCAATAGTACTAAAAACTGTTATGTAAATTGTACAGGCAAATGACTGACAAGTGCATTTGTATACAGGTTGCGAAGGAGTACGGGGAACAGCTGGGTGTCGATTCATGTGTTAAGTTGTTTGAGAGCTTCAAGTCATTTGAAGGGCTCTACTTCTTCCTAGGTGCATACCTAAGTACAAGGTCAGTATGCTTGTGGTGGCTTTTATTGTAAGGTTTTCAGGGGACTAGCCGTCATCTAAGTTTAGGAAGGTAATCTTGGAAATATTTGCAATCATGCGATCTCGCTTACGCATCTTTACTTCGCATCTTGTACGAGCCCACTTTTTCTGAAAGTGTTGGGATATTTTGTGTTCAGTGAGGACCCTGAGATCCACTACAAGTACATCGAGGCTGCAGCAAAGACTGGCCAAATTAAAGAAGTGGAGCGCGTCACTAGAGAGTCGAACTTCTATCCTCCCGAGAGGACTAAGAACTTCTTGATGGAATCCAAATTGCCAGATGCAAGGCCTCTGATCAATGTTTGCGATCGACATGGCTTTGTGCCAGATCTTACTCATTATCTTTATGTGAACAACATGCTGCGATACATTGAGGGATACGTGCAAAAGGTAAATGTCCTTCAGTGATTTATTTTGACTCACTCATGTACTGCGTACATGAGTGCCAGTTGAGTAATTTCCAGTTCCGTTTCCGATGTTTTTTGACATCTTCGTGTGTTACAGGTTAACCCGCAAAATGCACCCTTGGTGGTTGGTCAATTGCTTGATGATGACTGCCCCGAGGACTTTATTAAGGGATTAATCTTATCTGTCCGCTCACTTCTTCCGGTGGAGCCTCTGGTGGATGAGTGTGAGAAGAGGTAGCTTAGCTACCTAGTTGCTTCTGTCCTTTATAACGTTTATTGTATTCTTCTTACCAGGGCCTTAGTATTTGTATCGAGGGCTTGTATCAATTTTGAGTCCGACACTGTTATCGAGATTCAATGTTCTGGTGGTTACTCTCCGCGGCTTGAGAACTAATGCTTTGTGGAATTTGACAGGAACCGATTGCGGCTGTTGACACAATTCTTAGAGCATCTGGTGAGTGAAGGAAGTCAAGATCCGCATGTGCACAATGCTCTCGGGAAAATTATCATCGATACAAATAACAACCCGGAGCATTTTCTCACTACAAATCCTTACTACGACTCTAGAGTCGTTGGTAAGTACTGTGAGAAGCGCGATCCCACCCTTGCAGTTGTTGCGTACAAACGGGGTCTGTGTGATGATGAGCTTGTCAACGTTACCAACAAAAATTCTCTATTCAAGCTTCAGGCCAGGTGATGCTCTTTCCTGATTTTTGTTCATCTTAAAACATCTGGCGAATATCTAGCAGACTCGTTCTCATTATTTCTCTAGTCAGACTTCTCTAGATGAACTATATCTCAGTTAGTTAGTCCTGTACTCCTGAACTTTACCTCGATACTGTGTAACTGGGAGTGAACTAAAGGTGTCTTTGTGGTGTTGATCAGGTATGTGGTTGAGCGAATGGAGCCTGACTTGTGGTTGAAGGTCCTCGACCCAGAAAATCCTTGCAGAAGGCAGCTTATTGATCAAGTTGTGTCTACTGCTCTGCCTGAGAGTAAAAACCCAGAGCAGGTGTCAGCCACCGTTAAGGCGTTTATGACTGCAGACTTGCCCCATGAGTTGATTGAGCTTTTGGAGAAAATCGTTTTACAGAACTCTGCCTTCAGTGGCAACCCGAATCTTCAGAACTTGCTCATTCTCACAGCAATTAAGGCCGACACAACAAGGGTTATGGACTACATTCACCGGTTGGATAACTTCGACGGTCCAGCAGTGGGAGAAATTGCCGTCGGTGCTGAGCTGTATGAGGAGGCATTTGCCATATTCAAGAAGTTTGACCTGAATGTGCAAGCAGTCAATGTTCTCTTGGATAATCTCAGGAGTATTGATCGTGCTGTAGAGTTTGCAGCCCGAGTGGAAGAGGATGAGGTCTGGAGCCAGGTGGGTAAGGCGCAGCTCAGAGAAGGACTGGTCAGCGATGCCATTGAGTCGTTCATCAAGGCAAATGATGCCACTCAATACAACGAAGTTATCGACGTGGCATCAGGTGTCAGAGCATACGAGGATCTCGTGAAGTACTTGAACATGGTACGCAAGAAGGTTAAGGAGGCGAAGGTGGATTCCGAGTTGATCTTTGCTTATGCAAAGCTCAACCGTTTGGACGACATCGAGGAGTTCATTCTCACTCCCAATCTTGCCAATCTGCAAACTGTTGGAGACCGTCTATTTGATGAAGAATTATACGAAGCTGCCAAAATCATCTTCACGCACATTTCCAACTGGGCCAGACTTGCTAGCACTCTTGTCAAGCTTCACCAGTATCAAGCAGCCGTGGACGCGGCTAGGAAGGCTAATAGTGCACGGACGTGGAAGGAAGTCTGCTTCGCTTGTGTCGATGCTGAGGAATTTCGCCTGGCCCAAATTTGTGGGCTCAATGTCATTGTCCAGGTATGCATTATCATCCTGTACTGTATTATGCAGTATGATGCTTCCATTCTCCAGTATTGTATTTGTGCTCTGGCCAATGTTGCTCTACCCACGTACTATTGCAAGAATTTTCTATTTATTTCCTTTCTCGTTCAAAGAAGGAAATGAGATAGCAAGTCCTGACTACAGTTGTAATCTTTTTCCGCAGGTTGATGATTTGGAAGAGGTTAGTGAATATTACCAGAATAGGGGTCGTTTCGATGAGCTCATCTCACTTATGGAGAGTGGGCTGGGTTTGGAGCGTGCTCATATGGGCATCTTCACAGAACTTGGCACTTTGTACGCCAGATACCGTCCAGAGAAGCTTATGGAGCACCTGAAGCTTTTTGCTACGCGTATCAACATTCCAAGGCTAATCCGTGTTTGCGACGAGCAACAGCACTGGAAGGAACTTACCTACTTGTATATTCAGTACGATGAGTTCGATAATGCTGCTGCTACTATGATGAGCCATTCTCCAGAAGCTTGGGACCATATGCAGTTCAAGGATGTGGCTGTCAAGGTTGCCAACGTGGAACTTTACTACAAGGCTGCACATTTCTATCTGCAAGAGCATCCTGAGCTCATCAATGATCTGCTCAATGTCCTAGCTGCTCGCGTGGATCATACAAGGGTCGTGGATATCATGCGGAAGGTAATTACTCTACTAGAGCTTTTGTCAATTAAGTGTTGTTTATATTACGCGTGGACATTTCCTTGTTGCTCTAGCTTCCTGAGTAATCAGTACGCTTTCAGATACTTTGCCAGATATTGAGGTTTGCTATACAGTCGTGTCTTACTTGAGCTTCACATCGTTTACAGGCTGGGCAACTACCACTGGTGAAGCCATACATGGTAGCTGTACAGAGCGCCAATAATGCTGCAGTGAATGAGGCTCTGAATGCGCTTTACATAGAGGATGAAGATTATGACAGGCTCAGGGAGTCCATTGATATGTATGATAACTTCGACCAGATTTCAATGGCACAACGGGTAATGTTATTACCCTATCTTTAGGCTTGCTTTACCATATATTAAGCTGCTGATCAATATGAAGAATTAGCAGAGAATCCTATGTCGTTGGTTCATCGAGAATGCTGTCAATATTTGAAGCATATGCTGAATGGACTTTTGTGACCATCTTATCAGATTGAGAAGCACGAGCTTCTGGAAATGCGACGCGTTGCTGCTTACATCTACAAAAGGGCTGGTAGATGGAAACAATCTGTGGCGCTTTCGAAGAAGGACAATTTGTACAAGGATGCGATGGAGACTTGTTCACAGTCAGGCGATCGTGATCTTGCTGAGGAGTTGCTTACCTTCTTCGTGGACAAGGTGACTTATTATCACCCTTCTTATCATCATTTTCCAGGTCCCTGGCTGTTACCGATCTTTTATTAAATGTGGGTCTTTTTACTTGTGCTGATGTATTGTATCTCCACGTTTGATACAGGGCAAGAAAGAATGCTTTGCTGCATGCTTGTACACATGCTATGATCTCATTCGTGCCGACGTTGCTGTGGAGCTGGCCTGGATGCATGGCATGATGGACTTTGCCGTCCCTTACATGTTGCAGGTCCGTAACTCTTCATGCTCATGTCACTTGACATACGATTGCTCTCCTTATTTTTAATGTGAAAGTGCCAATTTGGAAGCTAAAGGCTAATGGTGTCATCTGCTGCAGTTCATGCGTGAGTACACAACAAAGGTTGATGAGCTTATCAAGGACAAAATTGAAGCAACTGAAGAGAAGAGGTCCAAGGAGTCCGAGGAGAAGGAGGTCGTCGCGCAACAGGTATGACCCTTACTCAGCAGAGCACGGACTCGGATTATGTTCAGAATGGTGGATTTTTTAGCGAAGTAAACATCGACTGATGCTTACATTCACCTTCTTTTGCAGAATATGTATGCCCAGCTTCTGCCGTTAGCTCTACCTGCGCCACCTGTTGCCGGTATGAGTGGCGGTATGCCTGGGATGCCCGGAATGTCAGGCATGGGCGCAGGTATGCCAGGTATGCCTTATGGAGGAGGAGGTTATGGCATGCCTGCTATGAGTTCGTTCTAAACTCTTCTCAGATGAGCTTCGGAATCGTGTTGAAATGAGAGACCACATGCTGGAGAACGGATCTTTGTTCCATCGTGGCATCGAAATGGATCAGGAATTGTATGAGAGGAGTAAAGCGGCAGCGCTTTAGGAGGTAGGAAGGGGTGGTGATGGTAGTGTTAGTGCTGCACAATGTAAATGAGGGTAGTGCTGAGGGCTTGAGTTGCTACAGTAGGTTCGTAGGGTAGAAAGAGAAAGCGTGGCAAGCAACACCTCATGTAGAGAAAGCCTTCCCATTTGTAGAAGTATCTGCGTTTTGACCCAACTTCTTGTGACTCGTCTCGTCTCAGTCGCCATATTTCTGTTTGCACCTTGTAAGCTTTCAGGTTTGGGTCATACATTGGGAGAGTCTAAGTTTACGTAGTAAGTGCCGTTTAAGCTTGGAATAGCTCGATTGTTGGTTCCAGTTAATAAGCACTATGAAAACTACTTTCACAAAATTGTCAGAAATATTATTGCATGGTATCACTTACTTATTTCTAAAAGATCTTGAAGCTACAGTAGATTTTTGAAGTTAGCTTTTAATTCAGTGGATTCACAGTGTATGTTCGAGGAATTGGACATACTTACAATACCATAAGCTTTCATCTGATACTTGGACAGAGTAAGGTTGAAGTACCCATAACCACCAACATAAGAAAATTCGCCCATTTGTAAATGGTCTATTTATAGTGGGTATTTTTTTTTGGGTGGCAAGATAGTTTTTAGGAAGGTTTGTAATTTTTTTATATTTTTTTGTAAAACACATGAATTATTACAAATTTTCAAACAGTGAAGTACTGCAGGACCCGTAATCAACCTATAGGGTATGCAAAAACCACCTTAGATGGTACAAATTTCCATTCATGATTCGACCCAAAACCACCAGCTTTTTTATTGTTTTGATTGGTCAGTTTGAATTGATGAATTGAGTGTTCTGACAATGCTAGTTCAGGCTAGGTGCGCTTATTGAGAGACCTACATGTTGATAGTGGGGGTGCTGGTGGTTATGGGTACTTCAACCATAGTACCATCAGAATCGTTTGGATCACGTTTTTTAGGAGCCTCATGTTGAAAATAAATCAACCAACCTTAAGAGTGTAACACTGGTCACATCCGTATTCAAAAGCATACAACAGCATTCTAATGAGAACAAAAATGGAGTGTATTCAAAGGGACCTTTTTACAACATAATAGAAACTCATTATGAGTATTAACCATTACGAAATTTGCTCCTACTGCCACTACGATGTCCCAGATCCAGAATCATGTGCCCGCAAACGTTTAAAAGGAGGCATCATCATGAATTCGTGACTGCTTTCTGATGCTAAAATGAACCATCGGTAATCAAATCTAGCCAGCTTATGGCCCACTTTCAGAAGGGTGACGTTCACAACAAGGCTATGGAAATCCATCAGAAGTAGGACGTAGAAACTGTTACACGCAAGAGCGTCTTGATTTTAAGGCACTTCGATGGACTTGAAAAGCTCCGGTAAGTGGGCATTCGTGTACTTCGTCCGTTTCGACTCCCTTCTTTTCTTTTTCTGTGGCTTTGGAATCTGAGACCGTGGAACGCCTGCCATTGCCTCTCGGCGTGCCGAGTTCGTGGCTGGCTTCATCCCTGCTTTTTGCAATTCTCTCTCCACGTCCATAAACTCCCGCGGTGTGTCTATTCCCCTTATCAACTGCTTCAAATCCTCATCCACCTGTTCATAGCAGGAACATGTAACTAAAATAAGCAAGACCGCCAACCCTAAATTCATCAACTAGCTCACAAGCATGCATGCTGATAAGTAGCCGTTAGCAGAAACTCGGTGAATCTTAATGTACCGATACTGATGTAATTGTGCCAGGTGTATTAGAGGTGAGAGGCCATTGTACCTTGATAACAATTTTGGGATCATTTGGGTAGACAATGTCCTCTTGAGAATCACTGTTCATCAACACCCAAACTTTTCCAGTTGCTTTAAGATCCTGGAACCCCACAAACAAGCCAGTCAGCAGATGGAACATTCCCATACACAATCACCGACACGTTCGAAGTCTTCTACACAAATAGGCTGCAAAGCGCAAACGGATAGTTGCTACCATAGTAAACATACCTGCCCAACGGCTGCTATGACTTAAATGCCATAATATATTGCAGATGAGGTATTTACACTAGTATAAGCGGTGCATAAGGTTCAACAACCAGGAATACCTGCACATCGGCCTGAATTCCTGGATATGAGTCTTTTAGATCACCCATGGGAACCCCTTCCGGATACTTCCTCACAAGAACTAGAAGCTCATCCTTGTTCTTCAAATCGTGCTTTGACTGCCAGAAGACAATATCGTACAGCATTGAATAAAGTAAACTCCGCGGTTGGAAAAGGATAAATGATGCATCAGAGGATACAGAAGACGATCGTGTCAATCCGAAACTCTCAAAAAGAGATGAGGGGCTGCCTCTATGTAGAGCAATCGTATACAAGCTCCTTTTGCACTTCAAGAGCAATCCTCACAGCAAACTTCACAATGTGCAGGTTAGGTTGGTTTGGGCGCAAACCTTGTAAGCGAATCGCTGGCCATCGAAGGAGACCTTCACGTTGCTTTTCAAGCTCTCAAATACATCCTTGTTGTGTTTTACGTCGACAAAGCAGAGGTCGTTGATCTCCTCGGGTAGCAGCGATTGACGAGTCTGCACACCAGCAACTCGAAAATTATAAAACCTTAAAAGAACCTTGTAAGTTCATACATTAATTTTCGAGATCGAGCAAAATACTGATTACCAGAATCAGTCCATTCGTTGGTCAATTGAAACACAAGACAAGACATAACCGATAAAATCCGCGGAATTTCAACAGTACATGAGGCCCAATTAGTATCCCAGATTCGCCATTAGAATGATTGGTAACAGCATTGCTGCCTCCAGATGCACTAAACCCTAATTCGTGCGGTTCACGGAAACTAGTGGAATTGAGAGCGAAGAAGGAACACAGCTCAAGCCCTAGAGATCTGCAGGCTTACTTCAAGCAAAAGATCGAGCACTCGTTTGATCTGCGCACCGACGGGCGATTTCTGGATGGTAGCAATCTGCTGCAGCTTCTCCGTATCATTGGTGAACGAGAAGCGCTGCGCAAGTGGCACAAGGGGCTGCGATCTGGGAGGCGGATTAGGGGCTTTGCGCGACGCGGGAGCCGAAGTGTCTTTCGGGGCCGGGCGAGTGGGTAGAGTAGCAAGCGACGCTTGCAGCTTCTCTTGCTGTTTCGTGAACTGCGCGAGCTTCTGCCGCAGCGCCATGGCTACCTTATGCTGTACCGCGAGCGGCCGTTGCTTGCTTTTCTCCTTTCTCAGGATTCCAAAAGTTTGTATTGCGCAATTCACCCGCAGGAAACCCTAAAACCTACCGCCTGGCTAGAGATTTCTCCAATTTTTCCAATTTAGTGAAATCGCGATCGCACGAGCTCTTAAGAACGATTCAACGAGCGGTTTTTAGAGAATCGTGGAGCGCGATCCTCTTGGAGCTCCTGCATACGCCGGAGGAGGATAGCCACTAGAGAGGAGAAAGGAAGCCTCTCCTGGTTTATAGAGGAGCCTGCTCGGTCTTCCTTTTGCTTTTTGGAAGCTTCCATTCACTTTTCGGCTACTCGTCTTCCTTTCATGCAGTCAACCTTTTTGTCGACCACGACTTTTTCTTCGTTTTCGAACGCTTTCCACAATTACAATGATGGACATTATGAAGTACCAATAAATAGATTGAGTACATTATGAATCACCAATTGGTAAATAGATTTAAAAGTGATATTTATTTTGAATAAAATTGAATCATGTCAAAAGATCAACCTAATTCAAATACTCAAAACTATTCAATAACCGTATGCGGAACGTCAAATTCGGTACAACTCAAGCAAATTCATAATTTCTTAAATTTTTTTCAAAAATATCTTTTGAGTTTATCGGGAAGTTGAATATTTAGGAAATGACTTTGCCATATATCAATTGAACGATGTATTTGAATTAAATTTTTAAAAACTTTTATAATCTTTCATGTACATTAAGGAATGTACTTATTATTAAATGAAGATTGCACCAAGGAAGCTAATGAACCTCATTTCAACTTATCACTTGGAGTTCATTAATTTTGAGGTGACACTAAGAGTAGTGACTTGGAGTTCATTAACACTATAGTGGCACTAACTTTGAAACAACAACTTGGTATAAGATTTATATATGTTTATCAGTATGCATTTTTTTTTTTCTAAAGTATGAATATTGTGCTCAAATTTATATGAAAGTAAATAGCCCAGCTCCATCAGTTGCACGTGTGGCTCACATAATAATTGTAGCAATTGAGGGCCCAAACTTCTGCAATATGAGTATGATAGGAGAGTAGTACCTAGAAGCCTAACTCCGATAACAAGGTCCTACAATGGTTTAATAACTCTACGTGGAAGTATTGATAAACTCAACCAATGCGCATAGTATGGAATATAGCATAGTATTACAAAGTGATATAAAACTAAAAGACACGGTTCTGAACCCAAGGATGATGCTGACATTTCAAAGAAGACATAACAAAAAATCCTAAAAGGGTGATGCTGAAATCCCAAAACATTGTAAACTAGGTTGCCGAATTGATTTTAAGAAGAAAAATTAAATATTTGGCACACGTATAAAGAATGTGAAGTGAGCGTACGGTATTTGGCACTATGGTGATGGTTTAGTCTTACATGTGTAATTAGCTTCCAAAGGACAAAATCCATTGGATTTGGGAAAATTAGACCAAAATTGAACCAAATTACCAAAATTAGACCCTTCATCTTGGTTGTTCGAAATAATAAAAACCTACTTTCGTGCTCTTGTATCTTTAGGGGTTAATTGACAGTCTCTAAATGTGGCTTACCAATTAGTTATCCACTTGATTATCGAATCTGCAAGGAAGGAAACATGTATTCCAGAATGTCACTGAATGTGCAAGTATTGAGTCTCTAGCTCGTTCAGAGCGTCCTTACAAAGAATCATACATTTCGCCAAGTGTTCTCACTCTTACGTGTGCCAACTAAACTCGTAGTGAACTTTTAGTAAACTATGAGTAGATTATTTATTTTGTGGTGGAAATATACCTCCTCCTATTTTCAAAGTATCAAAAGTATCGTACAAGATTCTCAAAAGAAAAGCAGAAGCATAATTGAGAGCTCTGTTCGACAGGATTGATTGAATCTCCAAGCGCGTGGGGCACCAGGATTCCTTCTTCACTAGCATTGTGGTCTATTGCACCGTTCTGACAATTTCAGTGACTCGCACGCTGCGCGCTCAGATTCAGTCCTCTTCTAGATCAGTAGCAAGCTAGCTGATGAAACAAGCCCCCAGCATGCTTAACACCCTGCTGCTGTAGTTAAGAACCTCATCAAACATCTGCAGCGATGTCGCAAGCCAAAGGAGGAGGAGGCGCCGGAGCTGCCATAGCCACGCCGGAGCTGCAATCCGAGTCTCCCACCCTGCGAGGCATTTTGCGCGTGGCGGAGAATCGCCGCGTGCTGATTAGCGTCATTCCCACTCTCACTCTGGCCATCATCGGCGGGTAACAAGCTCACCTTGCATGCGCACAACTTTAGTGCTTCCCTTTTAATTAGTGGGAGCTTGAGTAATTGCACTGATCGCGCTTCTCAGAGGGTATGGATATCCCGCTGGAAGATCTTGCTGGAAATCGTGTCTTGGTTTACTAATTCATTGGTTCCCCTTTTGACTAGTGCGCTGCGAGTTTGAATCAATCGTACTAATCAGAAGAAATGGGTATCCCGCTCGAAGATTCAGCTGAGATTTGTGTCTTAGTTTTTTAATAAGACGAGTCAGTGGAGAGAATGCAGTCCACCGAGATGGGTGTGGTCAAAGTCTGAGAATTGTACTCGGAAAACGGACGTCCGTAGCGCTGTGAGGAGGCGGTTGACGGAATGTGTGGGCCGGGGATGCATGCAGGGCGGTGCTGCCGGTCGCGTGGGCGTTCAGCGTCACGGGCATCACAGCTGGGTTCCTGATTATGTTGGTGGTGGCGTCAGCCAATGCCTTCACCTGCGACTTGTTGCTGCGTCAGGCGCTTGTCACCGGCACCAGGGATTATGAGTCGCTGGGGCTCGCCGTTGCCGGCCCCGCCTGGCGCGTAAGCCCCGTATTAAATGACCATAACTATGCTTTCTTCTCGTCTTCAATTCAAACTGACACTCAACGTTTGGTTTTTTTGCAGCTTACGACGGAGATCAGCATTGTGGTCCTGTTGCTGGGGTCCATATAGGCGGCACAGCGCAAATAGGAGAAGCTGGCGCCAGTGGGTTATTATGCATATGGCCGAACGACGTCCCCGACGTGCTGGTGAATGGAGGAGGACGCGTGATCATGTTCTTCGTGGTGGCTCTAGTCCTCTGGCCATTGTGCTGCGTTCGCCGCATTCGCCAGGTCCAACTCAATTCTCACTCGCTTGAACTTTCCAATCGTCTCCGGCGCCAGAGGCGGATCCTGATGTGGTTGTGTGAGCGATTGTAGTTGGAGTACGCGGCTATGGTAGGGACGCTGATCGTCTTGTGGTTGATGATCGACACGGTCGTCGAGAGTTCTATCCACAGACTGCCGGCAGTAGCAAACGGGGAGCTCGCTGCCGTTGGCTTCAGCTCCATTGGTAAGTGACCATTGCACAAGCTTGAGCTTCACAAATAACGCATGATCAAAGCTTCGATGTTAAAAAATGGTGTTGTAGGGCTGGTGTCGCAGGCGGTGTCGGTGTTTGGATTTGCCTTCTACATTCAACCTGTGATCATGCCCCTGTTGGATGAGATGCCTGAAGGCAAGCTCGGCGTCAAGCTCACTTCTTACTCCACGCGAATGGTGGTGCTCGGTACTCTTTCTTTCTCCCTAAAACCCTGAAGCCTCGAAGCCTAACCTAACATCCTTCCGAAGCCATCTGTTACTGCTGTCGAAACAAACCGCTCAGCTTGAGGTTGCTGACATCCACTGCAAAAAGCTAGTGCATTCGACTCTCATGCAGAAACGTCTCATGCAGAAACGTGATCAATTTCATATCAGATTGATAATGAAAAGAGTCAGAAAAGAGTGATCGCTCGATAAATGGAAGCTCTTGCATCAACTTTTTCTGGGACTGTTCATTAATATCACCAGCTTCTCAACTTCTTTCTAATCTACATGACTCACTTAAAATATTTAAACGTAATGTTGAGATCCCATATAGGTTGCCACTGTATATTCGAATGTTAGTGAAAGCTTGAGTGGTAGCTGTGCAGTGAACGCATTCGTGATTTATGGTGCAACGGGATTCTTCGGAGCAGCGAGATACGGTGCCAATACGGAGGAAAATATACTGGAGAATAAATGGCTGGGCGGGGGCGTAGCGCAAGGCGTGCTCAACCTCGCCATGACTGGTAGCGTTCGCAATCTTTCCGATACCATTCAAACTTTCCTTTCCATATGGATGATCTGAGTGCTGTACATTGCGTGGATGCAGTTTACTTGGCATTATCGTTGCCCATGCTGGAGCACCCAACCAGGCACACGATCGATGGCTGGCTTCCGGAGAGCTTCATAAGGAACAAGCGGGCTCGCCATGTAGTCGTCATGAGCTGCATCCTCGCCTTTTGCTTGGCCATTGCGGTGATTTGGCCTGCCAAGTCGGGCGACATGCTGGTGGTCACGGGCGCCACGGGCGTATGCATGGTGTCTTACATCATTCCCGTCGTCAACCATCTTCTTCTCTTTTACTCCAAGTAAGTTAGCTCTCGATCTTGTCCGATTTGCTCCGTTAATTGGTGCTCAGGCTCTTATGTTTCGGATTGAATTTTGTCAGGAGCGCAATACAAAGGCTTCGGAAACAAGAGCAGGACAGAGATCCTGAAAGCAAGCAATGGCATTTGATAGTGTACAGGAAGGACAGGCAAGCTGGTTTGAAGTGGCTTGTGCTTGAGACTTTGCGAGAAGTTTTCTTGCCTCTTCTTGTTTTGGTGGTAGGTGTGTTTTGTAGTGCAGCCTCTTTGACAACTTTGTAGACTACCGTCAGGTCGGCATTGATGCCACTAATTATGTAGACAAGTTGATCACTCTCACTTTGACAAGGATGTTAAAAAACAAAATGAGAGCAGGTATGAGAATGTACGATATTCCACTAAATTGATAGACCATGTAAATCTTCACGCATATGGTATTTCTTCATCATATGGTGACCGAGTTGAAGTAAGTGCTGGAATTTTCAACAACTTTGACCTGATTCTGTAAACAAAACGTGCCAACGGCAGTATTGACATTCCATATGTTTCATAATGTGATCTTGTTAGTCAGTATTTCTATCTAAACTTTTCGTGTGAAGCTCACTGGATAAAAATTTGCTGTTCTCGCTCGTTTCTCCCGAATCTCTCTAGTACTGCTTCATCATGGTATGTATGATTGCAGTACTCTATCAAAAATATTGCGGAAGGAAGTTGTAAAGTGCTACTACTGGAGCAAATTCGATCTTTCTTATTTGTGGTACTGTCTGAAGGTGCGAAATCTCAATCAGAATATTGAGAATCTTCTGAGTGCGATGACGATGGTGCAACCTTTCCTATAGTTTAGAGGTTCCATGCAAGAGAGTATACTTGACATTTCATATTTGAGGCCCTTGTTCGAATCTGTACAGTACACCAAATTTCAGAAGAATGTCAGAAAAGGAGATGTTAATTGAGAAACTTCAAATTAAAGGGCACACATTCCATGTTCGAATGTAGTGAGCGCATGCTTCCTCTGAAAATTAGTGCCTTCCTAGACTTATTTTCCAAACTACAGGAAAATGTTCCCGAGATTCTCAACATCCTGTGACAACTAAAATGAAGGCAAAAATCGAACTACTTCATGCAGGTACCAACTTATCATATTGTTCAAGAAGCTTCGAGGAGACAATGAACGTTTGCAATACTAACAGGAAACAACAGTCCGTTGCTACATCTTGAATTTATGCAAGCACTATTCAAATTACCAGTTAGTAGTAATGAATCTGTTTCTCCTCAGTACGAATATGTGAAGCTATCGAAGCGGTTCCTGAAGCCATGCAATTGTAGCATGCTGAGGTTGTCCAAGGACTCTTCCATTCAACAAAAGATGGTTTTAAAATGCACAAATTGAGTTTATGCTGCTATAGTCGAAAACTTGCAGATTCTTTTAAGCAGTCCACTGTCTCAGTTCCATTGTTAGTGCACTGATGCAATGGGAATTTGAATGTGAGGAAGATGTGTCGTTGTGCCTTATTCTCTAAGTCTCAGAAAGGCACATAAATAAGTCTCTTGAAGAGAATTTGATTTGATAGGACGGAGAGCATTTCAAGATGATAGTAAATAAACACAGTTTTTTTATCAGAATGAAATAACTTAAATGAGGTACTACTTATGTTTATGTATAAAGATTGAGTGCCACTAGAATGAAGACTCACTGTGATAGTAGGACACAAAACTAGTGAATTTGTCATTGTTAGAACAACTCAACCTCAAGCATACAGTCTGGTAATGAAACTCTTTGATCTACAACGGGATTTTACAAGATTGATCACACAAATCACATTGTAAAATCATGTTGGAAATCAAGAAGTTCTATCACCAACCTCTTGTGTCATGTTTGTTTGAGAATCCTCAACAAAGAAGGTGGAGCACTCAATTCTATGTTGTTCTATCACTTCCTCCCCTCGCCTCTGAGCACCTTCTACTCTCACAACCAACTCTCACCTTCTACCACAGTCTCTAAAGCCCTCACACCTCCTACTCTCCCCTTGCCAGTTATCTCCTCTTACTATAGAATAGGGAACATGATTGCGTTCTTATAGGAATCCACACCATTATTGGGTGCTCCTTGTCACAAGGAAATGATTGAGCCAACTTAAAGTTTACGCAACGTTCTCCAGCTCATGCTACCATTAGCCTACGCAACCTGTAACATACATCCTCCAACTCACCCTATCTTCAAGTTACGCAACCTTCAACACAACCTGCCAACAACCCTCAATCTACGCAACATCCAACTTACATTACCTTCATCTTACCTTACGTAACTTACAGAGCAATCATTGAATAGATTCTTGGCAACATGTTCAACCTGGTTATCCCACTGATAAATTGCTTTTGCTTTACTCACCAATGTTCATTGCAATCAATATACCACATTCAACTAAAAGTGGATAGACTTACAAAATCTGAACACAAGGTTTTCTATTCTAAATTATAATTAATTGCTTTTCAATGATAGTGATTTACATTGATACATACTAAATAACCATCAAACAAGATGGCATGATCAACCAGGAGTAGTCCCTAGAGCTCGTGGGGTTGGTTTCCAAGACTCAAGAGGGGGCTGACAACATGACGATACGTTCTCTCCAGCAAGCCCCATGAACCGTTCTCCAGCAACCTCGTGGCTACGCACGGCTGCTTCAAGCTCTTCCGTGTCTTCCTTGGACAACAAAAGCTTCAGATCGCCCTGCCCTTATTTGAGTCCAGATTAGCAATCCTCATCTCCAAACGCCCTTTATCGAAATGGATTATTATCTGGAGACTGGTTGAAGATTGGTTCGATTACCTGGGATGGGCACCATTGTGATGCACCTATGCTTATGCAATCGGGCTCAACGTGCACTTCTTGGCTTCCGCAATGGCTTCCACACGAGCACGAAGCTGCTCGGTCTTCGCCAGATTCTATATGGTATCAGATCCAAATTCTGTTAAAATATCACCTCAAACGGCCGTCCTGAAGCTTTGCCCGCTATTTATATGATAGCGCCACGGACTTGGCGGAATTGCGGATTATCGCTTTTCTGCGTTGAAAAGCATGCCGACAGAAGAGCTTAACACGGTTCTTCAGCTACAGCGAATTAAGAAATTTCCGATCCGCAACTCTTCATGTTGTGCTCTCCCCCGATGCTTCACTTGCAGTTGTGCAACAGCAAGGGTCGAGTAAGTGTCTTTCAACCTGTGGCCACTCTGGACGAAGTACTTTGCTGCCAAGGAGATCTCTCAAGAAGAGATCGAAGCATCTGAGAGTTCTGGTCCACCATTGTGTAGAGACTAGAGAGGCACCAGCTCTAGGATATGAGCAGTTAGTGGATTATTCGGATTCGCGGATGTGCTCTCTTAGGAGCACGATGGTCGTGGTCAGCAAATGGCTCCCTTCGGTATAGATCATTGAAATGATTCTGTACTCTGATGGTCAAAGTTGGCCATCAACTCTGTATTTATCACTGACACGGTCGTGGTAGGTGCATTTGTACTGGTAAGCTTGTTCGAGTGGAGATAGATCACTGATGGAGCAATTTGGTGACATGCTCGTGAAGTGTCGCATTGGCTTGGGAAACATCAGCAGTGTGTTGATGATCGTCGTTCTTGGCGGTTTTGGGAGTCTGATGACACCCAGAGTGACATTGACGTGCTGGAGTCTCGGCGTCTTGGAAACGACATTGTTCTGTGCAAGCCGCCAGAAGATCCTTGAGGTGCGGGTGCGTCATTATTTATCTGTTTCCGTACTCAAGGTTCTCCTGGTACGGTGTTTATTCTCAGAGGACATCTTCCACTCTTCTATCGAGAGCAATGAATATGAAGTGGGGTCTGCTCGCCACTCCCGTCTTCGACAGGGCTTTTGGGCGATGGTTGATATCTACTTTCTCGAGCTCTTCGTTGCGTGTCTGATGATATGTGCCCATCGCCCGAGGAGACGGCAGGTTACGAATAGTCCGCGGAAATTGTTTGGAGTCTGTGCTAGTGTTTCAGCAGCTTTGTCACTGAGCCTATCAGCGGCTGCAATCCATCTACTGGGCGGAAGCTATGGCCTCCTCATGACAATGAAGGCGTTCTGGCTGATTGGTCTCGGTGCATTTACAGGAGTGACGGTCGTCCTCATGGGCATTACAGAATGGAGGGACTCGGAACAGTTTGTCACGGCCAACTCATTTAGTGTGCTAATTCAGGGAGTCGGTATGGCTGGTCTGCCCCATACTTATATATTGGAGAAGGTTTTCATCAGGGACATGAGCAATTGCGATGAGACTTGTAAGGCCCGAGGCACAGGGTTCATCATCGCTTATATGACTATTACGAACCTTCAGGCCCTCCTCCTTATTGCTGCTTCAAGACTAGAAATGGGGGGTCAAGCGCCCATGGTGAGAACTGATCTGGATGCCCAGTCTGTTGTAGTGAATCCTCCGCCCTGCCATGCATGGCCGGAGGATTGTCGGTCTACCGACAAGCTAAGAAGATTGCCGGAGGGCACGACATCGTAGGTACAAGACCTTCCATTAGAACACAAGGAATTCGAGCACCTTCTTGATGTTGAAGAGTTTACACCAGCGAAATTCAATGAGGCAGCGTTTGTGTTGGATCAAAGACGGGACGACAACGCTGGGATGACCTACCGCCAATTCATGTGAAACAAGCCACTGATCAGGGTTTAGTACTTAGAGCGTATAACTTAGGAGGTACTTTGTATCGACCACAAATGAATCCCTCAGACAGTTCTTTGCAACACCCTCATCATTTTCAAAAAAGTGCATGTTTGGTTGTGGTTTGAATCATCAGCTACATCGGTACCCTAATCTGGAAGGGATAGCTGAATCGTTCAGGTCGTTGAATCTCAGATTTCTACATGTACTTCGTGGTTGTGGAATTAGTTTTTTGTGAAAGGGCAAACTCATCCTGCACTAGGATGAATGTCATATAGTTTCATTACATCTTGGATGGAGTACAAATTTCACCTAAAAAAATTAGGCTAAAACTGAAATTCAACCTAATACAAAAAGTTGAAAGTCAAATGTGATGAAGAAGGTACAACTCCTCAAGGTACATCAATATGGTAACATCATTGCAAATCAAGTACCAAAATTATGACAATCAATAATATCTTTATCATAATATTACACTAGTCTTAAAAGAACAACATAAACTAAGCATGACTCATATAATGAGGTTGCAATGGTAGAACTTAGCCCATATTTTAAAACCCTAACTTAGAGTTGGTGCTTTCACAATAATATATACAACAGATTCATACCATCTTAGTGGATCTCCACCTTCTATCACAAGAACTAGGCTTAACGTTATATTCAATTCAATAGTTTGTGAAACATAACGAAATCATGAACAAGTATTGAAGAGAGACATCTAAGCCTTTAGTCTAAGTGTCCAATCTCGTCACTAAGAACATTAAGAGCTTATCAATATAAGCTAGAATGAGCAGAATGGGTTTGGTTGATTGGTTTTTTAGCGAGGTGAGAGACATCAAATTTGTTATCGGAATCCTCGAATTATTTTACGGGCACGTGTTGAACACATTTTAGGGCAGGCACGGTCAGCACAGTCGTCACCTCCACAGTGCCGAGGCTGGCCTCCATCGACACCAACGCAACATTGTTTCTGAAGGACGCTCAAAGGCGACCGACTACGGTGTCAATCAGGGTTTACGTTCCGCAGCGCCGTGGATCACTTCCAGTAATTTGTCATCGGCGACACTCGAATAGATTGATCGGAGAACTGGATTTCAAAGCTCTTCGTGCAATTCTCTCTGAAAATGGAGGACCCACTTGTTAGGGTTTACTCTCTCTGGCACTGACCGGGACGAAGGTGGCTGTGGCAATTGATCGCTGGAGTCATGGAGAAGGGGATTCTGGACGTGGTGGGCGGCGAAATTGTGGGCATAGTGACGCCCGTCTCGATATGCATGTTTTTGGTAGTTTCGTTAGTTCACATCTTGGATCCCCGCGGTGAGGATGCGCCGGTTTCCAACATCGCCATGATGGTGTATAATGAGCAGGCCACCGACTCATTCTCTGAGAAGCTCGGGGGAGCATTGCTGAACGCTGTCGTATTCGTGGTCATAGTCACGTTGGTGACATTCGTCCTGTTTGCCCTGTTCTATTACCGATGCACCAAATGTCTTCGGGTGTACATGGGATTCTCCTCTTTCACAGTTCTATGCTGGATGGGCGGAATTGTTGCCGCACAAATCATCAAGAAATACTCAATCCCCATTGACCTAATTACGTTTTTGATTGTTACGATCAATATCGCAAGCGTGGGTGTCGCGGCTGTTTTCTTCTGCAGAATGCCAATTGCGGTCACCCAGGGGTACTTGATCGCCATCGGCATGCTCGTGGCGTTTTGGTTCACGAAGCTCCCGGAGTGGACGACGTGGGTGCTGCTTCTGGCGATGGCGGCCTATGACGTTGTGGCAGTCCTGACACCGAGGGGTCCTTTGAATCTGCTTGTGGAGTTGGCGATGGAGCGGGACGAGGATATACCGGCTCTTATCTATGAGGCACGACCTACTGTTCCAGCAGGCACCATGCGTATGCCACCTCCTCAAGCTCAAATGGCTGCAGACAGACCCCGCAGAGAGAGACGATGGAGACGCACAAGATCCTCGGATGAACCACCTCAAGGAACAAATCTTCAAGAAACTTCAGGGGAGAATGGTCTTGTCACTGGTCCCCCCACTGAACCTGAAGTTGGAATCCTCGGTTCTCGGTTAGTTTCGGCCACCGGCGAAGCAGGCACGTTACATGCATTCTCTACCGCCGTAAATGAGAATCAAGTCTCGGATGACGACAGGGCTCCGTTGGTGCAACGTCCATCAGAGAGTTCCACAACACCGCAATTAGAGCATCGGCCTAGAGCAGTGAATGGAGGCGCCCAGCATTTGGAAGAAGATGATGAGCACATGGGACTGGGGCTTTCGGGAGCGATCAAGCTGGGGCTCGGGGACTTCGTATTCTATAGTGTGTTGGTGGGGCGGGCGGCCATGTATGACTTGATGACCGTGTATGCTTGCTACCTCGCCATAGTGGCGGGCTTAGGGGCGACGCTCGTATTGCTGGCTGTGTGGAAACGAGCACTTCCTGCTCTGCCCATCTCCATCTCCCTTGGCGTCGTTTTCTACTTCCTTGCTCGTCTTATCGTGGACCCATTCATTCTGGACATGTCTAGTAACCTCGTGTTTTTCTGATTCCGGAGAACACTATTTGTTTTGAGGTGAACATCCCTGATTCTTGTAAATATACGAGCCACATATGTTCAAGTTTGTAATCCCGTCCTCGCATCTCTTCTCCCGTTTAATCTCCCTCGTTCACATTTCGTTCCTTTCCCTTCAAATGGTTGGCGATGGTTACAGGACGTGGATCCTCCTGTATGATACCATGTTGAAGAAGCCTTTGCGGTGGTTTGTATTTGTCATTCCACTTCAGATACGCTACCAGATCACTTCGTAGTGTGTATGAATCGACCGACTTCAAATGCTGAGCATGTGCTTACATGTCGTGAGTTGAGAAGAGTGCAGAGCAGGGTAGCCCGGACAGGATCATGGAACTTCGAACAATCTGCACAGGATGTGTTTTCTGGAAACGATGGTTCTGATGCCTGGGAATTTGGACTGGGTTGCGTATAGGGGATAGAAAATTATATAAAAACATGTGATTCTCGAGATGATATGGTGCTCCGGGAGCAAAAGCGGGCTGGTGGATGCGGTGGTGCTACCTGAGGCGGATCGACAACGATCTTATCTCCTTCTCCATGTCTTTAAGAAGACCAGCTTGCTTTTTCTATTATCAATTCGGGCCTGGTTCCCGATTCGGCCTCCAATGATAAAAGATTAATATCATAGGTTTGAGGTTGTGATTGCTAGTCAGTTAGGGCGAGTTTCCATGCCTTGAACCGACCCGTCATATTTCAAGGTTCGTCGTGGAGCAAACCTTCTTTTAAAATTAGGGAGGAGAAATGATGGGTTGTCCTCATGTGAGGACCGTGCCGTAATAAACCTCCATTCGATTTAGATAAATGACAGAAAATATCTAATGCAAGCTCCTCAAACAAAGGAATTCCAAAAAGCATCCTAAATTGAGGGAAGAATTATCCAAGATAAGAAATGAGGTCACCCGTATTATTAAGAGGGCTTGCCAAGCCTTCTTGGTAGACCCTTCACCTAAAAAACGAACCGCTTTTATTAATATGGGTCGACTGTCTCCAAATTACATGCAAGCCACCCTCACCTTCAAATAAATAGGGTCGGTTCAAGCATGGGGACAGGCTCTCTAGAGACTTCCGACTTCCATTGCAGGATATGAGTGCTAAAAAATGGAGCTAATGGCTCACTTTTCTTCTTGACCCAGATGTACATGTAATAGCTTCTCTGGGGTACCATGTTAGGTCCTGTCCCCATGCTTGAACCGACCCGTATTTATTTGAAGGTGAGGGTGGCTTGCATGTAATTTGGAGACACCCGACCCGTATTAATAAAAGCGGTTCGTTTTTTTAGATGACGGGTCTACCAAGAAGGCTTGGCAAGCCCAACAAATAATACCGGTGACCCTCATTCTTATCTTGGATTATTCTTCCCTCAATTTAGGATGCTTTTTGGAATTCCTTTGTTTGAGGAGCTTGCATTAGATATTTTCTGTCATTTATCTAAATCGAATGGAGGTTTATTACGGCACGGTCCTCACATGAGGACAACCCATCATTTCTCCTCCCTAATTTCAAAAGAAGGTTAGCTACAGGACGAACCTTCAAATATGATGGGTCGGTTCAAGCATGGAGACTCGCCCTTAGTAATACCTATAAGTCCATTTCAAAAGGTTTACAACATATTTTGAAAAAGCCCAAACATTAGAGGGTGCCATTTTAGGGCACCATAAGAAACACCCATAAGTCCATGTTCAAAATTTCAAAATTTATAAAATTTCAAAATTCATAGCAGATTCAAGAAGAATACAAAAATAAAGATTTCACTTGGTTTATCGATTCACTTACATTGCCCATGCACACTATGAATTTCTTATACGATGGATGGAGGTGAAAGGAGGATGGAGCTTCTCAGCTCCGCAGATTCCGATTAGATGAATCACTGGACTTAGAAAAATTTCGAGTAGCACCATGGCGCTCCCTTGTTTGTATCGTAGTCTCACAGCCTTTCTGCAGTTCGCCATTACCGCGGCACTCGTAGCACCGTCTGAAAGCCTTTGCACGCACGCACCCCAGAGCTCTCAATCATGGGAAACACATAGCTTCCCAAAGAGATCAGTTCCTCATATCCTGCTACAGCTGTTAGAAGTATCACCCCAGCATGCTACCCACACAGTCCTGAGTCCTCTTCCCAGCTGCAGATACACCTCTCGAAAAAGCATCCCCAACTCGCGTCGCATAGAGACCTGTTCAACCGTAGCGCCGCCGCGACCCCTCTCCACAACCGCAGCCAGAATCGAGCCACGCGCACCCGTCTCCTTCAACTAGAGGCCTCTCGCAGCCACCACGCAGAACCTGAAGACGCCCTCGTAATCTTGACTACCCTCGTACTAGATAAGTCACACGCTTCCTTCTATTATACTCATGCTAGATCTACTTCACACATCACACCGACTCAATCACACGCTTCCTTCTATTATACTCATGCTCAAACTACCTCACACATCACACCGACTCAATTACACGCTTCCTTCTATTATACTCATGCTCGATCTACCTCACACATCACACCGACTCAATCACAGTTTCCATACACCAATACTAATCCCTGTGGAAACCGGCTGGCCTTTCCCAGAATAGATACACACATACATGTTTTACACTTACCACATACACACTCCATACATCACGCCAAACTTGCTCAAATAACACACAAACACCCAACACTCTTTACACACTCCATACACCACGTCAAAGTTGCTCAAATAACACACAAACAACCAATCCTCTTTACATACAACCACACCCATTTAAGTCAATCATCACACGCCAAACACCACTCATCCACACGATTAGATAATCATAATGATTACATTAAAAAGCATGCGGTTACAATATCCATTAACGGATTAATCCCACACATATACTTCATTTCTACTCCTGCTACCACCTCCGTCCATATGCCTATACTATTCTTGTACTCGCAATCTGCCAGTACCCACTATTTCCACCTTCTTGCTATAATCATACACCCGCCACCTTCAGATGCCCATCGCACAACCTGCAAACCACATTTTCGAACTTCATCACCCATTCCTCCCCAGCAGTCCACCGAAACTCGACTCTCTCCCAAACACCACCACGCTCCCCCCCTCGATCTCTCCGGATCTCAGTCTCACCAACTCACACGGCACCGCACTTCCACCAAAATTCACGGTCCACCTCATCTACTGACACCGCACCGCACTTCCACCAAAATTCACGATCCACCTCATCTACTGACACCGCACCGCACTTCTCCCGAAATTCATGATCCAACTCATCTACCCACACCGCACCACAATACCACCATAATTCCCGATCCATCTCATCCACCTCCCACCGAAACCTCCATGCATTCGCACCCACCGTATTACACTCACACTGCCGCTACTTTTCTAGCCATGACTCACTACCACATGACAACAACCACGACACCCCCACCCCGATCAATTCTCAGCTCCAATAACCGGCACACACCTGTCCACCAAATTCGGCACACTGACGGCAAAAGCAGAAAAACTCGACCCACAAGAAATGTAGCACCGCTCACCTCTACCTCATGCGATACCCACATGATACTCAAACATTGCACTTATAAATACCAACCCCAGACACATTCCAAACTCACCCGCCAACAAACACATTTCAGGTACGCATTCACCCTCTGTAACAATTCAGTCTTACCGTGCTGTTTATTTGTTAATTCTGATTGGTATGTCAAGAACTTACGCTCACCCCAACTACCTCTCTCTGCAGCTTACATTGTGCACTATTCCGCCACCATGCCTCGCCTAAAAAGCATTGCACGTGCTAGTACTTGCTCCAAGAACTCTCTAAGATCTGTCTCGGACAAATCAAGTCGTTCCAGCTCTTCGCGTTCCCGCAAGAAAAGAATTTCAGCAGGTATGGATGCTCTCGCCATTGATGCACCCACCGCCATCCGAGACTGGCCAGAGGACTGTGCACCTGAACCAGAGCAAGCTGTACCGATTCCTACTTCTTCTCGATCACAACGGAAGCGCCGCCTGCAAACGATCGCTAACGACAGCGATGAAGACGTTGAACATGAACAGCATGACTCTCACTCTTCCCAGCAATACCGGACCCCAGCCACAACTGACCAAGAGATGACCTCTGTGCGTGTGGAACAACTGCTCAAAGTCGCTGATGCACCGCCTGCACCAATCCAAGACCAACAGAATCTACATATGTTGAGGCCAAGGTCAGCTGACGTTCCTTCGGCCAGCACAGCCTCAGATCACATCGCCTCGCATCAATCCAGCCCTTTGTTCATTCCTAGTACTGCTCCCATTCCAAGCACTTCTATAACTCTCACTCCTACTAACCCACCGTCATTTGCTGATTATGTTGACAAGCTCTGGCTCACCTTTTCAGTCCATGAGCAGATGAACATACAGCGCGGCCTTCCTGAATGGTTAGACACATCTGAGTCTAATTTACTAACATCTGATATACTAGAATCTGAACTCTCTGAATTTCACTCCCTCCATCATGCCTTCCCTCATGTCCCACAATTGCTTTATCCTAACGCGCGTCCGGACGGCCTCCCAGGTCAGTATTTACACTTAACTCAGGTCCCATATGGATTAGATGTTGACGTCCACACAGGTTTATGTCATACTAACCAAATTGTTATAAGATTTGACCATGTGTACCATGAGATGAAAAAGCATGCCGTGCAAGAGGCGGCCATTGCTCGTTTTGCCTCTATGGGCATCCCTCTTGCCACTAGACTCCGTGAACCAGTCACAGCCATAGTTCACCCCGTTACCAAGAATTGGCTTGGTTTCCTCAAGGTGGACCTTCTCAACCCTAGTATTGACGGCATAGGACTCCTCAAAGGTTCAAGAATCTTCACTCTACAACTCCATGATTCTTCCTATGTCATTGGTAAAATAGAGAAAGGATTTGACTTTCCTTCTACCGCTACTAACCGCAAATTAGTACTAACAAGCCCAGGTTTAGCACACTACACGTCTAGACAACTGCTAGGTGAACTAACTCGATATGGCTATCTTGCCGGGGCTAATCTTGAATTTGTAGGAGTTACCAAACGGTCAAAGGAACTTGAGTTTGCAGAAATCACTCTAGCATCTGCTAAAACTAAACAGTACCTCCTAGACACTCCCATCTACTTTGGTAACGCTCGCCTAAGCGTTACACTCCCCCTCTGAGATAGGTCTAATCATACTAATGTCCCAGAGGCCCTTTCTACCTCCATTGTTGTTCGTGGCTTGCCTATGGACCTTGCTCAGGTACCCATCACCGCTGCACTGCACAAGTTACTTGGACCCAAGAATGTCATCAACATCCACTACAACCAAGCCGAAGGGGACCCTCTGAATCGCCATGACGGCCTTGCCACGATTCGATGTCTCAACGCAGCAGTATACACTCAATGGTGCAACCTCAAGGGAGTGCGTTGTCTAGGAAGACTGCTTGACTTTTCTCCGCATGCCCGCAGTTTGAAAGGATCTAATCCACAAGCCGCCGCCAAAATCCAAGATCAACGTCCTACCCGAGAAGTCATTGCTGACGCCCTCACCGCTTTCAAGAATGAGACTACTGCATCTCCAACCTTGATCCAGATTGAGAACTCCATCTTTGCAGTTGAAGATCGCCTCAAATCACATCTCAACTCTATCGGCACCACAATCAACAATCACACCACGGAACGCATTGAACACGTCACCACTCAGCAACAACAACATCAGGTTCAGTTAGCACATCAACTTCAACTGCTCACATCAGCTTCACGTGAATATAGTCACCACATGAGTGGAATCTTCTCGGCACTTACCAATGGACTACCCGAGGGTCCACCCGCAAACCCTCCACTTCCAGATAACATCACCTTTGATGTGTAAAACACCATACATGATTAGAGCAACCCTATTTTTGCTAGCATGTTTTCTCCCCCTTCTGGTTTCACATCAGATGCTTGTAAGCTCGAAGCTTCACATTACCACCTATTACATTATGCATGGGATGGCACTTTTTCTCAACTTTTCTACACTCTCACAGATATTTTTGTGTCTTTCTCCCTTACTTCATGCATTACGAGTCCAACACACTGATACAAGTAAAGACCCAGCACTTCTCTCCTCTATGGTTCCTCCCTACCTACCAATTACTTCTCCTTCCCTGAGCATCCTACCCACGACAACTCTTCCCTTTCAGTCTCCCATCACACATAACGCCCAGTACCCCTGCGCTCTTCATATAGTTTCAACCTCAATACTCCTATGCTCAAACTACCACATCTGGTTCTCGCAAAGAGTACACCACAGCGATGAACCCTTTGCCGCAACGCCCACACCTCTCTCTAGAATTTTAATTTGCACCCATAGACATCGCGCCCGCAGGCAGCCTCCCTCGCCGCACAAGTACATAGGCTCCTTTGGTTTCTATACCCCCTGGCTAAGCTTCTCAAAGAAGCTACCCACGGTGCCTATCCTCGAAAACCTTCTCTATCATACCCAACTGCCCCACTCAACATCTGCTCCAATACCCGTACCCCGGCCCAACTCAACGATACACCTCTCAAACCTACCACATACCTATACCCGACCCCTCCCAGATTCCTGGACCCCCTCCCCCTCGTATACCCGGCTCCTACCCCAAGTATATACCCGGTCCCTCTCTACCTCAATTGTCCAGCCCCTCCCCCCAGTATATACCCGGACCTCTTCCCTATCATATACCCACCCCATCCCCCCAGTAAAGTCCAAAACCCCCCCCTCATTCCCATACCTGGCCTCCCCACACCCCCAAAACTCCCCAAAATTACTGCCCCACCAACATCCAAAATCCCTACTTTTGCCCTACTATGGAAGTCAGTAGTAATACTCCAAATTCCTCTAGCCCAAATGAGAATCAGGTCACTAGCATAACAAACGGACACTTCATTCACACTTGCCCTTTTCGAAAGGATCGGTGCACTTATCTATATATCTTACCATACAAACACTCTAATCCAAATACCCCTCCCCCTCTTGACACACGCCTCTCCACACCACACATTCAATCCAAAAACTTTAGCACACCAAACCCACAACACTCACAAACATCCCATCAAAATATCTACATAACACACACAAACCTCATAAACCTATTTCTTCAACACATTACAGAAATCATATCCTATCCAAAATTATTACACCTAGTAACAAGCCACTTTCTAGCACACCTAGAACCTCCCATGCCTAACCTTAACTCTCACATCACCTTTCGATTTTACCTCTACACGCACACACATTTATCCAAACCAAAAGCCAAAATAGTTACAGGTAAATTTGTCCCTAATCAAATATTCTTGCTCCTTTGTGGTGACATAGAATCCAACCCAGGTCCTATGCCAAACATCCTACACGCCCATCCGGCACAACATAGAAGACGCAGCCGAACATATTTCATTCCCTGCACAATAATGCTCTATCCTGAATATACCCATCTTGCTTCCATATTCTCTTCCACAATCCAACCCAATTATCCATACCACCACACAAGTACAACAATACACCCATGTCTCACACGCTACATACAAAACCATTCTCATTTTCCACCCTCACACCTCTTATACGCACTAATCACCACTATTGGCCCAAATCTACCACTTTGCGAACAACATATATTATCCAACCCACATCCATATTGGACAACATCTCTACTCAACACACTTTCCCGATTACCAAATAACCCTGCTAGACACTTAAACTACACACATCCATACACCCAATTCCTCACCACACACCACCATCTCATTAAACCATCTAACACCATACACACAAAACTCTATAAATATATCCTAGAATCCAACAATCCTATCAACCGAGATACACTCAAAAATGCATTTCCATACCTCCCAGATGCATTACTCATCGAATCCTTAAAATGCAAAGATACACTCCCCGAATATTCACATCCACTCCCACGGCCACCCATCGCTTCTATTGCACCACAACCTCAAATTACAACTCAACAAAATAACCACATCACGACGCGGAACGCAGCCTCACCAAACACCGCCCTTCCAAGCATCCACAAACTCATAGAAAACTCTCCTGCAATCATTACTATTCAAGAAACCAAACTTACAGCTAATAAATCCACAAAATACATCCAACGCATGCTTCCACAATACAAACTCATCTTCAACAACACACATGCCCTTACTAGATGTATTCAACAAAGAATGCCCTACACCCCCGCTCGTGGTGGTCTCCTTACACTTATACATCAAAATTATGATTCTCCGGGAAATATTACCAAAGTTCCATCTCCGGCAACCATCTCCCCATACCTCCAAATACTAATTATCGCAAACAAACCTCTTACACCATCATTGCTACTTCATCTCTACATGCCATCACACCCTGAAGATGTAGGACTAATACCAACCATACAACTCACAATCACTAACCAAATTCACGCACACCCTAACCATCTCCACATACTATGCGGAGACTTTAATAGAGATATAGCCCTAATTGGCAGACAACACGCCCCACATACCACCCCCCCACAGGACGAAGACATACAATGGCGAACTTTCACTGATAGCCTTAACCTGACATATATCCCTACTAATAGTCCATTTTCAAGACAAGGTGGATATAATTATGCAGACACTAGCCTCATTGATGGATATTATATACACTCACCTACACCCACACTATTTACCTCTACCACAAACCACACCTTAACCTCAACTCAGACCACTCCCCGGTAATCCTTCACATACCCCCACATATACTTCTCGCAAGAACTCCAACAGCTCCCGCTCCTAAACCTCCCCGACTACTTAACCCCATCCCACAAACCAACCTTGAAACATTCACCACAACATTTTTTGAGAAAAATGCACTTGAAATCACAAACCTTACAACACTCTTGACTAATGACCAACTTACCCTTCTCAATGGCAAACCGCCTCACTCAACTAGATCACCTAATTAACAATATCACAAAAACAATCATTGATACATGCACTGCCCCACCAATCCCAATATTAACTTACCAAACCTCCCTTCAAGGAGGCTTTCTACCCCGCAAAACCCAAAAGATTTGGAAACAACACCTATCCACATATCACATAATCCGAAAACTATCTACATCGCCAACACAGGATGATAATCGGCGAAACCATCCAATACTCCAAGCAACTCAAAGAACATCCTTATACCAACATACCACTTGCCCCCTCTAAATGAACATAAACAAGAATGGCTCAAAACCCTCTCCAACTTAGCTAAAACTGCAAATAAGAAAGCCCGAGCTATAACCACAAAACACACACGCCAATCCGTCAGAAAAGCCATAACCAAATATAGACAATTATATACTACTAGCCCGAAAAAAGTCAATGCCCGAGTTTTCAAAAACATAGACTCTCCACCTCTAGACTGCATAACCACGAACACCAATGAAATCCTCACCAACCCGGAGGACATTGCTCACGAAATCTTCTTAACAACAATCACTAACTAACCGCCCGCAATCCCCACATGTTACTACCAACTCGACCACACCCCTACATGTGTACTTGTGCCAGACGTCAATACCCATGGCACGAATTAGATGGATTCACTCTTGAAAAAGGGGCTCTCCGAAATCCCACTGCATACATATTATACTCGCAATACATATGACATATGTCTCCAAAAGCTCTCCAAAAATAAAGCCCCAGGGCCAGACAAAATTCCTAACTCAATACTCAAAAACATGCCACAATCTTTCCACGAAATGCTAAATCTCTTCTTCCACCACTGCTACAAACAAAACAAAATTCCCGCATCCTGGAAAACCAGTCTAACAATACTTCTCTACAAAAAAGGAGATCCCTCACTTCTTCCAAATCATAGACCTATTGCCCTAGCCAACACTATCTACAAACTATTCACCAGCACCCTCACCTTCATATTATCCGCCTACGGCGAAAATCACCAAATATTACATGATAGCCAAGAAGGTTTTCGTGCAGAACGCAGCACAGCACGCCAAATACAACTCCTCACGGCCGCTCTGGAAGATGCTCGAATCACTAAACAAGACATATACATTATGTACATAGATTTCAAAAACGCTTTTGGCTCATTGGACCATGCTAGACTTCTCGCAATCATGAAAGACCTAGGATACCCGGAAGATGCTGTAATGCTTATTGGCAATATCTACTCCAACTCCACTACAATATACACAGGTGAACACTTTGGACATACCAAACCAATACCAATTCAAAGAGGAACCATCCAAGGTGACACCCTGAGCCCATACCTCTTCATCATATTCTTAGAACCACTCCTCCGATGGCTACAAACAGGCAGTCATGGATACAAATTTGGCACGTCAAACTCCCACATCAGTTCTGCTGCATACGCAGACGATCTTGCAACACTCACAAACAATTTGCCAGCAATACAAACACAATTAAACAAAATCGAACGCTACAGTGATTGGACAGGCCTAGAGGTTGGCACACCAAAATGTGCAATCACAGGCTGCCCAAACAAATCCAACCTCACACCCACCGCCTTCAAAACCCTCCTTCAAACTCAAAACATCAATTACAAAAACCAACCGATACCTATACTACACCAAAATGAAGCTTATCCATACCTAGGAATACAAGTAGTGCCAACACTAAAATGGAAGCTACAAACCCACATCACTACCAAAAAACTTATTGAACAATGCAAACAACTCTCTACATGTCCCGCAACAATAAAACAAAAATCAAATGGTGGATACGATCATATACGCGAAGAATCGCTTACGGACTTTTATGCGGTCCCATTTTCACTACCGATGATTAAAAAAACTGACAAAAAAATCTCCAAAGATCAAAAAAACGATATGCGGTATGCCCAATGCACAACAAATGTTATAGCCCGATTACCCCACAAAAACTTTGGCCTCAAGCTTTCTCTCAAAACGCCTATCTCAAATGCATTGAGACCAACTTCGCAACGCTGTTAAATGATCTTGCCGCCTTGGCCCCATTTACCAAGGTCTCACCCAACATATACTCGCCAAATTTGGTGGTGCCAAAGAGATACCTCGAATTAAGCACATGGATTGCATACACTCCCGATCACCGTAACACTATACCTACTAAAAGAAGCCGGAGGTATACATCTCAAATGCACACTAGCCAACTTCCAACTTGAAGCAACCGAACTTGAAACCCAATGGATATCCAAAGCAAAAACCTCCTACCCCACTTAGACTCCAAATTATCCTTCAGATCACTGCACAAACTTCTTCTTCTAAATATATACAAAATCAAACATCTCACCCTCCCGAATGGCACCACCCTAATGTCACATATTGATTTCAAATTATATTACAAAGTTCCTACCAAACTAGAACGTAGTGCACTCAATATCGCCCAACAATTGTTCTGTCAAACCAACTGCACCTCAGACTGCGATCATCCATGCAACACCCACCTACCAACTCACCGCCTCCAACCTGAATATGTCACCCATAACCACGAAATATACCCCCCCACGCCCCCACCCTCAACACATACAATTCCAATACCAATACCTGCCTCAATACCTCCCCCATCACATATCCTCAAAAATCCAACCCAATTCCCTATTCACCACATATCCACACATAAAACAGACACAAAAAAGACATATACAACATTTCTCACTCTATCACCAAATACAAATGCCACTGGGAAATAAATGATCACCCCCAGTATAACACCTCGCTATCCACCAAAGACCTCTTTCCGTTAAACTACCCGTCAGTGATTAGTCATAACACTCGGCTATTATATGAACATTACACAAGACAAACACACGCCTTCTACAAACGCCTTACCCACACCACCTTTTCAATTCCACAAGCTCGAGACACCCGCTTCATACTACCTCCTACAAACATCCCCCTCACCCAAATCCACATCCACGACTGCAACCCTGACAAAGATATCATCACACACTCCCCCACCATCCAAATCACTCAAGAAATAGCACATATATTTGATGATACCGGCCATTTCCTCCTCACCATCCCCACAGCAAGGCTCATATGGCTATGGAAACAATACCACGCATGTTTGAATATGCACACCGCATTAGTTCCTCCCCCCCAATCATTCGAAACAGAAATCATCTGGCTATATAAACGCTACAACCACACACTCTCCAAACGCAATCCCACCACAACAAAACACCACACGCTTCCAACTTCCATAATTGACACACTTATCACCTCTTTCCAAATTACCCACTCATATTTCTCCTCCCCGAGAACGTGTCTCTTCAATTCAATTCACTAAGTATTACTCGCATTTCCCGTGACAAAATTTTTGGCTCCATTGGCACCGCCTTTCAACATAAATGGCAAGGGATAGGATACGCCCACCCTTACAATGATGAAACCACTCAACAAACCATACACTAGGCAAGATTAGCCGCCAAACAAGACCACAACACCATGACCATAATTGTTATGCCCGACAACCAATGGTTCCACAACCCAACACCATACTCAACCGAGTTCCCAGACACTCACATTCTTGCCCACTTTACCGCTGACACAATCACCTACGAAGAACCCACCATTCCTACCACACACAAAACACCTCGCTCCGAACCAAATACGCTCCTAATCCTCTGCATCCATCATAAAACCCAAAACATTACCCCTACACCTTATATACAAAATCTAGAAACTACACTCAAACACCTATCCATCTCACAATTCCACCTCCAAGTCATCCCTCCCACGCCTCCTAACACCACAGTCAACAAAAACAAGAATTGGACAAAAATACTTTATCCCCCAGTATACACACACAACTTCCTCAACATTCCCCCACTCCCACAATACTCCACACAGTACCCTCTTAAATTCGCTCCCCAACATAGTTATTACACAGACGGTTCCTTCACACCTCCCAAAGAAACAGCCGACGGGCATTGGCTCCCAGAGACCGCTGGTTATGGTATATACAACCCAACCAAACCGGATATTCAAATCTCCAAAAGACTCCCGGGCCTTCAAACCGTCTTTCGAGCAGAACTTATCGCCATACACAAAACACTGAAAATCCTTACTACAACATACATGAATGAACCCACTAATATATTCACCGATTGTGTCAATTGTCTATACCTTCTCCAAACACAAATATCACACCCCACTCTTCATCACAATCACCCAGACCAAAACACACTTATTGCTATTACTACCATGCTACAAAACAGAATACATCCAACCACATTTTACAAAGTACGCTCACACGTAAACATTTCTGGTAATGAAAAAGCTGACAAACTCGCAAAAGAAGGAAACGACAAAAACTACAAATTCGCCAACAAATTCTACGAATTTGCACACACCACCCCCTTCTACTATCAAAAGGATACATGGCCCGGACCACATCACAGACCTGATAAAGGCCCAGTTAGAAACCTCGCCACATATCTTGCCAAACATGACCGTGACACCAATCTTACAATATTAGCCCAAAACTTCCCTAACATAAATAAATGGACATCTAACCCGGATATCCATGCTACATCTTCCAATGCCTTTTGGACCAACCCAACAATCACAGACTCACAAATTACGAGCATACTAAAATTTCGCACCGGTCAATACATGGGCCACGCACGGAAACAACTATTCTTCGGAAATATCAGGTTCCCATCTAAGACATGCCCCATCTGTACCTCCACAGACGCAGACACGTGGCTACACATTCTCCTTAAATGCCCCCAACAACATATCCATGCACTCAGAGTTACCAGACACAACAAAGCAGTCAAAACCATCAAACAACTCATCCTTTCTAACACCAAAGCTAGGTGCTTTATACTCATGAATGCAGGAAAGCACCTCAACACACCCCCGGACAACACAGTCCCCCACTGGCTCCTACCTTGTACTTGTGACACACGTAGATGCCATTGTAATGCATGTTTCAAACCAGACCTCTTATGTCGCAACCCTTGCTAGCTCACCTTAGCTTACACCAACTTTTTCCCAACTCTAGCAAGTGTCACGAGCGCTAACTCTGCACATCCCCCCACATGCACAAAGTTAGCTCTCCATACCAACCACCAAGCTCACCGCTTGGTTATCAATCCCTCCTACTCATGCAACCGGGACTCAACCCCTTCGTAGGTAGCCAATGGTTAGGTGCGGACTTCCACTTATGTCCAAGGCCCAACTTGGTGGCACTCCCATACCACGCGGCCTAACCGCACTTGGTGGTGTCTCCTCACCACCGCCCATGACCACCATGGTGACCCCAAGGCCACCAAGTAATCACAACGCCGGCGGTGAGACACCACCCCACATCGGTAGCACTCATGGTCCTCATTTTGCCTATATGAGTCCCCGTGGTGAAGCCCCAACACTAGCTCCCCACCGGGACTCACCTTGTCCTTATGAGCCACCGTGGTGAAGCCCCAACACTAGCTCCACCTACCGTGCCTCATTTTGCACTTTGAGTCCCCATGGTGGAGCCCCAACACTAGCTCCACCCATTGGGACTCACCTTGGCTTGGGAGTCCCCATGGTGAGGCCCCAACACTAGCCACACCACTGGGACTCCCACCTTGGTCACCACCAAGGCACCATGGGAGTGGGGAGGAGACCAGCCCTCCCCATAGTATACTCTGTGGGATTCGGCAGCCCCTGGTCCTAGGTGAAGGGCTGGACCCTCACACCTCTTAGTTTTGGAAGACCACCCAATCTCCCAATGCCTTAGCCGCTGGAAGGCCCCGGGAGACTTCCCGAACCTTCCAGGGCTCGTATCTACCTCGTCCCGCATCCAAACGCGACAAGCGACCACTCTATCGACATCTACTTGTCAAGTAGATGCCGATAGACACCTTACTTGCCTCATTCCGACAAGTATTGAGGGAGTTATGCCCCTCTGAAGATTCGGGAGTCCCGGGCCAGCTTCCCAGTCCAGCAATGTCCCTGGACAGCACTCCCTTTAGTCCCACAATCTTCCAACTCCCATAACTTTTAGCTCACACCTCCAAATGAGGTGCTCCTTAGCATCCTGGAATCGTGGCAACATGAGCTTCCATAATCTCATGTCCATTCCCTCGTGGCTCCTAGTCTCCGTGGGTGAGAGGCGTCTCCAACGCCCGGGGTCCTCTCCCACACTAGGCCCACTTAGGTTCCCTTCACCTTGGCACCTCAAGGCCCGGGCGTCACTCCGGTGTCCCCCTTGGGCCCTTGGTGTTGCGGGCACTCCTCAAGGAGAGGTGCGCGACACTCACCCCCACCTAATGGAGTCGATGCCCTCATCGACTATACTTGTAGTCGGTCACACCAACTCTTGGGTTGCCATCCCCATTGGTGCGAAAGATTGTGTTTCACCAGGGCGCGACCCCACAATGCACTCTCAAACTTTGGCAAAGTCTCAAAGGTGTCGTCACTAGGTGGTCCGTTTAGAACCCCGGACTTCTTCCAAGGCAACTAAACTACTCTAGACCCACCTACTTTGAGACCCTCTTGGATTGCCCTTACCTTGGCTCTCCAAGTTAGGCTCCACTAGCCTAACACTTCTTCCTTGACTACTAGGTCGACCTCAATGCTTCCACCAAGTTGTCTTGGTTGCAAACCCAAGATGGCTTTTACACCACGACTCGATCGCACGGGGGTAATGCCAAGTTCCGCCCAACTCGGATCCCACTATCTCTTTCAAGGCATGGGTTCATGACTCCCATGCACTAGCTTGCACTAGTTTGTGGGAGTGGCGCTTTTATGAGCACGCGCCATTACCTTGTCCCCGCCCGGACAAGCCCAAGGCCAAGGGACTTCATGGTTTTATCCACTCTTTCTCCTAGCCTTGGTCCCCATTACTCGGCCTTCCCAACTCGGTTTCACATCTCTATTCCCCCTCTTCCACCAACTTAGCACAAGTACAAGACTAGGACTCCATCTCATACTCTTCTCTTTGCACACACACCAAAGCCAAACTTTATTGCCAAATCCAAAGAACAAGTACAAGTGTTGTGGATCTACGCCCAAGCTACAAGTCATCCTCCCCCACTACGGAGGTTGATGTCCTCATCAATGCCTACGTTGCTTCTTGTTGGAGCTCCTATTCTTCTCAAAGTTCTCCACCACCTCCTTAGCATTCACCATGTCCTTTGCCGCCACCCACGTTGCTTCTTTCTCGTGGTATCCTCGCCACTTCACAAGGTATTCCTTGCTCTTGTTTTTGAGGTTCCTACTCTTGAGGATGGCCTCTACCTCATTTCAAATGTTGTCCAACCAACTCGGTGGTGGCCGAATCACTTGCTTGCGATCCGGCCACAAGGTATCCTCCTTGAATGGCTTTAACAATGAAACATGGAATGTTGGATGCACTTTGATCTCGGGTGGTAGCTCCAACTTATACACATCTTTGAACACCCGTTCCACAATGGGAAACGGACCCGCAAACTTGGACATGAACTTTGGAGTGAGGCCTTCGGGCATGGTGAAGTTCTTCACATTCAACAACACCTTTTGTCCCACCTCATACTCCACTTCACGTCTTCCGGCATTGACTTGCTTCTCATAGCGCCTTCTTGCCTTCTCCAACAACAACTTGGTTTTTTCAAACATATGTTCCCGCTTCTTGGCCAAGTCTTCACCATCTTGGTTGAACTCGGTGTTGAATGTGCCCCCTCGAGAGCTAAGTCGGCAGGTTGGAGTGGCTCCACTCCATAGGCCACTTTGAAAGGTGACTCCTTAGTCGCCGAGTGTGTGGCCGCATTGTAATCGAACTCCGCCAACCCCACATAGTCTACCCAATCACGTTGGTCCGCACTCACAAAGTTCCTCAAGTATTGGTTCAAGACCCCATTCACCCTTTCGGTTTGCCCGTCTGCTTTGGGGATGAAAGGCGAGTGCTAAATGTCAACTTGGTTCCCACCTTCCTAAAGAAGTGTCTCCAAAATGCACTTGTGAACTTTGGGTCTCGATCCGACACAATCACTCTTGGCAACCCGTGATGCTTCCACCATGCATCGAGAAAGATCTTGGCGGTCTCAAGCGCGATTCTGGCCTCCTCTAGTTGGCACCATATGAGCCAACTTGCTAAACCGATCCACCATCACTAAGATGGCATCATACCCTTGCGACTCGGGAAGGCTTGTGATGAAGTCCATAGACACACTATGCCAAGGACCCGGCGGAATTGGCAATGGTTGCAACAAGCCCGCTTGCTTTTGATATGAAGCCCGTTAAGTTGGCACTTCACACAAGTCTTCACAAAGTGGGTTATGTCATCTTTCATCCCCGCCAATAGTACCTCCTTGACACCGTTGCAATGGTAGCCTTTTCTCCCCTATGGCCGGCTATGGGACTATCATGTTCCTCCTTCAAAACCAACAATCTAAGCTTGCCTTGAGGAACATACACCCTACTTTGCTTATACTTGAGCAATCCATTCACCAACTTGATCTCCTTGAGCTTCTTGCCCTTCCTAAGATCACCAAGCATTTGTTGTGCCTCGGGGTCCTTCATGTACCCCTCTCTTATCCGCCGTTCCCAATTGCCTTCACCCTTATACATGAGCCGCAAGACTTGGGTGGTGCTCATGGCATGAAACTCTTCCTTTCTACTTAGCGCATCCGCACCACATTGTCACGGCCCGGTTTGTGGATCAAGTCCACATTCATGAGCGCCAAAGTATCATGCCACCTCAATTGTTTGGCACTCATTTGTGCTTGTGTCTCAAAATACTTCAAAGACACATTATCGGTGTAGACCTTAGTCTTGTGCAACCCCAAGTAATGTTGCCATGTCTTCAAACAATGCACCACCGCAAAGAGCTCCTTCTCGTGAGTTGGCCATCTCCTTTGACACCCATCCAACTTCTTGCTCTCATAGGCAATTGGCCTACCATCTTGCATCAAGACGCCTCCAATGGCAAAGTCACTTGCATCTCGTGTGGACCTCAAAGGGCTTATCAAACTCGGGGAACTTCAACACTGGTGGAGATGACAACTTGTTCTTGAGTTCCTCAAAGGCTTGGTAGCAAAATTCATCCCATACTTGGTTCACCCCTTTTTTCAACAAGTCGGACAAAGGTTTGGCAATCTTAGAGAAGTTGCGTATGAAGCGGCGATAGTAGTTTGCTAGGCCAAGGAATGACCTAAGTCCCTTTTGTGAAAGGCGCTTCCACTCTTGAATTGCCTTCACCTTCTTCATGTCCGGCTTGATTCCATCTCCGGTAACCACATGGCCCAAGAACTCCATCTCAAGTTGTGCAAACTCACTCTTTTCCCCATTAGCATAAAGCTTGTTGTCTCTAAGCTTCATGAGTACTGCCTCAAGGTGCCTTGCATGTTCCTCGGCCGTCTTGGAAAACACCAAGATGTCATCGATGTAGACAATCACAAAGTCATCCATTTCCTCTCGAAAGATGGTGTTCATAAGGGTTGTGAATGTTGAGGGTGCATTGCACAACCCAAAGGGCATCACAAGGAACTCATAAGACCCATACCTTGTGCGGCACGCGCGTCTTTTCCACATCCGCATCCGCAATGCGGATTTGGTAGTAACCCGACTTTAAGTCTATGCGACTAAAGTACTTAGCTCCCGCCAATCTATCAAAGAGATCATCAATTCGAGGCAAAGGGTAGTTGTTCTTTATGGTCACCTTATTCAAGGCCCTATAATCAATGCACATCCTAAGCTTGCCATCCTTCTTGTCCACAAAGAGGACCGGTGCACCATATGGTGACTTGCTTGGTCTCACATAACCCCTTTCCAACAAGTCGTTTAGTTGCTTCTTTAGCTCCATCAACTCTTTTTGGTTTAACCGATAAGGTGCCTTAGAAGGTGGTTCAGCTCCAGGTAGCACCTCGATCTTGTGATCCACTTCTCTTCTTGGGGGTAGCTCTTTGGGTAACTCATTTGGTAAGCACATCCTTGTACTTGGCCAACACCTCTTGAATTTCTTTGGGAAGTGGTTGTTGCACCCCCTTCCCCTCATGCCCAAGTTGCTCTTCACGAGCCATCACCACAAATTGATGTTCTAACATTTGGTCTAAAGAGACCAAGTTTAATTTGCCCCCCGCTATTGAAGGGCCACGAGTTAATTTCAACACTAACTCCTTGCCATCACGGCGCACCACTAACTAACGTCTTTGGCTTGCGCCTCACATCCACCGTGTGCGCCTCAAAGAAGGTATCCCCTAAGATGAGGTCTACCTCATCCATCTCACATAATGTGAAATTCTCAACAAACTCCAATGTCCCACACTTCAAGGTCACTTGCAACGCCACTTCCTCCGTCTTGTGCGGTTCGCCTTTTGCAAAACGCACATTGATGGGCTTGCTTGCCTTTTGCGTGGCAAGCCCAACTCCCTTGCTAGTTTGGGACTCATGAAGGAGTGCGTTGCCCCGTATCAACCAAACATGAGACATCTTTGTTCTTCACTTGGGCCTCAAGAAACAAGAGGCCCGGCCTTGGCTTGAGGCTACTTGCCTTGGCCACAAAACCTCCTTCTAGTATGCGGTCTTCAACACAAGCAAGACTTGCAATGGTACTCACCTTCTTGTCGGGGCACTCCGCAATGAAGTGGCCAATCTTGCCACAACCATGGCACCTCTTGGCCTTGGTGTCATCACCTTTGTCTCCCCCTTTAGATGGCTTTCCCCCTTGGTGTTCCCTTTTGTTAGAGGCTCCACCATCCACTTGTCCCTTGTGTTTGTTGCCAAAGCCAAACTTCTTGCGCTCTTTGCCTCGAGCCGCATTCCTATTTGATCCGCTTTGTTGAGAGGGGCCACTTGACTTCCTCTCGGGTCCATCACCTCAATCCTTTCAACAATCTTGATGATGCCCGCCACATCCTCGGGAAGTTTTGGGAACTTGAACAAGGCATCCACCACCCACTTTTGAAGCCCACCCAAAAAGATGCACTTCTTAGAGAACTCATCCATCTTGGGTGTGGCATTCATTTGGGCATTGAAGTCACGCACATAGGCCTTGAGAGACCCAAAGGTGCCTCATTTGCACCAAGTTCATGCCTTCCCTCAACTCCCGATACTTTGGTGTGAAGCGTTCACTCAACAAGTCTTTGAAGCCACCCTGCTCAAGTTTGCCACCAACTCCGGCTCTTGCTCCTTTTTGCTTGTCCACCATTGAAGAGCATGATCCTTGAGAAATGTCACCGCAATGGAAACCTTGTCCTCCTCATCCGGCTTTTGGACATCATAGTAGTTATCCATCTCAAGAAGGAATTCCTTCACCTTCCTTGCCTTACCAAGTCCTTTAAGGTGCTTGGCATGTTTACCTTAGCCAACTTTTTGGTGGAAGATGAAGGTCGGGACCCTTGCATCATGAGGTGTTCAATCAACCTCTCTTGGTGATCCCTTTCTTCCTTCCCACGCTTGAGCTCTTGATTCACGAGTCCATGAACTCAAGCATTCTCATTTGGAAAGCCAATTGAGGATCTTGTTTTTCCACCCCTTGGGAAGACTCTAGGCGTCTCGACCTAGAGCGCTCCTCTTCACCCAAGGGCTCCTCTTGAAGTGACAATTCCATTTGCTCATTGCCCTCACTAGTGGCGACTTGCTCATTGGAGTCATGAGAATGAGCCTCACTTGTAGGATCGGGGTCTTTGTTCCCCCTCGTGCGTGGCCGCTTGGAAGCTCCAGGCTCATCACCCTCAATGGTCTTCTTCTTGCCCATTGCTCCTCACAACTTTGCACTTGGGTACTAAAAGCCCGCTCGATACCAAGTGTCGCAACCCTTGCTAGCTCACCTTAGCTTACACCAACTTTTTCCCAACTCTAGCAAGTGTCACGAGCGCTAACTCTGCACATCCCCCACATGCACAAAGTTAGCTCTCCATACCAACCACCAAGCTCACCGCTTGGTTATCAATCCCTCCTACTCATGCAACCGGGACTCAACCCCTTCGTAGGTAGCCAATGGTTAGGTGCGGACTTCCACTTATGTCCAAGGCCCAACTTGGTGGCACTCCCATACCACGCGGCCTAACCGCACTTGGTGGTGTCCTCCTCACCACCGCCCATGACCACCATGGTGACCCCAAGGCCACCAAGTAATCACAACGCCGGCGGTGAGACACCACCCCACATCGGTAGCACTCATGGTCCTCATTTTGCCTATATGAGTCCCCGTGGTGAAGCCCCAACACTAGCTCCACCCACCGTGCCTCATTTTGCACTTTGAGTCCCCATGGTGGAGCCCCAACACTAGCTCCACCCATTGGGACTCACCTTGGCTTGGGAGTCCCCATGGTGAGGCCCCAACACTAGCCACACCACTCGGGACTCCCACCTTGGTCACCACCAAGGCACCATGGGAGTGGGGAGGGAGACCAGCCCTCCCCATAGTATACTCTGTGGGATTCGGCAGCCCCCTGGTCCTAGGTGAAGGGCTGGACCCTCACACCTCTTAGTTTTGGAAGACCACCCAATCTCCCAATGCCTTAGCCGCTGGAAGGCCCCGGGAGACTTCCCGAACCTTCCAGGGCTCGTATCTACCTCGTCCCGCATCCAAACGCGACAAGCGACCACTCTATCGACATCTACTTGTCAAGTAGATGCCGATAGACACCTTACTTGCCTCATTCCGACAAGTATTGAGGGAGTTATGCCCCTCTGAAGATTCGGGAGTCCCGGGCCAGCTTCCCAGTCCAGCAATGTCCCTGGACAGCACTCCCTTTAGTCCCACAATCTTCCAACTCCCATAACTTTTAGCTCACACCTCCAAATGAGGTGCTCCTTAGCATCCTGGAATCGTGGCAACATGAGCTTCCATAATCTCATGTCCATTCCCTCGTGGCTCCTAGTCTCCGTGGGTGAGAGGCGTCTCCAACGCCCGGGGTCCTCTCCCACACTAGGCCCACTTAGGTTCCCTTCACCTTGGCACCTCAAGGCCCGGGCGTCACTCCGGTGTCCCCCTTGGGCCCTTGGTGTTGCGGGCACTCCTCAAGGAGAGGTGCGCGACATCTTATGTGTTATAGGCCTTCCCTATCAAGGACCTCCTCCAACACAACCAAATGATAACATCACCATCCAATACATAGAATTCACATATTGCAATGACCGATTCCCAAAAGAAACCATCACAAACAAAACACTAAAATACCAACTCTTACTAGACTCAATTGTTATACGAGGCTGGAAAGTCAACCCACTTATCGTCATCACCGCTGGCGCTAGAGGCACCACCTACACTCCATCCATACCTCACCTAGAAGCCACATTCCAACTTAACAAAAAACAAATATATAACACTTTACAATCTATTAATACAATTGCAATTCAACATGCCGCTTCCATCCTCCTCCATAAACGAAAACTTGAAAACCACCAACCTCTCCCCGCACTATTCGAACCCCCATTATAATATACCTCCATACATTTTGATTATTATAGCCAATACACAAATTCAACAATTTATTCAGGTCCAATCAGGGTCGTCAAGCTCAGGTTACTTTAGGGTGTCTATTCCCGAAAGGGGTGAGTAGTAATGTTCTATTACCACTCTGTCCTGTGGCCATTGAGGTAATATCATTACGAACAGACACCGTATTCACGCCGGTCTTCTTAGTAGAAGCTCGGAGTTCTTATATATATATGCCCATGCACAGAAACTGCCTGTCCTGTTAATTTTATTTAATTTTTTATATTTCATCTGTATCAATCTGCAGTGTAGATTTTCTATTCTGAAATTTGAGCCATAGATGCTACGATGTTATCCTGATAGAAGATGCCACCACATCAACATGTTGAGTGCAAGTGTGTACCTTCTAAATTTCATGTGTCTTCTTAATTTGTACCTTTCAATTGGAGGTTTCACTTTTGATTCTCGAGGTCTCGATACATTGTTCCAATGCAGATATACCTACCACCAGTTTCATTCAATGTCAAAAAGTGCTTGGGGGCACGCTCGGAGTGATGCGCTTTTGAACGCCATTCTTTTCCAAATTTGCAATTTTGAATCAAAAAAAGGGTTCATGTTTTGGTACATGAACCAATATGACTTTTCAAATAAACATCAGGACATGCACCAGTCATAATTTTTTTTGTCAAATTTTGAAAGGTAGTTCCTTAACCCTTAAAGGTCCTTCCACTCCTTAATGGGCAGCCCGAAATTGGATCTCAGCATCTTTTGGACTTGGGCAACATGAATAGTGCACTTTTTGAACTTGGGCAGCATGAATGAACTAACCAATGATGAGTTTGCAACCTCCTACAAGGTTTTGTGCAATCCCAACCTACCTACCACAATTCTTTCAAAGCACAAATTACTCATACAAATTGCGATTTGAATTGTAGGATTTCACTTTGTAGATGCATCACAAAAAGGTGACCCGAATGATATAAAAAAATAAGTGAAAATTTGAGAATCAAAAGCGCTACATGCAAGATTCTGTTGGAAAACAGCCCGAGGGGTTGACAGGCGCCTTTAAGGGTTAACCCTTAAACGCCTAAGGTGTCTGAAACGGGAGCCCAAAATTGGATCACAGCATCTTGAATAGTGACTTGGGCATCATGAATAGTGCACTTTTTGAACTTGGGCATCATGAAGGAACCAATCAATGATGAGCTTGCAACCTCCTACAAGGATATGTACAACCCCAACCTACCTACCACAATCCTTTCAAAGCACAAAATCACTCCTACAAATTGTGATTTGAATTCTAAAATTTCACTTTTTGAATGCATCACAAGAAGGTGACCAATTTGACATCAAAATATAAGCGAAAAGTTGAATACATTGAGAGCTACAGAGGAGATTTTGTTGGAAAAGAACCCTTGGGGTCACCTTCAGCGTTTAAGGGTTAAGATAAAGTGGCTATGAAAAAACTTATAAATACTCAAGATATTCATATGCCTATTGTTATCAATTAACTATCAATTAGGAAGATGTGTATCTCCATCTTACGGGCACCCTTATACTAATTTTTTTATTTTTTTATTTTTTTTGTTTTTTTAAATAATGGTGAAAACTATCCCAAATTTTGTAAAAGAAATAGAGCTCAAAGATTGATCTTTTGCACTAAAATGAGTGCCATGTCCTCAAAAATCCTCTTGGATTGAGATTAGATTTCTACCACAAAAACTAAACTTGAGTTGGAATCCCACCCAACATAAAAATATTAATATCCAACAAAGGATGAAGGAGATACCATTCCTCACAAACTATTTGACCTTTCAAGTGTTTTGATGCAAGAACTTCCTCTTACAAATGTGTTAAATTTCATCTTCAATTTAGCTTTATTTTTAAAAATTATTCTAAAAATATATACACAAAAACGGGCTTGTAGTAATGAAACATGCTCAATGTTGTACAACCCAATAGTAGGAGCTCCTTGCACAAGTATTCACACCTTTTTTTTCATTCAACTTGGTTGAATTTGATATTTATATCACTAAAGCAAAAATTATTATGAGTTCTAACACAACAAAATTTGTCAAAACTGAACATTGGCACAAAGAAGTTACGGCTCTTTGAAGTTTTAGCCCTTCATCCAAAATACCAATTTGCAACACAAAATGGGCTTAGGGGTTAGATAATGAGCTTAAGTGTATCTAACTTTTAATCGTTAAACGCCCAAGGAAGCGCCAAGGGCTCGTTTTTGTAGCTCTCACTATACTCAACTTGTCACTTGTTGTCAAAGTGGCGACCTTCTCATGATGCACTCAAAAAGTGAAATTATACAATTCAAATCACAATTTGTATGAGTGACTTTGTGCTTTTAAAGGATTGTGGTAGGTAGGTTGGGGTTGCACATAACCTTGTAGGAGGCTGCAAGCTCATCATTGATCGGTTCATTCATGATGCCCAAGTTCAAAAAGTGCACTATTCATGATGCCCAAGTCCAAAAGATGCTATGATCCAATTTTGGGTTGATTAAGGTTCAAATGTTGGAAAGATTGAGGTTGTTCAAAAACATGACTAAATATGTAAAATATTAACCCCTAACTCTCCTTAAAACCCGAAACGGGTTTTAGAGGTTCCTGCAGGAGAGAAACTCAGCCAACTTTGACCATTATAATCTCACAAATGAGAAAGAATGAACGGTTCAAATTTGGTATGTGAGAAAAACGTCAAGTAAACTTTGAAATCTTACGGTTGAATATTCTAAATAAGGCTTAGATTGAGATTTTTTGAGCTTAATCTATAGGAAGGTCAAATTTTGTGGCTTAGACTATTTTGCAACAAGGAGAGTTAGGGGTTAAATTTGTCAAGTGAATATTCACAAAAAGATCTTTCTCTAACCAATCATGACCATCTTACAGATTTTCGTACATTAAGAGTGGAATACAGTTTCAGAGAAGTAATGGTTTTTGGAGTTACAAAAGGAGACAAAGGATAAAAGGTTCTTCAAATGATAAGGTCAATCCTCTTGAATGTTCAGGTACTTGAAGACATTAATGGAATGTCTCCTCTTACCTAAGCTTTCAAGGGCCATAACATCGAAGTACAATAAGAGTACCCACAGCCCTTTTGCACTTTGTAACTTCCGTGATATATAGACTTGTGAATCACATGAAAAATAAATAGATTAATAAGAACAACAATCCCTTGTGGGGCTGGCGTGAATAAAATGCCCGTTTGACCTATCCTTAATGATATGCCCACGGGACTTTAAATGAATGCAGCACCGGCCCAAAGGCGCTTTCACGTGAAAACTTATTACATCACTATCATTTTTATCGTTTTTCTTTGAATAATCCGTCATTCACACACTCAGGCAGTTTTTACCAATGGGCTGGTTCACAATAAATAATCAAAATATCCAAATTCCTAATGAGGTTGGTGTAAATAAAATGTTCATTCAATCTAACTTCCTAAACATCCCATGAGAATTAATTGATATGATGTTATATAAGTGGCATTTGCTACCAACAAGAAGCTCTAAATTGGAATTTCAATAGCTCACTTGAACTGCGTAAAATCATATTCCAACTTCTTTGTTGAGATCAAACCCAATAAAAGGTGTGAATCCATTTCAAATACAAGAAAAATACATTGTATTCTACTCCTCGCAAAGGCACTCTGAGACGTTTAGGGGTTAACTTATGACATAATAATGGTGGCGTAGAACCAAAAATGATTCATAACCTAAACCTCTATACCGCTCCTATGTCGATTTTCTACATTTTGGATGTACGGCAGAAACTTTGAAGAGCCATAACTCCTTCATTAGAACCATACCAATATGATCAAACTTTAGAAGTGTTATTTAGTAAAACAAAATCATTAAGTAACGAAAGTCCATGTGTTAGAAGTAAGTTATACTAATCTCCTGAGCGAATAGCAAAATAAAGTTTGGTGTTCCGTTTGATGTTCTTAAATTTGAGTTTTTGTACAATCACTGAATGAATCTTGAGCTCAGGTTTTCCATTAAATCCTACAGATTGTCCATGGTTAAAAACAATGAAGAACTTGTGACTATACAAAATTAGTCTAAAAATGTTTGAATCGGCAATTTTATTACAATAACAACACATTCAAGCCCCTCTCTCCCACACCCAAATTTCCATTGATATTCCCCACAATATGTCGGATTTCCAAATAAATCTGGACTCATTCATGAAATTTAGTATAAAAAAGATTATGGAAATTCTAAATTCTAATTTTTACAAAATGGATATAATGTTTATTAAGGATTTATTTCTGGGAGATTTGAGTATCTTCATATCTTTGGGGATTCCCCAATTTACATCTTCATACCTCCGGCTCTGGGGCGGTATCTACATACTCAACGGATTTAACTTTCTCAAACTCAATCACGGATAGGAACTCTCTAAAGTGTTCCATATCGACAACATCATCGAAATAACAATATTTCGAATCATGCCAAAATCTGCGCTCAACGTATCTAAGAATAATAAGGTTGTCAACAAGCCCAAGATGGACGTGTTGAAATACAACCAGAGCTTCATGATCTTGCTTAGCATAATCGTACCCTTCCAATAATTTTAAACAATCAATAGGCACCGTATAGTTGGATCATATATCCAACAATCAAAGTCCGACTGGTATTGTTTACAAATCATATATGCATAATCGGAATGCACCGATAAGATTTTCTCATTCATCGATTTCATGTCTATTGCACCGTCGTGACGAGCAGATTCTGCTTCGAAGTAGTCTCGTGGTAAATCTAGTTGCGCATCCATGGTGCTATCAAAAGCTGTAATTAGAAACAATTGTTGATTTGAACCAACAAAAATTGGACTAGTCGGATATTTTAATCTTGATGTTAACGAATGAAACAGTTTGTGAATTTAGTTACTCAATGTAAGTCTATTAAATTATATTATATTATATATATTATATATGTATATAGATATACTCATTGGATATGTAAAAGCTTAAAAAATGTAAAAGTAAAGTTCGGGGAAAAGTTTTAAAATGTAAAATGAGGGGATATAGTAGGTGGCCAGGGGCGAAGTTTCTGGCTGGGGTTCGATGGAAAGCGGCCCGAAGGCGCTTAAAGGCAGGTGCCGCTGTAGCAGTCGGGCAAGTGGCAAAAGTGCTGCAGCCAATGGAATTTTTCTTTGGAATCCCTGGAATTATCGATTTGGACCCCCCCCATGACTATTTTTGATAATTTTGAATTCAAAAATGAAGCCTGCGACCCCAAATTGCTGCTCCTAGACATTTTAAGCCTGAACATTTAAAAATCTAGGGGCTCTTTGCCCCTTCCCCTCCCTTGCCCTCATTTACAATGATTGAAAAGCTCGTAGCACTCATTTACAATGATCCATTCCAATCTAGTCAAATGACAAACTTCACAGCTGCTTCTCTCTTCCCAATGAGTTTTTAAATTTTTAAATTATTTTTTTAACAGTCAATGTATCGTAGTAAGCTCAGCCCTTAACCCTTAACCCCTAAAAATCCAGGGGTTTCCTCGACCTCCAGAACCAAAAACTGCCATTTTTCACCTTCGTTGGGAGATGGGGAAATGGAGAAACTTTTTTTTCTGGTTTTAGACTTTGAACCGTAAGATCTTGTACCTAACTTGTATACAAAGGACTGGTCAAAATTTCAACCGTTGGATGTTTTTCGTTTGTGAGATCATAACAATCAAAGTTTGACCAACACTTTTTTTTTGCCACTGCGTGAGAGGCATTGTCTAAATGGTGCCAAGGGCAACTTGATGATTGTTATTCCAAATATTTTTCCCTCATTTTTTTTCATGTAGGTAATCAAGTTGGTTATGCTCATGCAAAATTTTAGAGACCAATTCCACTTTTTGACCTTAATGTAAAATATTTTATGAAAGAAGGTCTAAAAACAACCATATAGTAAAACAAGCACCACGTATGATATATTTAGTTTGGGAAAAATCTCGACGGTGAGAAGGTGCATTTATGATAATGTGAATTTCGGGAAAAAAAATCTTGGAAAAAATCCAAAATCTCGAATTTTGGCAATTTTTGAAAGAAAAAATTGTAAAATTACTAGAAATTGTGAAGATTGTTTTTGAAAGTTTTGGAGGCTGCCCTTGTAAAATTGGTAAACTTTTTGACTTCGGACACTTTGGAATTTGAATAGTAATTTGGTAATGAACATATTTCTAAAAAAAAAAATTAAAAAAAATTATTTTAAACTGCCCGTTTTGGACTTGAAACCTAAAATTTCTAGATGAAGGTTATAAAATTAAAATTTGACTTTGAAAATTTTACCACATACACATTACTGTATGTGGGGCACCCAATAAAAATCTTAGGCAAAAATATCAATTTAAATGCTTAAAATCAGCTGCCCGAAATCTCAGAAAACCGAATCGGTTTTCCTGGATTTTTAGGGGTTAAACGCCCATGGGGTCTAAAACGGGCAGCCCAAAATTGAATCACAACATCTTTTGGACTTGGGCATCATGAATAGTGCACTTTTTGAACTTGGGCATCATGAATGATCCAATCAATGATGAGCTTGCAACCTCCTACAAGGTTATGTACAACCCCAACCTACCTATCACAATCCTTTCAAAGCACAAAATCATTCATACAAATTGTGATTTGAATTGTAAAATTTCACTTTTTGAATGCATCACAAGAAGGTGACTAGTTTGACATCAAAATATAAGTGAAAAGTTGAGTACAGTGAGAGCTACAAGGAAGATTTTGTTGGAATCAAGCCCCTCGGGCTTGCCTGGGCGTTGAAGGGTTAAATGCCCAAGGAAGCTAGAGGGGCTCTTTTCCAAAAGAATTTGCTCTGCACATCTCAATGTACTCCACTTTTCACTTATATTTTGATGTCAAATTGGTCACCTTCTCATGATGCATTCAAGAAGTGAAGTTTTACAATTCAGACCACAATTTGCATGAGTGATTTTGTGTTTCGCAAGGATTGTGGTAGTGTAGGTAGATTGGGGTTGTACATAACTTTGCGGGAGGTTGCAAGCTCATCATTGAGTGGATCATTCATGATGTCCAAGTTCAAAAAGTGTACTAGTCATGATGCCCAAGTCCAAAAGATGTTGTGATCCAATTCTGGGCCGCCATGTGCAGACCCCATGGGCGTTTAAGGGTAAAAGAGTCAATGTACCGTAGTAAGCTTAACCCTCCTACAAAGCAACCATTGTCTACCGAATCCGTCTAAGAATGTTTTGGATGGAGATGGATGAGAGTAATGATGTGGAGCTGACGGAGGAGTCTTGATGGTGTCCACAAATTAAAGCTTCCTTCATCTTGAGCTCTCTAAAGTGAGAATGGTCAGTAGAGATATGCCGGAGCTTGTTAAGGTTGAGTGTCCTATAAGCACCAACTTAAGAAATCTGACCTATTTTTAGCACTAATAAACTCAAAATAAAATTATGACCACATTTGAAATAGGTTTTCAGGAGGATTGCAAAAATTTGCAACATGTAATACGCATTTGTGAAATTTATACAAAATTCCAAAGTGCTAAGTAAGATTTGACCCATAAGCGTTATATACAAATGAGTTACATCTGTAGTTTCACAATTTACAAATGAGGTACAGCGCCATTTTAGGTCCCCTGGCGCTTTTAGGTAGTCCAACCGTAGCTTCTGGATGAAGTGTGAATCACTGATTGGGGAGATTTGGTAGTTTGTTGTACGTCAGCCTAGTGATGGGAAGTTTACCATTTGATTCTGATATTGGAGGTTCAGGATTTGTTCTGATTTTTTTTATAGCTAAATGTGACCTAACGATATCAGAGGTATGTTATGGAAACCAGCAGATTAATTTATGGAGTAGGTAGTAAATGGATGAAACTTGTTAAACTTTGGTGTAAACGAATGGTTGCCTCTGTCGGTGAGCATAAGTCCAAGTGGCTTGAAATCCAACATTCTCATTGGCTCCCTTGATGTTTGGTGAGATGGGCTGACGAGCCATATCCATGTTATGCTTCCTCCGTACAAATACTTTTGGTTGGTAGTCATAGCCCAAAGAAATAGGGGCAAATATGGTGTTATATGATACAACATGGTCTACTATGCCTTCGTTTGGATCATTGTGATGACAATTCCTAAATATCGTAGCCTATTTTTAGCCAAAGTTCATACTTTCAAAAAGAGTGTCACAAATTGAAATGAAAGTAAGTCATCTGAGTTTTAACAGAAAGATTTTTTAGTAGGTTCAGTGTAGGTCATTTGGATCAAAATTTGAGACATGAGGCCTCATACATTGTGAGATCACAATTGTAACAAACCTCTAATAGGTTTGCCACCAACTCAACAACAAAGGTAAAACAGAATAACACAACGAAGGACTATATTAAGCTCAACCTCTCAACCTTAGAGAAGAACTCACAACAAAAGAATGAGTCTCTACCTTCTCACCCCGAGCTTATATATCCAAGTTCCTTCCTCAGGAACTAAAAGTCTATCTCTAGTCTTTTACTTTCCTATCCCAAAATTAGCTCTTATGAATAGAGCAACTAGAGTGATCTAACTCTTCTCATCTTTTATTATCTCATGAGTGATTATTATTATCTTAGGAGTGGTCTCAAGCGTGGTCTAACTCCAGTGCACCTCATTTAGAGTTGTTTAACCCCTAAACGACCAAGGCCTCCGATTTGGCTGTTTTGCTATTTCGGGCAGCCTAGATGAAGGGGTTAGAATCAATATTTTTGCCTAAGATTTTTATTGGATGTTCCCTATACTACAAGGTGTATGTGGGAAAAATTGCAAAGTCAAACTCCACTTTTGGAGTCTTAAAACGCAAATTTTCGTTTCCAGCTTTGGGGCGGGCAGAAAAAAACTTTTTATTTTTAACTTTTTTTTGAGATTTTTTTAAAATTTTCTTTTCTTGACTGATTTCCTACTTAGGTTTCCAAGTGACCCAAGTCAAAACTTTTACTAATTCTACAAGGGCACCCTTCAAAAAATTACAAGAACTAGATCCAAAGTTTCTGTAATATTACAATTTTTTCTTTCGAAATTTGCTAAAATTTGAGATTTAGGAATTTTTTGAATTTCTTTTTTCTCAAAATTCACAAACTCATGAAGGCACCTACTCACCATTCATTTTCCCCCTAAACCAAATACGACAAATGTGGTGCATGTTTTACCGAATCCTTGATTTCTACCTTCTTCTAGTAAATAAATTGCATGAAGGTTCAAAAAACCAAATGAGTGTCTAAAATTTTGCATGGTAATGCTCAACTTAGTTACCTACATGGAAAAAAATATAAGCAAGATGTTTGAGGTATTAAGCATCACAATATCGTTTGCACAAAGTCGACTATGTCTGCTGAAAAAAAGTTTGCATCAACTTTGAATGTTATGATCTTGGAAATGGAAAAGATCCAACGGTTGAAATTTTAAACACTATTGCTCATGATAGTTATCTTTAAGATCCTACGGTTAATAGTTTCAAAAAATTGTGAAAAAAATTCTCATACACCAAAGTTTACAAGGTGGTATGAAATCGCAGTTTTGGAGTTTGGAGCTCTCAAAACACCATGGTCGTTTAGGGGTTAACTCTTGTGCACATGGTCTCAATCTGGAGTGGTCTAACTCCTGTGCATTAAATATGGAGTTGTTTAACTCCACTGCACATATTATTCACTTGGAGTTGTCTAACTCCAAGTCATTCATTTTCAACTGGGAGTTGAATGTCTCTTATCATCTTATCCTCTGCCACATGTCATCAGAAGATTAAATCATCAATCACTAATCTTAAGTCACATGACAACAATATACATGTACTCAATAAAGAACACATGATTTCATCATTTTCAAATGTTACCGTGTTAGAGATCCATGCATGTGGACACTCTTACACCATGAACCAAGGTTTTTCAATGATACTCTCCATTATTGTTCAGAAGTAGACAAGATGACAAGTGAGAGGGAAGGTTTCCTCTCACTTGCTGTAAGGAAGATACCACAACCGCCTTAACTACTCCCTTGCTAAGCACTAGTAAGTCCAGACGAGTGTCTGCTCGTTACATACCAGTAGGCGCGTCCCAATGACAAAATCACCGACTATGAAGTTCTTTACCTTCATCTCATTAACCCCTACTTATCTTTAAAACCCAAAATGAATTTTTGCAGTTTTGGGCAGCCCAATTTAGGGGGTTAAAATTTATATTTTTTGCTTAAGATTTTTACAGGGTGCTCCTTACATTGAAAGTTGTATGTGGTAAAATTTGCAAAGCCAGAGTCTAGTTTTGAAACCTTCATCTAGAAATTACAAGTTTTAAGTCTAAAACGGGCAGTTTGAATTTAGATTTTATTTGATTTTTTATTTTTTTTCTAAAGAAGTGCTCATAACCAAACGACTACTCAAGTTCTAAAGTGATCCAAGTCAAGAATCTTACCAATCCTACGAGGGCAACATCCAAAAATTACAAAAGCAATCTTAACGATTTCCAGTAATTTTACAATTATTTCTTTCTAGAAATGTCCAAATTTGAGATTTAGGAGTTATTCCAAAATCTTCATTTTCAATATCACAAACTCATAAAGGCACCTTCTCACTGTTCAACATTTATTGAAAGAATAAATATGGCGAAGGTCATCCAAAACCAACGAGGACCGCCTTACATAGTGGGATCCTAGGCCAATTGAAATCCCATTATTTACAATTTTTTATTGGTTCATCATCATCGCACAGCCCAAGGTTCTAAGGGAAATTTCTCATATTTTATTTATGGTGGTCAAAAGTAAACATTGACATTGCGTGAGTTCCAAAAACTTATCCGGCCAAGAATGAGCTAAGAATGAGGGACACTTTACATGAAGAGTTGAGGTCATAGTTTCCCCACGTCGTGTTAACCCCTAAAGGTCCAAGAAAGCGGAAATCGCTTTTTGGAATTTCCGCAGGGAGAAAATTCAGCCAACTTTGACCAGTATAATCTCAAAATTGGAGTAAAATTAACGGTTCAAATTTGACATTCGAGAAAAGGGTCAAGTTAACTTCAAGATCCTACGGTTGGATCTTCTAATCAATGCTTAGATTGAGTTTCTTTGCACCTAAAGTAGAAGAAGGTTCTTTTTGATAATTTAAACAATTTTGTATCAAGGACCTTTAGGGGTTAACCGATATTTCAACGAAAGTGTTCGTGGAAACTTTCAAGGTAAACAAGTTGTAAGGGTATAATCAACAAAGTAAGGGCTGCTTTACACTACGGTGGAGAAGGCCACCGATCAATCAAGAATGCTCGCCTAAGACATGGTATTTAGGGGCGAATGGTGTATGTGCCGAAGAAGAATTTAACACCATAAAACTTTTATGAGAGATTTAGACCAGTTGTAGTCTAAACACCTAAAAGAGAAGCTTGCTCGGGAAGTCCACCGGTGAAGGGAAGTTCACCAAATGGTGAAAGTTATATATGATAAAAGATTTATTTCGCTACATGGTTATGACTAAACATGGTAAATACCATATTCCTCTTAGTAATCATAGTAGTAAGGAATTTATTTGTAAAAATATACTAATCCAGAATGGATCTATGAATGATTTCAACTACTTTCATGTTTTTGACTTAAACTCCTCAAACTATCCTATATCACTAGCAAGTGCCATTAGTGCAATTAAAGAACATATTAGGATTTTTACTCCTACTCTTTCAAATAAAAATTCAGGGCATTGAATTGTGAGCATAACATAAAAAAATACAAGAGATGATGGAAACACATTTAGATCTTGCTATTTTTAAGCCCTGCCACTGGAACTTATGGTCACAGACCGATTTTGTGAAACAAATATTAAAGCCCCTGATTAAAATATTGATTTTTCAAAAAGTAGTTAAAAAACAAAGCAAGCCCCTCTAGTTACAAATCCACCCAATCATCCTCAAAACCAAACTCAAAATACCAAAGACACTCATAAAAAATACATTCAGAGAAATAAACACAATTGTTATACACCATGCCATGTCTATAATACTTCACAAGAGAAAACTAGAAAATGGAGAAACATTACCAGCAGACATACAACCACCATATATATATATATATATATAAAAGAAGAGGAAGAAGTGATATATTAGAATAGCAACCTTGTCACAATACAGGGGGCCCAAGCCGTTGGAATTTCCTGCCCACTAGCTCTATAGCGCCAGATGATTGTAAACGATGCTCAAACGAGTTAAACGGGAATCGAACCCGGACCACCGCTACTACACATCCATGTCTCTTCCAAACAACGTGGTATGTCAACAATGTGACGACCAACAAAACCAAACCTTTACTTTTATACAAACATAACAGCTCTCTAGTTCTGGGTCCTTTTTTCATGTAGTGTCCACCCTGAGAGGGGTTAGTAGTCCTATACCACTGTTGTTAGGTCCTGTGTGCATATCATCAAGGGTAGGTCGAACGGACACTTTATTCACGCCAACCCTTACGGGTCTGGTGTTCTTCTTCTTCTTCTTCCACCCAATCAAGCAGAAATATAAAAATAGCCGGTTATGATTGTAGGCAGATGAGCAGGCATCATTGTTAATTCCTAAAGTCAACCTGCCTAATAACTGCCAAAATTATCAATTTTTGATGTAAGGTGAAAGTTTTCAAATTTTGACTTAATTTTAGGTATGTAAGCGTTGGATCTAGTACTAAACTTGTATGTGTATGTGTATATCAGAGCTCACTTTCAAATTCCTTAACAATTGCGAGATCATAATGTTCAAAGTTGGAGAAAGAGTTTTATTTCCTTGTTATAGGAAGGGTAACTAATTTATTGGGGGTCAAAAAACCAATTTTGGTAGAAAATTTGGTATGAGGCTCTTTACATTCTTATTCCTAGGTAAGTCAGGAATATGCATATGAAAATATTACCCTCATGCGACTTACAAATACCCAAAGAAATGCTTGATAATTCACATGGAGGTATGGTGAAAGTCAACTGCAAAGGCCAATCTTTGGCAATTAAAATGACATCTGAAGAATCATTGGATTGAAAACCCAAATGGTGAAATCATGCCTTGAAACATTTTTTATAAGTACAACAAACAAAATTTGAAAAAAAGTAAAATCTAAAATTTTGGTTAATTTTTGAGGTTTTTGCAACTTGATTGACTTTGGGCAGATTTTGAGGATATATGAGCATACTCCGCAGTTTGGGTAGTTATGGGTTGTTTTCAAATAGTGTTTCAAACTTTAACTGTAAATATCTCCTAACGAATGAGGAATTTTGAGGCACAAAAGGACTTCTGGAAAAGCTATGGGAAAACTCTACAACGTGCAAAAGATCTCAACTTCATATGAGCTAAATTTAGAAAGATATAGGCTGACCAAAGCTAAAACAAACAAAATTTTGTCCTCTGTCGTCTTTAGGGTTCAATTTTAAGTTTTCTCTTTTTTTATTAGCTGTATATGTTTGGTAAGAGTAAGGTATAGTTGTAATTGCAAGAGATCCTCTTAAGATAAGACATGAAAGAGTTATATTTTATTTAAGAAATTTGTTTTCCACAGGAGAGTTTCTTGTCCGGCCTCTTGAGGCCAGAGAAGAAACTCCTCCTTCACACAACCCCTTCTTTAAAAAGTGCTGCCATGTCATTCTATCATCCATGACAAAAGTTCGTCACCATGGTTTTCTTCACTTAGTGTAAATACCCACCCTTTAAGAGTGGCATTTTCGACCAATCACGAATAAGAGACAACATTTTTTTCCATGACCCATGGACTTCTTTAGCAGAGTGTAAACCGGCCCTTAGTTGCAAAAGCACATTTTTTATATTGAAATTTATATCATACTTAATACACCACACATATGACTCATATCATATACTATGTACTACATGTCATCAATCATATGTCATTGCATATAGCTAGCGCATTTTATAATTATTCATTGTAACCATAAACTGAACGGATAAAACCATATTCTTCTTTGTAATAAGTAATGAGACTATAACATAGAAACAAGAATGAGGGGATCGATTAAAATATACTCGATAGTTTGGCTGAGGCTCTATATAGACCATAGTGTTATTTTCAAGACTTTAATAGTTTATCAACAAAGGCTTATAATTTAAGACGACATTAACCTAGTGGAAGAAGGAACTAACATAGTGAGTACTCCCATAGCACACATCCAAGCATAAGGCAAAAAAAACACTTTATTCATGCCAGCCTATATAGATTTGGACGGGCATGATTGACTATGGTCGGGTCGAATGGGACGGCATTCGTCTCAAGAAGAAGCTGAGCCTTGACGCCAGAGCGGAGCTGAGAGCATGCTTTCGTCGCAGGAGAGGTTTATTTGAGATTTTCGCAACTTTTGTGGACGACCTGCCCCTGTGGCAGCCTGTTGGCCCGATGGCAGGGTTCGTCTTCATTCCACATTGAGATTCCAAGCTGCTGCGCAGGCGTGGGGCGCGGCCCTGCCGCGCGAGTGCCTGGCACTCGCTCCGCTCGCGCTTTCCCACACTGAGCTTTAGCCTGTCCTAGCGTCCTTGAGTCCTTTTTCTTTTTTCTAGATTTCTTGTAGTCTTGTGCCCAGGCCACTTGTGGCTGGGGATGTATATTATCTCATGCAATGAAAGTACTTTCATTTGTGTCAAAAAAAAAAAAAACATCCGGACATAAACATATAAGGTCAAACAAACACTTTATTCACGCTGGCTTCAAAATACATTTTAAAATTTTCTTCCTTCCTTCCTTCCTGGTTACAAAATTCTAATTTGGGTTCATTTGGGTATAATTTTGTTCAAAACAGGTGGAGATATCGCCTCCCCTGGACAACTGTTGTCAGTTTTTGTGTTTTAATGGAATTCGGTTAAAAAATAACATTTAAACTGACAAGATTATGCCCCTTAGGACGATTATAGGGTACAGAACATCACATTTTCCATGCGGGGAATCTTGCCGCCATTTACCGCAAGCCGGCGGCAGCGACCATACTGTCGCGGAATCGCGGTAAGTAGTACCCGAAGTCAAAAAAAGCACGAGAAACGGCGAATAGTAATATAAAATCCAAAGCCCGACACATCCAACCAAGAGATGCGAGCAGATGCGAGGGTTGAGCGCAAGCCATAGCATTGATAGAGGGCTCGTGGTAGCCGAGGCCCAGCGGAAGGGCAATGGAAAGCGGCCGGAGGGCTGAATCTATGCGAGCGTGGGCGCACATTCGGATGGACTGACAGCATGCGGACATTTAGTATGTGAGCAGAGAATGTGGAACTGGAATTGGCACTCGGGGTGTCCGGGAGGGAGGAATCTAGCATCTCATGAGTGGACCCATTAATTATAACACACTGCGGCGACATTCTAGCAACTGCTGCAACTTATTTTCGGTGTGCCGAGGCCCGCGGGTCCCTCTTCGGCGGTGGCGGAGTCCGCATCTGCTGCCTTGGATCAAGTACCCTGCTTCTTAAGAGCCCGGCCACTCATCACCTACCCTGATATCGCGACCTTTTTCTCTGCTCTCACCGTCGCTGGCTGGGCCACTTTATCCACCTGCACCTCTTGCGTCCCGCTTTGGCTGCATCTGCAACACCACTGTTGGTTTGTGACCTGTCCGAGTGGCATCTCCGCTATTTCATTCGTGCAATTTCGGATCAGGCGATTGCTAGCTGGTCCAGACTATCGGAGCTCTTCTAGTTAGGTTACATTGTGTGCTCATTGTTTTCGAATTTGGATGCAGCGAGGTGGTCGGCTCTAGGTGTTTTTATTTATTTTGACGAGCTATGGAGAGCGGCACGGTTGGAAACGATTCTAGCGCTTTGAATTCCTCGAAAGATGTGCATTTTTATGGGAAAACTGCTCTGGAGAAGCGTCGCCGCACGAATGCTCTGCTTCTGCTTTTTCGAATGATCACTTTTGGGTTCTCGCTGGCAGCCGTTTTGGTGATGGGAACCAACAAGCACAGAGTACGCGGTACGGCTCAGAGGGTCGCTTGGCACGATTTCGATCCGTATCGGTAAGTGTGTACTTAAAACAGCTGTGGTATCGTGAGCTACTTTTTGTCGATTTGGCTTCTGAGTGATCAAAGTTTTGTTGCAGGTATGTGTTGGCAGTGAATGCGATCATCTGTGTGTACTCGTTCGTGGAGACGTGGCTGGCGGTGTACACTTACGCGAAGGGCACCCTGCTGTTGCCTGAGACGTTTCAAGTGTGGTTCGACTACGGCCACGATCAAGGCTTTGCGTACTTGTTGTTTTCAGCGAACTCCGCCGGCATTGCCATGGCGCAGCTCCTTCAGTCCGGAAACATGCCGATCCTGGGACAATACAATTGCTCAGACGCGGGCGGTTACTGCACGCAAGCCAGAGTGGCCATCGCGTTAGGATTCGGCGCCTTTCTTTTCCTCGCCGTTTCGTCTCTCCTAACAGGTTTACGAGTAGCCCGGTGGTATCTCCTTTGACACAGGCAGAGCCAGCTCAAAACTTAGAATTTACTCGTTCCCAGTACTGATTTACACCCTTTTCAGCTCTCGTGGAATTACATCAACTAGTGCTTGCTCTTTCTTAAACGTCCACCCATTCATACCCCAATCACTCCTGTCAGAGAGTCTTAGATAGAGTATAACCTACACATGATTTTGACACTGTGTCTTGTCGACACATGTATATCGGAGCTTGATGAATATGAACGCTGCCAGATCTGGTCAGAAGCTTCAAAGTACGGAGTATTGGTTCCACTGCATTAATAGCCCTTTTTCGGGAAGATTAGAGCACTGTTTCTATTGCAACTACTCAGAGTCAAGATTGTTCGTACTATTCTCCGGTCTGTCAAGTCAAAGTGCGTGCAATTGTAGCTGAAAGGGGGGGATTCTGTCACTTATTGTCCCTCAATAGATTGCACCGCAGAAACTCACTGTACTGTACTTGACAGCATTGCACTTGTGTGGGAATTGGAGGGCGTACAGCCTGCATGCAGGGAACAGATACTCTGCCGCTCTTCGATAGAGGCAAATTATTGGCGTGGAGGGTCTGCTGAGCCAGAGTAGGGTAGAGTATTTGAATTTTTGTACACATTTAGTTATAAAGCATACAACCATGCTGATTGAATGTGCGGTCAGTTGCCGCTTTTTCTAATAGACAAATAACTTGATTCTTGTCAAGTAGCTGTAGGGAAACGTTCATAGCGGCTGGTTCGATTGCCGAGGTTAGACCACCATGCATTGCAGTGTTTTCAGTAAAGCCCAAAGATCAAGGCATTTATTAAGTGTTTGATTTGTATAATTATATTGTTTCTTGCGTTCATAATGCAAAGTTGGAGAATCATTTCAGTAGTTGCGTTGTCCTTGGATTAAAAGTTTGAAAATCATAATCCTCAAATGTAGATAAAAATCTTAAAGTTCAAGCATGAAGTATCTCCCTCGTGTTAGAAAACTCTTTTCATTACAAAGAACAAGTCCATCTTGAGATATACATGTTTTTAGGAGGAATTTCTGAATCTCTCTCATGGATGAAAAATTGCTTAAGAGCTGATTCATAATATGGTGGAGTAGGCCGATGATGAATCAAGAATTGTTGCTCAACATTATTTGAGGCAAGGGGTGATGTGCCGAAGAAAATGTTGAGTACTTTTGAAGAAATTTGTTCTTTGGAGTTGAAGTTTGGTCTCTTGAGGCTGGACAAAAAACTTGGGGAAAACAAAATTTGGAACCTCACCTCACTATTGTTGTATTTCTTTGCTGTAGTTCAAAGACACACCCACTGGTTGGTTCAACCAATCACAGTTGAAGATTTGAAACACCTACTAGTCAACGCAAGTTGTAGTTGTCAATTTTATTCTCGGCTGTATTGTAAACACCCAATGCCGGTCAATTCAACCAATCAAAATAGTGATTCTTATTCTTGATAGTAGATAAAACATATACTTGTCAATTTGGTTAGTCATTGTAGTCGATTTTGTTCTTGGCAGTGGTCCAAACACCTACTAGTCACTTCAACAAATCACACTTGGGAATTTGAAACACCACTCGGGAATTTGAAACACCACTCGTCAAATCAACCAATTACAGTTGCGAATATTGTTCTTGGCGGTATTGTAAACACCCAATGCTAGTCAATTTAACCTATTACAAAATTGGTTTTTGTTGTTCTCAGCAGTTGGAATACCCACTGATCAATTCCACCAATCCCAATAGTGAATTCAATTGTTGGCAGTGTTTCTGGCGGTAGTTCAAAGAGCCATTGGTCAATTCTACCACTCCCAATTGTGAATTCAGTTGTTGGCGGTAATTCAAATACATATTCGTTAATTCAACTATTGTCAATTTTGTTTGTCGTTGTAGTTCAAATAGCCAGAGGTCAATTCTACGAGTCCCAATTGTGAATTCACTTGTTGGCAGTAATTCAAACACATATTGGTCAATTTAACTATTGTGAATTTTGTAATTACAGAAATCTTTGAATAAGTCTAAGAACCTCTAAACTCTTGAAACCTCCACTACTTTAATATTATAGCATATTCATACTAACTTGAATGATCTATCCATGATAACACTAAGTATTCAGTCTTCTATTAATCTACAAATACCAACTCATGTCCTATTAATCTTTAGAAATAAAAAAAAATCTTAAAATTTTAGAATGTAAGAACTAAATTTCCAAATTAAAAAGTTGGCTGGGTTCACAACCAAACCTTACAAACTATGGAATCAATTAAAAAAGTCTTCACTTTCAAGAATCATGAAACTTGATAATTGCATTGTGCACAACTCCCAACCTACCTTGGTTCTAGGAAGCTTGTTGGTCCATGCACTCGTGAAGAATTACCGGAAGGCACACTAGTTGCATCCATCGCCAATGCACCTTGAAGCTCTTGTACCACTTCAGACATTGTTGGTCTATTCTTGCTTTGTGGTTCTACACTCCGCATGGCTATATCCGCAACTTTCCATACAGCTTCGGTGTTGACATGTGAATATTTGATAAGAGGATCTATTATTGAGTTGATGTCATTCTTCACTAAACTCTCTCGAACCTAAAATAACACCAAAGAGGATGAGAATCAATAAGGAAAACACTTAAGCTCAAGCTGAAGCATTTAGAATGCTTTGTAAAGTCCACCAAGAAAATAATTAGCTCAGTGAACCGATTAAAGGATTGAACATACATAGGGTTTAAGAACTAACCCATTGGGCAATATTAGGATTCCTCCAATCTGAAGCAAACGTATTAATGGGCGGAGAACCCGTGATCAACTCCAAAAGCACAATTCCGAAGCTGTATACATCACTTTTGGGAGATATATGATTAGATATCAAGTACCTGCATACAAAAATGTCAAACTCAATAAGAGTGCATTATATCTCAAAGTGAAAGAGTTGATTATCAAATCCTCTTACTCTGGATCAAGGTAGCCTGCGGTGCCCATGACATCAGTCATTACTCTTGAGCTTTCGGCATCGCCCAACAATCTTGTTAGCCCAAAATCAGCCACTTTAGCCTCGTACTTGGGAGTGAGCAATATGTTGCTGCTTTTCACATCCCTGTGAATGAAACGGGGACTACAGCCTGTATGCAGATACTCCAAGCCTGCATTAACCTCATCAACTTCAATACATTTTGCTACACATGTACCACCACCGATCGATACATATTCGAATGAGTCAACGTTCACGGAGGTTGTAATGGCTCCTACACGACTTTGACCCCCACTTAAATTCACACAACGCAGCAAAGTCACCTTCTTTGAGGACCTTGGAGGGTGAAATACTACAACACTATGTAAGTTCGATTTCAAGAACTTAAAGGCTCCGCAAGGTATGAATGAGGTGTAAAATCTATATTGATCTTCGGCTCTTGGAGAGATCGTGTGTGGCCTGACTACATGTGTGAATTGAAGAATCTAGTAAAGAAAGAAGATTGATGTTTTGGACAAGATGTAAGTGAATGTGGTAAGTCGATGACCTTGTGCTGCATTGAGGGCTATATGCAGGCGCCTCTGCCAATCCAAAACTCCAGAATTTGCGGACCTGCCTGCAATCACCAAGTCAATCACTATACAGACGTGCATCTTCAGAGAATTTTGAGAGCTTGTAGATGGCAACCCCATGCTTAAGTGAGTGGTCACCATGTAAGTGATCGAACAAGGAGCCATTGTGCATGTACTCGTAGAGAAGGATTTGTTTCTCTTCTTGGCAGTAGCCCACGAGAGACACCAAATTCCTATGATGGACTCGCGACAACACATCCACCTGGAAAAGCATCCGTACTCATGAATGACAAAGTTACACAATTCGGACCCTGGCCGATAAACAATCGTGTGATGTACCAATTGCAACAGATGGAAGGTTGATATGGTACAAAGGAGAGTAGCTGGTTAGCTATTTACTCAAAACCAACACGATGTCATACTACTGACTACCATTTACAAAACAGTGCTGAGTTTTTTATGAGTACATCTGAGTCTTGTTTGACTCTCGGCATGCAATAATCATTCCAATGGCATATGGTCAATCTACTGAAATACCAAACCTAAACTTCTAGAGCAAGGAGAAGTTAAACTATAGGAATTCAATGCATGGTGGTGCTGTATACCTCAGTGAAGAATGCCTCCTCTTCGTGCGTTGAAGTCCCTTTAGCAACTTTGACAGCCACTTCTTGGCCATCCGGAAGTTTCCCATAGTAAACGGGCCCGAATCCTCCTTCCCCAAGTTCATCTTTGAAGTTGGAAGTTGCAGCAGTGACTTCTGCAAGAGTGTATGCTTTAGCACCACTAGTGGTGGCAGTTCCTGTAAATAACACAATAATGAATACGAGTGAGTTCATGCAAACTTGTAGTACTTAAGTTTCAGAATATCTTCCATGATATAAATCGCATGACAACTTTGGGTCCGCTTATACTACTACCGGTATTGGAGTTTAATGAGCTCCAACACACAATCATGCGCACTTACTATAATGAACAAACCTTCGGCAAACCTTTAGGTAAATTATTAGACAATGTACATTTTTGCCACTAACCTAAAAGTTCACATCTACATGAAGCAATTATTGAATGTTGCTGAAAATGAAACATACTCTTCACAGTTGGCGCTTGTTGTTGGTCATCCAAAAATTTAGGCTTGCGTTTACATCGGCGGTATACACATATTGTGATCGCAATGATAACTACGAGCGTTACTATAGCGCCAACCACCTCGCCCACAAGTCTTGCAATGTTTGTTTTGCGTTTAGGTGCAGGTTTAGGTGCAAGTGGGGTTGTCAAAAGTAAGTGTTCATTTCCGGGCCTATACCTGCGTGCACATGCGTATGTTAATATCCATCAGTGTCATGGGCTTATACCTGCTCATGCGTACGTTATCATGTATCAGTATCACGGAATCAACATGAAACGTAAAGTTTGTCATCATGTGGTCTGGTATCATTTGTATATCTTACGTGAATTTTATCTTAGTATTGTTTGAGGAAAGCCCAGCCGGAAGTACACCACTCAGGTTGTTATTCTGGACAGACCTGCAAAACATCCATGCAACTTGCAGATCAAAGAAAGTTCTGGAAAAACTAGGGGGGTGGTCAAGATGAAGCAATTGGAAGGTGAAGAAAATCATCCTCTGAGTTATGGAACTTACAACACTCTCAGAGCCGTCATAGTTGTCAACCACTCTGGTACTGGGCCGCTTAGATTGTTGCTCGACAAATCTCTGTACAGAAGATGCCATTGCACACTTAGCAACTGCTAGTACATGCGGGAGGTTTGATATCTGAAACTTTTTATTGAAATTTTAAGTTTATATGCTGATTATATAGTAAAATCGTTCTCATGCCGATTACGGAGATACGTTGTTATGTGTCACTCTTATTGGAAATCGAAGCGTGCTGTGCAGCTTAACAGTTAACGAAGTATATCAATCATCTAAGGTAGCTGCGTTCAGATAGCTTGTGTTTTCTGACTATGATTCAGATGCTTGTATAATAATAACTCTCAGTTGTGCGAACATTGTGCGATGAGCCTGATTCGTGTGAAATTGGCGTGCAGCTGAAAGCCTTGAGCAGTGTCCATGCTCGTCATCATGGCGCTCGAATTCAACTCCTTCTCTAGAATGAGACCATTGTGTGTTAGCGCAAGGTTTTAAGGGTCAGGCCACTCACAAGCTGGTGAGGTCCAGGAGGTTGCTGAAACTGGCAGGAATAAAACCCTTCAACTGGCGTCCTGAAAGACCCCTGCATATCCTCAAGAAATCGTCAAAACTTTTAGCGATTACAAATTATAAGCAAAGCAACGTTTCCAGAACCGTCTCCTAGACTAAAAAATCAAGACGGATGCGATCGTCCTTGACAGATCACTCCATATTCTTATCGCACTCTTTTATCATTCAAAGTTGACTCACTCTTCATCCACCGTGAAATTGAAGATGGTACTTACACGGCAGTGATCACGGGCTGTGGATTTGACGGATCAGGGGTTTCACAAGTCAGCCAGTCATGAGCAGACGGCAGACATGGATCACCAGTCCACTCCGTCAGGTTCAACCTCTGCTTGATGTCTTCGATAGCCATTGCTGGACATCCATCGATACCGTTAACTTCAGTCATCACCGAAAAGTGAATGAATGAACTGAAGCAATTCTAATTTTTGATGAAAAGGCACTCACCATCCCGATCCAAGGTTTTGTTCACTCGTGGCTGGGACCTTTCGAAGACCTCAATGGCAGTAAGGATTGGGCCCGCCGCGGAAGATGGGAGTGGAGTGAGGAATATGGTAGTGTTAGCGCGCATAATGACGCCTATCAGGTAAATGTTCCAGGAACCGTAGTTGAGGAAGACCCACGAACTCATGTCGACGGTTGGGCTGTAGGATGTGATCTCGGGGACTGTAATGGTGAAATTGCGATTGCCGACTGAGGAGCTAGAATTGAGCTCCGCGTAATGGATGGCAAAAAACACATCCATATCCGTCTTGATCGTAGTGTCTGGCAGCATGTAAGTTGCAAGAGTACCAGCGCTGGTGACAGCCGTTTGCATCACGGCGGATGGCGGATTCGACTTGCTGCCCACCAGCCCCGGAAATGTCGCATCCGTTGACACAAACTCATGGGCTGCCGTAGTGGGCTTCAAATATCTAACAGACGTCGCTGGCCCTTCTGGAAACCAGTAGCGATCGTAGTAATCCTGCGGAGCTCTGTCACCACAAGAGCTATCAGTGATGCTAACGGATACTTGAAAGTAATAAAAAACAATAGCTGGAGAAAGTAACGCCCAAACGTGTTCATTAGAAAATTCATACGTGTTCACTGGGCTACTTTCCGAGTTGTGTTAACACTTGTGGACACCAAATCATTGACAGAATATGTGATTCTCGGAGTGAGACTCCAGCATTGTGCGGATTGTTCAACGGGATTTGGGGATCTATCATGACGTACCGTAAGAGGGTCGATGCGCCGTAGTTGACCCGGTTTTTTGTCTTCATGATTCTTCCTTCTTGAAGAAGGATGGCGTATCGAGTGACGAACCCATCGGGCAAGCCAGAGGCCTCTTTGATCGAGATGCCTGAAATGAAGGGCGCGCCTGACATTCTGATGAGGCACAGGTAGCTCACGTTGTCCTGCGCTTGATAGTGGAGTTCGGTATACAAGAAGGCATCGGAATTACCCGTGATATTTTCTACAAGCGTCGCGTCCAGGAACACCTGAAAAGTCGGCATCCGGTTGCTGCTGTCATAGTTGCCGTAGAAGTAGGTCGCCCTCAACAAGTACGTGCCGCCGGCCTTCACTGGCAACGCGTAGCAGTTCTTGGACCGGAGATCATCGAAGTATCGCAGCGTCCCCATCTCCGTGAAGCTCGCTAGTGACGACGGCAGTGCTACCAACTGGGTCTTCCCCGTCGTAATGTATGGCGCGTCTGGCACCCACGTTAGTCCTGTCGTTGTGTCCACAGTCGTATCAGTCGCCCCACAGTTGATGTTTAGGGTACCTGCGGGGGGAACACACTTAGAATCCTCCACATAAGTGTTCAGATGTTCACATGTATTGAATTTGATCTGTGGTTCATTTTATTGCACCGACAAACCACCGTGCAGGAGTCTCACGATCCGGTTGCCATTCTGAACATGATGCACTATTATTTAAGTGATTTCATGCCCTCAGTTCCTGACCAGCTTCTTTCTCAAGTCCTTGCATGTCACTCATAAACTTCTCTGCCTCTGTCTTGCATGAGCCCAAATACAACTTCACCATTTGAACTTTACAGAGTATAATTCTTGATCGTCTTATTATATCGTCATACAACATGAGATCTTTGACCATCAAATCGGAAGATACGAACTGCTAACACCGATTCGTATACTGCTGCAACACCCGTTAGCGAGTTCGTTCATATGATCAATCTTGATGTCTTTCATGAAAGTTAATAGTGCAAGTTGATAACCTCTCCACTGAGCATGTTGTTATTTAACAAATTAAATGACAAAGATAACCTCTGAACCTTACTGTTGCCGAAATGGCAGATGTCTGAACATTGCTTGACTAGAATCGGAGCATTACGGCATGGATTCTGACAAACGGGATGATCATGATGTTGGAAAATTTTCTGTAAATTATCCTCAAAACCTATCCAAGAAAAGCTTCTTACAAGTAAAAGATTGAATACTGTAAACAAGTTTTCAGACAGAAAAGATATATCTCGAACAGAATACAACTTTGACCGATTCATTTATGAGATGACGTTGAACGAAATTGGCTCTGCGGTGCAACCTTGTGGTGTCGACTGTGCCGGTACCGTTGGAATGGTGCAACTGCAGAGTAGAAGAAGCAGGATCGAGCAGAATCCGGCGTCCTTGGAGAATCTCGCCATAGCTTGAGATGGGTTGTTGGTTCGAACTGACAGAGCCCCTGCTATCGAGACTTATATTAAACTATATCTATCTATCTTGAATTGAAAACGCCGTGCCTCTGCATCGCTTATTGTGTACTAGAGCGATCGTTTAACCTCCATCTTGTTTTCATCGCGGAGAGTGTCGGTAGAAAGTTCATCAGGTTCTCGGTGGATTCTTTTAGGGGAGTGACTTTGTCATGCTGATGCTGAGTTTCTTCTTTGGTATTATTCAACCTGGTATGCCGGAAAACGTGAGCTCAGATGCCATTATATTCAAGAATGACAATATTCCTGCAAAGTATACTGGAGGATTTGACTTAGTCTGTCTGTGTATACTTGGTAACAAGCTGAATTGCACGTCAACTGACTTGTGGATAAGCTTTCAAGATATTTGGCGGTGAAAAATGCATGATTGCTCGATGTATGTAATTCATGAAAGTACTATAGTGTGTAGCAAGTTTGTAATAACAAAAAAATTGGAAGAAATCTAAGAACCTCAGAAATCACTAATATGATATCATAGTAAATTCATACTAACTTAACCCTTAAAGAGTGGGTGAAGCCCAAATTGGGTCAATTGACTGTGGTCAACCTCTGATTTACTGAAGTTGAAACCTTTTGTAAGTTGTAGAGTTTTTCCATAGTTTTAAAAATCCTAAAGTGACCCAAGGTAAAGAGTTTACCAACTTTAGAAGGGCAGCCTCCAAAAGTTTTGAAAACAATCTTCAGAATGCCCAAAAAAACTTGGGAGACAAACTTGGATGTTATGATTCTCAAATGGTAAACAAATGCTTTCAAGCTTCCAAAAAACACCAAGGAATTTTAGGGGTTAAAGAGTACAAAAATATGTATGTTTCGAATGACTTAAGGGTTGAAACCTTACATAGTTACCTTGTAAAAGGCTAACAATTTTAGATACCTAGTAAAATATTAATCTTCATAATGACTTTAGAAGTTGAAGTGTATAAATGGTTAACTTTGCAAATGCTTAGCCATTTATCAATGCAAGATGAATCTTTAAATTATTGTACCCCATAGCCATGTTGGCACTGTAGTGCGGAGTAATTAATTGATGTTGTGTTTTTGACAAAACTCACATTTGTGACTAGTACAATCAACCAATGAATGTTAAAAACTGCCAAGAACAAATTTTGCAACTATGATCAAGTGAATTGACTAACGGATGTTTAAAATTCACAACTATGATTGAATGAATCAATTGCAGGTGTTTGAACTACCGCCAAGAACAAAATATACTGTAGAAACTTACTAGTTGGATTGACCACAGTTGTGACTACCGCCATGAATATTATTTACATATTGACAAGTGGGTGTTTGAACTACAGCCAAAAATGACATTCAAAATAGTTGAATTGACCAATATGTTTTTAAATTATTGTCAACAACAAAATTCATAATTGGGACTGGTGGAATTGACCAGTAGTTGTTTGAACTATTGCCAGGAACAAAATTCACAGTAGCTGAATTGACCAATATGTGTTTGAATTACTGCCAACAATTGAATTCACAATTGGAACTGGTGGAATTGATCAGTGGGTGTTTGAACTACAGCCAGAAACAAAATTCACTATAGTTAAATTGACCCATATGTGTTTGAACTACTGCCAATAAGATAATTCACAGTTGAGACTGGTGGAATTGACTTGTGGGTATCGAAGAACAAGAAACAAATTTGTGATTGGTTAAATTGACTTGCGTTGGGTGTTTACAATACTACCAAGAACAATATTCGCAACTGAAATTGGAAGGAATCAAAACAATGTTTTGAAAGTCATTCTTAAGAGTTTAAATGATCTCAAGCTTTCTAAAATCTTGTTCCTATGTGAATTACGTGTATGTCTACATGTCTGTGTAATTTTACACTTAAAGAGCATCTAAATTTGGAGACAAATTTGTTTTTCAGATGACTATATGTTGAATATCAAGTACAAAGATAGGTTGTTTACGATACAAAAAGAACCTAAAATATTTTTCTTAAATATAGAACATGCATAAGTTCCACTTTTACAAGTAGAACAAAAATCTCATAAAGACATTGTAATTTTTTAAACTTTGGTAAGATTTTTGAAATATTTGGAAGATAATTGTTTTGAGCTTGATTTTCAGAATTTTCCTTAATATAATTTAGTTTTGGACAATAAAAACTGTTATATAAATGATCTTGTCATAAAAATATGAGAAAAGTGTATCATCTAAATTATTTATGACTTCTTGCACTTGAGAAGATTCAACATGTGGAACATTAAGTCTTTAAAAAGACAAGCCTCACAAAATCATATCAACTCAATTTTTGTTTACAAATAAAAATAACACTTTGATGAATATTGTCAATTTGACAGTTCTCATTCTACACCTTAAAGAATGAGATTTGACCAAGAGGTGAAGAGTCAGAAGCAGCACTAATGTACATTTCTTGCATACACAAAATCTTGAGTACGCTTTATCTTGAGAGTGCAATCTTGAGTTGGCGTCCTTACAATGCTTGTTCGGTGGGGTTCACAACGATGGGAAACGGGGAGGCGGTTTACCGCTTGGTGCCGCTCCCGGTCTCCGCGTCCGCCTCCTCATCATCTCGCACTCCGCTCCTTCACAATCTGAGTGTCGCTGATGCTGCTGCTGCTGCCGTGATCTGCTGTCGACACCCGCCATGGACAACCTCATCGCCAAGATCAAGGATGTGGAACGCGAAGCCTTGCGCCTCAAGCAGCTCGGGTACGGAGCCACTCGCAAACCTCCCCCAGGCCAGCCTCTCGTGCGCCAATGGAGCCTGGAGAAAGAGAAGACGACCCCCACAACACCACAGCAGCAGCAACAGCAACAGCAACGCCAGCGCCCGCATCTGCTTTCCCCCCCTCGCCCCACTGCAGCTAGAAGCTTGCAGATTCTGGAAAATGGGCTCGGATCTCAGACTGCTGCCCGCGCTTATCAATTGCAGGTGTGGACTCTCTCTGTATCTCGCCTCCCTGCATTAGCTAGCTGGGAATGACTCACCTCTTCAACACCACACTGAAAAATTCTTGGTTTCAATGAAAAAAGCTCACCTGGGCTTGTTGTGATCAGATTGAAATTGACGCTTCGGAATTGAGGTTTTAGTTCAGACAGAACGCTGACCCAGTTGCTTTGTCGTGAGCCTTTCGTAGGAGGCCTTCAGATTCTGATCATGCTATGGGGTGTGCTTTGATCATGCTATGGGGTGTGCTTTGATCATGCTATGGGGTGTGCTTTGATCATGCTATGGGGTGTGCCAAGATGACAGTCAAGGTTGTATGCATGGTTGTAACGCTGGGGAGCTTAGGGTTGTAGGAGTCGTGTGAGGGTGACGAAGGGGACGGGAACTGGTTGGCGGCGTTGAAGAGCCACGCGAAGCCGTGGCAGGGGAGAAAACTGGTGGTTCTCAGCCTCTTCGATGGCATCGGCGGCATCTGGGAAGCTTTAACGCGCCTCGGAATCTCTTTCGTCGGCTACAGCTCAGAAGTGGTAAGTACTGGCCATCACTCTCCTCCTGCTTATGATTTATCGAGTAGTGATAGTTACTCATGTGAGTAACACATTCCTATCAGTTTGAACCAGCTGTTCAAGTTGTCAAAGCCAAGTTTCCGGACGTGCGCCATGTTGGCGATGTGAGAAGGCTTGCAATGCCAGCAATTCGGGAGGACATTGACCTCATCGTCGGTGGATTCCCCTGTCAAGATCTCAGCTGCTTGGGCAAACGAGAAGGGTTAGCTCATTACACTTCTCTTTCTGAGCTGATACGGATAACTAAATCGCCAATGGTGTTCACTTGTGAATCGGCTGGCATTGTAGGCTTCATGGATCACGGAGCAAACTGTTTTTCGATCTGGTTACAGTGATCAAGGATTTCAAGCCCAGATGGTAAGCCAACACGGAAGCATGTGGGTCGATTTTCACGTTTTATAGGAAGAGTTTTGTAGGACTTCGTAATGTATGAGTTTTGTTGGCAGGTTTCTTGTGGAGAATGTGGCGTCAATGTCTTGGATTGATCGGGACGAGATCTGCAAGTACCTGAGAGTGCAGCCGTTAGAGCTGGACTCCGTAGAGCTGTCGCCCACCAAGAGGCGCAGGTTTTATTGGACTAACCTGCCGCTTCCCCGTAGGCTGCCTCGAGTGCGCAACCATCCTTCCACTTTCGTCCAGAGCTGCTTACACGACGCCCTCGCCCTTGAAGAGAAGACTGGGGTACATTTCCCTTTCTTACTACCACGTTCTGATGTTGAATGATCCATTGCTTTGTTCAATGACTTTCCCCTGCAACCATTTGAGCTTAAAAACTCAATTTGACATCAATTCTCCACTTCAGCATAGAAACCCCAACCATCTAATTATGCACACAGACAGATTCATGTGCTATTGGAAACATGGCATGTTTCATCTTTTGACAATGAGGCATGTGAAGTGAGATTGCTTGCCCATTTTGGTAACCAAATTCAGTCATTGAGCTGCTCACTCTTGCCATAAGCTACCTACTCTGTAGTATTCCGCCTTCCTCTTCTTGCTCTCTACTCCAAAATCCTCCATCTTCCCTTCGTTTCTCTGCACAATATCCTGTAATAAACTGTGAAATCGAGGTTTTATGCATTTCATATGCCATCCAAGTAAAGTTTCTGATAGTAAAGACAGGACAGCTCCCTGTGACTCGTGAAGTTTCAGATACAGTTACCAACTACTTTGAAAATGTGCATGGCTTGCGACTTAAATGCACACTGGAAGTAGGGCCTGAATCGATGTTTTCAGTGGTTGGATTATGATTAGGTCGTGATATCATCCAATGACCACGAAGGCAATAGTTGTCAGCTGGAGTTGGTCATGGAGAAAGGAACGAACAACCTTCGGTATTTGAACCCTCTCGAGCTCGAGAGGATGATGGGTTATCAACCTCATCACACCAACATTCTCATTCAAGAAGGGACGTGTTCTGACTTGTAAGCTCCAACATTCCACAACCACCAATTGTCATACAGATTCCAAGTCCCCCAAACTGATTGATGTTCTGTAACCAGACACGACATCGATAGGATGGGCAAGAAGAAATTCGGTCCGAGGAGTACCCGAATGGAGCCACTGAGGGCGCCCGTCCGATGGAGGCTTCTCGGAAACGCTTTCACCGTAAGTCCTCCGAGCTTGCAAGCTCTTTATCACCATTCAAATTAACTTGCCTGGTATGACTATTATGCAGGTTCCGGTGATCTCGTACCTTTTGAGCCCCCTCCTTCAAAGGGACATTGAAAGTAGCAAACCCATCGATCTACCAGGACCTAGTGCGGAAGAAGAGTGCGCATGTATGGAGCCTGACGATGTAAACCTCTAACTTCCTCTTGCATCGTGAATTTCTATGCTTACGATTTTCTCTTCGGGCCTGAAAGATTATTGTGGTATGAAGGTATGGGCGTTGTATAATCAACGTGAGCGGCCAAACTGGTATGCACTCATAACCAGGAGAAGTGGTGGTCGCTTCAGCCGCAAGACTCCAAATAATGCGAAGAAGCCTCCGCTGTGCATTGAAATGTAAGTAACACTGACTGTTTTCGACTCTGCCATTCTTCGAACTCCGCATTTTCAATTGATTTGGTTAGTCGGGATCTTAAATGGAGAGGGAACCACTTCTGCATTCATTCGATCAGTGCGTGTTTTGTGTTTGATAGCGAGAACGTGCATCATGAGCAGGCGGTACATGGAGCTGGTGCGCCCTTATCTGGAAGGCGAGAATGACACGTGGAATCCATTGCGAGGCACCGGGCTGTACGAGCTACGACAAGAAGTCGATGTCCAGGATACATGGACTGCTTTTTCTCACAGGTCAGGACGTACCGAAGTATGTCATCAATTCGGGACTTGCGCCTTTTCACCTGCATTATTCTATGAATGGACCCCATCTCGTGTATTGATTCTTCCTTTTCCAACCATGAGTCCAGGGTTCATGCTCACGAGTTCAACGAATATGACTGAGAAGTACTAGACGCATGTTACTTGCATTTGTATGTACCATCAATCACACTAAAATGGTGTTTTGTAGCAGGGTCACAACCTTCAGACAGAGTCACAACAAAGTCTTTATTTATCCAGGAAAGGACGAGGTTTGGTCAGTTTACAGCCGTAAAACGTGGAGCCCCTTCTTTGTGGTGCGTTCCGACACTCACGAGATAGCTGCTACTTTCAAGAGTTTCATTTTATTCTTACAGCTCTGATAGTTACTCTGTTTCTGCAGTATGTGATCGAAAGCGCAATCAATCTCGACAACCTTGAGCTCGCAGTTCATGGCTTTGAGGGCTTCTATGCTCGTGCATATGTTATGATCAAGACCGCAGAGCACGAATTATACAGGTTAAACCATAGACACACTGAAAATTTTATATGTGATCAATCCAAGATACATTTGGTGATGCTTGGGTATGTGCAGGAAGACCGAGAAAATTCTGGAGTTCTTCGACCTTTCCGTTTTCTGCTTTCGTGCGCCCTTTCATTTCAAGTACGAGGCTAATCTGCTGAAGGTTGAGGTAGGCATAAAGGGAAAGAAACTGCGAAAGATAGAGTCCCGAATTCGGCAAGAAAGTAAGAGGAAACGAGGGAAGGGCCGTGATCAATATTCGTCTGAGGATGAAGAAGACGAAGAGGAGCAAGGAGACGAGGTGGATGCGGAGGACATGGTGCCCACGAGAGCTAAAGAGACAACCGTCGATATCCCTGCGGATGATGCCCATGCGACCGGATTTTTGGTGGAGGAGCCGGATCAGTCCGCCATGATTTACCGAAACGATGGCGATGAGCCACCTTATCAACAATATACTGACAAAGACAAGGGTATGTACCTCCGCACAGAAACTCTTCCACATTCTTTGTTGTTCTCCGACTAACAAGATGCTCTTTGTACTCGTGCTAGGTCTTGTTTGGAAATCATGCATATAGAGCAGGTGACCACGGGAGACTTGCACGTAATACATTCTCACTTTAATATATGAGCTAGAAACTGTTCCACCCACCAGTTTATGAATTTTAGCTTTATCGGGACAGCGAAATGCTTGCATTATGTTAGAGTTTAATGCCTGCGTAGAATCATTTGTGTATTGGACTACAATGAAGCCAATGTCTTGATGTTCATGGGGTACGTGGTATTGTCATCATTCCAGAAGCTCTTGAGCAGAAGCCTCACGACTTGCTCTGAGGGGTGAACAACATCCCAGAACAGGTACTTGGATGGGCGCTTGCACAGCGAGGACTCCACCTCAAGCAAGCCCGGCGGCAATGGCAATCCACAACGAATCTGAGCGTTCAGGAAGCCAGCTCCACAGCAAGCAGCACTCACGTTTTCCAAACCTGCATCTCGTAGTCATTCACGTAGTGACTACATTTTCAGAACATCACTTCGGCCTTAGCTGACATTAGGACATTTTTTATGGTAAAATTGGCTCCATGAGAACACGCCGTCAAGAAAAAGAGAGAGCAGGAGTGAGGTCTCACCATACGAGCTTCTGTTGTTAATCATGGAGTTCACGAGATCATAACTTTGGGCAATCACGATATTGAAGTCTGGAAGCTTGAAATAGAACGCATCCACCAACTGCTTCACACCGGCATTGAATCCCAGGGCTAGTTCGTTGCCTACAGGCAAGCATTCGCCGGGCTGGAAAATGTTCGCTGCTCTCGCTGAGGGTGAGCATCCAAGTGGGGCCAGGTCAACTATGACCGCCTTCCTTGCCCCAGATTTATACAAATCCTGCCATAATCGCCGACTGAATCCATCATGAAAGTCCAAAAGCCAATGCATAGACTTAAATGCCATCCGGCAATCTCTAACATCGACATTACATCAAGCAACATGCTAAATAAGAGAGAAAAGATCAGGATTTGGGATCGAGATCATGTGGCCACTCACAAAAAGAGTAGTTCGGTAGGCCGCCACAACGTGAGCCAAGAAGTCGGTGGCATTCGTTTGGTTACGAAGCTGCGAATCGAAGAGGTAGGTAACTAGGTCATTCGAGCCAGTGAGCATCAGAAAGATGGAGTTCGAAATCAGTTTATGCGCGCCCCATACACTAAACTTGTTCTGCAAGGAGACTCTCACTTTTCGGAACTGCTCCACCTGCTCACTCATCGGCACAACCTGTAGCATAGAGCGGCATACAAACCCATGAACTCAACTTACTTTGATCCCGATGTATGAAAGCGTCTGGACATGCAAACAATTCTAAAATCGGAGATAAAAGAAAAAGAAGTTCCACTAACAGGGCCAAGGTTGGTTGTGTTGAGTAAGCCGCTTCCTGCAGAAGCGAAGTTGACTCCAGCAATGAAAGAAGAATTGGGCTGCAGATATGGCGGTGCGTAAGGGAGACCCACTGCTTGAGCTGTCACACATCAATTTCAATACAATGTCTTAAGCAAAGCTCTTCAGGAATGTATGAATGTAAATCAATCTCTTAATGTCTTAAAATTTGCAGTCATGATACCACATCAGCAGATGAATCACAACGTTTCTTATCAGTCTCTGAGTTACATAATTTTCCCGTTATGATTGCAATGCAGCCAACATGCCCACTGAAAGAGTGGCACTGGATTTTCGCGGCGCCTCAGTAGTATGACAGGCATGAACATGACAGGCTTCATCGTGATTATCGTGAGTAGTCTCGATCGATTTGTGTTGACTAACCGAAGAAATCCACAATGTTGCGGCCGTTGGTGAACCGTCCCGTGGGCTTATGGAAGTACGTTTCGCCGTAAGGAGGGAAATTGGCGAGTGCTGTGGCATTGGGGACGTAGTTATTGGTGCCCACATCCGCGTAGGAATCGCCGAACACGAAGTACGCCGGCACTCTATTTCGCATATACCGTGCTTCAGCTTCGCCTATCGCGAACACGAATGCCACCACCAGCAACGTCAAGACCCTCCTCATCTCCATGGCCACAGTAGTTTATGTCAGTTAATTCTCTCTTACATCACTTGTGATCCTCAGTCGATCAATCTCACATTCCAAGATCACGTATCAGTTGCTTTTTGAAGTGTTGCCGAACTCGTGAGCATGGTAGGTTAGTCCCCCACCAGAAATCGCCGCACCAGAAAACGTGGTATCTAACCTCAGCATTGAGTCGAAAGCCTCGTAGACTTGCCAGCACTTCATAAATCATACCTCTAGCTCTCCATGAAACCATCACGTAGCCAGCGTTTGTTATCGAAGGTGCATGTAGCCGCGTAGTATAATACTGGTCATCTGCCAAGAACTCATAATATGCAACCAGAATTGCCAAACAGACCTGAATCCTTATTCCACTCTCTCAAGGATCAGCAAACAGTGGTGTTCAAACTTACCTTACCAGTAACAAGAATGGCGCTTCTGCTGTCAGTGTGTGCAGTTTGCATGCCCCTATGATTGACTTCATTCATGCCTCAACCTCGTTTACAGAACTCTGTTTTCTGTTAATGCCCTTTTCCCTGTGATACAAAACTCTTTATTATCATCGATTCTTGCATGCTGGTGTAAAGCATTACGACAAGTGTACCCATGCAGCCCTGTTGAATTTTGCGTCGCGTATTAAAGTAAGCAGTCTGCAATGTGATGGGATGACACTCACAAGGGTCCAAAGACAATTCTTATGGGAAAGGGAGGGAAAGCACTTACATCCCATATTAAAATGTGAGGACTCTGGGGATCACGCAATATGGGAGGGAGGACACCTGCAAGGGTCCAGAGACAAAATCCTTCGGGAAAGCAAAGCACTCGGGGTCCGGACCCCAAGGAAAATAATAAAAAGAAGGGTACAAGGGGTGAGAGAGGCACATGTTGAGGGGAGGCATGATGCTCCTTCCAGCTCATTGACTGGGATTGTTGTCTATCAACCACATTGCCACCCCCACCCCCCCCTCTCCGGGCCTGTCTGTACTACTACTACTGATACTACCATGGCCACCCCCCTAAGGCCCAGCCCGACCGGTCCTGTCCTTCCATATAATTCTCAAAGGCCTGCATCATTCCATTGCTCCAGTCTCTGTTGCATGTTGAACCAGCCCACTTTCCACACCTGCACATGTATCTCTCTTTTTTCTTTCTTTCTTATTTTTTTGTATCGCGGGCAATTTATGGATAACTGAATGCCCAAGTTTCCACACCCCCATCATCATTTCCTTTTTCATTTCGGACTACCTCATGGTCCTCTGTTACTCATTGCGTTCATTACTGATGGTCCATGTGAGTGCCAGTGCCAGACGAATTGCCTGCTGGGTCTCTGTGCGCTGGCATCCAAACAATGAAAAAAGAAGGAGAACGAGATCGTTGTGGGTGAAGTGCATGTTTCCATGCACTACTATCTATCACTAGCCTTGAATGTGTAAGAAAGTAGGGGTTGCTTTGTCCTAGTTGAAGGGTAGGTCCCTTTGAAGCTACTCTAGGAGACAAAAAGTGAGAGATGAAAGAGGCTTGTGGCACAAGTTTGCCCCTTTGAGTATCCAAATTAAAGTGCGGAAGGTGGGGTGATTCGATTGCATTCACCTTCGTGTTGTAAGTTACGTACAACAGGGATAAATAAAGGATATTCGGTTGGGCCCAAAGAGTTACCATCTGTTTATTTGTCCTTTCTTACCACGTGTCCTTGTAACCTTTCAGTAGATTATGAGTGTTTTGATGAACTTCTTGTTGTAGCTACATTAACAAAATTCACTCAAAAAGGTTATCTAGAAGTAACTTTATCATGTTTTGAGAAATAGTATGCTATGTTAATAGATGCTTCAGATCAAAATGTTGTCAATATGATGTTTGAGATATCCTTACAGAAGTATTAAAAACATGTTGGTTTGATTATTTTTTTAAGACCTCAAATCGATTTCTCCCCGACCTCTATGGGATTTTAAGGTTAAATGAAGTTAACTCAATCTTGAACATGTCCCTATATTTACCATCAAGTAATTTTAGATCCATGAACTTGTGAATATAAATCTTAGATCTTGTTAATATTGGACAACATGCATGAGAATTTACAAAGTCCAACAACCCTCTTCAACAATTCAAACAAGGCTTTGGAACGAGTCAAATAGTTATACAAAGTTGGCTTATTAGCTATCATGTCTTCTCCAAATGTATAATAGTACATAAATACAAATAGATCTATAAACATTATTGCTTATTTTATAATGACTATTTATAGTTTTTAGTTCAAAAATATGTAGTAATTTCAATACTTAAGTTTACATAATATTAGGAGATGCCAACTCCACCTCTAAATCTTACATGACTTCCAATTTCTTGTAAATTTATGAAGTAAAATCATTTTAAGTATTTGCTTGAGTTCCAACATTTGGGAATGATCATATATTGATAGGTTGAATAGGCATCAATTTATGCAAGCCTTGAAATAAGTTTGAAGATCAAGTTAGTATTTTATTTTTTTATTTTTTTTAAGAAAAAAAAATCTTGTCATAATTTAACATGATGGTAGCACTATCTCTCTCAAAAATATTTTCCAAAACTACAATCTTTCTTGATTGAGCATTGTTTCATACTACAATGCGAATTTGGAGATTGAGCCATGGTTATTATTTTTGGTTACAAGTTCTTTCATTTCCAATGTCTCACATCACTTTTTTCCCAATTTATACTGATAGTATCATTGAGGTGCAACAATTGAAATGATTGTAGCACCAAGTAAAGCCTCAAAAGCCTTCAACATTCTTCCAATGTAAAGTATAAAATTGAGTGATATGTTCATTGTTGAATTAAAATTCATTAACTAAAAATCCTCATTATTGGTTCATCAAGAAAAAATCAGCACTATAAGAATCCCCTTCGTTAGAACACAGTTCGTTAATTTGGAGCTAGCTGTGCTCTAAGCCCTTGAACTCTTAAAAGTGAAGACCAACTACGATGAAGACCGTTGAATATTCATTGGATCGTCATTAACGACTTTCAAGGATTCAAGGAAGGAGTCAATTCCGACCCTTAAAAGGTGGAACGATGTGAATTCATCACGTCGAGTATCTTGACATGATTCTCGAACTCGCGAGGGAGGTGACAAAGGCGATCCTTTTTCTGATATCGCAGGCCATTTTCAACATTCGATCATGCGTCACGTAAAACTAGGCGGGGCACTCTAATGCCGAACCACATCCAAAGAAGTGAACGAAAAACAACAGGATATTTTTTTTCCAACTTGCATAACAATGCTCCAAATTTTTTTGACTTACACAAAATACAAAAGCATCTGCTTCTGAGCCAATCTTTACAGCCAATTCCGCTGATACAGACTTTGGTTCAAGAGGCAGTTCTCATCTCAATTATTGGCAGATGGCTTATTGTATGTGGACATGGGGCTGTGTATCTTTTGTTTGTAGCCACTTCCTTTGGCAAGGCATCCAAGTAAGATAAAAGAGAATTCCATCACCTGGATATGTAAGCAGGTGAATAAAAATATTTGTTAAGTAGCACAAAGTGCACAAATTCCGGTGCCAACCAGCTCATGTTATCGGTAGTCCTTTTAATCATTTGCAATAAATTTGTCACCTGGGATAACACTCCACCGCATGGCCATGCAGGTCAAATATTTTGGATATCCGGGCAAGTCACCAGTGCCCCTGATCCGTGCCCTCACACAAGACCAATGGCTCCTGAAGTCTGTTGTAAAAACTGATCCATTGAAACATATCGTCTTCCACAAGCTTCTAGAGACTTGGCCCTTGCCCCTGCCCAAGCCCCAGATGTCACGAAATAACAAGAAAAACAATCCACCAGCCCTGAAGAATGTTTTTGGCTGGTGACCGAAGATGAGACTATTTCATGGCAACTATCGGACAGACGGACGGATACTTAATGGGCCATTCATACATGACATACATCCATGCCCGCCCGCCCACCCACCCACTCACCCAACTGATGTGCGCGTTTTTAAATGAATGCTCGTACAATCCAAAGGTGAGGCAGAAAAATCTATAGCGTGACAGCGTGATGTGTGTGAAAAAACTCGAGTCAAGTTGCTATAGCATGATTGGATTCATAAATCATCTGAGCACATATAAGGGAGAGCGAAGTAATGTTGGCTATGGTTATCACCTGCAAAGTCTTGCATTGTGCACATGTAAAGTCGACTCACCATCAAAAGCACTTTAAAGACATGGCAAGGTTTGAATACTTTTTGAATTTTGGATATTAGATTCCCATGTGCACTTGGTGCTTGTGGTTTGACCCGGGACATCACCCTGACTTTTGTGGGTGTCCAAGAGACTGATCCCTTAGTTTTTTTAACCTTCAGAGTGCAGAGTATTTTGAATGAATGTCTCTTGCGTTGTTTGATGTTAGAAGTTCAAGGATGAAGTATCTCCATTACAAAGAACTAGTCCATCTTGAGATATACATGTTTTTAGGAGGAATTTTATGAATCTCTCTCATGGATGAAAATTTGCTTAAGAGGTGATTCATAATATGGTGGAGAAGGCCAATGATGAATCAAGAATTGTTGCTCAACATCATTTGAGGCGAGGGATAATGTGCCGGAGAAAATGTTGGGTAATTTTGAAGAAATTTTTTCTTTGGAGTTGAAGTTTGGTCTCTTGAGGCCGAACAAAAAACTTGGGGATGAGAAAATTTGGAACCTCACCTCAATATCGTTGTATTTACTGTTGTAGTTCAAACACCCACTGGGTTAGTTCAACCAATCGTAGTTGGGGATTTGAAACGCCTACTAGCCAATGCAAGTTGTAGTTGTGAATTTTGTTCTCGGTTGTATTGTAAACACCAAATGCCATTCGATTCAACCCGTCACAATAGTGATTCTTGTTCTTGGCAGTAGATGAAACATACGTCTGTCAATTTGACTAGTCACTGTAGTTGATTTTGTTCTTGGCGGTGGTCCAAACACCTACTAGTCACTTCAACAAATCACACTTGGGGATTTGCAACACCGTTGGTCAAATCAGCCAATTACACTTGCGAATATTGTTCTTGGCGGTATTGTAAACAGTTGTAAACAGTGAATTCAGTTGTTGGCAATAATTCAAACACATATTGGTCAATTCAACTATTGTGAATTATGTTCCTGGCGGTAGTTCAAACAACCATTGGTCAATTCCACCAGTCCCAATCGTGGATTTAGTTGTTGGTAGTATTTTAAGCACATATTGGTCAGTTTAACTATTGTTAATTTTGTTTACGGTGGAAGTTCAAACAACCACAAGTCAATTCTACTAGTCTCAACTGTGAATTCAGTCCACTAGTCAATTCTACCAGTCCCAACTGTGAATTCAGTCGTTGGTAGTAATTCAAACACGTATTGGTAAATTTAACTATTGTGAATATTGTTTGTGGCGGTAGTTCAAACAGTCACTGGTCAATTCCACTAGTTCCAATTGTAAATTCAGTTGTTGGCGGTAATTCAAACACATTTTGGTCATTTCAACCATTGTGAATTTTGTTTGTGGCGTTGGTTCAAATAGCCACTAGTCAATTCTACGAGTCTCAATTGTGAATTCAGTCCCAATTGCGAATTCAGTTGTTGGCAGTATCCTAAACACGTAAATTTACTTGTTGGCAATAATTCAAAGACAATTGTAAATTCAATTGTTAGCAGTAATTCACACAGATATTGGTGATTTTAACTACTGTGAATTTCGTTTGTGGCCGTAGTTCATACAATCACTAGTCAATTCTACACGTCCCACTTGTGAATTCAGTTGTTGACAATAATTCAAACACATATTGGTCAATTTAAGTATTGTAAATTTTGTTTCCGGTGGTAGTTCAAACAACCACTGCTCAATTCTACCCGTCTTCAATTGTGAATTGAGTTGTTGGCAATAATTCAAACACATATTGGTGAATTTTATTATTGTGAATTTTATTTGTGGCGGTAGTTCAAACAATCAGAGGTCATATTGTGAATTATATTCATGGCGGTAGTCACAACCGTGGTCAATCCAACTAATAACTCTTGTGAATTTTGTTCTTGGCGATAGTTCAAACACTTATTGGTGAATTTGTAAATTATGTTCATGGCAATAGTCACTACTGCGGATTTTGTTGTTTTTGGTAATATTTCAAACACCCACTTGTCAATTTGAAGAGACACAAATTTTTAAACTTTGTTCTTATCAGTAAACACCTATTGGCCAATATAAGTAGTCACTATAGTAGATTTTGTTCTTGGCGGTAGTTCATGCTACGAGTAAACCAAAACACCTGGACTGCACAAGTAGTTACAGCGAACTGCACTTCCACCGTTGAGACATTTAGACATGCAAATCAAACTGTACTTCCACCGTTGAGACAGTTAGCAGTTAGAGTGAATTGTACTTCCAATGTATAATAGGTAAAGTCCTCTTGTAATTTGTGTTAACTCGTCATTTTCAGTGAGAGATAACACTCAAGTTGATAATTTCTTGTCGGATCCTCTTCGTAACAGTTCAAACACCTGCAATTGATTCAACCAATCACAATTGTGAATTTTAAACACCTATTAGTCGATTCACTTGATCATAGTTGCAAAATTTGTTCTTGGGAGTACTTTAACACTCATTAGTTGATTCAACTAGTCACAAATGTGAGTTTTGTTTCCTTGGCGGTAGTCTTAACACATACGAATCAATTCAAGCAATCACAATTGTGCATTCTTGGAATAATACCGACTATAGTCAATTCAACCAATCACAGTTGTGTGTTCTTGGCAATAGCTTGGCACGTGTCTAAACACCCATCGACCAACTTGACCAATCACAATTGTGTGTTCATGGCAGTAGAGTAAACATTGAACAAAGTCAATTCAACCAATCACAATTGTGTGTTCTTGGCGGTAGAGTAAACAATGACCAAAGTCAATTCATTTGACCGCAATTGTGTCCTCTTGCGGTAGAAAATATCCTTCATTTTATAATTAATGGACTTCTAAGTTGTGATGGTGTAATTTAGAGCTTGGGATCATGTAGTTCATCCATGTATGCCCTATTCTGATTCTGTAACAGGTGCTCCTTATTAAAAAACTCTCCTATAGCCACTGGGCCAAACCTTCAGGTGAAAGCCATTTTCGGGGGAATGGCACTAAACCTTCGTTAATAACATAAATAGTCAATACAGAGTGGCGAATGTACTACAGTGGCGAAGTGCAGGAGGACGTTGTAGAGAAACGAAAGATACTGGACAGTGATGAAGAGCATCTGACGACATCCGTTGAAACCTGGCGAGCTCTGTGATAGGCCCTGGCCATTTAGCAACGGGTCCTTCGTTGGAAAACGAACTGAATCCCGCCCTCATTAATGCGGTCCGCCCAAAAATTTGAATTTCGTCGGTATTTCATCCGTTGTACAGCCATCCGCATTAATCACCCCCCCCCCCCGACCACTTTCATCCGCTCCCTCATCCAGGCTCATCTTCTCGCGGGAGTATCTACGTGGCGCACCGCTTGACCTACCCACGAAGCTCCCGCCACGCCCTAATCCTGGCTGGCCACCGTCTACCGGCAGCCACCAGTCAGGATGTATGGGATGTTCACGGGGATGCACTGGTGGTCGCCGGTCGTCTCCTACCCCCGTCTCTCTTGGAGAGCCGTTGCACAAAACCATCGTTCCCCTTTCGGCCATCCCTCTGCTTCAGGCAAGGCTGCCCCCCTCTACCCCTGCATTTTGTCCTGCCTCCTGCCCCCGCGACCTCTCTCTTTTCTGTTGCGTTACCGTCGTTCTGTCTCGCGGACCTTCGTCGTGACTTGTTTGGTTCGGTATCGAGTTCGCTTCGGTCTGTTCGTTTGCGCTTTCTGTGCAGGTTAGCTTAAACGTTCCGGTTTTTGGTCGTTGGTTGGGTTAGCGAGGAGCTGAAAAGATATCAAAACATATTTTGATGCTCGTGGAAGGGATGAGAATGCTCATCGTAGAGTCTGGTTTGATGTCGATGATGGTGGGCCTGGATGGAGGGGGTTTGAGCGGGAAAATGAACTGTGAGCGGTTTGACTGGTAAACGTAGCGTTCAGTAGAGTGAATGGTCTTTGTTCATAGTGTTACTGGAGGACGAGAGTTATTGGTTAGGAGGAGGTGACTTAAGGAAGGGGTGACGATTTGTTGATTTTGTCGTGGATGTTAATCTTTCCCTGAGAGGATCGTGGGTCGGATTTGGATTGTGGAGAGGGACGCTTCCTGCTGTATAAGGGCCATGATTGTAGAAGTTTGCAGCATTGCAGTGCAGCAAGGAGTGTTGTGCATAGCTTTCTTCTTCTTGAGTGAAATCTGCGTGAATGCAGATGTTCAGGAATCAGTTTTGTGAATCTAGAGGATTGCGGAGGCATCGCTTGGTCGGGGTTCAAATTTTTGCTTTTGAATGCTCCATTATTGACTGTACGAGTAGGTAGAAGTCGGAATGGGAAGGGATGACGCCAGAGGAAAGGGATGGGCGGATTTCGAAACATGTTGTACATTATTACTACACAGACACAAGCAATTGGTGACAATCAGATGACAGTTTTTTTGTCTTTTTTTTTTTTTTTTTTTTTTGAGAGTTTTGTACAAATTTCATGAGAAGAGCTTCGCACATGAGTGAGGTGCAGATGTAGTTGTCAGTATCGCGGATGCGATCATTAGAGGTCGCTTCAGGGGAGCTATAGGCGATTATATCGAAGCAGAGTATACACGGATTGACCCTATGGAAGGGGACGGAGAGAATGGACGACAGCGGAGAATTGCCCGGTCTCTCAACCTCCCGGTTGGCATGTCGCGAGACGCCTTGCACCTCGACACAATTACCAGGCGATCGTGGCAAGGATCGGGGTCCCCGATCAAAGGAACGCCAACGAGTACCGCATCACCTACAAGAATTTCTTACAGCGACAGGTTCATCCCGAGCCGCACAAGCTCGAACCTGATGGGATTTGCTCTGTTGGATCGATCCCCCTCAGGGGCCAACATTGCGCAGTCGAATGACAGCAGAGAAGATGGCGGTGCAGCGTATTCCACGCTATTGCGATCGGAGTTTTTCGGGCAAGAAGCGATGTCGCCGGCAACCCCTGAGAAATCGATGGGAATTGGTGGTTTCAGGGATCCAATGCGGTCGCCTATCAGTCCCACACACGCGAATCGGAATCTGTTCAGATTCAAGAGTGAGTTCAAGCCGAACGCGGGGACGAACGCGCGACCAGAAAGCTCGTTTGCGCTCTCGCCGGCGGGGATTGATAGTACGCTCGCGGGAGCCAACATGTCGCCACGGAAAGCTCCGCGGAAAATCGCGAGATCGCCCTACAAGGTATTGGATGCGCCCGCGTTGCAAGACGATTTCTACCTCAATTTGGTAGATTGGTCCTCGCACAACGTGCTGGCGGTCGGGTTGGGCACTTGTGTCTATCTTTGGAGTGCGTGCACCAGCAAGGTGACGAAGCTCTGCGACTTGGGCCCTACGGACAGCGTGTGCTCTGTTGGTTGGACGCAACGGGGCACGTACCTCGCCGTGGGCACCAATCTTGGAGAGGTGCAGCTCTGGGATGCTACCAAGTGCAGGAAGGTTCGGACAATGGGCGGGCATCGGACGCGAGTGGGGACGCTCGCGTGGAGCTCCCACGTCTTGTCGTCCGGCAGCCGAGATCGCAACATTCTCCAGCGGGATGTAAGAGTGCCTGATGATTTCGTAAGCAAATTGGTAGGGCACAAATCTGAGGTGTGCGGATTGAAGTGGTCGTATGACGATCGTGAGCTCGCTTCCGGTGGGAATGATAATCAGCTCTTCGTCTGGAATCAACAATCCACGCAACCGGTCGTGAAATTCAGCGAGCATACGGCGGCTGTGAAGGCTATCGCATGGTCACCTCATCAGCACGGATTGCTAGCATCCGGAGGTGGTACTGCAGACCGATGCATACGATTCTGGAACACTGCGACCAGCACGGCATTGAATTGCTACGACACTGGGAGCCAAGTGTGCAATCTGGTGTGGTCGAAGAATGTGAATGAGCTCGTGAGTACACATGGGTACTCGCAGAACCAGATTATTGTATGGCGGTATTCCGCAATGTCGAAGCTCACTACATTGACAGGACACACAATGCGGGTTTTGTATCTTGCCATATCTCCAGACGGGCAAACCATTGTGACGGGAGCTGGCGATGAAACGCTCCGATTTTGGAATGTTTTCCCGTCTCCGAAATCGCAGAGCGCTGTTCGTGATACAGGGGTGTGGTCTCTCGGACGAACACATATTCGATAACATCAACAGGACGGCGAGGCCCCTCAATACTTTTAGATGCAGTTCTGTATCATGAAGTCTGTATTCAAAACTTAGGTTACACGTCTAGGGTGTAGATCGAGCTCATTCCCAGTTGCCAGTTCAAAAATTCTTTATGGTTGCAGGATCACCACTTCGAGCCCATCATAACCCGATGCAAGGCTGCGTTCTGTACAATTTGGCTTTCAATCCGCAGCTGTGCGTCGTAAACGAGGTAGACTGCCAGAGAATCTCTACTTGTTACACCTCTGCCAATCGATTTTCAAAAAATGTATACTGTGACACCAACCACTAGTGTTCTATTTCTCAAATAAAGAGCAGTGAATTGATCACATGAAAACGTGCAAACTCAAGCATGACGAGTTTCTTGCTGCAAACAAAATACAGAGGGTTCATTCGTGTGAAATCACTGAGGATCAAACATTGCATTACATATTTCACGTTTTCACGTCGACAAATCCAGGCAATGGCTCATGCAACGTGCTTCCTATCCTGTTCATCAACAACGAGGGGTGATCTTATGACCATCAAAAGTTCCTTGATGAGTGGGTTATAATTGCGAACAATTGTTCAATTCTGGGGTGCTTGCTGTGGTTCAGTGGTGTTGCTTTGGTTGGAAGGAGGTTGAACTAAGCTTCTCTGGGTCTGAGTTCGAATCTCTGGACCTACTGCTGGCTCGGTTCTGTTTCGCAATAGGCTGTAAGTAGGAGAGCTCGTCGTCCAGCTTGCCCTTCCCGGTTTGGAGTCAGCCTTCTCCAACTCATCTATTCGTGCTTTCAGAAGGTCAAGCTCGTGCAATGTGCATCTGTCTCTCTCCCGCAGTGCCTGTGCACACATTGGTCCCACATCCTTCAATTACATTTAGGTAGTCCATATACCGTACCCAGTTAACATCCATGTTGCCAATTCAGTCAAAATATTGAACCAATGCTTTTCTATAATTTTACTATCACCAAAATATGAAGTAAGATAGGAGGTTTGAAAACTGCTCACGCAAGCTGGAGGTACATTATAGCATCCACCTTTAGTCTTGATGTACTCATGATGTATATCGTGAACTCATTTGATGTACTCATGATGTACATTGTAACTCATTGATGGGTTGGTACACACATGAGTTTCACTTCCAAGACTCATAACTGACTCAAGATAATTTCAAATTGTATGATTCAAATTGATATAGTCTCCTACATACTGTACACATCTTCCACGATGTATTCCCTTGGCCACTCCTTAGTGAGCCTCCTACCTTCGGTCATGGCATGCAGCTGAATTGATTGAATGTCATGGCATGATGATGATTTTCATATTTGAAAGTGAATTTCCATGAAGGGAAGTCAGCAAAGAGTGAAATGTGACATGGATGCGTCAAATGTCAGAAAAGGGGCGTCATCTTGGGGGAGCGGAGCGTATTTTGAAGGGGCAATTGGACGAAAGAAAGAACGAAAAGTGTGTGTGGGGGGGGGGGGATGCAGTCGAGTAGTTGCCCTCATCTGGGGCGATGGGTCTGACACCGGCCAATCAACACAAAACAAGGGGAGTGACAGTTTCTTTCAGGAAACAATGGGGAAGGCCACAGGCTGGGGGATTCTTTTCGTGTGGGTGGGACATATGCAAGGAGGGGGACTGATGGGTTTGGTTTGGGGAGTTTGTCTATTCTGATGATTGGAGGGAGGGCCTCCCCTTCTGGAATTTGCCCACTCCAGGTACAGATGTACAATGGCAATGGACAGCTCAACCAATGATACTAACAGGGACGATAACTTAGTAGTGATACTTATCGCCACTGATTAATTGTGTAACTTACGTCCAACTCTGCGCGCATCTTGGCCTCTTTGAACGCTTCCGAACGCGAGCTTCGTTGCACCTCAAGAATCACTATCGTTCCCCCTACCTGCCATGCCATGCCAACCCCCGCCCGCCCGCCCTGATTCAAAGGCCGTGGCTGCTCGTACTACTACCCACAAGGAGAGATTTTGAAAAGCAGATAAAAACGGTCGCGGTCCCCGATTTCTTTTGTTCTTGTTCTCGTTCTGTCTGGGGACTTGCTGGCATGTGAGACCAACTTGACATACCATGTGGAAGTTTTCCAATAGGATTTGTACACATCATGTGAGATTCTAAAGACAAAGAAAGCTTTGAAAAAGTATGAAGTGGCTTTTTTCTTGTAAAGGAATAAAAGACGGACTCATGCTACTTCCTAGAGTTTATTTATATACTTCCCTGAAGTTTATTTATAGAATTAAATAAGAAGTTGGGATTCTAGAAAATGTCCTCCCTCACATCCCTTATCTTATTGTTTGTAAACAGATTCCTGGACATTGGACGCTTGTGGTTTTTGATATTTTTGGTCTGAATGATATCTAACATTATGAACTAACTTAAGCAATTGGATGTACAACATGGGATGATTATTTTTCTTTCTTTCCCTAAGTGTTTGAATTTCGTCATGGGGGATTTTCATAAAATTTTCGTGAAATTTCCAGTTCATGGGGAAATTATTCCTAGACTTACGAAGTTTGGAAATAGCTCAATATGACATTTACCCTCTGAAGCTCACTATAAGCATATGAATTTTTTCTTATTCAAAGTAGAATCACTTCAGACATGGGTGTCTCTAACACAAAGAATGCAATAACAAACTTTTCTCGGTCCATGATACTACAAATGTGTAATTAGAGAGACAGTCAATCCTATTAACCCCTAAAGGTCCAAGAAAGCGGAAATCGCTTTTTGGAATTTCCGCAGGGAGAAAATTCAGCCAACTTTGATCATTATAATCTCACAAGTGAAGAAGAATCAACGGTTCAATTTTGGCCTGTGAGTGGAAGGCTAAGTTAACTTTAAGATCCTACGGTTGGATCTTCCAAATAATGCTTAGATTGAGAGTTTTAAGGCCTGAAGTAGGGGAATGTCTATTTTCATGATTTAAACAATTTTGCATCAAGAACCTTTAGGGGTTAATTGGTAGTATCCCAAGAGCCATTTTGCCTCAACATAACTTGTCTTTGTATGCCTCCAAAATGGCAGCTTTATGTAATATTTATCACTCTCTCTGTTTTATTATCCATGTATTCCATGATATTACCTCTCTCTTTTTTCCCCCTTTTTTTTTTATAGCCAGTTTTAAGACGGCCATTCTAAGACATTGAAACTTTTGACCCAAAATGACCTAAATTTACAAATTTTTTTGCATGTTCTTGTAACACCCTGAAAGCGCCATTTTTATGTAATACCGCCATTTTGATGAAATTGGGTTTAGAGAGTTGAGCCGAGGACTAAAAAGGAGAGCAAAGATTGGTAAGTTTACCACGAAGATGATGAACTCGCCAAGGAGGTCAGAGGCAGCTTGCACTGCTTTCTCGGGATTGAGAGGATGAATTGCCACATCTGTGTCATGCCCATATATGCGTCTCTGCACGTTCACTTGAAATCTGTGGTTTGACTGCAAACCTTCACACCTTAGCTCTTTCATTTCAGGCTTCAACCCTAATTCTTATTCTCATCATGCTAAACTTACATAGTAAATAAATGATGCATTGCAATTGTAATGAAGTGAATGCTGTTTTGCAGTGATCGATGATGCCGTGGTTTCAGAGCCCCTGCCATTTGATATGTGGTTTTGCGGTTGCTTCGATGAACAAAAATTAGGGTTTCTGAGCAATAATCAATGCTTATTGGATTTGGGAAATAGGACTAAACAGGATTCTTAGTAGAAATATTAACAAATCTTAGTCATAACTTGCATAATTGATCAATTTGGAATCCACAATTGAGCGTCATGTATTGAGTAGCATTCAAATGTGCATTTGGAGATTCTAACCTGTGCAATATTCACGATGAATTGTCGAAAACGGGGATGTTTGGCTGCATGGTTTTTCAACCTCTTCGCAAGTGGCTTCCCCAATGATTTTATGAATAGTGCTCCCAACTTTGCCACGGGCAAAATCATTATCTTGTTTCTAAATTCATTTGATACCTTTGACCCTTGAAATTGCCACACATCAAGTCAATTATTCTTCTTTGAACTTTACTTGTTGAATAGTTCTATAAACCTAACATTGAAGGTCGAAAAGTAGGAAAATGTATATACTCTGATGGACTCTTGTGTAAGTTAGTGTATGGTTCACTTACATTGAACTTGTTCAAGAACACTTGTTTACTTGTACCCAGATGTTAATTTTAATGAATGAGGTGCAAACACGAATAGAGTTTAGTATTTATTGATGTAAAATTATCATCATTTAAATAAGTAAATGAAAGAGTTGACAAAGGCTTCGGTGTCCAATAGATTTCCAAGAGCAACTTTAGAATCATATTGTATATCTTCATAGAATCTATGAGGAAAAATAACTTCGTTCTTGAATGCATCTCAAGGAGGAGATTGTGGAAAGCAATTTATTTTTGTTTTTTTTTTTTCAAAAATCTTCAAATAGAGATGAAGAGATGACATTTACCAAAATGGAATATTCCTAGGGGAACCCCAAGTCTTGCCAAGAGGTTTACATGTGAAAACCTAATAATCACAATGAAAATAGACCTTCGTTGATACATACCTTCAAAATGTAGGATCTAACAGATCAATTTTAGTATGTAATTAGAGTAAGGAGGATATGAACCAACCAACGTGGAAAGATGGGCCTAAAACTAGATTAAATTTTAGCTATATGTTAGCTACTTTACAGTCAAAAAGTGAAAAAACCAAGAGATTAATATTTGAGCAAAAAATTATCTTATTTTTGAGCTTTGTCAACAAATATTGTTTGTTACCATTTTAATCTGTAAATTGAAGACATGAAATTTAAAAGTATAAAATTTTATATATGTCCCCTTAACATCTTAGCCTATTTTAGCCAAATAACAAATCTTCCAAAGCTAGTTGTTGGAGGGCCTCTAGCAGCCCACCACATTGGTGAAGGAGGGGGGTGACTGTGTTAACATGATGATCCTCAAAATTTAAACTAGTTTTTTTAAAACTTATAATTGCTCTTAATGTCATGATTCAAAATTTTGAATAAAGGGCTAAAACCTTGAAAAGCCATAGAGTTTTCGTCGAAGTAGATAAATGACAAAATGCATTGAACTGGAACCATATCAAGTCTAGTTTGAGTGGTAAAAAATAGAGATTCAGCAGAGATATTGCAATTTTATACGACAAATAATGACGTACTAAACAATGACAAAATTGTAAGGTCCATTGAATGATGAGTAAAATATAGTTTTAAATTGCCATGAAAATTTGATAACTTGCGTCTGTTTTTAATGTAAGCAAAGCCGATTGTAATTCTCATGTTACATTAGGTAAGAGAATGCTAACCCTCATCTATAAACCCCGTCCCATAACTCCATAAGAAGGTCATAAACAATAAGAAAGGTGTATTTTTTAAGTCTCAAGCGTATAATCTTGTGATAGACGTACTACAGATTATGCACACCAAAATTTGAGTCATGAAGCCTCATAATTTGAAATTGCTCTACTAAAATCAAAATCTGATGATGGCCCATGGTGATAAAGGCGATGGTTTACGGTGATGAGGTAAGAGGTGAGATCAAGAATCACCAACAATGAAGGAACTTATAAATGACAAAGCTTGTTCAAATAATTGAACTAAAATTTGTGTTCATGTGTGTGAAATTACTAAAATACAACATAATACATTGCATGGTATTCATTTTTTCAGTTGTATTTTTGTTATTTTTTTATGTGTTTTGTATTGTATTCTTAGGAAATTTAAGAGTCATTCATCTCCAAATTTAGATCTCATTCTTAGAGACTCTTCGTATAAGACTTGGGCACATCCGCTCAGAGTACCTCAAAAAGTTATTTTGTGAAAGACTTGATGAAAATTGTGTTGAGCAATGAGCACATCAATCAACCTCAAATGGGCCTCCATGGTGTTGAAAAACCTCTAAAGCAGAATGGAACCAGATGTGGGTTCGTCTTACAAAAGGTTGTAGAGTTCTTCGGTTTTTCCATGCTTTTACAAAAAAGACCAATGAAGCCTCAAAATTCCTCATACTTTAGGGGATACCTAAAGCCAGAGTTTGAGTTCACCATCAAGGCGTGCTAAATCTCACAATTCAAACTGTAGTATATGCTCATATAGTCTCAAAATCTCCCAATACTAATTAAACCAGAGAAACTTCAAGAATTCTCCAAAGATTATAATGTTACTTTTTTTCAAGGTTTGTTTTTTTGTTTATGTAATAGCTTCTAAAGCATGAACTCCACCATCCTGATTTTAAATCCAGTTATTCTTTATATGTTTTTGTTATTATCAAAGAGCGACCTTTGTATGTGAATTTTTGCGTAGACCTACCTTAGTATTTGTATTTGAAAATTCGAGCATTTCAAGAGGTTTTACAGGTCCCATGAGGGTAAAAGTTATACGAAAGGATGAACCTACCTGACCTAAGAACAAGGGATCAAAAAGCCCTATGTCAAATTTAGTTTTGAAATTGGGTTATTTTTTGGCTCACACAACACTTCAATCTCGCTTTGGAGAAGAAGAAGGTAAAAATTTTAAAAAAATAAAAAATTGAACATTATGATCCCACAAATGGTCAAAAGAGTTTGAATTTGGGATTTCATGCACATGTACATGTACAATCTATATATTAAATCCTAGTGTTACATACCTCAAATCAAATCAAAAAGTGAAATTTGCACCTTCCATCAAACAATAGCACTTTTAAAGGTTTTTGGCAATTTAGCTCATTTGACTTTAGGGGTTAACAATATGCATGTTCAACATTTATACAATGCAATATGTGGGAAGTACAATAGACAAATGTCAACACATATCAAGTGGTAACAGTTATTATTTTTTTTGTTAACCCTTAAAAGTCCCTTGGGGATATTAGTATGTACGATGTCGTATTATTAGAATTTGCTACCAACAAGAAACTCTAAACTGGAATTGTAATAGCTCACTAGAACCGCATTAATTCAAATGTCAACTTCTTCTTTGAACTCAAACCCATTAACCCTTAAACGCCCAGCCCCTTTGAAAATACACTAAAAAGCATACCCGAGGGGCATGCTTGGGCATTTAAGGGTTAAAGGTGTGCATTCACTCCAAATACAACCAAAATACACCGTATTCTACTGGTCGCCACGGCACGCTCAGACCTTTAGGGGTTAAACCAATCAATGTATGATCAATTGAAAATACATCTGCACAGTAGCAGCTAGTCTACCTGTAGAAGCAAGTGCACTAACTATGTGTGTACTATCCAAAAGGAAGGGCTCACATTTATAAGTCAAAACATGTTCAAAGACCCGACTGGAGATTCCTCATGAGCAATCTACGAGGAATCATAATCGAACATGAAAAATGCACGAAAAGTAGAACGATTCATGACAATAGAATGACGTTGGCACTCAAAAAATGCTCGAAAGCATCCAGACCTCGTCGCCACAGGAACAGACCAGGCTGGCAGGAACAAGACAGATTCGAAGGATAATCGGTAGCAAAAAGGCGATGAGGAACCCACGCTAGCTACTGCATGGGGCTTTCGAAGCAGCCCCGAAAGTCTGATCGAGCAGAGTCCATTGGCAAAGCGATTCAACAAAGTCATGATGGATCACCAGGAATCCATGCGCTTGCGGCGAGCAATCCGAGGCACCGTACCCACGCAACTGCATGGATTCCCAATGCTGGCATCCTTTTGCTTGCTCTCCTCCGCCTCATTCTCCACACATGCTCCTCCTGCCTCCGTCGTGTTCCATGTACTCACAATCGCCACTAGCTCTTTCGTTTTCCCTGCTATACTTTGAAAAAACAAAAAAGCATCCGTTAATTGTATTCTATATCAATTGACTCTGCTGCACTTTCTTTCTGATCAGTTGACTGTTCCGTTCCGGATTCTCGTGGTTTTGCAGATGTGCTAGTGAATATATACCATCCGGTGGTCCGTTGCCTCTCGTGATTCTGGTATATCTTTAACCTAATTTTAGAGGCAGCATAATCATTGGATGATTGTGATCAAGTGGACCAGTGGACCTGCACTGCCGTTCGGGAAGAGTTTTGAGCTTGCTAGGTTATAAGAGTATCACTGATAGGTTATTTGGGAACCTGTAGAAGTACTTTTCTTAGGGAATTACAAAGGAACTTTCGTTAGTTACTCGCTCTAGTTATCAAATTCTATGGAAAGGTAATTTATTTTGTAGTTTCAAAAATTTAGAAAGTTTCTTGCCTATTTCTGCAAAGTGTAGTTGTACTGGTCTTAGGCTCTTGTTGGATACCGTATCACGTCGGACAACTACATTTGCAACCTAGGTTGCACAGTGAGACGGAGTAGTTGAGAGATCATTCAATCCGTGGGAGGCAATGAAAATTACGTGGCTGAAGACCAATAAACTCATTCAGTATCTAGATAAATTCATTGTCATTAGTAGCATCACATGCGAGCCTTCACCAAAAGAAAGGGACTGGAGATGGTAGGGACGTGGCTCCCGACCAATGTACTTATTCAGCAAACGGATAGATATATTCGCTGAAGACCAATCATTCGTTGAGGACTAATCAACATAACTGGATAGATTCACCGTCAATAGTAGCATCATATCCAAGCCTTCACCAAAATTGAGTGGAAATGATAGGGATGTGGCTCTCCATCTACCAATGTACTCCTTTAGCAAACATGTACCTAAGCCTTCACTAGAAGAAAGGGACTAGAGATGATAGGCATGTACGTGGCTCCCGACCGATGTACTTATTCATCAAACGGATAGATATATTCGCTGAAGACCAATCAACTTATATCCCCAATTCCGTTAAAATGGCATTATGCCGCTAAAATGGCACACCTCAACTTTCTGAACTGTAGTTCAAAAACCATGTGATATAATAGAATTTGAAGGTGATATTATGGAAAATCAGTGACACTGTATATAGAGGAGTGATATTATTCAAAAAATTGTGATATTATAGAATACACCATTCCATGTGAGCACATATGTAAGATGTGGTGTGACAAAATGACACATGGCATAGTGCCGTTTTAACGGAATTGAGGTTTTATTCGGTAACTGGATAGATTCATTGTCAATAGTAGCAGATATATTCGTTGAAGACCAATCAACTTAGTCAGTAAATGGATAGATTCACTGTCAACAATAGTATCATATCCAAGCCTTCACCAAAACTGAGTGGAGATAATAGGGATGTGGCTCCCGATCGACCAATGTACTCCTTCAGCAAACAGATAGATATATTCTGTAAACATATCAAGCCCTTATCAAAAGAAAAGGACCAATGTCGATAGGGACATGGCTAAAGACCAATGTGCTTATTTATAAACTAGATTGATTCATTGTTAGTAATAGCAACATATCTAATCATCCACCAAAAGAATCACACTGCCAACAGTTGATAAGGACATCGAGTCAACCAACTTTGATGATCTAGATGAGCTACATACGAACTTGGATAGCCCAATCAGTCAAATGGACTTTTGAGTGTTTGATCAGTTGAATGAATATATGAAACACTCAAAAGTTTGAAGTTAACTACTCTCTTTATTCAAATAAAAGATAACAGAAGTAGATGATATTAGAATCGTAGTTTATTATACTTACAATGAAGATGTTACTATCAACTATATATATCGCTCATAGTAAAGCATTTTGTTAACATAATTGACGGATTCATCTAACAAAAGTGAAGGAATATAACATTTCAATTACAAGTATCGTATTCCACACTGAATTACAGAAGGAAGAGTAAAACCAATCGGCCATCAAAGTCTTCAAAGTAGTTGAGCAAGTACATCCGATAATCAAAAATTTCAACCACTTTCCAACTAAGTACCCACATGGTGCAAAACTTGATATTACTAAAAAAAATAAAATTAAGCCAGCCACCGAATACTTCAAAGGCCATCATCACTGCTGTGATTGCTGTGATACAAAATTAGCATGACATTTATCTTCAGGCGAATTGGCCATTAATGGTTGTCCGCACTCCGCAGTGACTTCATCAGGTATGTTTCTAAAAATGACAATCATGAGATCATAATGTTCAAAGTTGAAAAAAAAAAAAATTCCCTCGTTGTTAACCCTTAAACACCCATGGGGTCTAAAACGGGCAGCCCAAAATTGGATCACAACATCTTTTGGACTTGGGCATCATGAATAGTACACTTTTTGAACTTGGGCATCATGAATAGACCAATCAATGATGAGCTTGCAACCTCCTACAAGGTTATGTACAACCTCAACCTACCTACCACAATCCTTTCAAAGCACAAAATCATTCATACAAATTGTGATTTGAATTCTGAAATTTCACTTTTTGAATGCATCATAAGAAGGTGACCAGTTTGACATCAAAATATAAGTGAAAAGTGGAGTACAGTGCGAGCTACAGGGAAGATTCCGTTGGAATCAAGCCCCTCGGGCTTGCTTGGGCATTTAAGGGTTAAATAGGTTTGAAGTGTTTTGTGAGCGAGAAAACCAATTTCAAGAGTGCATTTGAATTGAGGCCTTACAAATCCTTGTTCCTAAGGGAGTTATGATTACAGCTATATGATTTTTATCCTTACTGAACCTATGCCATTTGTAGAATTGCTTGATTATTCACATGGAGGTAAGTGGAAATGCAAATATAAAGGTGTGTCTCAGACAATAAAAAAAGCATGTGAAAAAATCCTCGATTGGAATTCCAAACGATGAGATTATGCCTTGGTACCTCTTCTACATGTACAAAAAATAAAACTTGAAAAACAATTAAATCTCAAATTTTGGTGAAATTTTTAAGTTATTGCAATCTATTTGATTTGGGGCAGATTTTGAGAGTAAAGGAGCATGTACAATGGTTTGGGCAGTTTTGGGCTGATTTTGAATAGTGTTTCCAAACTTTGACCATGAATATCTCGTACTTTATGAAGAAATTTGAAGCTCGATGACTTCTCGGAAAGGTATGGAAACATTATGTGCAAAAAGTTCAACTTCACAATGTGCAAAAAGTTTCAACTTCACAATGTGCAAAAAGTTTCAACTTCACACGATCTACATTTAGTAGCTCTCACATATCTAACCTGTTAAGGGTCCATTTCAACATTAGAGGCTAATACTCGTATTATACCTGAGTGAAACCCATGTGATATCCCTGTGATACTATGGTATTATTCAAGAACTCAAATCTACAAAAAGCCTAAACCTTGAAACTCCATTCGAAAATTCCAAAAATCAACCGTTACAAATGCCGGTACTCCCCCGTTCATCGGATTGAGCCCACGATCGGGCCAGCCAAGTATATAGAAGATTCCACCACTGAACAGTACTTGGTTTTCAACACGAAACCAGATGGAAGTCTTACCGACAATCTGCTGAACTACTCAGTGGTGGTGGTAAAACCAAGACGTGCAGGCATAGGGTTTCATTTCGTGCAACAATTTTCATGCAATTGCAATTTTGTTGAATAGCGGTAGCTTTGTCAGTTCGAAGCAAGCTATGGCGACAAGGTTCAAGGACGCCGGATACTGCTGCTGTTCTCTTTTCCAGGCGACCATGGTGCTTCTTCTATTTTGCAGCGTTCCAGCGACACTGGTTCAGCAGACTACAGCAAGTGAGCCAGCCAATCCATTTCTCGTTCGATGACAAGCTAGCTAGACATGTGCTTTGAAACTGATTTGGTCAAATTTCTCCTGACATGTCTCTTCATCGTACGTCCTGTCGTGTAAGCTCCATAGGTGCTGTCCTTGCAGAACTTTTGAGAACAATAGTCTACAAATTTCTCCTCACTCATGGTCATTTACTTGCAAGTGCCCAGAACTGCTCTTGTTTCAGTCAGGCAACTGCAACTTCACTGACCTCGGCCATTTCGGCCATTATAAGGTTTTCTCATACTATTAATCTATTACACTTGACCAATTCAGAGGATCGCGACGAATTGTTACTGAGGAGAATTGAAAACGGTATCTAATTAGTCAGGTGCTTCAAAGCTTGAAGGTTAGCAAATTTCTGTTTCTGCTAAGTACGTATGAACGAACTGGTGATATACTTTCCCAGGGCAGAGGGGTGCCGGCCCTGCTACTGAATAAGACAACGTAAATCTTCTCTTGCAATCTTGAGCGTGATAGTGGCTATGCTTCGTTTAGATGGCAGAGACTTGTTGGAGAGAGAATTTAGGCTGAATTCCAAGCATCTGATATGTTAGTCGATCATGTTCTGTATCAAGCGGATGGATCCTTGCTCTACAACTTTAAGGTACGCAAATCAAGTGGTAGCACCTCAACACTGTCTAGTTGGAGAATAATTCTGAATATGTGTTACTGGCAGGTGCTCTGAAAATCGATTGTGGAGCGACCGAGGCGTATAAGGACCCAACGACATCAGAGACATGGGTTCCGGATGCGCCATACATTAGGACGGGGAAGACCCAGACCGTGGTTCTCCCTGCAGAGCAACAGATCTTTCCGGAGAGGGGGACACTGCGATACTTCGATGATCTCCGGTCCAAGAACTGCTATACGTTGCCAGTGGTGGCCGGCGGCACATATATGTTGAGGGCGAGCTTCTATTACGGCAACTACGACAATGCCGACTCCCCGCCGACGTTTCAGATTGCCCTGGACGCGATGGTCACGGAGAATGCTACTGCCCAGGCGACTCCCTTCTTCTACGAATACACTTACGTCGCGCAGGGTAACGTGAGCTACCTGTGCCTCATCAGAGCATCTCCCACGTCCCGCTCACCCTTCATCTCTAGCATCTCGCTCATGGAGGCCTCAGATTTGGGCTCTAACTTCAAAGCATTCCAGGATTTCCTCTCCAAAGGAATCATCATGAAAACTACCAACAGGATAAACTATGGCGGGACGAAACTTGTGCGGTATGTCAATTTCCTCCCACAAAAAGTCAAAACAATCAGCAAAATTGGCTCTGATATCTGATCGTGTCGTTGTAAAAGTAAACTCAGGTAGGAGACTCAATAACAACACAAAATTTCAAATTAGTAAGTTGATTTGGGATCAGTGGTCAATCGGATCAATTTGGGTAAATGTACCAAAGTAAATAGAAGAATGGATGAACTAGTATCATACATTTTGGATGAATCTTGACTTGTATATGAATTATGGAAGTGGATCACATCTAGGTACACCCTAGTATAATCAAATTAACTTATACAAAACAAGTACATTGCTGAATAGCTTCACTTTCTTCTCTTTTGCGACATTTTGGAAAAAAATTGTGCTTTTGAGATAAAAGTTGAGGCGAACCTGAAGGTGAAAATCGGCCATTTCCATCAAGCGATCGTCTCCCCTTCACGCACTAATTTGCGCTTTTTGCGTTGATAGAGGTCCGGATGACTACTACGATCGAACGTGGACAGCTGCGGGGCTGAATTCTACATATAAGTATTTGGAACCCACCAAGGGTGCCTATGAGTTTGTGTCAACAAATGAAACAATCCCGGGTCTGGTGTTAGACAAGACATATCCACCGCTAGCCGTGATGCAATCGGCAGTCACCACCGCCGGCACCATTGAAACTTACCTGATGCCCCAAGGCTGGATCGAAAGAGAATTTACGTTTTTCCTTGCTATCTACTACACGGAGCTCAACAGTTCTGCTCCCGTGCGCAACTTCACCTTCTCCACCCCGACCTTGGGCAGTTTTGACCCCCCCATCATCGACTTCACAGGCTTAGGATACCTTGGATATGGTGCCTGGAGCCTCCGGTGGACAGATGCGATCATGCGCGAGAATAGCACCATGTTATTCAGTCCCCTCAATTCCACCGTGGCCGGACCCATCCTCTCCGCTCTTGAAGTCTTTGAGAGAATCGGACCGTACTCGAAGAAAACCAATGATCGAGATGGCGAGTACCTTTGCCTACAGAATTTAAACCGCTTTCAAGTCAGGTCTACTTCACTGACGGATGCTAACCGAAGCTGTTTCTATGAATGTGCAGCATTGGCTATCGAAGACATCAAGCAGAGCTTGGACCTGACGGAATGGACTGGTGATCCATGTCTGCCGTCCCCTCACGACTGGATCAAGTGCACGAAGCCTGATTCGTTAAATCCAGTTCCTGTCATCACTTCCGTGTAAGTACCGTCCATCTTTTCAAAGTGGGTGACTGAAGGAAAGAGTGCCTGTTCTATGCTTATGATCAAGTCCTAAAAGTTCTTTAAAAAAAACATTAGACTTCGAGCTAAAGGGATGAAAATCAAGCCTATATTGATAATTGAAGATATTTTTCAGGAGACGAATTCGATCCAGAACAATTGTGAGAGAATGATAAATGCATCCACCAAGAATAAGGGATTCTATACAAAAGATTTTAAGATTGCATTCGTCTTGCGTTTTGATTCTGAGGAGGGTTGTCGGAGCTTTCTGCAATTTTTGCGAGTCCAGTCGCTGATACTGCGTTTTCGCTGTTGACATTGATTTTCTGAGGATATGCAGGAATCTTACAGGACGTAATTTGAGGGGTTCGATTCCTGCCAGTTTTGCCAACCTCTGGGACCTCAATACCTTGTAAGTTGCCCGGTCCGTTCGACCTAGTTTTGTTCGATATACGATTTCGAGCGCCATAACCGTGAAATAACTGACACGGGCATGGAAACTGATGTTTGACGTCAATCTCACATGCATGGCTCGCAGCGTCAGCACAACTGAATTCTTTTTATATTCCCCCATCTAAACTATAGTTAGAAATGATTGAACCATCTGAAACAGATCACCACTTGATATAGTCTGCTAGTAGTTGAGATGTGCAAGTCTGGTTTTTAACAGGAGTGACATGTAACAACCAACCTGAGTGATTCGGCATGAGTATGGCTCAAATTTTTTCCAACTTGTTAACTTATAAGTTCGACAGGATGTTTTAAGAAGAGTCAGACATCAGAGTATCAACCGCTAATTGAGTATTGGTATCTGCTGCGTAGGGACTTATCGAACAACAATCTAACCGGCCCTCTCCCCGAGTGGTTGACAACTATGACGGCCCTGAGAGTGCTGTAAGTTACATAACGTTCCAACTCAGTGGATGATTCTCTTCCCCTTCAACTTGACTCCGACCCTACTTTGTTCAGGCATGTTGAAATTGTATGCACTAGTGTCATGATCTGTAGCTGAACATTGCATGGATTTGCTTGCAGGTCTGTTCAGAATAATCAGTTGAGTGGTGTAATTCCTCCACTCCTTCTAGCAACCAATTCTCCGATTCGCTTCACGTAAGTTGATGCAATCCGCAATCACAAAAACCCACATGCTTGTAGATCTATGTTGTATCCTTCTTTCAAAACCATCATGCAACAACGACCATATTTGTGACTAACGCAACCTTGCATGGAATGAATCACATGCAAAATTCGAGAGACGAGAAGTGAATTTTCAAACTCTTCCTTGAAACACATTGTAATCCTACTGAAAGTCTACATAGCTGCGGAATGAACTTCGAGATAACTATGAACACGACATCTCAAACAGGGGTTAATATTCTCTTCAACTTGTGTTGAGAATATCGTAGACTTCTTCGTACTTCCACGCATGGGTCAGGTTCAATGACCCACAGATATATGTAGAAATTAAGCAAGTACATCGGCAGAATTAATGGATTCAGATTTGGGAAGTACCTTGAATGCACTCTTTGCTAGAACTGAAGCAGAGGTTTTCTTGAATGGGTACCACAAATATCTTTGGCTCTCGTCACGTTTACGAGTAGCTTCGTTTGGTGTTGATTTTGTGACACTGAGGGGATGATGATGTTGTATGTGCAGGTATAGACCTGGAAATGAGTACTTGGAGACATCAATCACATCTGAATCTGGGCCTACACCTCCGTGTACTAGCAATTGTACTAAAAAATCAAGCATCGGACTCATTGTCGGGGCCAGTGTCGGCGGTCTGATAGGGCTCCTAATTGTTCTTGTACTTGCCATCTTTGCATGCCGTCGATGGAAACGCAAGCGCAATTCCTCTGGTGCCGAACAAGGGCCACCAAGGCCACAATTGATGAGTATGTACCACTTTCTACGATATCTTCTTTTCAATTACATGCCACTCCTAAAAAGACTATGACATCCAGCTTTTTCTTATCAAATCTACACGTCTCGTGACTCAATTTGCATCAGCAGTTTCAAGAACGATTATTTATGATGGATACATAACTTTCCGTGAGGTTTGACTAGGATCTTGTCACTAGTGCGAAACTGTGTTCTAACACTATGTTGAAACACTATCCTAGGTTGGGATAGTGTTTCAACCATGAATTTTCCATGATAGTGTTTCAACCATGTTTCAACCGTGTAGTCCGTTCACTATAGACAACTTCAGGATGTGGTTATATGTTATTTAATATTCGATATTAGTAACAGGTTACACGCTCAAACTATTCTTGCACTTTAGTTTTAGCAGATCCTCATTTCTTGCACACCTCTGCTATTATCAAACACATCATGTTAGCATGAACTCTCGATTTTTCTCTATTGTGCTTCCACAGGAATTACCACCACTGGTGGAGCTAAGGCTTACACTCTCCCCGACGTCACTGATGCCACTTTTAACTTCAAGAGAGAACTCGGGAAAGGAGGATTCGGACCCGTTTACTACGGGAGGCTTCCTGCTGGGCAGGAAGTGGCCGTCAAAGTTGCTGACGGGTCTTCAAAGCACGAAGGGAAGGAGTTCTACAATGAGGTTTGTAGCACTTACCACCATGAAAGATTTCATTTCCTATAATCTGACACATACTTGCTCTACAAGCTTGAGATTTGGAAACTTTGACCATTTGACATTGAATCGGTATAATGACTTAGATATGAGGCACACCCCATGAGGAATATCTTCAAGACGTTGCTTGCATTCAAGCATTGTGTGATCGTGAGATAATATGTCTCACGAAATTGCATGTCTTTTCAGGTGGATGTTTTATCGAAAGTCCATCATAAGAATCTGGTGTCTCTGGTGGGCTACTGCCAAGAAGAGGAGGCTCAAATCCTTCTCTACGAGTACATGCACAATGGCTCCTTGTTCGATCACTTACATGGTGACCACCCACTTGCTCTGAATGGGTTGCCATCTACAAGCTCACTCTGCTTTACTCTCGAAATTGTCTGAAGATGCATGTCTGTCTATTGATTGACTTGGTGATTGCAGGCAAGTCCGCGAATTCGGGAGTTTTGGATTGGCAGAGGCGCCTGCATATAGCCATCAATGCAGCACAAGGTCATCGTCTTACCACATCCACTTGCTCTTTGTCCGAATCATGAGTCTCCTCTCTTTACCGAAACTCCAATTCACACCTGTGGCCCTGGCCACAAGCCACTTCTTCAAGAGTTGAAGTTCAAATATTAAATAGATTTCTCGTCTCACCCTGTGGAGCTATAAGTTATTGAAATCGAAGTTACAAACTGTTCGAGGAGTTCTATCGTTGCAAAGTGAATGTTGCATTGTGCGACTGTTGTGGGGCTCATAGTCGTGTAGGGGCTGTGTCAACCTCCGTGAAAGCTGGCAGCTCTGCTTATGTATTTGTACTGGTACATGTATGTCACGGAGCAAGATGTGGTGATCTGAACGAGGTTGATGTGGGGTGCAAATGCAGGCTTGGAGTATCTGCATACCGGCTGCAGTCCCAGTTTCATACACAGGGATGTGAAAAGCAGCAACATATTGCTCAACTCCAAATGGGAGGCTAAGGTGGCTGATTTTGGACTAACAAGATTGTTAGGTGAATCTGAAGGCACGAGAGCAATGACTAATATCATGGGCACGGCAGGCTACCTTGATCCAGAGTAAGAGATTCGTAACCTTTGCTCATGATCAGTGCAATCTTTGCTAAGAATTGAGGTCTCATTTGAACACCGATCAATTACTTCGTTCAAGTTTTGTTTCGAAGGAGCTTGTTACTATGCAAATTTGATATGACTGATGAATTTGACATCATGAAATCTTGAAATGCAATGTAAAGGTGCATAAAGATTTGAATATCTCTGTAGCAGTTGCATGTTTAATATTTCGTTTGCGGACTCAGAAGGTGGATTCATATGATCGAGAAATACTTACATTTTAAGGGCTTTGTGTCCAGGTACTACACATCTCACTATATATCCACCAAAAGTGATGTGTACAGTTTTGGGATTGTCCTCCTGGAATTGCTTACAGGAAGCCTGCCAATCGATAAGTCTGCTCCGCTGGGAAGAGACCCAAATCTTGCTCAATGGGTTAGTAGCCTTTTCCTTTGCATGAAATTGATCATTGCTAGGACTCAAATTTTTCCACTTGATAGGAAAGAAGGTTTGGAATGATAAATTTGGTTGATTCGTAGGAAACTTGACTTTTTGTGTATCAGAATTTTCAAATCATACCTATTTATGAGATTGTTGGTTTTATTTCAGGTGCGTGAAAGTTTAATGAAGAATGACATCGACTCAATACTAGATCCTGCAATAAAAGCTTCACATCCCAATATGGAAGCAGTGTGGAAAGTTGCAGAGGTGGCCATGCAAAGTGTAGAGCCAAAAGGTATACATAGACCAACAATGTCAAATGTAGTACAAGAGCTTCAAGGTGCATTGACAATGGAAGCAACTAACGTGCAACCAACTAACGTGCAACCAACATCATCAGAGTTTTTATCAAATTCATATAGACCTTACAGCTATCCGACACCTAGATAGGTGAGTAAGTGTATATACCAAGGGTGTGCACGCTTGCAAGTTTTGATTAGGCTTTTTGGTCCCACTCAATGTAGGTGACCCCAAAGTTATGGTTCATAGAGCTTTGGCGTTGACTTGGCTTCTGAAAGTGTTTGTACAAAGTTAAGTTGGAGCAATAAGTTTGTGAAATACTACATGGGCTCCAAGTTGGCTTCCGAAAGTGTTTGTACAAAGTTGACTCCATTTGGAGCATGTAGTATTTCACAAACTATCATATATCTATAGATTTGAGGTTTTTCCTGTACTGAGTACAACCAACATTATATTGCCACTGGATTAGTTTGATGGAAACAACTAGATATTTTCTAAAAAATTGTTTACAAATATTGACTATGATCAAATCTAAAGTGCAAATCATGTCACCTTAATATTTAACCCCAAAAATCCTTGATGTTAGAGAACAAATTTTTAGAAGAAGGGCTGAAACTTTGAAGAGCCATAAATTTTTCATTTGGCGAGTGGTTTCTCTACCAAAAGGAGTAATCCCTAATTCCGTTAAAATGGCGTTATGCCGCTTGAAAATGGCACACCTTAACTTTCTGAACTGCAGTTCAAAAACCATGTGATATAAAAGAATTTGAAGGTGATATTATGGAAAATGAGTGACAATGTATATAAAGGAGTGATATTATAAAAAATATTGTAATATAACATAATACACCACTCCTTGTGAGCGCATATGTAAGATTTGGTGTGACAAAATGGCACATGGCATAGTGCCATTTTAACGGAATTGAGGTTAGTACAAAGATTATATCATCAATCAGTAGTAGCAAGTAGCAACGTGTTGAAGCCGCCCTTCAAGTACAACTATACAATTATTTTCCTTATCTTTGTACACATAGTTGCCAAAATTAAGCTCTAATCATCTTAAACGAAACAAATCACATTTCTAGAACCTTCAACTCTACAAAGCCAAAAGATTAACATATTTTCAAAGGGCATTCAGTTTATCTAAAAATAATTATCACCGTACTAAAGAATACACTAAATTTGACTGGCAGTAGTAGGGAGGCCAGATTTGAGATGATAAGTTCTTCTTCACAAGATGTCGATGAAGGTATGACAAATTTAGCGCTTGCAAGCTTCTTAAGAAGATGCCTAACGAACCCTGAAAAGGCAAATAACAGTAGTCATGCATTTACTTCAGCCTAACCTTCAGTCAAATATGCTGAAAGAACCTCTCCGGACTTGGGGTCCGTAGGAGGCAACAACAGCAGCCTGGCAGGGAGCTGAGATGCTTTTTGAACGAAATCAGCAACAGTGTACAGTAACATCCGACAGAAGTGCAGCTATAAAGCAGAGCAAGAATACTACAAGATTAGTGTAACTTACTAGGGGTGACAGAATTAGTTTGGAAAGTGTCCTTGGGGGACACCACCTAAAAGGACCGAGCATGCGAGTGAGCGAAGCCTGATGGAAGCTTTTTCCCCGGACATCTGTACAGACTCCTTTTCTCTCTCACAAGGGATTGTTGTCCTAGCTAGGACACATGGTTTCATGTATGTAATTGACTCCGTAAAGTATTGTTGATGTAGATGGTATTCATACATGAGTGTATACTTGCAATCAATATATGAATGTTCATCAATTATACACGAAGAGAATCTTTATCTTTGTAGCAATTTTAAGTATTTGTACAACTATTAATGTAAAGAATCATGTAAATTTGTCATTTGAAAGATTCTTTTTCTTTTCTCTTTTTTGTTTCATTTCTTGATCAAGTTATCATTTGATTGTGAAATCATTACGCGCTAAACTAGGAGACGTGATTTTCCCGGTGAGTAAATTTCTAAAACTATTTGTTCTGGAAAAACTTGCTCTTGCTAAGCTCCTAGATACATAGAGTTGCCCCTAACCGTGTTGAAATATAACTCTATGCACTAGTGGAAAAGTGATTTAAGTAAAGCCACAAATAAAAGCCACAATGGCACTTTAAAGTCATGATTTGCCACAATGGCTTTTCTTGTGGCTTTACATCTGACTACAGTAGTAAGGTAGGAGCACCCAAAAGCAGCCTCCCCCTGAAAACGTGCATGTTAGATTCTTGCTTTAATGAAGATATTGAGTTTTTGACTACCCTCCAATCACTCTTAACCCTTAACTTTACTTAAAACCCGAAACGTGTTTTTGGAGATTCCCGCGGGAGAAAAACTGAGCCAACTCTGACCATTATAATCTCACAAATGAGCAAGAATGAACGGTTCAAATTTGGTATGTGAGAAGAATGTCAAGTGAACTTTGAGATCTTACGGTTGAATCTTTTTAATAATGCTTAAATTGAGATTTTCTGAACTTAATCTAAAGGAAGGTCAAATCTTGTGACTTAGACCATTTTGCAACAAGGAAAATCAGGGGTTAATGTATCTCACCGTATATACAGTACGATGTCCGATTACAGGTCAACCTATTTTGGTCACTTCTAAAATTTGTAGTTATGAATGTGCGTACTTATAAATATCATAAATATAGGGAGACTTCACTCTTTTCTATTTGCTAATTACATGAAAATATGAAGCCGCTCATTCCACCACTCCAAGTATAGTGAATTCCTTAACCCCTAAACATCCCATGCGGTCGTTTCGATACATTTTGGATAAAGGCCAGAAACTTCAAAGAGTCATAACTTCTTCATCCAAAGTCCTTTTTCGACGAAATTACTTGGTTCAGGTCTCAAATCAAGTCTTGATTGTGTGGTAAAAATTACAGACCCATGAAATGATGTATGAATTAATGATATGCATTTTAATGACAACAGCTTTTGGTTTTCAAAGATAAGACATAGGTTTAAGTGCAGGAGGTGTAGTTTTGTAGTTCTCTTTTGTAATTATTTGGCACCTGTTTTCGTGCATTTAACTTACTGCTTCTGCACACCAACTGTACAAACTACACTTCTGCTTTTGCCCAGTTTGGGGGTAATGACATAGAAATTGTCACAAAGGTAGCTAATGGCTAATTTCTCCTGCTTCTCGACATCATTTCCCCGGACATACAACAACAGACATGTTTGAGGCACTCATGTGGGCAATGTACGTGGAGGAAGGGCAGGTGCACAGCCCTCTAAACTCTTACTTTTCATATGCATAGATGAATCCACGGATCATCATCATGCCTGAACGACATGAATGATGCAAATCCATTGCAACTTCGCTTTTTCACCAAAACTCATTCAACCGTTGTGACCGTTAAGTGGATGATACGCTCACAAGGGTTCATTTCCTCAGAATATCCCATGAAAGACCATGCCACAATGTAACCATACCTCCATGTTGAAGAAGTTAATTCATCCTTTGCATGCATGTGCACACTCTCAATATGCAAACAATAATTACCTTCAATATGCTAATATTTTCTACTTTTATTCTTAGAAATCTACTTTACAATTCTATTGGAGTTTTGAGTTTAAAAACTTAATCCTCTTCCACTCATCATAGGGCAATTCAATCCTAAAGTTGAAAAGAGCTCGAATTTGGTCGTAGACTTTACTAGTAGAAAAGTGTCCTCCATACATCACACGAATATACCCAAAAGTGACAACTTACACTCAAGGTAAGTGTAAAACACCATATGGGGTGTGCTTGTTGATACAGTACCTGGTGTATCCAAGACATTTTTCTACTACACAAGAGTTGTTAATTGGTGTTACATTTTGTTAAGATTTGGATTATCTACTCTTCGTGAAAAATTTGGCAGTTTTACCATTGCAAGGCTATCATTTGAGCTAGAAAAAACATCATAAAATAAAATTTAATGAGTTCTTTTTTGTGCAATGGTGTTATTGAGATGAAGGTAAACAACTTTGTAATTGGTGAGATTTCCTTGCAATTGGCCTATTGGTAGCATTTCCACTCTAAAGTGAAAATGGTGAAAGTTATGGTGTAGTTCAAGGACTAATACGTTATTATCATGCAATTTATTAGGTCTCAACTTTTGGTCCACACGACCTACGATAAATCTACTATAAGACTATATAGTTTAAATTTATGGAAACATTTGGTTATTTAATGTATAGGGGTTAATTAAATAACCAAATGTTTCCATTTCCTAGCAAGTTTGACAGGGCCACTTTCGAGAAAAAAGCATGGGGACCACAATCATTTATCCACTTATCCACTTAACCCCTAACTCTCCTTAATACCCAATTCGGGTTTTTGCACTTTTGGTCAGGCTAAGTGAAGTATTAAAAGTAGGAATTTGGGGCTGAATTTTTTATTGGAGATGGATATTTACATGAACTAGATGTGGTAAAAATCTTGAAGGTTAATTCCTATTTTGCAGTTTATATGCAAATTCGAAGTTTTTGAGTCCAATGTCGCCAAAACAGGCCGCTTTGTGGACCAACTAGCGATGAGCACAGTGAGCGGCCAGCTCTTTCGGTTAATCAAGGAGATTAGACAAGGGCAAAGGGTTAAAATGAGGAGACTATTATTGCGAATGACTAGTTTACTCGCTTTTATGCCATTAGTATAGTATGTAATAGGCACTTAAGGTGTATAGTGTCACTGGCTATATTTTTGAATTAATTAATTAACAAGATGAAGCTTGTGGAGGCCTGTTTTGCCACGTGGACCCCTTTGAGGGGGTGCCACATGGACCTAGGGTGCATTTAAAATCAAAATATCATTCCATTCGGCCCTGCCCCGAACCCTCTTATACTTTTTAGGGAGAGGAAGCGGCTCCAAACAGCATGGGGTAAATCCCTCCAAGTCGTGCAGGCCCCTTGCCCCCCTGGAACTCCCCCAGGACCCCAGGACTCTAGACCTCTAATGAATTAATGCCCTTGCAGGCAAGTTTCAGTGGATAGTCATAATCACATAACTAAGTTGGGGCTAATTGTCAAAAGTGGCTCAATGGGTCAGAAGGGGGGAGGACGGGTTTCAACATGCTTTGGCTGCCCTTTTCACAATTTCTAATTTTCTTAGCCCCCAAAGTTCTAAAAATTCATAAGAATTCAAGATTTTAATTTATTTATTTTTTTTAAAAAAAACTAAAAAAAACTAAAAAAAAATTGCTCAAAATTCAATTACTTGCAGAGGCACATGGTCACTGTTCAATTTTGAAATTTTTGCATTTCATTTTATGAAACAATTCATTGTCCTAATTCCGGTATAAAGCACACTTTTACACCCACATGTACAAAAAAATTGGATGAAGGTCCTGAAAGTTTTTCCCGGCCCTAAAATTTTGCATGGAGGTGCCCAACTTGTAACTCTACATGGAAAAAAATGTGAGCAAAATGTTTGGGGTAACAATCATCAACTTGCCAATTCTTTTTATGAACTTTAACCTTGCCAAATTTTTTTGTGAACTTTAACCTTGCCAATTCATCATCCAATCGTAAGATCTTGTACCCTATTCATAGCTACTAATCCAAATGTTGACCGTTAGATGTTTGTCATTAGTGAGATCATAACGTTTAAAGTTGCATCAAAAGTTTTTTTTGGGCATTGCCCGAGAGGTGTGGACTCAATGGTGTGTAGGGGTAACAATCATCAACTTGCCCTACACACCATCGAGTCCACACCTCTCGGGCAATGCCCAAAAAAAACTTTTGATGCAACTTTAAACGTTATGATCTCACTAATGACAAACATCTAACGGTCAACATTTGGATCAGTAGCTATATATAGGGTACAAGATCTTACGATTGGATGATGAAAAAAAGTTAAAAAGTTTCATACCTCGGGGGAGTACATAGAGGTAGAAAATTGCAATTTTTGAGGTTTCTAACTCCCAAAACCACAAGGAGAGTTAGGGGTTATTATTTTCAACTGTTTACTTTTATTGTGAATGAGTATCCCTCTCACAACCCATTTAATCTTTTTATGAACTCTAACCTTTTCTCTTATTTTTACTTTATCCATTAATAGAAATGAGGATTTATTGTAATAATATGATACTGTACAATTCCACACATAAGATTGCTGAAGTTTATAACTTTCTTGTAAGGGCTTACAAATATAGTCATCTAAAGAGTAAGGTATGAACACCTATTTTGATGCATTTAAGGAATTTACTATATTCTTGAAGTGGTGGAATGAGTGACATACCATTTTTCAGTGAATAACAAATAGAAAAGACAAAGTTTCTCTGTTTTTACAATATGTTTGAGCACTTACGATATAACTACAAGTTTTAGAAGTGACCAACTTATGATTGGACACCCTACCGTATGTACATATGGGGTACATTGAGGGTAATTGAAGGGTAACCATATCTTCAATAAAGCAAGATTACATGCACCGCTTATACCTTGGTTCAACATGAATTTGCAATATACGACAACTTCCTTGACGAGTGGCTTTATTTGACTTTATGATAGTGCATGGGTTTGTACTGGTAGATGGAAAAAAACAGACTCTTCCTTTCGCGCTAAACCATGCACAGGGAGTCAGAGCGCTGTCTGCAACAGTGATAGATTACGATGGATATGCTCGTCGGCCACTCAGTGTACGACTTCTGCTTCATCCAGGAATGGACGTCTTCATCCACCAAAAAGGCTCGGTCACGGCTGCTTCGCACGAGATTAGTAGCAAGTAAACGAAAACTCTGATTTGACTTGTGGGTAATGGAAACGCGGCGGTTGTGCACGCACCTGCTCTTGCCGTGGCAACTTCCCTCGTGGGAATTGAGGGTCGATGTCACCCTGTTACAATCACAGTTAGCTGCCACTATATAAGCTTCAAGTGCCGGGCTGCTTTCAATCACACAGCACACTTCGCTTTCACACTCGGGCGCTCGATCTAGGCAGCTTGTTCTGCAGGAATCTGATCCAAGACAGTCTTTGCAGCAATTCAATACTGCTTTGGGACGGTTGGGACATCTGGAGGCGGAGAGCGTTACATTCATATTTGTATCGAGGGGCAGATTGTTCGACGAAGTGATCAATCATGGGGTTCAGATCAGTGCTGTTAGTGGTGATGTTTTGTGCAATTGCGACTGGTTTCGTGGACGCCTCGAGGTTGCACAAAAGATTTGATGTGCCTGCGGTTTTCGCCCTCGGCGACTCGTTAGCTGATGCGGGAAACAACAACTTCTTGCCACTAGCTCCAAAGGCCAACTTTGTCCCATACGGCAAGACGTTCTTTAAAAAGCCAACGGGACGGTTTACCAACGGCCGCAATGCCATCGACTTCGTTGGTACGTTGCAGTACCTGAATTTAACAGAAGCGGCCCTACGAAGAATGCTTCAGTCTGTACTGTGGAGAGCAATTTCTTGTTTTTGGAATTGGACCTAACTTGCGGTTTGGTTGGTTGGTTACAGCTAGTGCAATGGGACTCCCATTTGTACCACCGTTTCTTCAGCCTCACATCTCGTTCACTAAAGGTGTCAACTTCGCCTCAGCAGGAAGTGGTCTCCTTGATTCCACAAGCGCAGGCAGAGTACGTTTTGAAAATTCCTGTTCTAATTTTCGTGATATATGTAGATCGGTTCTACAGTGAGATCAATTCTATATGAATCTAGCATTGAGTTTGGCCATGCTTGCTTTCCTGCAGGTGAACCCAATGAGTCTGCAACTGCAACAATTCGCGAGTGTCAAGGCGAGCCTGCAGCATCACCTCGGAGCGCAGAAAGCAGAGAAACTGATCAATAAGTCCATCTTTATGATCCTCAGCGGTTCCAATGATATTTCAGGCTACCTCGGAAGCCCTGAGCAACAGAAGCAGATGAACGCCACCCAGTTCATTGCTACCACCATCGCTGCATACCAAAAAACTCTCATCGTAAGACCTCGATCAGCATTCTAGCCACCACATCATGCACCAATTCATTCATTTCGTAGATTCCGACACTGAAAAGATGAGAATTCTTAGATTGCAGAAATTGATGAGATGAAATTTCTTAATTTGCAGGCGTTGTACAGCGCGGGAGCTAGGAAGGTGGTCGTATTCGACGTGGGGCCCATCGGATGCGCCCCGCTCTCCAGGGCGTCCAATCCTACCCACCCTGGGGAATGCATCGAGGCAGCAAACCTATTGGCTTTGGGATTCAACGCGGGCTTGAAGCAATTGGTTGACGGCCTCCGTGTCGCATATCCCGGATTCAACTTGGTGATGGCCAACACGTTCAACGTCATCACAGCCATGGTTGCCGATGGCTCAAAGTTCGGCTTGGAGAATGTGAAGAGCGCGTGCTGTGGAGCAGGCTTTCTAAATGCGCAAGTACAGTGCGGATTGCCCGTGCCGGCCAATCTCACCGGCGCTGTCGCTGACTTCTGCAAGCGCCCCTCGAAGGCTCTGTTTTGGGATGTTCTGCACCCCTCGGAGGTCACGGTGCGCATTCTCTTCAATCTGGCCTTCCACGGGGACTCTGTCGCGTACCCCATCAACTTGAAGACTCTGGCGGATCTGTAGACTACTTTGAAGCTGCCATTCCCGGCATCTCAATTCTGACGCAGAAGCAAGCTAGCTTGCATTGGAAGATCAACATCTCTTAAGAAATCGACCAAGAGGTTCACAATTGGGCCCTGAGGTGTCACGAGTAGAAATAGCTAAAATATATCCCTGTGAGTTATTACGACAACAAATTGGAACGAATTTTTTTCGAAAACATAGTTATATCCATTTGTATCATCTGCACAATGCATCCTTTTCGGGAATAAATCTACTCAGATTTCCGACAGGCCACTCCCACGTATATCTGCATCGTTGCATGCGATGAAATTTCCATCACCTTTTCAATGTTTTGTGTAAGTATTCTGATGAATTAATGTCAATATCCATACTTCAGTTGGATAGATCACTTTTTTATTTATTTATGTTCTTAATTTATTGTTTTCTTCTTAATGAGGTGGGCATTGATATTTGAGCCTTGAGGTGTTATCAATTCTGATGTTGTCTGCAGATGAACTGAGGTTTGTTATATACTATTGTATTTTTGTCCTATTATAGTACTTTTACTGGTATGAATTTAGTGCTACACCAACATATTCTGAGGTTCATGTGCAAGACTGTTCACAACTCAACCAAAGAAGTGGAGCGTGATCCAGAAGAAACTATATAGCCACTGATGTTGCTTTTGTGATGGTCCAGGTTCGTCCCTGATCCTCTGTGCTCCAGAGCGGCAGAGTCTTGATCCCGAGGGCCGTTGCTTGTAATGAGCATTTGTGCCTGACTGAAGTTGCAGCTTAGCCTTGATGATAACGCAAGCCTCTGGTTGCTTGTCTAGCACTAGTCCGTGCCAGGTCTCCAGGCCTGAGAGTAAGTAGATTGCTGTTGTTAAGGAACTTGCATTGTCATCGGGGTTGTGGGTGGACATGGAGGGCGGAGGGGCCATGGAGGTGTGGTTTCCGTGGGGAATGTTGATGGCTGCGATGGGAGCGGGCGCTTACTACGTGTTGGTGTTAGCGGGCGCGGCGGAGAGGAAGGGCAAAAGCGCTGTTGAGTTGGGGGGTGGGAGCATCACTCGCGGGCAAGTGAAGAGCAGTTATCAGAAGTACGCTTCCTTCTTCGCGACACCGAAGCAGATCGAGGGGAAGGATGACGTTCCCAAGCTCGTGGACACGTTTTACAATCTGGTGACTGACATCTATGAGTGGGGTTGGGGTCAAAGCTTTCACTTCTCCCCTGCAATACCTGGCAAGTCGCACAAGGACGAGACTCGGATACACGAAGAGCGCGTAGTGGATCTCTTAGGCGCTAAGCCGGGACAGAAGGTGCTCGACGTGGGATGCGGGGTGGGCGGACCCATGCGCGCCATCGCAGCCTACTCACAGTCGCACATCACTGGCATTACCATCAACGACTACCAAGTAGCGCGCGCAAGGAGTCATAACAAGAAAGCTGGGCTCGACAGATTGTGCGAGGTCGTGTGCGGCAACTTTCTGCACATGCCATTCGAAAACTCTAGCTTTGATGGAGCGTACTCCATTGAGGCAACGTGCCATGCACCGGAGCTGAAGGAAGTTTATGCCGAGGTATTTCGTGTCTTGAAGCCAGGGAAACTGTATGTTACATACGAGTGGGTCACCACGCCGAGGTTCAGAGCTGACAATAGCGAGCATGTGGAGTGCATTCACGGCATTGAACATGGAGACGCACTGCCAGGGCTGCGAACTTACAAGCAGGTAGGCGACATTGCCAAGGCTGTCGGTTTCGAGGTTGTGGAAGATCGAGACCTGGCACTGCCTCCTGCCAAGCCGTGGTGGACACGCCTGAAGATGGGGCGTCTTGCGTACTACCGTAACCATCTTGTGATAGGGTTGTTGTCTTTCCTCGGAATTGCTCCGCAGGGCGTCGTCGATGTGCATGAAATGCTGTTCAAGACTGCGCTCCATCTATCTAAAGGTGGTGAGACCGGCATCTTTTCGCCTATGCACTTGCTGGTTCTGCGAAAACCGAATGAGGCCCATTAAGAAAAAGATGCTGGTTATTGATGAGTAGTGTCAGGCACCGGTGCTCAGTGAGGAGTGTGCTCAGGGTTAAAGAGAATTATTGACCGAGAACCCACTTTTCAGAGCAGTAGTAGGAGCGAAGTGTATATCAATTTGCTATGTTTTGACATCTGTTGATATTTTGATGTCAGGGTTAACGCCCAATTCCAGCTCCTGAAGCTAATGCAGCATGCAAACTGCACTTTTGAGTTTGAGATTCATGCCAGTCTGCTTTTGTGATGATTTGAATCTTCAGCTTTGTTTTCAGGAATTTAATTGATGACCGAACAAAGATGTGTAGAGACCGTATACTGGTAGCATTTAGCAATATTACGGGCGCTGACTAAGAGAAGTGATACAATTTCATTGTCACTGCTCTTGGTGAAGAGCCGTGATCATTAAAAATTGAATATGAAATTTTAAGTGGCTGTTCAATTCTTGTCGTGTAAAGTGGATTTAGAATGGGATAAGCAAGTTTTGAGTATTAAATGCATATTTGAAAAGGAATTATATCTCCCCTTTCACTCACTTTCCCCTCTTGTCTCCTTCCTCCTTACTTTTCTCTTCTTTTATGTCATTCAATAATATGTGAAAACAAATTTGTTCAAAGAGCACAAATCAGTCAGTTTTTGTGAACCTCAAACTTCATGATCATTCCCCTAGATGATATAACTGTAAGTTGAACCAAGAGCAATTTCTTGGCCAACCACAACCTGTAAAAGACCTTAGTCAATTCTCATGATATATAGTATAAAGGGGCCCTTGCAAGTTGCAACCAATTTATATTGTGACTCATTCAGAGTTAAGCCCATTGGAAGCTGAAGTGGGCCTTGACTTGAGTCCTCAAAAATCCACAAAGTAGGTCATGGATTTGGTTTTGCAATACAAACTAGTAGAAAGTTGCACAAAAAGTGATGTCCATAGTTACTTGTTCCTAGTGACGCACTAGAGCCTATTCAAATGTGCTTCTAAAAACATCAAAATTAATTGTTATATTGATTATTGATCTCTTCTCTTTAGATTCTTTTTTTCTCTTTTTATTTTTTATTTTTTAAAATTTTCTGTAAGAAGCTTTATTATAGCCTACTATTTAGAAAAAATTAGGAAAAGTAACAATTATAACCGGTAATTTTGATTCTATTAAAAGGGCAATTTAAATTGGCACTCTTTTGTCACTAGGAACAACTGAGTACGGACGTCACTTTTTTGCCATTTTATATTAATGATAGAGTCCCCATGCCCACACTTGTAGAAAACAACACTAAAGGTGGTGTCTTTAATGACTCTAATGACTTGTCCGTATTGTCACTGTTAAGAGATGGATGAATGTACTCATCCTGGTAGTGGTAGCAGATCCACCCAGGATTATGGCGGCTAGTGCCGCCTGCTAAAACGGCCTGTACCTCATCCTCCTCACTGATAAAAACACTGGCTTCTCATGAAGCTGGCTCTCTTTTTCTCTGTCAACTTTGCTCATGCTTACTCTCACAACACGTTATCAGCACGCTCTTCTTCGAGCTTTTCCTCTTCATCGATCGCGTAGGTGAAAGTAGAACCGTAGGCAGAAAGCGGAAGAGAGAAGGCTGTCTGAGCGCTCAAAAGTTGAACCAGGAAAGGCTGAACCGATCGGTCCAAAGAAGAAATTCGGCCACCCAAAGAAGATCGGCCTTGCGACACACCCGGTCGTAGTGCGTTTCTTGATCGAGAAAGGTGTCCGGCGAACAAGAGAGGCTGTGAGAATTTTCTTGTGTTTGAGGACTGAGGGAAATGCCAGCTAGTGCTCGTGAATGTCCTTGTTGAAAAAGCTGGAACGGAGTTTAAGGCTCTTCTCCCAACATCGATTGGGTCCCAATCAACCCCGCCACCGTCTGCTTGCCTACTTGACTCGTCAGCCCCTACGACTCTTTCATTTATTCTTTGTGTCGCTCAGGACTCTTCCAAAACTCTTCTCTCCTGGCTTGCATTCTGTGAGTGAAGCCCCAGAGTCAGGCGTGCTCCAGTCTTGCAGCCTGGCCACACGTGCCCCTCCTTCCTCTCTCTTTTCAGGTCAAGCAACATCAAACAACGGTTATGTCGTCGATTGCGAAACCAATGAAGGAGTCACGCACCGCACCGTTGATCTTTGATCAGTTGGAGGAAGATGGCACAAACTACACCGACTGGAACTTCAACATACGCGCGACGACGGGCCGCGAGATGAGATCGACCCGACCGAACTCCGCACTCCACAAGAAGAAATACCAACATCGCATCGTTGGCAAGCAATGATGATCATGCGCAGGCACATGGCGCCAGCGCTCCGCATGCAGTATATTGCCGAAGAAAACCCCGCCAGACTCTGGGCGGACCTTGAAGCGCGTTTCAAACATGAAGAAACAATTTTTCTCCCGCGCGCTCAGGCTGATTGGAGTGCACTGCGAGTTCTCGACTTTCCGAACTTCTCGACATACGACTCTGAGCTTCACCGCATCACTGCCCAGCTCAAGCTTTGCGGCATCACGATCACGGACGCCGAGCTGATCAATAAGACACTAAACTCTTTTCCTCCCGCATGTGCTATTTTATCTATGCAATACCGAAACATGAAATTCACGCGTTACTCAGAGCTTATGAAGTATCTGCAGGTTGGAGAACAACAGCAACAAATTCTCCTCCAAAATGCAGAGAAACAACCGGCTCGTGAAATTCACTCTACTGAGAAGACATCAGCTACCACCAGAACTACAACCACGCCAACCTCGGCATCAAAAGCCAGCAATTCGGGACGCGAAACTCACGCTTCAGAAGCACCCACGCGACCCCCGAAAGGCGGTTCTGTGAAGCCGAAAAACCATTGGAGCAAGCCTTACAAGAACACGCGCTATTCACCAGGTTAGAAATCTGGAACCTCAAGCAATCCTCCTGCACGTCAAGTCAAGGGGAACTGCCACAAATGTGGTAGACCCGGGCATTACGCCCGGGAGTGCAGAGCATCCGAATACATTGTAAATATGTACAAGGAGCTCCAAGCACTCAAAGGTTCGAAAAGAGAGGCTCACACGTTAGATGCCCCCTCTTTATCGGACCTCGATCCAGAGAACTACATGGTGGGTTCCGGATCCACTACCGTTGAGGCCAACATTGCCTTACTCGATAGTGCATCCACCCACACCATACTCCAAGACCAAGCATTCTTTGAGTTCAAAACTCAGAATGAGCCTTGGCAAACTTGTGATTTAATCACAATCGCAGGAAAACAAAGTTTCCGCTTCCGTGAGGGCCGGGCACACATAGTGTTACCCGTGGGAGCCCCCCTCATCTGCGAACGAGCAATGTATGCTCATGGCGCCCCCCGTAGCCTGATCAGCTACAGGGATCTAAGGGCCAGTAATATTCACATCTCCACAGCCCATGGGAAGGGAGGAGAAGTGTTGGAATTGCGGAGCGGGCATAGCCTGTTGGCCACAGCACGAGCGGGTGCTAGCGGTCTTTATGAGCTCCCAATTCGAGGAGGAGTTCTCACTCCTTGCAACTCGAGTCCCAGCACTCCCAAGGGCAATGGACAGGCCTCATTCCTCACGACAGTCAGAAGGGCGGATCTCTGGCACCATCGATTGGGACATCCTGGCACAACGATGATGAGGAGGATGATACCAATCCTTAGCGGCCACGAGTTGAGCACCCGAGACGCGGAGCACACCTCGGAGTGTCAGGCATGCGCCCAAGGCAAGCTTATTCGGCAGCCTGCAAAGTAGAAGCTTCCGAACGAGATGCCAGCACCCCTCTTCCGCCTCCAAGGCGATTGGTGCGGCCCCATCTCCCCTGAATCAGGTCAGTTCAAATACTTCTTTGTGTTAGCTGATGCGTCGGGGAGACATACGGAAGTATCACTTCTCACCACCCGAAACATGGTATTCCCCAAAACCTTAGCCATGCTCATTAGATACAAAAACCACTACCCAGAATTCCCTATATGTCATCTTAGAATGGACAACGCTTCAGAATTCAAATCCCATGCATTTGAGGATTTCTGTGTAGCTTCAGGGATCGAGCTTTCTTATTCTGTGCCATATGAGCATGCACAGAATGGCCTTGCAGAAGCTGTAATCAAGAAAATTCAGTTGATAGTTCGACCATTGCTATTTCACGCCAACCTCCCCTCCCAGTTTTGGGGACATGCGGTGCTACATGCTGCAACTCTCCTAAAACTGAGACCGACTCATCTACATACTCAAACCCCGTTAGAACTAGCATCAGGAAGAACACCTCACATAGCTCACCTCAGAACATTTGGTTGCGAGGTCTGGGTACCAGTCTCGGAACCAAAACAAAGGACTATGGAACCTCATCGAGTCAAAGGTGTATACTTAGGATTCGACTCCCCGAGTATTATACGATATAAACTTCCCAACCGGGACGATGTATATAAAGCTAGATTTCAGAATTGCAAGTTCGTAGAATCTCGCTTCCCCGAAACTCAGAGCCCCAACAAACCTGTTGTTACACTAAACTTTCGTGACTCAGAAACCCTTACTCTTAATCCAGATCCTAGAACCGCACTCACAGATAGTGAATGCCAGAAACTCCTTAATCTTCAGCAGCTAGCCGAAAAGATTCCGGACGGATTCCACTCCGGCCCCAGAATCATACGCAGTCCAGTACCTGGCTCAGGGAACCCCATTCCGGTAGCAATTCCAAGTAAGAAACGCAAAGCCCGAACTACTCTCCTAGCTAACCAGTCTTTCGAGATCAATAGCCCATTATGGGACGATTCCGAAGCTTTTGTGTCTACTCTATTCAATATTGATTCTGATCCTCAGACTCTAGAACAGGCAAAGAAACGAGTAGATTGGCCTCAGTGGCATGAAGCTTTACAGGCAGAATATAGCTCGTTACGCAAACGCGAAGTTTTTGGAGAATTGGTCCACAATCTTAGCTCACCGCCTATTGGACACAAAATTGTGTTTACTAGGAAAAGGGATGAACAAGGAAAAATCCTACGCTATAAAATTCGCCTTGTAGCCCAGGGATATGCTCAGAAACCCGGGATAGATTTTGAGCAAACATACTCTCCCGTGATGGATAGTACATCCTTTCGCTACTTGCTTAGCTTGGCAACTCAGCATGCACTAGAAACCAGACTAATGGATGTAGTAACAGCGTATCTATACGGAAACTTAGATACCGAGCTGTACATAAAACCTCCCCCAGACTTCTTGCCTCCTTCACGCCCACCTCCAGCTGGGAAATTTTCTGGATTGCGTATCCGAAAAGCACTATACGGACTTAAGCAGGCAGGAAGAGCATGGTATCACCATCTCAAAACCTACCTTATGGCTCATGGTTTTTCAAATCACCCTGCCTTGCCTTGTGTCTTTGTACTAAAAGAAGCCACTGAATTTGTCATCCTTGCTGTATATGTTGATGACTTGAATTCAATTGGCACCCCGGAGTTATCCAGAAAAGTCGAATCGATATTGACAAAACAGTTTGAAATGAAACTACTAGGAAGCACAACCTTTTGCCTTGGCCTCCAGATCAAGCATTGTGCAGATGGAAGTTTGCTACTTCACCAACAAACGTACACCAAGAAGCTCCTCCGCACCTTCAACATGGAAACTGCCAATGCGCTCACTGCGCCCATGATCGGGAAGTCCAAGAGCGAGGACGACCCCTACCGCCCAGCCGAAGAGAATGAGGAGGAGATTGAGAAGCGCCAATACCTCGCAGCAGTTGGAGCGCTACTCTATTTAGCCACCAACACCCGCCCCGACATCAGTTTTGCAGTTAGTGTACTGGCACGCCACAGCCAACGACCTACCACACGTCACTGGCAAGGTATCAAACATCTAATGCGGTACCTACGTGGCACCGAGGACCTCGGCCTTCACTTCAAGCCGGGCCACAGCGAGATCATTGGCTACGCCGACGCTGGTTACAAGACCGATCCCACTTCCGGTAAGTCCCAAACCGGTTGGATTTTTCTGAAAAATGGAGCCCCGATCTCATGGCGATCGACCAAGCAAACAACAACAGCTACATCAACAAATCATGCCGAACTACTTGCGTTCCATGAGGCAGCACGGGAGTCTGTGTGGTTGCGGACCATGCAATCTGCAATCGGAGACATGACCGGCCTTCCCACCGCCACGAAGCCCACGCTTATTTTGGAGGACAACGCCGCCTGCATCAAACAAGTCTCGTCCGGATTCATCAAGTCCGACAGGGTTAAGCATATTAGCCCGCAGTTGTTCGGCTACACCCAGGAACTCACGAGCACAGGCCAGATCGAAATACGGAAAGTTGCCTCAGCGGAGAACATCGCAGATCTCCTCACAAAGGCACTTCCAGCTCCGCAGCATCGCAGGCTCATACAACTGGCAGGCATGTGTAGCTTATCCGAACTGTAAAGTCCGAGGGCGTCATCACTCTTTTCTCCACTGGAGTTTTTAACGAGGATGACACCCTCGAGGAGGAGTGTTAAGAGATGGATGAATGTACTCATCCTGGTAGTGGTAGCAGATCCACCCAGGATTATGGCGGCTAGTGCCGCCTGCTAAAACGGCCTGTACCTCATCCTCCTCACTGATAAAAACACTGGCTTCTCATGAAGCTGGCTCTCTTTTTCTCTGTCAACTTTGCTCATGCTTACTCTCACAACAGTCACAAGTAAAATATAGATTACTGCTTATCATCGTTTTTCTCATCAAAGAAGGGGTCGTCCAAGATGAGCATTAGAATGACCAGTGTACGTCGAATGTATGGTAGAAGCACCTATTAGCACTAAATAATATAGATTAACATTGAAAGACTCCATATGTGTTCATTAGGTAAACCTTTGCATGCACATGGATGCAATTATAAAGAATGGTCTTGAGGGCCATTTGCTTATGGGTGCTTCTACCATAAAATCTTACCAAATACTCATTTTCACTAACATGGTCTAATTGTTTATTGTGTCATCAACATATAGTACATGTTAATGAATAACATGTGTGATATGGAACTCAATAAGCATATCACTCGTAATGTGGTAAGCCCAAAACCCTACCATGGCCCCTATACATCTTTGGTGTCAAAGTTCAATGTTTTGAACTACAAACTAAAACTCTAAAGAGTCATAACCTCTTCATCTGAAGTCTGTTATCAACAAAATTTGCTAGATTGAGACCCATATCAAATCTAGTTCATTTGGAAGACTTATAAAATTTGTTATGAATTTATGAAACTCATTTTAGTGAAAACAATTTTTGTTTTGAGGTTTTTACACATAGGGCATGTTTTATCATTGCAAGTCAATTACGTAACCTCAAAAAAAAAAATCATTATTTTTATTTTTATTATTTTATCCTTACATAGGTATGATCCTAAGTAAGATAAAACTAACAATTTTGAGGTTTTTTTATTTATTTGTTTGAATAATTTTGGTATTGGATATGCAATGGTTGAAGAGACAGAGGTGACATCTTTATTGATCAAGTATATCACGCATAGGTGGCCCTCATTAACCCCTAAAGGAGAAGCTCTACAATAACTTCTAGATGGCCATATCTTAAATCTTTGAACAAAGTTATATTGAATTCAATTTTGGGAGATCTAACCATAGAATCTTGTTCATAACTCTCTAATTCATTTACCCACCACTTTTTACAAAATTTCCAAGGTTGTCACGTCGGGCGTGTTGAGGTGATCGGGCAGGCATACCAAGTGAACGAGTTATTCCGGCGCGCGGGCGTGCGTGCCCCCTTATTGTAAGGGGCATGTAATTTTCGTGGGTAAAATATTTTGTAGTAAAAAACCACGTAGATGTGAAATGTCACTCTACCGTGGCCTCAAGGCGGGTGCGAGGACACAAGGCGGAGGCCAAAATGCATGGTGTAGGGCAGATTCCTTTTCAGGAGGGTGGATTTGTGGAGGAGTAGGGAGTTTGTGGAAAGGCAGAGCGGGTTTTTGGAGGGGCATGGCGGGTTACTTGATGGCAGATTCCGCTCCTCCCATTGTACCCACCCTGTCATTAGTCTCATGTGGCGCTTATGTGGTAGCCACGTGGCTAAGTTTCACCGCCTAAACCCTTGTCATGTCGTCATTCTTTTACATAAACTATAAGTCAACAACCATTTGACCACATCGGGCGGGCGAGAGCTCAATCGGGCGACCTAAGCGGCAAGCGGACGGGTCGCCTACCTACCCTGTCCGACAACCTTGAAATTTTCACTATACGAATCTTGATCTTGAGTTACATTAGGTCGAACTTTGAGTTTTGCAAAGATAGCATACCTCTTGTAGTCGATTTCGACTTCAACCCTTAAACGCCCTTGGGGTCTAAAACGGGCAGCCCAAAATTGGATCACAGCATCTTTTGGACTTGGGCATCATGAATAGTGCACTTTTCGAACTTGGGCATCATGAATAGACCAATCAATGATGAGCTTGCAACCTCCTACAAGGTTATGTACAACCCCAACCTACCTACCACAATCCTTTCAAAGCACAAAGTCATTCATACAAATTGTGATTTGAATTGTGAAATTTCACTTTTTGAATGCATCACAAGAAGGTGACCAGTTTGACATCAAAATATAAGTGAAAAGTGGAGTACAGTGAGAGCTACAGGGAAGATTCCGTTGGAATCAAGCCCCTCGGGCTTGCTTGGGCGTTTAAGGGTTAAGGGTTAAAATTGAATGGAGCGCGGATACTAAAGTAGAAGCTAGCAGGAAACTGTTTTCAGGGTCGGTTGGTGGCGACGCTCCACGGTACTTGTCACCCTGCAAATTCTTTTCTTTTTCCCAGGATGCCGCAAGCCCGCGATGTGTCAGGAAGAGTCAGCAACACGTGACAAGAAGCTGCGTAGGTAACCGCTTTCGACACCCCAGGTAACTATGCAACCACCCTGAACTTACTGCTCTGACACGATGCAGCCTGAAACGCGAACATGAAACGAATCCTCTGTGCGCCAAATCGTATCATACTCAACAGAGCCATGGATGCGTAAACACTAGGTGTGCCGCACACGTAGCCCTCTTCTACAAGACCCCGTCCACATCCCTCATAGATACATATATTCTTGACACATGTGCTCCCCGCGGCACTTCTATAACTGTCACTACAACACATAATTTCTCAGGTGTCATCTGTGTGCATTTATTCCTGTGTTCTCGTACTTCTGCAAGTGTTCCGTACGCAGCTGGGAATCTTTTTCTAGTGTTCGGCTGTTTCTACCTTCTGCGAATTCAGTCTTGGAGGTGCTTGCAGTTTGGAATCAGCTGTGGATTAGTCTACTGGTGATTATTTCATTCTCTGTACCGGTCACCATGGTTTCGGCGCGAAGGACAGTGATTCTCATCTTGGTGGTGGCTCTCGTTGCGACGTTGGCTTTCACCGTAGTGCAAGCTGACGACAGCGAGCATGTCCGGCGGGAACTGCGACGAGTTAGGGGGGTTGGGAGTGGCTCAGGCAGCAACTCGGCTAGCTCGCCGAGTTTGTTGACTGGCGCTTCTTTGACGCTGCTAGCTAGCATCAGCAGCTTGGCGGCAGGCGCTCTGCTTCAGGGCATGTAAATATCACTCAGATCTTGTCCGGGCGTCTCTGTACAATACGAGCGCGTAGTTGCCTTGAAGCGCTTGCAAGCTGAATCGAATAGCACGTCCTGAAGGCTAGCTACTTTGTACAATTTCAGCACGTAGTTGTAAATTATTCAGCGAGGAGCCAGTGACATCGACTTGTTTGATGTCAAGCTTTGCCATAGCTCATCAATTCTGTGGAGATTCATGTTGCAATAGGACTAGGATAGCAGTGCACAATCGTGTAGATATGAGTGTTTACTGGTATGTAGCTTGCAGTTGAGGAGATTGTGGCTATGGCCGCAGCAATTGATGAACGAGCTTGAGCTAGGTTTACGAATTCATGAATGGAGGCCGCAGTAAGCCCGAGGCTCGTTCAGTAGCGTGTAGCATTATTATCATGAAAGTATATAAAACGCAAACACAGCGGCTTGCAAATCAATTGAGGGTTTTTATATATTTTATTGAAGCAGTTAACCCGCAAGTTTTTATGCTTAAATTTTACGCTCTGCCCTCTGCACCCTCTTCAGTTTGTGACATATTTTGAGGGAACTGTAAGATATTGTATCTAACTTCTACACAGTGAGTAGCAAAACTGAGTCAACTTGTTATAAATGAAAGTTTGAACTTGAAATGCACATAACACAAAGCATAATTCTTTTTAGTCTTTATTGTCAGAATATATTGTTCCAAGAGTGGTGTGTGGCAATCTATCCAGAGAACCAACTAAGTGGCAATGTTTAGATGAAGAATTGATGATGGAACTCAAACATGTGGCATGATTGAATCTTGCATGCCTCTTCCACATTAAACACAATGGACTTTATGATCATAAATATCAATGCAAAGTAGGAACATCAAAACTTAGATAGTTGTACTTATTGCATAGTCCTTCAATGGAAGCTCCTTACGTGTTTTTGTTGATCTTGTTTTATTATTATATCAAATTTGAAGGAGCTTTCTGCTACTGCTAGAAGAGACCTCTCAAGAACTCTATTGTTGTCAAGTTGGAAGGTGGTAGTTCTTCAAAAGATGTAGCAAATGAGTTGCAGGTGTCTTAGAGTTGTGTTGCGCGGATTAGAAAGAAGAGATTGCCTGATCTTGGAGCTAGTTGTTGAGGTAGACCACAAGTATTGAGAGATGCACACAAGAGAGTATGCATCAAAGCTGCCACATTAGGAGGCATTGATGTTGCAACACAGAGTGCTCAACATCTGCGTGAAGAATGTCATGTTACTATAAATGTTGGATACAATGAGAAGGGTGTTACGTGTTGCACGGCTTATATCAAAGTGAAGGAGAAGAAGCCAAAATTCAACCAGAAACACATCAAGGTGCAACTTGAATCTGCTAAAAGCCATGAACACTGTACCATTTGTCATTGGGAGCGCGTGATCTTCTCTATGATACAAAGGCAAACCACTTTTTGGTCAGATGGTTGCGCTTGGTGTTGAGTTCGTGATGGACAATCTTCTAATTCGAGAGAATTTCAACAAACAATAAAGGTTGGTGGTGGTTCGTTGATGGTGTGGGGTTGCATGACATTCCAAGGTCCTGGTATTTGTTGCAGAGTTGAAGGAAGAATGGATCAGTGCTCATCAATACAAGGAAATCTTGTAGAAAGATTTATTATAGCTTATGATCTTGATCCATTCCATCTAATTTTTAAACATGATAATGATCCCAAACATACAGCAAAATGTGTTTGCCAATGGTTGAAATTACATGCGCTCAATGTTCTTCAATGGCTTGCACAATCTCTCGATGTAAATCCTATTGAGCACCTTTGGGTAAGGCTAAAACACAGTCTCATTTGATATGAAAGTACTCCGATGGGAATTTAAGAATTGTGGGAGCGTATTGAAGAATAATGACCTTCCATTACACGAGAGGAGTGTAGAAGGTCACATGAGAGCATGCCAAAGAGAATCCAAGCTATATAGCTAGCAAAGGAAGTGGACAAAATACTACATTGTTTTGTGATAGAGGATGCAAAAGTGAGTCACGAAACATAGTTTCTGTTCAATGTACACACTGATGTGAAAGACGCTTTGTTTTTTCCATGAAAATGTAGCCTACTTAAAGTATTATCTTACACAATTTATAGCTTGTAAGTTCCTAGTACCAAATTCTTTACATTGCTGATTGAATTGTAAATTTCAAAATTTTGACTCAGTTTTGCTACAAAGTGTAGGTACATTTATACCAAATCTTAGACTCAACTTTTTCACCATTTACGAATTAGAATTATTTTGAACTTTGACAAAGTATATGACCCTTGTTGTCAAAAACTCTACAGAGAATGGAGTTTCTTAAAACTCCTCCAAGCTTAGGATGTATATTCCGAGAGGCTACTCTTGAGTGACTTGAGGAGGCTACGCAACCCAAAAATTGGTGCGTGCAATGTTCGATGCTTGAAAGAAGAAGAAGAACAACAGACCCATATGGGTTGGCGTGAATTTAGTGCCCGTTCGACCTACCTTGATGATATGCCCACATTACAAAACAACAGTGGTATAGGATTACTAACCCCTCTCAGGGTGAACATTGTATAACAAAAAACCGAGAACCAATCAACTACAACGTGGTTGTTTGGGGTATATTCTATTGTATAAAAGTAGAACGTTTGTTTCATTGGTCGTCACATTGTTTGAAACAAGTAACCAACTTGCTTGAGTGCCACATTATACTTTACATTGCTTTCCATTGTTATTGCAAGTGGATAATACTGAACTCGGATATTCCTCTTGAGTAACTGCACTTTTTCTGCTGTAAAGCAATTGTACGTGGTCTACTCCCGGGCAGAGAAGAATTTTACTCCTGGGCAGGGAAGAATTTTGAATTTTTGCGGATCTTCCAACCTATGGATGGTGGTCACATGAAACCTACAATGAATAATAAAATATTGTTGCCTTATACTAATAAGTTGTTCTTTTAACCCCTAAAGTCAACTAGCCTCAAAACTACCAAAAAGTCTCAGCACTACCCTTTTTCAATGCACGGTGAAAATTTTCAAACTTTGATGTATTTCTAGGTATGTAACCACAGAGTAAAGGACCTACTTTGTACTTGTACACACATCTTAGAGACAAATTTTGCTCACACGCACTAATTAACCCCTAACTTTCCTTGAAGCCCGAAATGGGTTTTTGCAATTCCGGGCAACCCAGATGAAGGGGTTAGAAGTAATATTTTTGACTAAGAATTTTATTGGGTCCTCCTTATACTGCAAAGTGTATGTGGTAAAATTTGCAAAGTCAAATTCCAATTTTTGAGTCTTCTAGGACGATCCTTGGGTTGCGAGCCGAGATGGGGTAGCTCAAAAAGTAACTTTTTTGATTTATTTTTTTTTGAAACATGATCATTACTAAATCACTACTCAAATTTCAAAGTGACTCAAGTCAAAAAGTTTACCAATTTTACAAGGGCAGCCTCCAAAAGAATTTAAAACCAATCTTCGCAATACCCAAAAAAACTTGGGAGACAAACTTTGGATGTTATGATCTCTCAAATGGTAAACATCCAACGGTCAATTTTTTAAAGAGTAATCCGGCATATTCTTAGGTACAAGATCTTACGGTTGGAAGTTTAAAAAAAAGAATAGAAATTGGTTTACACCCCCACGAGTGCTTAGAGGTAGAGTTTTTTTGAGTATTGCGAAGATTGGTTTTAAATTCTTTTGGAGGCTGCCCTTGTAAAATTGGTAAAATTTTTGACTTGAGTCACTTTGAAATTTGAGTAGTGATTTAGTAATGATCATGTTTCAAAAAAAAAAAATTCAAAAAAGTTACTTTTTTGAGCTGCCCCATCTCGGCTCGTAACCCAAGGATCGTCCTAGAAGACTCAAAAATTGGAATTTGACTTTGCAAATTTTACCACATACACTTTGCAGTATAAGGAGGACCCAATAAAATTCTTAGGAAAAAATATCACTTCTAACCCCTTCATCTAGGCTGCCCAAAATTGCAAAAGCCCATTTCGGGCTTCAAGGAAAGTTAGGGGTTAATCAGGATGTACATTCTTGCTTCCACCTTCAATTCTCGGTTTAACTTTGAACATCAATATTTTAAGAACTGTAAGAGATTCAAAATTTACATATATCACCATATTCGTTTAATTGGGAATTTCTGCAAGATTGGGACTCTCTAGAATCTACAACTCGTATGGATTTTTCCACAAAATCTATGGTAGTTATAGATTCTAGAGAGTTTCAATCTTGCAGAAATTCCCAATTAAACGAATATGGTGTTATATGGAATATGTATACATATACAAGTTAGGTAGTTAATCTTGTAGTAACGTACTAAAAAATACGTCAAAATCTGAAATTTTACACCTTGCAGTGAAAGAGGTAGTTTTGAGGGTTTTTGTAAGTCTTGAGGTCTTTTGACTTTTTGTTGATCATTAGAAGATAGAGGAAATGCTTTTGGCGTAAGAACCCCAGAGTTGCTCATTAGATTAAGTTAATAAATTACCTCCTCATTCACTCCTATATTAAAAAAAGCCTCATTTTAACGTTCTACTCTCAAAAGTGCCTTATTTTCTTCATTGAAAAGTGGAATTGTTGAATTGGTAAGGTAATTATATGAATGTTAGTGCAGGATTTGGACACTAACGTGCACATTTTTGTGTACACGAAATTTAGGTCGAATTTTTTCATTGTTTGTAGATTCAAATTTATGAAATTAAAATAGGTTTATTATTTTGCATGTGTTTGAATTTATAAGGATAGGCCAACCGAACACTCTTTACGTGCCTGAACATACAAGGATAGGTCAATCAAACACTCTAATTATCACTCTTGCCTCAAAGTGGGTTTAAACTCCATCTTTTAAATTTACATTTTCTTAACCCCCAAGCGACCATGGTGTTTTGAAAGCTCTAAACCCTAAAATTGCGATTTCATACCACCTTGTTAACTTTGGAATATAGTGCAGTTCTTGTTTTTGGGTTTTCAAACATGGGATATGCTTTACCATTGCAAGCCAATTATTTGCATGCAATTATTTATTTATTTTTTCTTCTTTCAAAACCATCATCTATAGGTGAACTCAAACAACTTTGTAGTCGGAAAGTTTTTGATCCAAATGATTTTAGTATTGAATTTGCTACAATGATAAAAGTGGCAAAATGGATGATTTTGGAGGAGCTATATCTCCTTCACCATCGTTGGATTTCAACTTTGTTTGTTGGGTTAGATTCGAGTTTAAATCTATTTCTTGTGGTAGAAACCTCAAGTCCATGCAAGATTTGAGGAATACAAGACATGCAATATTGTGTAAAACGTATGGTTTTAATCATAATTTCTTTTGTAAAATTAGGGTAGGTTTCACAATTTCTAAGGCCATTATTTGTACAAAGAAATTTTTCTCATGGTTTACTTTGTTCAAGGAGGTTATTCAGATGAAGGTTAAAAGCTTTCTAGTTGGTGACTTTTGTATTGTAGTACATCTATGGTAGCATTTTCTCTTCAAAGTGAAAATGATTAAATTTCTTATCAGTTTTTAGTACTAATACACTATGATCGCGCAATCTATAAGGCCTCATGACTCAAAATTTGACATACATGATATACAATATGTCTATTATAGGATCGAACGAGTAAGATTTGAATACCTCATCTTTGTTTCTATTTATGATAGTCTTTTCCAAAATGTGTGGGGGGTGACTACCTTTGGCTTACGTATTTCACTTTCTGGAGAGGGGGACATGATGATATTTACCTTCAACATTTTGCTCATAGTTATTTCCATGTAGATAACTTGATTGAGCAAGCCCATGTAAATTTCTAAACACCCATTTAGCTTTAGAAGAAGTTTCAAATCAAATGATTTGATTAAACATACAATACATAATAGTACATGGTTTAAGGTAAAGTGAATGACAAGTAAGTACGTACCTTCATGAGTTTGGAAATTTCTAAAAAATAAAAATTAAAAAAATCCCTACATCCCAAATTAACAAATAAACAAATTTTGAAAGAAAAATGTGTAATATTAGAAAAAACCCTGAAATCTAGCTTTTGTAATTTTTGAAGAGTGTCCTTGTAGAATTGGTGAAAGTTCAACGTGGGTCAATCACATATCTGAGTAGAAAATTAGTCAAGAAAAAGTTTCAAAAAATTGCTTACTAAACATTGGAAATAATTTATTTAGTGCTTGTCTAAGGGTTGAAATCTAAAATTTGCATTGAAAACTTAATCGATACCCAAGTTTAGTAATTGAAGCATGACGGCGAATATAGACCAAGCGAAATCAACATTTCACTTATGAATACATGGCTTTGGAAAAGCTATATAGGGTATCTAGGAAGATCATAACGGCTTACAAACTTTCAATCAAGTCAAGGGTTTTTTAGATACACCCATTAAACCTTAAAAGGTAGTATATTTGTGCCTTGAAACACAAAAATGGTCATATAAATTAGTGTATGTGTGTTTGAAATAAAGAGCACCTGCTTTCATCTCCATTAATGCTTTAATGTTGCATCATGTCTTTGTTACACTAATACAGATAATTATATGTGAAAACTATTAAACACCAAATTCAAATTTTAGTGTTAACTAGTCCTTCAAAACGGCATGCCGACCTTTGCTAACTCATCAACTTTGAGCTCTCACTTCTCAAGCTCTAATAAGATCATTAAAGTGCTCAAAGCAGCATTCACCAGGTTCTGAGATCCCATAGAATAGTTTTGTGTTCAAGCTCCATACAATTTGCAAAAAACGGATTCACTCATTCGTAAAGTTCTTGTCAAACTAAGGTAAATGCAACTAGTTGACTAGGATATTAGTTGTAGGAAGTGGAGTTTGACCTTGTAATTACCACATACACCTTGGTGTATGTGGAAATAACATAAAGCCTAATCAATAGCCGTGGTTGTATAGGGGTTAAATTTGTTTTTGTCGAAATTGACTTACTACCAATAAATTATCTCAATTATGCAATTGTGCACTTGTATGTATAAAAGTGCACTTATGTAAGTAATCTTCAATATGCACTTCAAAACCCAAATATATGGCTTGGAGAATGGGTTCTTTGGTAAAAAGTTCCACCAATTGAAAACCATATAGTTTTTGTACAATGATACATGTTACAGAATAGATTTTACCCAATGTCCTCAAGAATCATTTGTAATATTTGTCACTTACTATGGTGAAGTCCTACTTGCAACAGGAGACACAGTACACGGAAAATAATAAACATGGTACATTTGTAAGCATACTTAGTACCCCGAAAATAATAAACATGATACATTTGTAAGCATACATAGTACCCGGAAAATAATAAACATGATACATTTGTAAGAATACTTGTAAATACAAATATTGGTATTACCCCAATCCTTGTAATCATTTCTGACTCTACGTCTACCACTATACCTTCACCGGATACATTTAACTTGTTTATACATGAACACTTCATATCAATTACCATACAACCCACAGTAAATGTACTATGATCATAACCTACTCCTTGGTATTTAAGGCTGCCTGTAAGCGTTCGTTGTCAATAGCTTCCGTTTGCATGGCTATATATTCCAGAATGTGTGCCTTTGTGGATTGAGGAATACAAACTCTCTTCTCTACTTGCACTCCGTGTACTATGCGCTTCTCTGACGTTTGATTGACATTCTCCGATACCGGTTGTTCGTCAAACCGTGAAAAGATACACGCCTCCTTCGGTACCCAACTGTGCCTCTCACCAGATGACTCCCACAAGGACTCCATGCAATTCGCATAGCGTTGTCTGGTAAACCCCAGTTCTTCAACAACCCCTTCTCTTATAATTGGGCAATACCAACATACTTTTATTTTTAACCTCCATGAGTTTTTTCCCTCTTCAATCACCTTTCCTAGGTAAAAGGGTATGTCTGCTTCTACCTCCTCTCGAACAACACTCAGTGCAACAAATTGACCAGTATTAATGTCCGTCTCGGGATTAAATGATGGAAACGGATCGCTACTACCTCCTTCTTAATCTCGTCCTGAGATTTCTTCGTAGACGCAATGTCGACTAGTTCGTCGTGCAGTATGCAATGCTTGATTTGATGGTCTCTCCCTTCGTGGTCCAAAGTATCTACGAGCCTCTGCACTCGGGAGCATGCCCACAATCAAATCAACAACGGTTATCTCGCGAGTTTCAGCAATAGTATTCTCCCTCGGTATCAAAGAGGAGCATCCTGAAGGTTGGGCGTTGGACTCATAGGATGGCCAAAACGATGATGACTCGTGATCAGCGTTGCGGTCCTTTTTTGGAAACTCTGCTAAATATTGTTTCAACCTTTGTGCCTCATGTTTTGCATCACGGTTGACTTCCACGTATTGCAATCTTTGAATACACCTATCCTTGTACGCAATAAAATCGTCTAACGCCTTGAGCTCCCGCTCATCTGCTGCAAATACAATCGCAAAATCGGGTCGTTCAACCCTATTCGGAATGGATCTCAAAGTTTGATCCCCTCTCTCCGGTCTCCAAGCATCCTTGCAATAGTGCTTATGTTGGACCTTGACCTTACAAGCACCCTCGCGATTGCTAGAATAGAATTTCATGTGGTGTGGAAATGTAATGCCAACCTATGTTCCTCGAGAATTTTATTGTACATCAAGAGGTTGTACACTTTGAATATGGTTGACGTATAGTAGACGAATCATGTTGTCACTTTATACCGAGATAATTTATGGTTCAATAAAAGTCCAAAATAAACATTGTATGTACATTGAATGCAAATACGGACAAACAATACGTGAATATTATTGTAGTTATGTAGACCAATAGATACTGGAATTAAAGTGATGATGTATGTTCATTGGATATATTATAACCACATAGTTTTCCAATAGCCGTGAAAGTTCAAAGATGTCAGTTTTCTATGTTACAGGTCTTACAGTATAACCAAAATATAGAGTCCATTGCAAATTCCAATCTAGAAGATTCAAAAAATAAATTGGATGGATAAGTTTTTTTTTAATTGCATGCCAAAAAGTGCACTTGCCCAAGTGCGTAATTGCTTAATTGCGTGTTTAATGGCATTGGACTTAGACCTTTTAATTTAGAGGTACATAATAGCTTCAATGTAGGTTTCTTTTTGTACAAATAGTAAAGATTTAGGGTGTCATTCATGGCAACATTTGTAAATTTATAAATTTTAAATAATTAAAAATTTACCTCTCTTGTGATTGGTCCAATTCTTGAAGTTGGCCTCGAGAGCTTTATGTGGAGAGTCAAGTGAAATTATATTATAATAAGTGGAAGACAAGATATGACAAGACCCCACACTAAAAGTTGGGAGATACAAAATGGAAGGCCAATTCATGACCTAGAGGCCGTTGCTTGATTTCATTACAATATTATTATTTCACTAAGATATTCTATTGTGAACAGATCAAGAGCATGGAATGTAGCTAATAGTACGAATTAGCCCCATGGCCTTGCTTTTCCTTTTACAAATTGGACCCAAGGACTTTACACATCGGGGAATTGGCACTTACCTTAATATTTGTTTAATGTGTTCTCCACGCCGTCCATTGAGCCGAGTGGGTTCAGAATGTGAGTGAACTGGCTTGAAGACTTGTTGGCCTTGACTCCTCATGCAAAACATCCTTAGGAGAGTCCAAGATTGATTTAGTCTCCCACTTACTTTTTAAATGCACAAAAAATATGCTCACTCAGTTAACTCCATTACTAGTTTCCTGAGTTAAATATTTGTGGCATTATCAAGCAGACACCTTACAGTAGACATGCAATCATACAAACTGCAAATTTTGGCATGAACGGGCTTTTCACCTTCTGAGAGCTGTGAACTTCTGATAAGAGGACAAATAGCCCAAAACAAAGCCTCGCCGGTCCGCCCAATTTTCGCTCTTGTACGATATCATTCAATGATCTAACGGCAAAGAAGTAGGAACACCCGAACACCACCGTCGCGCGCTCCTGTAGCTCCGCCATATAAGCTACATCGGCGGGCTGCAGTTCAGGTCGTTGACTCTCCGGCGGGAGCACGAGCTTCCCGCATCCTCTCCGCCTGTTCCAATTCTTACCGCTTTTGGCTCCAGCCTACCTTCCGCCAAGCCCCGCCGATTTTCCTTCTTCTCCTTTGCCAGTTGACTACTTCTCGCGGGCCTCATCAAACTTTTCTGTTGCTGCCACTGCTTCCTTCGCTCACACCTGTGCAAGTCGCTTGCCACTTCTGCACTCATCGATGTAAGTCACCCGGCCTTCTCCTGCAGTACATTTTTGCTTGGTGTCCACTTTGCTGGGAGTACACTGCATCACAACTGAAGGCTCTCACTCTGGAGCTAGGATGTGTAGTGATGTACGACTTCTCCTCCTATGTGAGATTCTATCTTACATTCCAAACCGAGTGAGGCATGTTACGTATTGGTTAGCCTGATCCTGGCCTAGCATTATGTAAATGTGAGCGACGTTTCTCGTTCACGCATGGTGCAGTCAAGTTCATCGATAGGGTTATTACAGTTGGATCGTCGTAGAATATTTTCCGAAGTTAGGATGCGGAGAGATGAGCGATAATATGATGCACGTTTCTTGAACTGCGTTATGTTTTCGACGTTCTGTTGTTCAGGGAGCACGTGTTTTGCGTACGTATTCGATTTTACTGCTAGTCGAGATTTAGGGCTTGAAATATCGTTTCTAAGATTGCAGTAACGAACCGTGTATGCAGGGTTTCGACGAGGATGGCCGCAGTGCTCGCAGTGGCGGTACTACTGCTCTGCAGCAGTGTCCAGTCGGAGGAAGTGCTAGGGAGTGTAACCCAAGTGAAGGTATCAGATCTTCCAACTCCACCGAATGACACGGCGCCGGTCATAACCAACCCAACGGAAGGTTCCAGTGACACCCATAGCGATGTGCTCGCGGACCAGGTATTGGAGTCAGAAGATCATGGCCCTCTTGTGTTGGTCGATCTTGCACGAGCTGATAACCAGGAAATGTCCAACATGACCACCGCATTACCTCCACCAGCCCCAACGATAGCTGAAATTCGGTATGAATCAGACACCGTGTTGGCAGCAGATACCACCACCATCCCCGAAGGATTTGACATGAACGAATTTGACGAATGATCAAACACCACCGACGGCACCACAACGGCGACCCTGATTCCAGACGGAGAAGACACCGTGTTGGCAGCAAATACTAGTACTGTTCCCGACGGATTTGACATGAACGAAGTTGATGAGGGATCAAACACCACCGGCAGCACCACAACGGCGACCCTGATTCCAGACGGATAAGATACCGTGTGGGCAGCAAATACCAGTACTGTTCCCCAGGGATTTGACATGAACGAATTCGACGAAGGATCAAACACCACTGTCGCCACCGTACAGGAGGATGGATCCACCATGTTGGCAGCAGATACCACTCCCGCTCCCGAAAGATTTGACATGAACAAATTTGACGAAGGATCAGACAGCATGGCAGGAACGAACCAGGACGATGGACCTCCCGTGTTGGCAGACTACACACCCGTTCCGAAGGGATTCGACATGAACGAATTCGGCGAAGGATCTGTCAGCTCATTCTACGATGAGCCAGAGTCATTGGCAGCAACTCAGGATAACGGAGGAACCTTGGTTCCGGGTTTCCAAATGATTGGCGGCTCACAGGATACCATTCACGGACCAGGTAATGGCGTCCAGACGTACGACGCCGGTTCCGGAGGAGGTGATTCTTTCACCGCTTACGAAGACGACTCTTCGTTTGCTGACCAAGGAACTTTGGATGAAGACTACCCAGTTGTGCAGGACGACTCTCAGAGACAATGCTATGGCGCTCAGACATACGATGGGGAAGATTCATTTTCCACCGCGTATAACTACAACGACGATGCGTCGTTCGCTGACGAATGAACATTGGTTCACGGCTTCCCAGAGATTGGGAGCGATCAGGACAACAGTCAAGGGGCAGGCTATGGCATACAGACTTACGACGCATGTTCTGCAAGCGGTGTTGGCGTGGTGCGCCCGTATGGACCCTTTTACAAGCGACCTTAGAAACTACACTGCATACATGGTATGGCTCCTGCACATCAGGGTGGCAAGCAACCGTATCAATCCACACGGGAGACTACAACTGTGTACGTAAGGGCCGACGGTCTTGCATTTCTTGTTGTAATTTGAACTCTCTAATCACAGATGTTGAACATACAGCACATGTTGTGTTTGTCCATCGGTAGAGCTTGGAAACAGAGGCGTTCCTTTTAGCGTTTAGTGTTTCTGGTCGCGGATTGAGCACCTTCACAGAGTCTTTCGATCTAGTGACTTACATATTCCTGCTATTCGTGCACGCCCTCATAAATGTAGGTTGATTTTTAGCACTGAGATTCCTGTGCAAGAGCACCCTTGTGCTCGGTGTAGTATAGCATGTTGCTTTGGTGGGAATTAAAGCCAGCGATGCATACAATTATCTGCAGAGGTGACTTGATCTTGTTTCATTTTTGTAATTCCGCGCCACATTGCTTGACATAACGTATCCTTGCCCACATTGTACAAGTTCACGGCAAGACTGGGACGTTCGAGATTGTGCAAGCTGAGATCTTGAAATGTCCAGTAAGACTGTAACAATGTTCATTTGATCAGAACAAGAACTTCATTGTCCGTCAAAGTCTGTTGTAGTAGTGCCGCAGACTTAAATTTGTTGATTGCTTTGTACGTTAGTGGATTGTATCTCAAGTCATGGGGTTGGGGATGAGAAAGTTGCACAGCTACGAACTCACTTTTTGCTAGCAACATGAACTGAGAAGACCTCGATTGCAATCTTAAGGCCTCTTTGCACGAGTGGCCAACCCATTGATGAGGCCAATTCATGGCCAAATCCTCGATGTGGTTGGTTCAATTCTTGAAATTGGCGTGAAGGGCTTTACATGTGGAGTCAAGGCCAATTTCTGAAATTGATAATAATGGGTGAGGGACATGAATGACGATAATGTCATGACACAACCCCTGCTCCAAAAGTTGGGAGATACAAGAATGGAAAGCCAATCATGGCCTAAAAGATTGTTTCTTGATTTCAATATAAAATCATTATTTCATTAAAATATTTCAGTGCGAACAAATTGAAAGCATTGAATATAGCTAATAATATGAATTGGCCCTATGGCCTTGTTTTTCCTTCTAGGAATTGGTTCTAAGGGCTTTACGCATGGGGGAATTGGCCTCCACTTTAATAATTGATTAATGTGTTCTTCAAGAGGCCCATGGAACCAATTGGGCTCAAGATATGTGAGTGAATTGGCTCGGAGATTTGTTGGCCTTGACTCCCCATGTAAAGCGTCCCTTATATGGGCCGAAACTTGGACATCGACATTTTAGATTTGAAGCAGCAGGTTTGAAGAGCTATGATTTTTTAGATTGGAGTCAGTTTTGGATGAAATCTGAACTTTGGTCTCAAATTGAGTCCAGTTTAAGTGATAAAAATTGCAAACGCATAGAAAAACGTATGAATTCATGACATACATTTTAGTGCATGTAGTTTTTGTCTTTGGTTTTCAAACATGGGGCATGTTTAACCCCTAAACGACCAAGGCCTCCGATTTGGCTGTTTTGCTATTTCGGGCAGCCTAGATGAAGGGGTTAGAATCAATATTTTTGGCTAAGATTTTTATTGGATGTTCCCTATACTACAAGGTGTATGTGGGAAAAATTGCAAAGTCAAACTCCACTTTTGGAGTCTTAAAACGCAAATTTTCGTTTTCAGCTTTGGGGCGGGCAGAAAAAAACTTTTTATTTTTAACTTTTTTTTGAGATTTTTTAAAAAATTTCTTTTCTTGACTGATTTCCTACTTAGGTTTTCAAGTGACCCAAGTCAAAACTTTTACTAATTCTACAAGGGCACCCTTCAAAAATTACAAGAACTAGATCCAAAGTTTCGTAATATTACAATTTTTTCTCATTCGAAATTTGCTAAAATTTGAGATTTAGGAATTTTTTGAATTTCTTTTTCTCGAAATTCACAAACTCATGAAGGCACCTACTCACCATTCATTTTTCCCCTAAACCAAATACGACAAATGTGGTGCATGTTTTACCAAGCCTTGATTTCTACCTTCTTCTAGTAAATAAATTGCATGAAGGTTCAAAAAACCAAATGAGTGTCCAAAATTTTTCATGGTAATGCTCAACTTAGTTACCTACATGGAAAAAAATATAAGCAAGATGTTTGAGGTATTAAGCATCACAATATCGTTTGCACAATGTAGACTATGTCTGCTGAAAAAAAGTTTGCATCAACTTTGAATGTTATGATCTTAGAAATGGAAAAGATCCAACGGTTGAAATTTTAAACACTATTGCTCATGATAGTTATCTTTAAGATCCTACGGTTAATAGTTTCAAAAAATTGTGAAAAAAATTCTCATACACCAAAGTTTACAAGGTGGTATGAAATCGCAGTTTTGGAGTTTGGAGCTCTCAAAACACCATGGTCGTTTAGGGGTTAATCATTGCAAGTCAATTTTATACAATCATGTTTGATTCTTCATGAATTTTAATTGCATGTCTACGACTGTATGTTGAAATCCAACAACATTTTAGTTGGAAAATAATTGTCTTCAATAGTTTAAGTAATGGATTTGCAATGATGTTTTTATCTTGATAAAACCAATAAGAATACATGATTTTTGAGAAGAAGCTTCTCATTCATTTACCATTAGATTTCAATTTTGTTTGTTGGTTTTGTTGAATCCAATATTGTAGTAGAAACCTTGATTCCATCTAAGAGGAAGTTATCGCAATCATTTTTGTGCAAGGGGCCTGCTTTTGAACATTATTTCCTTTCTAAATTTCTAGGCAGTTTTCATCATTGGAAGACCATCATTTGGGCAATGAAAATTTTTCCATGGTTTATTTTGTTCAAGGGTTTTATTGAGATGAAGATCAACATTTTCGTAGTTGGTGATCTTTTCATCACAATAAGTCTATTGGTAGCATTTTCACTTCGAAATATAGATGTTGAGATTTAGTGATGTTTTTTGAGTGCTAAATTGTTACAATCTTGCCTTGTGACTCAAAATTTTACCCACATGATGTTTAATATGTTTACAAGATTGTACAGTTGAGAGCTAAATAACTTACATTTTGTTTTCATTTATGACAACTTCTTTAAGAATGTGTTCTTTTTGCTACAAATGAGGTAAACCATTTAGGGGTTAAGTAAGACGTTCTGGAGGAAAATCTAGTTACGTCGTATAATCTAAATTGATAAAGACATCAACGATCATGCATTGGAGCACTAGTAACTAATAAAAGGGGCTTGTTGTGAAAGAGTTTGAGGAAAATATGAGTGATCTACACTTGTACAATACCTTTGAGCTATAGTTAGGTGCTCAATAATGGTTCACTTTTCAGCACGGGAAATCCTTAAAAGGATGAGCAGTACAAGCAAAAAATTTAAGTGCAAAGATGGATAGTGATAAGATAGATGTATCTTTAAAATCGCATTGAGATGCTCTTTTATACTAAAGAAAGAAATTTGAGAGGTAGAAGAATGATAATAGTATGTTTGAAATTTTAGTTTTCAACAAACATAGCAAAATTGCTAAATTTTCCCAAATAATTCAAAGTTACACCTAGTTTAATATATATTTCTAGATAATTCAAAGTTACACCTACATTCAAAGATATCACTAAGTAATGATGTACAAAAACATATGGATTGTCGTAGATTTTTTTGTGTAGAACAATGTTTAACCAATTGTATTTTTATAATTATAAGAGTTAGTTTTATACATTACATACATTTGTATAAAGTGGAATCACAAAAGACTCTTCAACTTGCTCTAATGTCAAATTTGGCCCGTAAACAATGATTTTAATTGTGCCGCTAAATGTCGACAGTTGGTTTTATATTTAACCTCCAAGCTATATATCTATTGTCGACATATATCTCCCCACTCATCATCCTTATGATTCATGTGTCCTCCCTACTTTCTCTGATGGCAATTCTATTACTAAGCTCACATGACCTAGATTTCTTAATGCGTACCTTGCACACACACAATTGAATTTTGAAAAAAAAATTCAAGATCTGTTGTAAGTGTATTTCTTACATACTTCAATTTCATGAGATCATATGTCACATGGTTTAGAACATATATGCAACTTATAGGTCTATGCCTTTATGAAATGGACTTAGATTGCAAATTATCTTGGATTCGGAAGTTTACTTATTGATGTCTCCTTCCAAATAATATCAATGCCTCAATTCATAATTGACTTTAGAAACAAAAAGAAGACACATGCTTGAGAAATTAAAGTCAAGACATTATGGACTCATCATACGATTGGAAAATGACATACAACAATCCCAATCAGTGCAGTATGATGGATCTTGCACATACACCTACAAGACCTCCATGGCGCCCTGCAGCCTCAAGTATTACAGCATTTAAAGAAAATGATGCTCCACTACCACGTAGTGGTTTTCGATTTAGGCAACGATCAACAGAATTAGCTATACCTCCACAACATATGAGTGTGACCGATCTCATTGCTGCTATGCCTAAACGACATCGTGTCCCCAAGCCACAGACTCTTTGTAATAGTTATGGCCTTGCGGTTGAGCCATACAAGGAACGCATGATGGTCAAAACTCCTTATGTAACGCCTGGCTATGATCCTCTTTGTGAACGTCTTGAAGATGAAAGGTACATTGATACCAAAACTTTAACGTACACACATATATTTGAGGATGTAAAATTATGTAGTTGAGGCAAGGTTTTGGTTTGGTAGATGAGGCAAATTCTAATTCACCGAAAATTTTGAGGTATACAAAATCCCAAACATCTTAATTGACATATATAAAGTTTTAGGCTTCACATATGTGGAGTTCAACACTGAAGACAATTTTTAAAAATTCTACAAACATAATGAATTTTAGACAATCACAGAACTCAAACACATAAAAACCACAATATATATTGTAAGTATTTTGGCTTCATTTATGAAAAAGACTCGATGATTATTACGTAAAGGTCAAAAGTAAATCTAGCTTCTGATTTGCAATTTTTTTAAGAAATAGACTCCAAAGCTTATATCCTAATACTTATAGATTGCTACTAATCTACTTTAGAGTATTTGGGGTTAAATTGATTGAAATCTTAAACGTAACTTGGAGGTCAATACTTCATGTATTCATCATCAAGTATAAAATCTTCCTCACCAAAATAGAAAAAACCATTTCACTTAGGATGTACATGATAAGAGTCTCTCCAATTACATGGATGTAGTTGGCACAATATTTTCTTGTAGACTTATTTGGGATTGGAAAATCTTGTATTGAATAGTATGATAGTGATTCTACGTGAGAGACATCTAAAATAATTTGAATAAGCTGAATATACATTTGAATATGTAAGTAAATGACATCTAAAATCCATTAATGCATATTGCTTAATTATTGTAGTGAAGGTTGCTTTTGTGTTATCTACTAATAAAGAGATGAGATAAGCTTGAACCTTACAATCACCAACTAAATTGTTAACCGCACCCCAAATCAAACAATTTAACTAGCACTTTCAATTTCTTTGTGTGAACACTATTAATTCTCTAATACAGATTTGTATGCATTTGAATCACAAGATGCATACATGACACAAGATATTTGAAATCAACAAAGTGTATAGTTAAAAATATATGAATGTTTAACACATTTTGATCATTCCTACAGAATAATTTAGCAGATCATATTGATAAGTGAAAATAATCTCCCAAAATATACATAGTATCGAACAAGCATATTATTTTGCTACAATCTACTAATGTACTCAATTTTTAGAAGTATATTACCAATACTTGTTGGTATAACCTAATTCACTACAACAATACACATATGTGTATATATATATATATATATATATATATATATATATATATATATATATATATATATATATATATATATATATATATATATATATATATATATATATATATATATATATATATATATACAATTTCATAATATTTATATACTAATATCACTAAGTCAAATGTGGTGGTATAAAAAAAATTACAAGAACAAAACCATAGTTGATATGCTAAATATACAAGTATATAGAACAATATTGTTGTCCAAATGAATATAAAAGATGTCTCTTACCAACTTGAAATATTTATATCTTGCAGGTCAGAAAAAAGATGTTTAGAACAAACGCCAAAGTCAGTGTTGGAGCAAGCTGCAAGATCAGTAGCTTCATCAAGGTCACAACAACATTCTGATAGACACGGATCCCACATGGCATCACCACCCTCATGTGCAAGATCATTGTTATCCTCCGCAGCTCCTTCAATGGTGTCAGAACGCCATCACTCTACGACCTCTCGCCATTCGGCAGTTGCATCGCCGATGTCGCAACCTACATCGCCACGTCGCCGTACCGGAACATCCTCTAATTGTGCTTCTCCTGCGTCTGAAGCAAGATCTGCTGTAAATTCTCTTGCGCGTTCCCAGTATTCATCAACAACTCAAATTGTATCACGTACACCGGGTACCAACAACTCAGGCCTTGTCTCAGCCCATGACTATTCTACTTCAAATGGCTCAACAAACATAACAAGGTCTAAATCATCAAAGCACAATAGCAATAACAACACGCGTGGTCGTAGTGGTAGTGGCAACAAGGATTATCCTTCTAGAGGAACTACAGGAGGATCAACGCACTCAATGCACTCGCGATGTTCATCACAAGTAACAAGTGGCCATTCAACGCCTAGCCACAGGTCCATGCGTGGTGAGTCACCCCCCATGTCGGGACGATGTAGCCCTCCAACACCACCAACACCATTATCTCCATAATTAAAGCTTTAATGGAATAGTTGCACATGAGAAATCATGCTCAATCAATACTCTAGACAAGACATTTACGAGGTAAATTATGCGGAATTTCATAAGTCAATTGTTTTGAGTTTTAAAATTCATCACTTTTTCATTACATTGGCTTCATTTATTGATGAAATTTATGTGAGATACTCAACACATGTATATATGCAAACTATGGGAAGTATAAGAGATTTTTGAAACTAATTGAATGATAATGACTCAATCTATCATTGTCGGAAGTATATGGTTGTAAAGTACTATGTACAATAATAATTACATATAATTCTTTCAAGTTCTACAAGCTATAAAAACCGCCTAATCAGCTGACTTCCAAGTTACTTAGGCATAGAAGGTACTTTGTACATTGAGCCATCTTTACGAAAAACATTATCAATAAAAACTTCAACTGAATAAGCTTCAACAATAATTTACCTTCAATCACTAATATAATTGAAACTTAGGATATCTCGGCAACTCCGAAGAAAGGTAACATTTTTGGGATACTTTCATGATAAAATTCTTAGATTATTTATCGATACATTTCATCAAAGAAGTATGTGTAAGGTCTTAGAATTGTCCATGTGAACTGTAGAACTCAAAAAGTATGTATGGACCACATAGATGTTTTGTGGATTCAGAGATTCTAGTAATAGAAGTTTATGTCTTTTCTTTTTTTGGATGCTTTCTTGGCTAATTTTTATGATACTTAGATACTTGGTAATATTCCACATTATGATATTCTTTTCATAAATTTAGTATGGAACTTCTTGGGGCATGTATCAACACATTTGGAGGCTTCATTTACAAATTAATAAGAAAATACATAGTTCCAAATCAGTCCTCACACATGAATATCTTACACAATAAAATAATAACAAGGGTTTATTTTAGATGCTATATTTTGATGTCGTATATAAATGGTTGTTCCAAAAATTACATAACATACAAGTGCAAGAAATGAATGACCAAGGTCCAAGAATCTTTGGGTGATTAAAAAATTTCTCAAAAGCAAAATTTGGAACTAATATATATTTAAATTAAATAAAACTCTACGCCCATCGACCATGTAAGTTTCGTCACTTTTCTAGAACTTTAAGCATTAGCAAAAAAAGCACTCTCAAACATAACATTGATTCCCACTAATGCAGTGTGGAAATTACACATACTTGGTGTTGCCGCAAGGCTCTTGGAGTGCCCTTAGCAAAAAATTCTAAAAATTTAGTGATGAATTATTGTTCCTATAATCCAATTGATTCAGAAATAAGTTGATAGGAGTAATATGGGCATGAACTATTTTTTTCATTGGCTTAAGAAACCCTCTAGGAGAAAATTATCTTATTCTAAGAAATGAATGATTAGAAACATGAAGTCACTTTCATTGTGTGTCTTCAAAAATAATCTTTTCACTTGCAATGATGTTAAATGCCACATTTGACTAAATATTAACTTTTTGACCTTCGAACTTCGAAACATGGAAAGCTCCCCCTATTCACAAACATTAAATTTACCTATTTCAATAAATTATTCCACAAATTAAACCTAAAATTTAGAAATCACTTGACACCCATTATTCTTTATCCTAGACCTTGGACACTCTAAATTAAATGTCTCACTCAAGTGATCACCGCCCTCTTTTTATAAATAAATACAAGAGAGACTTTATTTTCTCTATAAAATTTGACTTGATGTGTATACATTGTTGTTCATTCAATTCTAGATTCTCTTTCATTTTGACTACAATTTCTCTTTGAGGTTCAGGAAACTCTCATCTTAATAAAGTGAACAGGACCAACTTTATAGCATAAAACCTCTTTCATTTTGACTACAATTTCTCTTTAAGGTTCAGGAAACTCTCATCTTGGTAAAGTGAACGAGACCAACTTTATAGCATATAACGCTAACATGTATGAATAAGTTTTTGGTAGAATATAAAAACATTATATTTATACAACATATTCATTCTCCATTTTACAACAATTTTGTGTGCACATACATCCTCACAACATCTTGTAGTATAAATAAAAGAACATCAAACTAATTTTGAGGTTAACTTGAATAGATTATTCTTTTGACCTATCCTTGGACGTATGGTCGAAGGTCATCACGTCAATGGTGAGATTACTAACTCCTCTCGGAGTGAACATTAAGTTGGTTCCTACTAAACCACTAGTGCCTCGGAGATACTTGTGATAGTATTCCCCCGAAGGCCTTTGAGGTATCTATATAATGAGGCAAAAAACAACTAAAAAGGAGAGAAGAGTGCCATCAGGTTCTCAAAAGCATCTGTAGTGACTATTTATTATCATTTATAGAGTTATTTTTAAAAATTTTTACTTTTTGGATAGATATAATAGCATATATGCGAAAAAGTATCAAAACGTAATCAAAAAGTTTAGAAAAATGGATAAAATAGCAGTAAAGGCGCTGTAATTGGTGCGGGCCAGCATTTAGTATTACTAGTGGATGATAAAACTTGGATGAAAAATTGGACGGATGAGAATTTCAACATGACAAAAAGAACAGTCACGCCGCTTGCGAGCGGGCGTGAAAACCTGTACTTAACTGAATCTTTCATCAATCAATTCATGGCATTTCGGAGTTGAAATTGCTCGTCGTGCTTTTCATCTTTAAAATCTTCTCTTTTGTGTTATTATGTGAAGTAGTCTGTGAGATTTGTACGGCATTGATAATGTGCGTCATTTTTGTCGTCATCATGTTCAAATCCTGGTGACGGTGTGTGCTGTTCTGCTTTGTATCGTCAAATAGTGTGTAGCTTTTGAGCGAACCTGAATCAGGAGGACTGGCGAGGGGTGGAGTTTCGGCACTTGCCTGAGACGAAGAGAGTGCGACGAGAGGTACTGTACAGAGAAGCCTAGAATTGAGATTTCGGATTTGGAGACTGAGCAACGGTAGCAAGGAAGTAAGATCAGCATCGGTGGGGTCACCAAGACAAGAGAGTTTCAATCGAGGTTCTGAGATTTTCAGTGACTACTATGAGGATGAAGTTCAAAGGTGCTAAACTGCTAACTGAACGAAGTGCAGGATAAGGTTGCATCAGTTTCTGATTGAGTGAGTGTATAATTGATCATGTGCTTTGAGGACTATTGAACTTTTCATGAGAATACTGGTGTCCTGAGAATGAGGAAAAGTAACTTGTTCAAAGATACAATGAAGTATTGATTGATCGAAGAAAAACAAATCAAATGGCGAGGTGACTTGAGCTACATCGATTGGATTGGTAGCAGTGGCTGATTTGAATGCATCAAGGTGCATATTCCTGTTAAAGGAATTCATTCGGGAGAAGTTGATTGATAGAGTGAGGCCGAAATTGCATTGTGAAGAAAAAGTGCCGAAACTGGTGTGTGCAGGAATAAAGTACAACCGGCAAGAGCTCAATACAATTGCACCTGTCCGGAATTCTGAAGTGACCGATACTGAAGCCTTGGTGTTGCGGAGGATCGCTGCGTGAAGAGGATCGTGGATTGATTGTTGTGGTTTAGTGTCATTGGCTTGATCGAGAGAAGAGCGACGATAGTGAAGATTCCAAGTTGCTGCCATTGATTGAATATTCGAAGGCTGATCGGGGAAAAAGACCAGTCTTTACTGATCCAAGAAGGATTCTGTAACTACTGTCTTCACCAAATCGGTTGTTAACCTTGATTTCCAAGATGATAATTTCTACAGGTTGAGAATTTGACTGAATTTCACATTTCTGAAATCTGTATAAACTCTAAAATAAGCTGTAAAGCTTGCATGTGTATTTGCATCCATGCCATATGTTCGGGCGGTGAATTTCCGTACAAATTGAGTGCCAATTGTGAGAAATCAAGTCAAATTTGAAATAAATTGGATCGTTGAAGCCACCAGCCAAGTTAGGGATTTGAGCTTTTGGAAAGCAGGTCTGTCTGTGCGGTGAAAGTCCACGGCCATAGGATCTCCTTCGGACGGTCTTGGGGACTGTTTCCCCATGGCTTTAGGTCACATTCCACGGTCTTAGGTGCTGCATCGCGCGGAATAGGACTGCTGGGTTAAATTTAAATTGAATTTTCTTAGAACTTTGACTCAACATAACTTTGAATCTATACGATGAAATCTTTTGTAATTCTATGCACAAACTAATTGGACAACTAAAAACAAGATCCTACGGTTGGATTTTCCAAATTCAACTCTAAAATACAAAGGACAAATTTTCAAATACGACAATTAGACAAGGTTGTTAGAAATTCATTTAAAGACTAAGTGATTGGATTATTTGAAGAGTTGGAATATTAAGACCGAAATTTGAAATTGAGTGAGACCTATTGACATAAATTTTAGGACAAGTTCTTGGGTTTGGGTTTGACATTTTTTTATTTATTTTTTGGTATTCTTGGAGGTTTCAACTATTGTTGAGTGATTGAACATGAGTTTGAGCTGAGACTCCTGAGAGTGTGTTTGTGCAGGGCATATTTGCATACATACTGCATGTGTACAAGACCTATTGACCTGAGCGGATTGGCGAGTTGCACAGAGGTAGGCAGATTCTAAATCATTCATTGCATCTGGATTTATTGACAAACTGATCGCTAGGCATTGCGTATATAGACTCGTATATTTATACTGAGACTGGACCTATTGACCAAATACCTATTTGTATTATTTCTAAGTATTATATCGGCATTTTGCTTGGGTGATAGTCTGCATTTGGGTCTATTGACATAACCTGAACTACTGACCAAAACTATTGACTTCCCCTAGAATACTAGACAAGACTGGGACTGCATTGAGTCTAGATATAGTGCATTGGTAATGACAGTAACCCAAATTGAGTGATCCCTGGGTTTAAGACTGAATTGCCGCAAGATAAGCCCTCAGGTATGTTTATACATAGTTATACTTATACCGCGTATATATGTGACCTTAGTCACAATACGACAGACTACTTTGTTTTTCCACCGTTCAACCACACTATACTGTAAGGAGTTTAGATTAGGGCAAAATCCCTATTACAGCATCATTTAACTAATTATGGACTTTGGGCTTATTTGTGGACTTTGAAACATGGGGGGATCCACTTATTCATGACCCTAAAATCTACATATTTAAAGTTTATCTTCTTAAAATCTAGATTCTAGAAATCATTTTGCAATTGTTGCTGGTAATTGTAAACCGTGGACTGTTGTGAGAGCTTGATTTGGCTCTCTTGTTTCATTGTATGTTTTTTCATTGGTTTTGTGAGTGAATTGTTAATGAACAATGCAATCTTGGGGTAATTTGACAAAATCAAAATAATTAAGTTGTGAACATAATATGCATGTTAAAAGATAATTTTCGTAAGGCCTTGGGTAGATTATTTAGCATCGATTTTGAGTTTAGATTAGATTAGGAGTGAATGGTTTGATAAGGAAAGACTAGAGGAGGTAAAAGGCCCCCGAGTGGATCCTTAATGCGATGAGGAAGGCCTAGAGGAGGTAAAAAGCCCCCTACTGGATCCTTAATTATCGTAGGATTAGTTGCTTGACTTTGGGTTAGATATTTACCGTTGGCCTTGCATAATTAACTTTTGATATTCGTGTTTGTGTTTGTGATTTGATTGTATTGGTTTTGTTCATCTAACTTTGTGATGGCATTGGTAAGTTATATTCATTCATAGAGCCGGTGGAGTAGTTGGTGTTTTTGAAGAACGAAGCGCCATGGAGTTGGGGCAACATTCATCCACAAGGACCTTAGATTAGGGCTTTGAGCCTTGGTAGGGTTAGGGTGAGCCGCCTCTCCGGCGGCTCCTTATGTTGTATTTAAGAGTCTGTTTTCAAGCTTCTTACAATGACCTCCATCTTGATTTGGTTAGTTGTTGAGGGAAGGAGGCCGTGGGCCATTTACCTCAATTCTCTCAGTCCCCATAAAATGTCTCTCGGTCTTTCCCTCATCATTCGCTCAATTCTTCTTCAAATTGATTGAGATTTTTGTGGTAGGTAGCTTGTAAGTAGAGCTTTTCAACGGTAGTAAGTATGCTCAAATCCATGTCGTAGAGAGGGAGAAATTGGCTCCCAAAGTCGGGGTGTCGAAAACGATTTCCCCCCCGGCAGTGAACAAATCAGCTGTGTGCAAACAACAATCAGTCACGGAGTTTTTTCCCTATACTGTTGAGATTTCTAGGGTAGATAGACCTCCAAAAGAACTTTCCAGGGGTATATGGTATGCCCCGATCCGATCTTTAAAGAGGGAGAAATCGGCTCTCAAAGTCGGAGTATTGAAACGGTTTTCCCCTCGGCATCCGACCGGTGGTACTTTTCTTCTTCTTTTCTTTCTCTCTCATTCTCTTCTTTTCTCCTCTTCGCTCTTCTCCTTCCCTTCATGTAATCTTGTTTCCTAAAATCCCTTGTGACCAAAGGCCACTCCATGGTGGTTTTTTTTGGTTTGCAATTGTCCATATTTAGTTAAATATATCATTCAATATAGATAATTTAATAATAAAACCTTATTTTATTTATATTTGAAGTCTTAGTGCAAAACTCCATGAACAAACAAACGAGACTGTCTAAATTGCATGTGAATGCTAAATCACAATACTTCTAATAAACTCTCAAGTTAATTTTTATTTTTATCTCGCACAAATTTTTAATTGGTGTCAACCTTAAAAAGGTCCATTAAACTTTGAGAGGACAATGTCCATTTGGTTCTCAAAAGAGCTCTTCTCCTTACTCCTTGCAAGATAGGCAATTGTGGAAGGTCAATCAAAATCCACTTGCATGTTGTTAAATCATAGAGCCATGCAACCTCTTCCACAAATTGCGGAAATGTAAAATTTCTTCTAATTTTTTCATATATTGTTAATACGACCATCAAATAACCTTCACATGGGTATAACGTTTCCCAATAATATTTGTTGTGTTCAAATTGAAACAACCCCAATGGATCACAATTATGAACTTTGCTTTTTGTGTATTGTTGGTGAAGATTTTCATCTCTTTCGTAATATTGTTCAATATAATACTTTGTTCTAGTGGACCCAATATCAATGAAATCATCAATTGCTTTCCACATCACATAAAGTGAATTCTCATAATGAATATAACCTATCATTGTTGAACGTTCTTTAACTCCCAAATTTTGAAAAATAGAATCACGGTCAAATTTCCCATAGGTAAGAGAATTTTCAAGAATCCATCTTTTCTTCAATAACTCTAGAACATGAGGTTGTGGCGTGGTCCACTTTTTATTTTTATCAAAAATACCACAAGAAAAAAATGTGGATCCATCAATATCTATATTTCTTGGATATTTTCTTGCTAGACTTGCTACCACATGGTTACCAATCTTCTCCATTCTTAGAGTGTGGTCTTTGCGAGGTAAGGGAGGCAATTCTTCGTAGATTCTCGTTAATGGGTTTAGTAAACAAATAGAAAGTGATCTTTCTTGGTCGTGATCATATGATAAGTATGCTCGTCCTTTATACAACTCTAGGTTACCAATATCTGGACAATCATGTGTATACCACTCGTTGTGTTTCACATCCAATGTTCTTACATACATATTTCGATTTTCACTTTTATCATATTGTGTGATAAATGATAAAATTGTTGGATAGATTTCATCACATTTTTTCGTAAAAATGGATGAAGTTGATATATCTCGGTCCCACTTCGTATTCAAACATCGCAAGCAACAAATTTCATCAATAGGAAGGTAAGAAAACACAATGTGATGTAATGTATGAGGAAGTCTTTTCCAAAGCTGAGGGTTAAGTTGAACATGTTGTCCTTGCTCTCCGGCAAGCCACTTGCGAGTAATCACCATCTTACTAGAACTTCTGGAGGAGCGATTGTATGACCACGGTTGGACTACCTAAAAGCGCTAGGGGACCTAAAATGGCGCTGTACCTCATTTGTAGATTGTGAAAATACAGATGTACCTCATTTGTATATAACAATTATGGGTCAAACCTTACTTAGCACTTTAAAATTTTGTATAAAATTCACAAATGCGAATTACATGTTGCAAATTTTTGCAATCCTCCTGAAAACCTATTTCGAATGTGGTCATAATTTTATTTTGAATTTACTAGTGCTAAAAATAGGTCAGATCTCTTAAGGGTGGAGCTTATAGGACACTCTACTTTATAAAGTAATTTAAAATATTAAGAGATCTTAACAATATATTTCTTCCGATGTGGGTTTTTATATGCTATGTAGATAAAATTAAAATATGGTTTACTTTTAATGTGGATAAAAGTAAAATATTTTATTTTAAACCTTGATGATAAGGGTCACTTTACACTATGGACCATGAAGATTGACCACAACCTTCTTAATCTTGTTATTGGAGAGTAAGGTGCTCTTGGTCCCATTTGGCTTTACACTACCTTGAAAAAAGGATATTGACTTTGAGGTCTCCAAAGTATACTAAATTTTCCATAATGGATAACGTTTTCATGGTCTCCTTGGTTAGAGTTGAGTCGAAGCAAATGCCTTGACTGAACTACAATGAAGGAGACTATGAGGCTCAAAAATCATTAATTGGCTAGTGTTCAACTATTTGAGGAGAAAAGAGGAAAATAGGGGAGGGTAAAAGAGAGCATGATAAGGATATACATATTAGAGAATTGAGCTTGAATTTGTTCTGATTCAAATCCACTGTACACTACAAAAGTGACCAAGCCACTCAAAAATTCAGTTTTGATTTTTCATGGTCAAGGCTCTTGGCCAAGAGCTAAATGATTTCAATTTTCTTGATCATGGCTGTTGGTCACTTGGTCCATAGTGGAAAGGCACCCTAAGTTTCTACCTTTTTGTGATATAAAAGTGAAATGAACCTTCCTAGGTGCTTCCGACACTGGCTTTTAATCGAGGGCTCCAGATGCGCTGCCCCTGGGTCCGAAGATTCCAAGCCGGGAAAACTGGTCCTCAACCGAACGAATGAATTCGATATAGATGAAGTTCATTCATCCATTCGACAGGGGTCCGTCCGACCGGAGCGCACGGCCAGGCCAGGCTGCGGAGGAAGACGAAAGGGAAGGGGAGGAATGGCTATGGCGAAGGCACTGCCTCCAGCAATTGCTCCTCGTCTCTAGTAGCAAGCGTCTCATGCTCCTCTCCGTTCATCCCCCTTGTGTGCTCCCCACGATCCACCACTCGCCTCTCGTTTGCCGTTTCGAATGCGCTACTTCTGGACGTTAATAGTGCAGATTCAACAATCTCCTTTGATCGGAACTTGGTTAGGGTTTCCCGGGGTTGCAATTTAGGCCCTCGTGCTCTGAAATTTTGGCTCAAGGTTTTTTATGCGGGGAATCTCATTTTATCGGGGTTTTGGTTCTATTTATGGTGGTCGGGGATATGGCGGCAAGCCTTCTTGGTGTCACTCGGATTCTTTTGAAGGTTTACAGACATGTGGTTTAGTAGAGCCTGTTTCTTGGAGCGATATGAAGAGGAATCATGAAGTTGAGTAGATGCCATTTCCTCCCCTGTTTTCTCTGAAGGTAGTTTCAGCTTTGGGAGAGACGTATGTAGAGATATGGGACATCTAGGTGAGTCGGTGGCAGGTTGGGAATGGGACAGTGTTCTCCTTCTTGCTAACCCTGCGTTCGACACGATTCCGTTGCAATCGCACGAACCTAGCGCAAGCTTTGCGGTGGGACAGTCATGGACGGCGTTAGAAAGCCTTCAGGAAAACTCTCCTAGCCTGTCCGATGGAAAAGCCGCGGCGGGCCCGCAATCAAGCTCGTCGATGGAGAAGACGACCACTTCGGATTATGAATTGTTTCGTGACCCGCGACTCGATTGCCCGAATTTTCTGGCGGGGAGAGTCCCGTGTGCTTGTACGGATGAGGACGACGATGAGGGAGGAAGCCGCAGCAAGCGGGCGAAGGTGTCTGCTCGTTGCCAAGTCCCGGCTTGCGGAGCTGATTTGTCCCGTCTTAAAGGATATCATCAGCGACACCGTGTCTGTCTGCAGTGTGCGAACTCGACTACCGTGATTCTGCGCGACATTGCCCATCGATATTGTCAACAGTGTGGCAAGTAAGTACCGTGCTCATCTCTTATCGAATATGCGATATAAGGTTCCTTAACAAACACATAAGCATAGTCATCTCATAGTTTAATCTCACATAGTGAAAGAACTAGTCGGAGAGGTTTCAATAGCGCAAATAGTTTCCAACTTGGCAAGAGCTTTTCGGGGAAGCTTGTTGCCCTTGCAGAATTTAGTATGTGGTCGTCACTTCGGTCGACATGGCCGACAAAGGTTTGCTGCTTTATCACGTCGGATTAGCAGGGTTTGATGCAAACGCAAGCCTATCGATAGCAAGGCTAGGAGCTGCTACATGGTCTGTGCAACATAGGGCTCCATGCCACAGTAATAGATTATCACCGCATTCTTGAGCATCTCTCATGCTAAAGTTTATCAAACAGGTTCCACGTCTTGGGTGATTTCGATGAGGGAAAGCGGAGCTGTCGATTCAAACTAGAACGCCATAATAATAGACGGCGTAGAAAGGTGCAAGAAAATGGAGAAGATGCTGCTGCTCCAGCTGGTGATAATGACAAAGCCAGCCTCATTAATGGTGTGTGCTCATTCTGATTAGTGTCATTTTCCTCACTTGTCTGTCATGTACTTTGATCAAGTTGGCTTAATTCATATGCTTTGTCAGTGTAGTTGTACCTTCTGGCAAAAGTCTTACAGAGTGTTAATGTTGAGTGTTCTTAGATGTTGGTAATACCTATAATTCTCTGTTCACCTTAAAGGATAGTAGTAGCACGGAGTGTTGTCTTGGTTATGTACGTACGCTTAGAAGATTCAGTGATTCAAGAAAAAGTGCATATCTTGAGGATTGTATCTGAGGGTTCCGTTGTTCAACCTTTTCTGTCTGAAGAGGAGGAGAGAGTTAACGGAGACGAGACTTTGGGAGTCGAAAGCAAAGCACAAGCAGAGGTGGAGAAAAATGTTGTCGTGCAGGTTAAAGAGGTTACTTCTCCTGTTCTGACACAATCTGACACAACAGACGGCACACAGATTCTTTCTACTGGCGTAGTCGATGTTTCTGAATCAAAATCTGATGGTAAGGAATCATTTTTGTTTTATATATGTCGTGAATGCTATGTATGCCACAGTCTTCGTTCTGTTGGGATCTGCTTCTTATGTTGCAAGTCTGTTTACCTGCTACACTCTTAGCCATCCTTATTGTTATAATTGTAGGTGCAGAAGAAGCGCTTTCTGCACCATCCACCCAGGATCATGGCATGCCTGGCCCAACCGTTCCTATTCCTGCAGAGCCTGCTTCAGTATGGAACGCCACAGAAAAGCCTGGCGGTGTGTTTACCGGTCACAAGAATGGAGTTGATGAGGATTCTTTGCTGGCATTATTACTGGAAGACTCCCCAAACCCAAATGGGAGTTTGCCTTCGCATGCTTTTGAGTCGGCGTCTCCGGCTACGCCAAGGTTCCAGAGCAAGCCGAGTGCATATGCATCGTCGGTAAGTCCTTCTTTGTTGCTCTTCAAACTATGTCCCCTCTCGCTACATTGTGCAACTTCCTGAACATCTTTGCAGTGAGGTTCGGATTCACGAGGTATACTTGAATGTTGTATCTTTGTGGAGCCCAAGAGTAGTTTGTATAATACGAAGAGGGTTTTTTAATTGCAGTGTCCAACTGGCCGAATCACTTTCAAGTTGTATGACTGGAATCCGGGGGACTTTCCTCGAAATTTAAGACAACAGGTAAGAGTTTCAGTACTTTTCTCATGTTTGGAAATGTTTAAAGATTCTTCTTGTACGAGTAATTAGAAGAGTTAGCTGTTCCTGTCGGAACTCAACTTTTTAAGACACATGGTACATTCTACTGCAGATTCTGGAGTGGTTATCGAATATGCCCGTGGATCTGGAAGGGTATATTCGTTCTGGCTGCACCATTCTCACTCTTCTTGTCTCCATGCCACAGTTCATGTGGGAGGAGGTAATGAGTTTCATGCTTTTGTTCATGTCATGGGGCTGAGAAGTCCCACTTATCCTCAAATTGTTTCGTTGTGGAGTAGTCATGAATTTAACGAAATGTTTATTGGTTATGGCAGCTGAATGCAGACTGGGTAGGTGCCGTTTCAAGGCTCGTTAGTAGTCCTCTCAACAAATCCGGCTTCTGGGAAAAAGGGTATTTCAAGGCCAAACTTGGTCGACAGACAGTACACGTCGAAGATGGCAAGTTCTCTTATCTTACTACGCTTCAGTTTTCCAGTCTTTCGGCAAAGTTATTGATAGTTTGTCGTAATGTTTGTGCGTATCGTGTTCTAAACTGGTGCCTTTGGGAACAGGAAAGGTGGTAAACAGAAGTGGCGGAAAAGAAGATTGTATGCCCTGCATGCCGGTCTTGCAATCTATTGAGCCTGTATGTTTCCGGGCTGGTCAAGGCTGCATGTTAAGCATTACTGGCCGCAACTTGCTACAACCAAATACGAAGTTAGTTTCACCACGCATCACTCTGAGTTCTTGCTCAACTATTCTTACTGATTTAAATTTCCGTCCTTTCTACCCACTTTGGCCAATCTTGGTGGTCCATGGTCGAGCTTTTTAAACATAAAATAGCATGGTTGCAGATTTCGTCTTAAGTGCAGTTTGGGTTGTGATTTGTATTGTGTTGTCTGTACTCATGTAATTTACATTTGTTACAGGTTGTTGATGTCTCACGGGGGAAAGAACATTGCTGCTTGGGTGCTGAAAGCAGAAGCTGTTAGCAAGCAAGAGCATAAATGGCAGGTCGTGGTCCCACCCTTAGACGCGTGTGCGGCTGGACCTGTTTTCATTGAGGTATTATCAACTCTGGCATTGCGCAACACTTGGTTTTCTCAATCACTTTCAACTATTTGTGAACGGAATGCTACTAGTCTGAATCTCACATACTAAATTTTTCTTTCTTTTGAAATGCTTTACTTCATTGCCCTTAATAGCAAGCTTTGTGGCATGTTCATACCAGGTTGAGAATGAAGGAAGACCTAGCAACACAATGGTTGTGCTGGTTGCGGACGCAGAATTCTGTAACGAGGTGGAAAGCCTGGAGCTATTTACTAGTAGCTGCGAAGCACAGGACCTGCTCTATGATCTGGGTTGGATGCTAAAGGAGAACACTCTCGATTTAAGCGTTCTAGTTCAACGTCTTCAAACGCTGCTCAACTATGCGAATGCCAAAGGATGGGAACGAGTAGCTGAACGCATTTTGGAAGCAGCGGATAGGCGGCGGGTATTGCACAAGTTAGTTGGAACTTTTGATGTTCTTTCCTTGGATTGGAGAAACGTCTTGAGTAAAAGCGCTGGGACTGCGCCAGCCTACAAACGCTCACCACTTGCTGCCCCAGAATTGAACCGGAGCCATCTCATCCCATCGTTAGCTCAGAGCGAGGTTCGTCTTCTGGCCACCTGATTCCCATAATTCTCAAGGCAGGAGCCGCTTGGTTACTAAATATACGTGGTGTTGCTCTGGATCAGACAGATGAGGAAAAGTATACACACGTCATAGTGTGCAGCAGCAGCAGTGACGATTTAGTGACAACGTCCCTGCTACCTAAACAGCAAGGTACGAGAGAGAGCCGTGCCCGGAATCCGTGGATGAGGAGCCCCGTGAGGCTTGCGTTCGCTGTTGTCAGCGCAACAGTGGCATGTGCAGGGCTGTGTGTGGCTCTGCAACACCCTGAACAGGTTACTCAATTGTCAACATCGTTGCGTCGCTGTCTTTGGAGTGCTTGATTCTCATCAGTGTAAATTTCAATCTTCATATGGGCTCTGCGGAGAGAATGTGTACATGCTACGAGGGGATATTTGTTCTTACAGCCCATGCCAGTTTTTGACCCTCTTCACATACCCCATGAAAGTATTGGGTGCCAAGTCGAGGTTGCCATAAATACTCCGATTATAAGGTTGGTTGGATAGATGGTAGCATCATCTCATAGGATTTTTATGTAGTACGGGTAGTAGACCACTGATTGAATTGTAGATTCCAGGTCAATGTAACTTCATCTTGTTGCATCATCTGGAGAATAGATCCTTGGTTGATATTTTACCGCTACTGGACTTTATTGCAACTTGTACCGTTGGTCCAAGTAGGGCATCACTTGCAGAATTCTTTTTATCATGTTCACACGATTTCTGTAGGCATATTACCTGGAATGTCCTCTCTAAGGTTTGGTCAACAACATTGTCAACCTATTACTGTACATTTGAAGCTTTTTCTTTCTATTATTCTTTTGAAGCCGCAAGCGCTTTTGCAGCGTATAGTTTTGGTATTCCAGGTATATTTGGATTTATTTGACTAATTTTGGAAACAAACCGTAAGGATGAAAGTGTGATAGTGGGCCCTGCATACAGTATGTTGAAACAAGTGGACAAATTTCTGCTTTTCTTATCTTTGATCCCTTAACATCACTCGCCTTGAAGTCCCGGAATATAATATTCCAACGCATATAAGAACGGAAGGAGCACACTTGACGTTCTGGAACCTACCCAGGGTACACCTATAATGTGAATGAATGAATACCGACAGGCTCGACAAGCGGTGCAAAGTGGCAGTCACGCTCAAAGCGCACAATTTAAAACTAGTCTTTTTCAATGCATGATTGTTATTTGGGGGGCCACTTGAGTTTGTCGTCACCTTCTCCTCGTGCATGCATATCATTTGTGCTGAATTACAACATATGTCGACATATCGAAGCACGTGGTTGCAATATCTGTACAGAACAATGATAGAAAATGGTGGAAGATGCACACAAAATGCTATTTCCGTTGACCACGGATCCTTTCGAGGCACAATTTCCTCACAACTTTGGCAGGGCTCTACAGTCTCCACCCCCTGTCGTAAACAAAGCCACTACACTAAATTTGATAATTAGTGTTAGATTATTATAAGATTTTTTTTTGACACATACGACCTCGAGATTGAGAGTCGCAGCAATGGACTGACTCTGACTCTAACCCATGCGACCGGTTTGTTTTTCCGGAATTACAAGCACGGACATCCCATCGGGGTGCAAGTGAAGGTTGATCGAATGGCATCTTTGCCTCCACAGAGGATCGATCTTGTGACCTCGTGGGTTCAACCATAAGCACCTACCACCTGCACCCGTCTTACGGGTAGTTTATAAGGTCATTTCGGACCCAGATTATTATAAGATTTGAAAATGCTATAAGTTTTTACTTTTGTTTAAAAAAATTTACCAGGAGCATTGATTCTCATACTATATAAGGACCCCCATCTTGGCCAATATAGTGGGTAAAATTATTGAACAACAGTCAAAAGTTATAACATGTTTATGTAAATTAGTGTATCTAACACTAATTATCAAATTTAGTGTAGCCATGATCCACTGTAGAGAACAATTCTTAGGTTACTTGATAGAGGCTGCTTAATAGCCCCATCGAAGGGTATCAACACGAACTTGGATATCGAGCTACCCTTGAGCCCCTTTGATGGCATTGTCTAGAATCACGGCCGAGTCTTGCTGCTCGCCAACCGCGCCCAGTTCTCTCCGGAGATGATCGGCCTTCGCAACGTCTGCTTCGGTTGCTTGTGTTGATGGAGCATTTTTCAGTGCCTCCGTAACATCAGCCAGAGAGGCCTCATGTGTATCTTGCGTCGAGCCGAACAGTGCTGAAAGTGTGTCTCTGTGTGTCTTGTCATTGTAACAGAAGGGAGACAAATGCCCTTCTCCTGGGAGCTCATGAAGTTGCACCAACTCAGGCGCCTGCCACACATGAACGCCACAAGTGAGGAGAATATCGATTGATGTCAATTTCAACGTGCAGATGAAGATAGATAGGGTCACTTACGATCTTCTTTATGAGTCGCTGCAATGATGGAGCCACACACCAATCTTCGCCTCCTTGCCAAATGTGAAAGGGCCCGTTGTATACACGTGGAACATCCGAAAGCTCGAAACCCCACTCTCCAGTTATGAGATGCAGGTCTTCCGCCATGCCGGCGCCATTCTGCTTCATTGCTTCGATACTATCCCTGCAACGCATGCATGAACAAGTATCCCCTTCTTAGCATATCTCATGTTAGAGGCTAAGTTCAATTGTCCAGTTGCAACAAATCTACGGACTGTGGATATGGAATGAACAGAGAAGAGAATATAACTACAACGAAGTCGAAAGCAAATGGTTTAGAATTATGCTATGAACAATCACTGTGTACACATGAAAACTCACTCAAAATGTAAGTTGTAATTGGCTTTGTCCATTCTGATCGTGATGCAATAATTATTTGAATGCAACAAATAAAAACAGCGCGCTGCCTGGACATGTTAGATTGTACCACCTGTACATGAGACCAAATTCATCGAGAGCACCGTTGCGCAGATCAGGAGGTGAAAACTGCTTCTTGCAATTGTCGACCCACCCTTGTCCTGCAGTTCTGACAACTGCAAGGCGAACGTAAGAATGGATCATCCATTTTGGCGCCATCCTCATGACCAGAAACATCATCCTTGTTCTTCCTGATAGCTCTGCCATCGCCATCTTCCTCTCGGTATCACTGAATTCCTGCAATGCAGAGATTTGTCAAAGAGGTCCTGCAAACCCCTACATTGTTGTTGATTCAAATGATTCAAAACTTGTCAATACCTTCCACCAGTAATTCCCCACCGGTGCCCACATGGCAATTCCCGCAACGCGCTCGGGGATGTACCGAGCAGCGCCCCAGCAATACGCACCTCCTGTGGAGTATCCCAGCAGCCAAATCTTCTCCCCAAGCTCCAATGTATCCGCAATATGGGCTATGTCTGTAGCTGCCGTTTTGAACGTTTGCGATGGATTCGACGTGCTTTGGCCATAGCCAGGCCGGTCGATGACAATCATCCTCACTCCCATCTCTTTTAGCAAAGCCTCCGAAACCCCTAGAACCAGGACAGTCTCCATTGCTTACTACATCGTTCGAGTGACCAGAATTCCAACAATTATCTCATTCTGTTTAGTAGTTCAGGTGCTTATATGGCATCATGTGGAGCACATCCATTAGTCTGATGGGTAGAACGTGTACATTCAAACGCATTCCTTTCTGGCTAAGCATTGAATATTTCTAGAAGTGAATTTACAGTTAAGTTCGTTTGTGGGACATCCAAAAGATGAAGTAATGTGTCCAGATTTTGCACCTGGCATGCCAGCAATGCGAGAAGAGCCCAGACCATGTAGCACAAGCAAGCTACGAGTGGCAGTTTCCTTGTTAAGCCCTTGCTCGCGGTAAGCAATCTGCCGCCCATCTGGCAGTTGAAGAAACTTGGCCTCCTCGTCCATCACAGCTATCTGAACAGATTACAGAACACTGATCAGTATCGAGTTGCGCAACATTCAAATTGACTTCGTCGCTAGCTGAGACAACCCTAGCATTCCACTAGCTTATGCGATCTTCACCACAACCAACTCCTACTGAAATTTGTAGAAATTTCTTGCACGGAAGGAATCGACTGCAAAGCCTTCAGTTGCGAAGATGCAATCCAACTTTACGGAACCAACTTTCCAACTTTACGAAACCCTCGATACTTTGCCGCCAATGAAGTGGGCTTGCAAACTGCTTTTACCAATGACTGCAAATGCGATACAGTGCAACACTAAGGTTGTCCGATCACTCCACGTCAATGCGGATGAGGCACCAGAATGCTGATTGTTTGATGAGCTGAGACACCGCGTTAGCTCATTAAACAGAAATCTTCAAGTTACAGAAGGCTGTGGGATTTTATCTGTCAGACAATTGCGTGTCAATTGGAGAATTGAGCCGATACCATGGAGGTCTTGCACCTACGGAGCTTTTAAATTGAGCGGCATGTTTATCGTGCATGGTCGCATACTACTAGTTCCCACTATGATATGGTGATTTGCACGGAATATAAGGTACGAGGCCGTCTTCGAGTAAAGTACACGAATGCTCGCTTGGTTTTTCTGCTTTAATTATTTCGCTTTAGAGTTTCATCATGAGAGAGCTTGGACTAAAGTGATTTTTCAAGCTGCAGCTGCTTGATGAAGTACTATTCACACGAGCAGATGAAGGGTGCAATGCCTTGTATGAAACGTATCCACTGGGATCACCGAAAGTGCTACTGTTGTCAACCGTCCAGCTGTAGCATGCCATGGAATGCAGTCACAGTTGGAAATTAGGCATACGCGCTTTACGAAGATTGGCGAATCGACAATGTCAGAGACTTGTGGGACGTTCATTGAAGAGGAGATTGGGGACAAACATACAGAGAAGACAGTAAGCTGCACATAAGACAGAGTGGAAGGAACATCTCATTATAATCCGAAGAGGGTTGCATACTCTTTACTAGCTTCTTTAACATCTGTAAGTGTGTCTTTGAACACTTTCCAGAATCTTAGCTTTGTCGTCATCTAATATCTGCAACGAGATGTCTGGATCGGGAAGGTCACCCGCATTATCAGTGTAACGAGGATACCTGAAAACATTTGGAGTAAACAAGGACGTGGGCTAGATGACAACCTTTCCCGAAGCCTGAATTATACGTATCAAGATTGATTAGCATCTTATCATGGACCAGACATTCTGAAAAAAGCAGACGACTGATTAATCAGGATAGGAGTATAAGCTGCTGATTGAGCATACTATAACCCATTCATTCCAGCGAGAAGTTGCATACCTCTCGGAGACCATGACCAGATATTCGAGCATGCCCCAGAATTGTATGTACATAGAAAGTTGGTAGTGATCCTTCGGACCGAACAACCATGTGAGCCTGAAATCACTGGCTCATCTTTTACAAATCAAACCCGCTCCCACTGATTGGCAGAAGCGTCCCTGTGCCTAGCCTCTTCCACTCTAGCAATCTCATTTGATACATTCTCACGCACTCGACTATTGAGAAGTTTTTGAGCAATGCGATCCCTGACAGTAGGAGTTTTCTTCAGCAATGCAGTCAATCCACCTCGTGCCTTTTTCTTTATTCCTCTCGCCTTATCAAACTCTTCGCCAAATGAACCCGCAAACCCTTGATTACTACTTACCAAAGCGGCATCCCTCATAACTGAATCATTATGCTCTCTATCCCTCTTTGATTGTTTTCGCTTCACCGTGACCCTATCATCTCTTTTCTTCCTTGCCTCCTCTTCATCTCTCTCTCGCACATTCGCGATTGCTTGCATAGCCAACTCCGCACTAGATATATGTGACGGCGCGCCCATCGTTGAACTTGAAGCAAGTTCCATACCGGCCTCTGCGGCCTCCTTCATAATCTCTCTGTCTCCTAGTTTGGAAGTTTCTGCTGTTGGCAAGGGGTGACCATCGTCATCCCGTGGGATGATGGGACCGTGAAGAGGGCACCGGTGAAGGTCCCTTCGTGGGCATAGACCTCCCTTCTTCAACGGTGCTCGACATGGGGTAATTTCTCTTTCAGGAGCCTTGTAAACAGATGAACGAACATTCATTTCCGCAATCCTCTCCACTGGAATCATTGCGTCACCGTCAAATCTACCCCAGTGACTGTCCATCTCTAAACCTCGCTGATTGGCAGGCACGTCGCTCTTTGAACCCCAACTGTCCAAGAATGCACCGTAAGGAAGCACGGGAGCCTTTTCTAACAACTCTGCTCTTGGACCGGCTATCACTTTTTTCTCCTTCGCTCCAGACTGAGTAACTGGAGACGAACTGCTTAGATCCTTTCCTGGAGCGGACTCTTCTGAATCTGCGTAGGCCAGTATACATGTCAGAGACTAAAAATAGCTCGAGCGAAGTGGTGCAATGATTCCAAACTCAACCGGGGACCGTCCTTGAGCTCACTCAAAAGCATAATCAGGCGAAACTGGAAGGGGCTTAAGTGTGACCATGTAAGGAGCAGAAGATAAAAAAGACACTAGTTTCGCTGGACCACAACATTGAGAGCTCTTCAAAGACGTGACCAAACAAATCTTCACCTCTTTCAGCACTGACGGCACGTGATGTACTTGCAGTTTCATCCGGAAGTTTCTCAGTCTCCAGGTCTCCTTCTTCCCAGATAATATCCGCATCATCAATTTCAGATCTGCTTGCCGAAGTTATATCTGTCCGATCAATGCCTAAGCTTTCGCATTTAGCGAGGGAATCCAGCATTTGAGTGCGCAAGTCAATAACGTCCTTGAACAAGGCATCACGAATTCGAGTATCCGTAGTGTCCACCCTCATGAGAACCGACAGCCATTCCTGAGTGCTTTTGATATGATTTGTAGCCACTAATTTGTAAAGGTCACGAAGTGTTTCAAACACGGCTGAATTATCTGTAGTCTCTTTCTGCATCAAGCGGAATAATGGTCAGCATCAGTTCATACCAAGAAAGATCACCAAGCTTGAGGTCGACCAATTCTGCATCAAGTAATCACAGTATGACACGTTCACCCTTCTACATTAAGCTGATGCTAGAAGTTTATAAAGAAATATCGGTACATACCGGCTTCTCAGGAATAGCAACCTCCTCAGAAATTTCTTCGTGAAGTTGCCGCCTGAGGCTAGAATCACCATATTCTTCGTATTCATCATCATCCCCAAATACAAGAGTCTCTAGATCAGTCTCGACAGGTTTATTGCTTTCTGGTGGTGACACAGTCGCTGGCTCAAGTATTGTGCAACATTCGGCTAGTTCATTCAGGGTTGATTGAACTTCTGCTTTCAGATCGGGAAATTCCTGGCGAAAGACCTCGTACTTCTTCTGAATCAGTGCCTGGATACAATAGATCAAGTTTTTCAGGCTCACAAAACTAATTTTTCAGGAAAAACAAGTTCCTATCCTTCGGATTTTGTCTAAAGAATTAACAGTAGCTGACACGAATATTTGAAGGAACATGTCACACCTGTGTTCTTGCAATTTTTTCTTGTCGCTGCTGTTCCGCCAAAGCAGCTGCTGCCCGAAGATTAGGAAACTGAAGCCTCAGGGTCTTTTTCAAGTACTCATAGCCTAAACGGACTTGCTTGTAGTGCACACCGAAGGAGTCATTCCACTTCTCCACAAGCTCCATGCTTGTGGTTCTCAACAAAGTAGCTCGGTCCGGCGGCTTTGGAAGAGGGTAGTCATCTCTGTAACCAATTGTGAGAAGCATAAACATCTCAAATTTCGGAACCAGTAGCGACCGGAAAAGTTTTGACCGTGTGAAGAGCTCATCGATTAGTAGAACCGCGAGGAAGCGCACCTGTCATGATACACAGTTCATGAACATCTTTGCAAGAATGATGATCTCTACAAATCATGAATTTATGAACACCATTGTTGATTCTGATGATATGAGCTAATACGTGTAACATGCTAGCTACGTAGAATTTCCCCTAGCTGAACACACCGTAAAATATGAACGGACTAGCCACCCTCGAAGGCACAAAACTAAATGAAAAGAAGGAACCAGAAAGCAAACTGGTTGTAAGACCTAATTTCGCAATACCACTATCAGTCATGAAAAATCTTAAAATATTAAATCATCTACAAACTTAATTTTATGATAATACCATCATCAACGTCGACTACATGCCGTTGTCTAATTCTGCAAATTGACAATCAGGAAGAAACCTTCCGAGCGCAATCCAGTTTCAAATTTCAGATCTAAATTCATCCTCACTAAATCAAGCAAATTGATGTGATCAACTCGCGCTTCGCCAGTAAGGCAACTTCCTCAACAAGCAACACGCCAACCGACAGAGAAACGACCTGATCCCACGATTCTACACAAATACTGTAGTGCAACTTTGGAAATTTCCCAATTCATATTAATTTCGTCGATTCTGTGCTTTACTTGAACAATCTAGCACTGCTGTTGATCTCTGAATTAAAAATCGGGGGTAGTTCTTGAGAGCGCTATCCATTTTCGAGAACCCTAACTGACGGATGATCAAGCGCATGTATAGTCTCCTTCACTTTCGATGGGGCAGCAAAATCACGAAAAGAAGGATCGGCAAAAATCCACACCTGTGAATGATTTTTTTTGAGCTTGTCGAACAAGGAATCGAAGGCCGTGTGCACATTAGCGTCCGAAGTGCGCACGAGAGCTTTGACGGACTGCAGCAATCCTAGGTCCAGGCTCTTGGCAGGCGATGTAGTGGCTTCATCGATTAAGTCCAAGAGCCTCCTCCGCTCTCGAATCTCGTCCCCAGCAGCCTCCATGGTTTTGGACAGCTCGCTACGATGTCTACTCCGCCATACCGTCGTCAAATTTTGGTTATAACCTTCTGCCGGGACCCCGCGCTGAAAAGCAAGTTTGAGCGCCCCTGTGTTCAGTGTTACGTGAGCACCACCGCAGCTCCTTGCCTGATACCCGGATCCGCGGATGGAGGATCATACCCGGTGAGAAGACACCCGGGTGGGGAGAAGTGCAGGAGGTATCGTGGCTCCTGAGTTGAATCATCCATGTATTACCCACATGACATACCGTAAGTCGTCAACACACCAGTGACGAAATGGATTATTTTTAACCCTGCTAAGGTTTTGGAAATAGGAACTGAAATATTCTTGATCTTTGAAGTGGGCCATTATATTCATTTTGTATTTTCGATGTTTTTGTAGAGTAGGGTTTCAGATTTTGAGGAAAACACCCACTGGTCATTACTATTGATGGGGACACTTGTAAAGTCCACCATATCTAGCGTGGCGAGAACTACGCTTCACCACACAGTATCCATTTCGCTAGAGTTACAGTTCACCATAACACAAAATGATCTAAAGAATGATCATTGTCCATGTTTGTTGATTATTGAGGTGGGATGTCTTTTTCTCGTAGCATCTGCACTTGCATTGGTTGTCAAGTAGAATATTGCACATTTCCATTAAAGTTGAGCAGAGCAATTTTTTTTGTGTATGCTATGAGTTAGAGAGCAAGGAGGTGCAATTTTAAAGCTTTGAAGCGAATCTTATTAATTTCGTTGCAAAATTAGGAAAAGAGATTGAAGGGAGTCTCTTAATGGTGTTGATTCAGAGGATTGAGTAGTTAGAATTTAAGGAATTTCTTTCATTTCATTTTTTGTGCAATGGCTCCTAAAAAAGTTCTTGCTTACTCAATTTGTAAAGCCAATAAGTAGAGAAGAACAAGACGTAGAGCTACAAAAACTCTCTGTGAGCAATCCCCAAGAGCAAGTACTTGAGGATGACAATGTTTCTCTTACCAACAGTGTGAAACTCATTGAATGCGTGATGAATGTGGCTTCTATTGCCCTTTCGCACCCTCTTGTCTATTGTTTTATTTTATTCACATATTTTTGGTACTATACATAAATCATGCTAGTTGAATGTAAGATGATGATGTGGCTAATTTACTTGGAATGGTCTACAGGTATTCATGATGCAAAAATGGATTATTTGATGAACTTTCATGAAGGAGTTGGTTCACTCGTGGAAGAAATCTGCAAGAGATATATTTGCCTCATGTTGAGAAATTTAGTCAATTTAGGCATGGCACTCAACATGAAGGTGCTTTATCTTCAAGGCCTCATGTCGTGCAAGAAATTTGTGACTTGGTTCTTTACTCTTGCATGCAAATGTGTCAATGCTGGAATTATACAACCTAAGGAGTCATTGCACCACGAGCATCCGAACTACTTGGAAAATTTTAGTTAAGTATACATTGGACATGCAGATTCTTAAATTAGAAAGATGTTGACCTTCATCTCAATAACACCCTTGAACCAAAAAAATCAATGAGAATTATTTATTTGCGCACATAATGACCTTGCAATGGTGAAGATTGCCTTGAAATCTACAAAGGAAGAATAGTCTGAAACTCAACCCTTTGCACTCAAATCTATGCCTTATCTTCAATATATCTTAGATTTTATCAAGGTTTCTACCACTAAAAATAGACTCTATTTGGAATTTATTCAAAAATATAGTTAAAATCCAACTATAGATGAAGGAGATATAGCTCCTTAGAATTCATCCATATATTCATTTTCTTTCAAGATAGAAAAATCGTTGCAAATCCAATATCCAAAATATTTGGATATAAATTCTTCCTACTAGAAAGTTGTTACCTTTCATCTTAAAAAAAATTATGGAAACATCTGTTTGATTTCCCATAATTGACTCCCAATGACAAAATATGCCCCATATTTGAAAACTCACAAACAAAAGATGCCTTCACTACATCGCATGCCATTTATTCATACTTCATTGTACGAGTGTGCAATTTTACCACACAAACTAGACTAGAGTGATTTCATCCAAAACGAACTCCGAATGAAAAAGTATAGCTCTTCAAAATGTTGATCTTTGAAATTCGGCTCGGTTAAGGGTAAGAAAAGTACTTAGGAAAATAATGTATTGGTTCTATCCAAAATGTCGATTTTCGACATTCGGCCTAGTTAAGGGTTGAAAAGGTACTCTTTCTATTCCAAAATGTATGATCAATACGCCCTTTTTATTTTGTCTCAAAATGTCTGATTGGTTTCTAACCAGTACAAAAATGAGCACTTTGATCACCAAACTATAATGTATTGAGCCCTTTGATCACTTCATGGTACTACTTCACTCATTCTATAATTGTGTATTATCGGCTCACGATTGGAAAATACAAAATTGAACTCCCAATACCAAGTGACAACATAGATATATAGATAAGAACTGCAATCTTCAATTGAAGATTGGCATGAATACAGTGTCTCTTCGTAATGTCATTACCTCGATGGCCACAGGACAAAGAGGTAAAAGAACTACCAAGTGACAACATACATATTATAAACATGATTGAAGGAGTTTTGCCCAACCTTTGGCAAGAAAAATCTTTATGATTACTAGAGCAAATGTTAAGAGCAAATCATATATCGCTACAAAGCTCTTGGTGAGAGCTTTTCACTCACTGTCATTGCACCTCCCATTATTATTAATTGGGCTCAAGGTGTGTGATTCTTGGTAAGTTAAGATTTGCACTGTGGCATGCCAAAACTTTTTGGTTATTAGAGCAGATGTTATGAAATTATTTATCAATACAAAGCTCTTGGTGAGTATTGTCCACTCACTATCATTGCACCTTTTATTATCATTAATTGAGATCAAGGCATTGATTCTTGATCCGTCAAATTTTGCCCAACCTTTGGCGAGCCAAAACTCCATGGTTACTCAAGCAAATGTTATCAAATTATATATCATTACAAAGTTCTTGAAGAGAGCTATCATCCAATTAGTTCAATTGTTTGTAGTTATCAAAATTGAGCTTAGTCTCAAGAAGTTTGCAATATCGATCAAACATAATGGGACTAAGGTAGTACTTCAGAATAGTGGATTGGTGATATAATTGTATGATTGGTTGTTTAATTGTTACATAGTATAATGGTTTCATTAAGTTTAATGCCTCTGAGTTAGTCCAAGTTGGAGCTCCCTGCAAGTTCTTGGTCAGAGGGGTCACAAAGAAAAATATCTTGAAGTTTTATTGAGGTGTGAGAGTTATGGTCTCCGCTATACCAAAGCAACTCAAACAAAAGGAACCACGCATTCATTTGTCGACTTTGGGTGTGAGATTTCTATGCTGAAAACAAATTCTAAAAGTCATATAAAAATAAATCTCTGACATTCATACGTTGATAAACTCCCAATTTGAAAACAAACCTGCAAGGAACCTCTGTAGGAGAGAAGCAAAAGAATTTTCAAATTTGACACGTTCATACCAAGCACGCTGTATTGAGAAGTTGTCACCAAGGTGTCACTTGCTCAGCTCCTATAATAAATCTTGGAAGAATCACATTATACAGATAGTTCACCCCGACACTTTTAAACAGTTGGAGGTGGGTGATGTGTAGCCTACTACTGCTGTATACTAAAAAATGAGAGATTCTTCTACGGAGCATCCCTCACATCCTCATAATCTCCAGTCACCCTGTTGTACCGTAAGGTGGCTTCACCGATAGTACCTGCTGCCTTGTTGCGCACTTTCCTCACGAGCACTTTCACTTGGTCCAGGGGCCCCATGGTTTCATCACGGTTACGGTGGATCACAATGCCATTATCACATTTGTTGATAAAATGGGCGCTGCCACTAATATCGTACAAGCCAGGTGCTTCGCCTCGCCAAACCTGCAATTGCCTCGGGTGCGCCACAAACCAGACGTGACAGTCGTGGTGCTGAGCGAACCGCTTGATCTTCGTCAGCATTTGACTGACATACTCCGTTTCCGTTTGGTTCCCTGGCCGCTGATGATCCAGCTCGTTGTATGGGTCAATGACAAGCCCGCGGATCCCATGGCGCATCACAGCCGCCTTCGCCAGGTTCAGCACCCACTCCACCGACGGAAGCTCCTCGTCCTCGTGTCTAATCAGAAAAAAAGTATCCTGCAGCCATTTCTTCCCTTTCTCCAGCTCTGATTTACTCATGCGTGGATTGGACCTGGCATACGGCGCATCGAAGAACGGCTGATGGATGTGCTTCTCCAACAGCTTCCTGGCGTGCTCACGCACCTTGTTTTCCATGGAACAAAGCCCAAATGTCCAGCCTTTGTTCCTGTTCAGGTTACAAATGAGAGCATCGATCCACTCACTCTTGCCCGAGTTCGGGACTCCTGTTACGACGGTGAGCTCACCCGGCACAACCCTGTAGATTTCGTCAAGGCTGCGCCAGCCTGTGGACACCCCTCGCTCATCTCCTAGACGAAGATAGTAGTAATCGTCGATTTCTCGGAAGAACTGTCGGAAGTCGAAAAGTCCTCGGATCGGGAAGAGCTCTGCATTCTTAATCAAGTCCTTCACAGCTGCGGATCCTAGAGATGTGAGCACCTCGTTGGCGTCCTTGCATTGTTTTCCCTGCTCATCTTCTGGCCACGTGACCCGCCAGCAACGCTCGCGGCCGAGTCTGCGTGCAAGCTCCTCAGCCAGTGCTTGCCCTGGCTCATCCGAATCGGTGGCCAATATGATACGTGTTGCATCCTTGAAGTAGTCTTTGCAGTTCCAGAGATACTCGTACTTCTTGTCTTCACTTGGAGGGGGAAGATCATCCCCAGAGACTTTCGCGGGGGCGCCATCGGGAACACTCACACAATTCACGATGCCGGACTCGTACATGGCCAGCTTATCAAACTCTCCCTCCACAATTACAATCTCCCGATTGCCCTTGATGTGATCCAATCCATACAGGATCTGCAATACAACAGGTATCATGAGTATACGTATACGATTCGATGTGATTGAGTGTGTAAGGCGATCGTTTCTATACCTTCAAGGAGTCTTTGACTTGCCAGAAGCGTTTGTTGGCATCTCGGTACTTGCAATTCACAATCTTGCCGTCCTGCAAATAAGGAAATGCAATGGCGACATCCGACGTGTAATTGATCCGGTGCTGACCCACGTTGTTTTCCCGGATCGTGGCCTCAGACAAACCCCGAGTCTTGAAGTAATTCAGAACGCTCGGTTGCACTGCTTCAAGCCGCAGGCTCTCTGCAGTGTGCGCTTTCTGCACGCCCGGACGTCTCACAACCTTCACAGCTTTGTGAGCTCCGTTCCCGTTCGGCGAGCTCAGAGACTTCCCCGTACTACCTTTCCACCCACAGGTGGCTCGAAAACACAACCAAATTGCCGGTTCCCCGCGGTCTTCTGGAATCGTGACCGCCAGCGACGGCTCCTTCGAGGAGCCGCCACCGCATTCGGGGCATATTGCCCGCCTAGTACCAGGACTGTAAGAGTGGAGCACGATACCTTTTCTATTGAGCTGCTCCTGCACAGGGTCGACAACTGCTGCCGCCGCGTCTGTGGCCGCTGCCCGCACATTTGTCATCACATTGCGGAAAAGAGATGGGGGACGGGGCTGGAAACGAAGTGAGTAATCTCTCTGAAGCCCGACATCGTGAAAGCGCGGCAATAGCCTCAGTAGCGAGAAAGAGCTGCATCCTGGAGGTTTGAATGGCGACACGAGGCTTTGAGGATGAGAAGCACATCGAGAAAGTGGTACAGACAGCCTCAGGACACCTCGCACTTGAAAGCAGCCAGCTGCTGGCTGGCCTCCGAACGCCATACCCAATTCCCGAAACTCCCGATTCCCCTTCCTCGCTCAAATCCCATCGTAGCTAGATGCATCCATACCACGCCCTCGGTCACTCTCAGACTCTTGCACAACCTGATAAACCCCCTTAAAACCCTACTGAGGTTTCGCTTCAAATCACCAGTATGAGTGATCTCTTCCGTAATTCATCAACAGTGCTGTTTTCTACGATTACTCATCATGGTGAGGGACAGAATTTGAGCCCGCAGTTTGCAATGCGGTGGATGAGTGTGAGAACCCTAAACCCACCAGGAATGCACAGCAGCTAAAGCGTCACCTCCACCTCTTTAATATCACATCCCCGGTGTCAACTCCTCCTCTAGTTTCTCCTCGTGTTGGCTTGGTGGTTGGGGTTCATTGCCCACAACGAGAAGGTTGTGGGATTTAATCTCTATGTTGTCTTGGTGCTCATCACCATGATTCATCCAATTATGACGTGGGTTTCCAAATCTTGTTTTATAGGTACCTCACAATCATTTGAGAGGATTATATGGTATATTCCTTATCTCTAAATTAATTAAGAGCTTGCATAATGTTATTGTGAAATGGGTCAATAGTATCACTATTGGTGATGTGAACTCTAAGCATGCACATTCAAGGGTGTGTTAAAACAAACATTCTATTCAAGTTGATCTTCAAAAATGTTTTGAGTTCTTCAACTTCCTATGTAGCAATGATGAATCTTACAAATTATATGTTTGCGATTGTAAGACCCTCTTTACATTAAAATTGAAAAGCCTCCATCCAGATGCCACTTGGGCGCCGGACACTAAATTCAATCAAGGTTCTCCCTTGGAATTTCCAAATATGGAGGGAGGCTAATAAAAGGGTGTCGGGTATTTTTGCATACAAGTCCTTAAAATTCCAGTGAGAGGCCCCGAGGGTAAAATGGGGGTGTAGACCCCAAATTTCAAAAAAAAAAAAAAAAAAAAAAAAAAAAAGAAAGGGTCAAAATTGGAAAAACAAAAAACTCGGGCCCCACCTCACTAGCGAACCCAAATTGGATCTAGTGAGCGGCCCAGTTGGGCCATGGCCCATACTTGAGAGCCAATCCTTCAAAAGCCATGATTTTCGTATGTAGTATAAAGTGAGAGAAGGCCAGAGGCTTTCATGTGGAGCTCTTTCTAAAAATGAATTTAAAATATACTGAATCATTGGTTGTAGTTTTTATTTCCAATGGCCCTCCAGATTTATAGTTAGGCCCCCATCATTGAAGTAGGCCTGATTACACTTCCCAGGGCCCTCATCATTGTCCACTTTTGTTGCCACATAGGACAAAAGTGTTGTTCCTCATGTTATTTTTTCCCCTCTTGTCCCTAGAACTCGAATTAACTCTCGTAAAGACTAACTTCCTTCGCTCCTCATTTCGTAAGCCTCCCATTGGCTTAAATGTCTTTTCTCTTGCCTTCTCACTTCTAGTAGAGCACCCCTAAGTTGATTCATAAAGGTCACGGAAGTAAGAAGTTACAACTTTGTTTCAACATGAGCAAAATAGATATATGAGAGTGATTGATTTTTTGCAAGATGGTCTGAAAATTAGCTTCCCAAAGTCTGCGGGGAGAGGCACTAGCTGGCGCAGGCGCTGAGAGGCCTAACGCGGCTGGCTCAGCGTCGGCGTTGAGAGGCCTAACGTCCGCTGTGCGAAGTCTTTGTAAGCTACACTCTTTTAGATGAATAATGAGTGACTGGGACAGTTCCAGTTCCGATTCATAAGAAACGAAAGCTGAAACATTGGGACATCATAAACGCACTTGAATATCCTCAATTGCATTCTTGAAACCTACGTCCGGAACGGAACAAACTTGCGAATGTAATCAAGACAAGCTCACTGTGTGTACACTGATGCCCATATGCAACAAGTCCTACGGCACTATGACAATCTCCATCTGCTTACGTCACCAATAAGCCACAAAATAGAGCGTGATCTAAACAATGCTTTATTCTACTAAAGTACTCAGGAAAGAGTTTCACGATCTCAAGAGTTTGAAACTCACGAATGTGATCTAAACAACTTCTCGAAATTATTTACATCTCCAAATTAGTCTTGGGCAGCATATGGTCCAAAGTCCACAGCTAGCACTGAAAAGGAAGAGGTGCCTGATGCCCTTCTTAGTTCTGCTTATGCTCGGTGGTTGCCATAGTCGAATCAGTTTCGGGTACCTTGGGCATTCTTGCTACAATCAGCGGACATGGGCTGTTGTGGGCAAGATGGTCCGTGATGCTACTCAGAAGTGTCCTGTAAAGATCCAGATACACGATTAGAACTTGCTTCCCGGGCTCTGAAAAGTCAATGATAGTGTTCACAGATCGGTAAATTCACAAGCCAGAATGTATACCTAGATACAGCACTCCGATCGTGGGTTCCGATAATGACAGCATCAGCTCCAACTTTTGTCAAGCCTTCGATGACCTTTAATTCGGGTTGACCGGTAACAACGATACCCTCGCACTTTATCTGATAAGATTACATGGGTCAGATACTGAAATTTGCAGATCTCATAACTTTTGTTGATCAAGGTTAGTGCGCACCTTTGTTTCTTTGGCAGCGAAAGCCATGTACTTCTCCACCAGTTTTTCGCTCTCATCTAAGGCTTGTACCTCAGTCTTCCCTTGAGATTCGCTAGGCACATACACCTCCTCGATACCGAACTCGCCTGAGGACAGCCAAAAGGTCAGATATAAGTACTCTGTCCAACGCCGAGAGTTGACACACTCGCATCATATGACTGAGCACGGCATCACTATAAACATCACAGCATCCAAAAAGGAAGCACTCACCAGTGCCTGCGGTGGTCACGGGTGGTATGGACTGATTCACGTGATAGATAACCACACTATCCTCTTCAGTAGCGAAATTCTCGAGTGCCCATTTGAATGCATACACAGACTGCAAAAAACAGAGCAGAATTATAATTTCATTTGCATGCCCGAGTCAAGAGATCGAAATGCCAGCGACGCCGGCGACAGATCGGTCATGGATCTTCACGTGTGCATTTCAACCGTACTAGAGCAATAGAACTACTGATAGTTTTGCACTTTGCATCAAGAAGCGGCTCTGATGTGTTCAAAGGACGATCCGAACCATTATCTATACTGTTAAAGAGGGAGCAGATACCTCTCGTGATTCGTCAACGGCAATGACGACCTTTCTGCTGCCTCCTGAAGAATTTAGTGCGTCATGATCCTTCAGTTCCTCTTCAACGTGCCGAACGACGGCTACTGGGCACGTCGCATTATGCAGCACGTAGTCACTGTTACTCCCCATGACCATCCTGTAAAAGGCGACATAAAGTATGGTCAGCGAAAACGCGAAAGCTTGTGATGTCACCAAAAGACCAGGATCCTACAGCTACTCACCGTTTTAAAGCTCCACTTCCTTTGCTGCCAACTACAATCACATCAGCACCCAGACGATTGGCCTCGTCGACTATCCATGTTCCAGCATCGCCCTTCACGACCTCACCCGTGCAGGAAATCTGTAGCTTACGACAAAACGTTAGGACTCAGAGTGTAAAGACCCAGATCCTGATGCCACTTCAAGAAGCCAATACAGGTGACAATAGAAAATTCAAAGCGGCGGTAAAGACCTTGTTCGAATCCTGAAAGGCTGTTACTATACGACACAATCTAACAGCACGAAGAAACTAGAATTGCTGAGGTATTTGCAGCGCACATTACTCGTTATCAGCTACATTATTCTGTTCCCAGCAATGTCGAAGGCTTCACAATCATAAGAAGGAACGAAGAGATAACAGTCACTTACATCAGCCTGAGCGCATTGCGCAATGCATCTGGCAATAAGATTCTTGGCGTCTGTGTTTACATGTTTGGCATTTGCTTCTGCATCAGCTGCAGACGGAATGACCGTTGGTCCGTACTCTGCATAAACTCACAAGGCTCTTGTGAGACACAACTTGGCTAAGATCGCTAAAGCTCAACTTCTCAGCACCTTTAAAAAGAGACCTTCGAAAGAACATGTCAGAGTTATAGCTTACCCGAGGCCAAATCTGCTGACGGGTAGGTAATGTCGACGAAAGGAGCGGCTGTCAGAGCTATCACTTGGTCCGATTTGCGCAACAGATTGTGCAGCGCCCAAGTGAACGCATAAGCAGACACCTCAGTGTCATCTACAGCTATCATTATCTTCCGACTGCTCGCCATGGCCACTGAGCTCACAAAAACTCTGAAATCACTCAATGCCACACCATGCCAGTTAAAACAAGACTAGATCGCACACATAAGATGTGCAATGAACGCAACCAACCGACCTCTTGCCTAACAGAAACACACACACACACACGTAAGAAGCTATTCCATCTTTCAAAGAACATATGCGCGGCTCCACTCATGTTTTCGGAAGCTCACCGATCAAAGTCTGAAAACAGCGCAACAATTCAAGATGGGTAAAAGTTTCTTCTTCGATCTCGTGGTTTCAGAAATGGCTGTAACTCGATAGGTTTTAGATCGAGGTGAAGCACAAGAGAGCTAAATATACAACGGCAACTCTTGCGAGAAGCAAGAACAGAAGAGAAAATGGAAGCTACATGACGTGGCGATTTCCAAGTGGTGGAAAAGGAGTTATAATCCGACGTGGACAAACATTATTATGTTTGAACAGAGGACAGTGGTCATTCACTTTCCCATGAAGCTACAAGTGTCGAGCTTGGGAGGTCGCCAGATGGCTAGGGTGGCCGACGAGATCTGGTGGACGGGCAGACGAACGAACGATATCGTTGAGGCATGGGACGAGGGACTGATATTTTCGGTGATGGACGGAGACTCACTGTTCGACTCAGGAACTTCGGAGGTTCCAATTCTGGGCATGATACAAAGGACTAGCCTCTTGCCGTACTCAATCGGTACAATCGAGCATGCCTTCGTGCCGTTTTGTTAACAAACGTGACCTCGTGCGGTAAGTTCCGAACCAGGTCTGATGAGCATTCGGAAAGCATTCGATTATAAACTTGTGTACAGATGATGTATCATCGAGGGAGCTGGACTTGGAAGTGGGTGTTGTGCCTATCGAGGGCTCCTGAAACTGTTCATGGTGCTCGTCCACCCGCGAGCAAGTTTTGGGAATGAAGATAATTATTTCAGGTGTGAAGATGATGGAGAATTATATCATTGAGAGAAATGCTCTGTTGTTATGCACTTGAATGCACACAAAGATTAGGTTTGTGTATTCTTAAGGACTGTAATAGGAGTTACTATTAAGAGTGTATATATCAAGTTTCTTCATGACCTCACATCACATAGCACTTGAGTATTTTACACATTTATATAATTTTCCCCATCTTAACATATGTGGTATTTATCTTCATTTCTATACTACTCATTTTTTACCAACTACAACAATTGCACAAAAAGGTTTCCACAACTTTCTACCCAACCATGGAGATAGAAATAAAACAACCATGAATCTATCTTCCGCTCCAAACTCTATTTTAAGGTTCAGAAGCTTCACTTCCATCTTGACTTTTATACTTTTCTATTGATATTAGCCGGTGTGGTCCAACCACAGTACACACTGCTATCTTCTAGTGCTAACGAACATAGATTGAATTAAAACCTTCAGACTTGAATCCTATTCAACAAAATTTAGCTGAGATTGGAGATCAGACGAAGATATTATAACTCATCAAAGTTTTTAGCTTTTTCATTTATGATTTTGAAGTTGGTGTTTAATCCATTTAGAGGTTAAAACAATTTAAGCAGTAAATTAAGTCAATCTCGATTTGAATACAATGCTCTTCAATTCCATGGTCATGGGTTACGTTACTCAAGACATTTGTATGAATGGCTCTCAAGATGATTTTTGTCATTGTATAAAATTTCTATTTCTTAATATTCTACCCTCAAGAACTTATTTCATCGAATTTGGTAAATACCATATGTAGAATTAGAGAATTTAGTCATGAATAAGATATTTTTAGTACGATACAAACCAATTTGAAAACTACACACAAAAATCATATATATTTTAGCATCACTTTTTTGAGCATCAATTAAGTCATCTCAACTTACAAAAAGGCTTCATCAGATAGGTTGATTAGTGTAGAATACTAATTGCATTGTAACTTTTCATTATTGACCAATATTATTACCCCTATATTGAATGTGATCTTTCATCAATACCTTTAGGTGATCAAATCCTATTATCTTCTTTGAAGTCTCATGCCGATCAAACACTATTTCACTTATTTAGTACCTTTGATATGTAACTAGTATGCTTTCACCCACTTATATAATTTTATCATGCCCCTCTTGTTTTTTCCGCTAAATCTATGATTAGGTCATTTTTATTATTTTTGGTCATTTGGGGGCCAAAATTACTTGAAATTCAAAGATCTCCAGATCGTCCTCCCATTTGCAATCCAATTGCTTTTTACAACTCTACAAAGTAACACGCTTTCAAGGACACCTCATGTGGCCCGATCTGACTGACAATGCCCGAGATCATAGTTCCATGTCCAAATAAAACAAAAAACAACCTGCATTAACCATATATCGTCAGAGCCCATCACCGTGGATGATGAGGAAGTTGGGAAGATAATTTTGGATGAAAAAATGTTCACTTTCGTCGAGTATCAGATCTCAAATTCATTCATTGGACACTTTGTGTCCGCTTTGACGTTCTAGGGTTTAAATAATAGATTGCCTTTCGTTTCAAGTCTTGAAGCGGTAATAGGCGCTTCTCCTTAACAATGGACCTGGTGGCCGTGAAATGCTGCGCAGGAAGGCAGAAGTAGGCCTTCCACTGTGGTGAAACTTTTCGGGACATGGCAACCACATTCCTCGCATCTTCACGTCTCTTGTCCAGAATCTGTAGTGTGGCGGCCTCTCGCTCACACAAACTCCAACTCTCTTCACATGCTCGCACTTTCTCGCTGGTTGGGTTTCTCGCGAAACAACCCATCATCACATTAGGTTTCCGCACCCTCTCTGTGGACGTGCAGTAATAGAAGGTGGTGGCTTGCACCAATGCGGAAGTGTGCTCCATTGATCGGTCGATTCCCAACCGTTTCGCATCCGAATTCTCGGAAACGTGGATATTTTTTGTAACTATATTCGCCCACTTCTGGAACTTGAGTGAATTCTGCAGGTTCCGGTGTTTGCTAGATTCTGAGAAGAAGTTGGTGGGGCAGGCAAAAATTGGTCGATTGGAAGCAGGGTATAGTTAGTTCTAGAATGGAGGTGCTATCGGTGTCCCGAACTCTTGTAGGATCAGGGAATTTGAAGAATTCGTCGATATCGAAAGCTCGGAGCTCTTCTTCCTTTCTTGGGTTTACGGGGGGATTTTCGTTTCCGCTTCCTTTGAAGCGCCAGGAAGGACGATCTGCAATTAGGGCACCGTCCGCTTTGTTGAACTCACACGAGTACAGGAAGCAGAAACTGGAGAAAGTGTTCCTCAAGGAAATGGGTTCTGATATCGAAAGTGATAACGACGAGGATCTGTGCCCTATTGAGTGCGTCCGTGAGATCAGTAAATTGAGTGAGCTGGAGCATGTAATTGAGGATTCCAAGACCAGTGGCGCTTTAGTTGTCGTAGACTTCTTCCGGACTTCGTGTGGGAGCTGCCGGTATATTGAAAGAGGATTCCAGAAGCTTTGCAAAGGAGCTGGCGATGGCGAAGCTTCAGTTGTTTTTCTGAAACATAATGTACGTCATCTTCCCCGTGACCTTTTTTACGAATCTGTTTGAAGAAATGAAGAGGATATGTGTCACGCAGGTGGTAGGGGATCACGGACAATGAGGTTCGAGTATGAAATTGAGAAGGACACAATTGCGGGAGTTTTGATTTTTCAGAGTCCGAAAGTCTAAATTACCCTTACGGTAGTCTGTATTTGAATGCAGTGACTCTTTAGATTTTAAATTTCACACATTTTCAATTCTCAAATATCTGCAAAGATTTAAAGCTAAAGTTGTATTACAGGAGTAGGTTCATAATGGTTCACGTGTCAGCTGTCGTGATGTGCTTAAAGTGTGAACATGTTATCAAGGGTGTCTGATATCTAAATTCTCAACCCCTGAATGGTATGTGCAGGTTGTGGATGAGTACGATGAGCAATCTGACATAGCAGAGAAGTTTAAAATCAAGGTATGAACTGCTGTATCAATCGGATATGCGAAATTTGAGCACGCATGTATGATGAGTCGTTATGTTATGCCATTGCATGTGGTCAAGTGCTTTGTAAGTAAGTTACGTCTGAGGATCAGGACATGCAGGAGGTGAGCATTAGTTGCTTGGGTGATCTGACAACCACCTTGTCAATACATGCAGGTTGTGCCACTTTTTCATTTTTACAACAAAGGAGAGCTTGTAGAACAATTTCCAACTCGTGACAAAGCTAGAATTCTGCAAGCAATCTATAAGCACTTGGATGTTGATCAGACAATTGAAGAATGGTGTGAATTTCACGGGCTAACATGAGGCTTGGGTGTTGAAATTGAACGGATAAGTTCACAATGAGGGGCACCTCATGTCTACGTTGTCTATCTGCAGGATTCTGTTTCAGTACTTCGGAAACTCCACAAATTATGATTTTTCATTTTTTTTTTTCTTTCCTCAAATTTTCTCCTTGCCGCATGGTGATGTGGTATCGAAGTATTCGCAAACTGGTCAATCTTTCAAGAAATTTTACTAATAAAGGACTCACTTTCATCGCAATTATCACCAGGTGTTCAATAATGAAGCTAAGGCTTCCTTCTTATATTCAATGAGTTGACTGATGGAATTTCCGTTTTGTCAAGTGCTTCTTCGATGGTTCTGGTTTGTTGACTCCAATCAAAACTTGTGTTTTGAAGCGATTGTGTCTATCTCTTTCGAAAATCTAGCTGAAGCACTTAGTCTGGACCCTCCTGCTTAGTGCAAGATCCTTCGGAGTACGACTTGCTATTCTTCAAGGGTTCTCAGAATAATAATCTCGTGGCTTTGTTTTCATGGGATATCCTACCTGACAATTTCAATTTTGAGAAAGTACAACAGAATCCCCCATGTCACAAGATGGAGATCTACGATTCTTTTTCTCTACTGGCTCTCGATGAGACAAAGCCTTCGCCAATCCATCATCCTTGATTCCATTTTGTACCAAGAGTTAACAGGTGCCACTATCGTTCCTTTGGATGATATGAAACACAGTTGATGTAGAACATCGCTTCAGATTCTTCACATTTCATTTTTTCTCAAGAAATGTTTTACAGATAGTGCTCGTATGGTATCGACTTGGTCGTCACAGTCTCGAACCATCTAAGTTACTGGGGAGCTAAGGGCACAGTGCCGGTGACAGTGCGATGGCGCGGATCTGTGAGAATCGAATTTACATTCAAAAACCCGATGCTCTCCATCTCTCCTTCCAAGTCGAAAGTGTAATACTCATCCATCCAGGGCTCAGTCGACTTCATGAGGGTGAATATTGCAGGAGGCAAATTCTGAATGACCTTCGACTTGGGCGAGTTGTCAGTGAGGGACACAGTTCCACCGGGTTTCAAAACTCGGAATGCCTCTTTCAGTAAACCCCGAATGGCATGCTGAGGACATTCATGGATCACAAATGCAAGCGAAACCACATCGAAAGAAGCAGAGGGCAATCCAGTGCACTCTCCATTTCCATGCACCCAGCTTATCGGTGTCTCTCTCTGCACATCTCTCTGTTTCTCCGTGTACTGCGCCACCGCTAAGAAGTACGGCGACAAGTCTAGACCTGTAACTTGAGCCCTCGGATACCAGTCTGCCAATGCCCTCGTACTATCCCCAACTGAACAGCCAATGTCGAGCACGGTCGATACTTCAAGCCCACCCGAATGCGCCTGATGATGGTCATCAATAGCCTGCAACCAGGCGCTTCGAAGAATATAATTAGCCTCCGCCGCAGATTGTGCCTCGGGAATTGCTCGAAGCGCAACGGAGAGCGTGGCTGGTGCGACCTCGCTCGCAGCTTTCCACGACAAGTTCCCCTCCTCATACGCATGAAACTCGCGAAGATAGTAATCGGGGTAAACTAGGGACTTGTTTTCGAGCAACTCCTTCTCCGCGTACACATTCGAAGCGAGGAGCTCGGCAGCCATGTCCCGCCATCCCACCCCCTTTTTCTCCGCCGTACTGATAAGCACCTGGCGAGCGCCGAGCTTCATAAGCGCGAAGAGAGGCTTGATTGCAATGAGCGAGCTCACAAAGCGAGAGAGCGGGTCCTCACCGGTCCAGCGAGGACGCTCTAAGTCGCCTTCTTCATAGCGCGACGCTACAGAGGACGGGGACGAGGAGGGGAGAGCACATACACGGACAGAGCGAACGGAGGGAAGAGGTGAAAGCGTCAGCGGCGATGTCGAGAACGGGCGCGTCGCCCCCTCCATGGTGAAAGATTGCAACAGTTGCTCACAGCAGGAGCAACGGAGGAAGCAAGGGAATGAGAGAGAGAGAACCTACCCTATATTTTCTGCGACGAATGTTTTTACTTATCCGTTTTGATGGACAGAACTGAACGAGGCCACCTTTTCTGTCTGTGGGTAACCCTATCATGTCTGCAAATCACCTTCCTCTGTGGTGCATGGCAGACTTCTAACTTCAGAGAGCTCATCTTCAAATGGTGATGACACTGTCACCGATGAAATCATCAGCCATTATTTCGCGAAACAGATATAAATTCTTCTAGCACTTGAGAACTTCGATCGTTCGGCATCATTTGCGGCACGAGATGAAAGATGCGAACTTTCCTGTGAATGAGGTTTTTATTGCAGAGGAGGGGCAACTGATTCAAGTGTATATTTTGCGAACAAGATTTCGACAGACTTTGTAACTGGAAGAGAGACTATCACTTTGAAATGGAGTGAGCGCAGTTTTCTTTAGTCTATCAACAGTCATTACGTGATTGAAAAAAATGGATTCATTAACAAAGAGATAAAAACTATCAAGTAGTTTCACTCCATGTGCAGAAGTTAAGACCGGTATGGTACATGCCGATACGGTAGTAGATCGGGGCTGCATCGATCAACCCCAGGTACCCTAATCCTGCCTAAGCTCTAAGGAAAATCACAGGAAGGGCCGTCAGTTACCAGAAGCTAAAAACTACCGCATGAGGATTGTTGTTGCACGGAAGCGCTTGTAAGAAAATCTTAAACCAGTATATCCCCGGACATTGTTGACAGAATAAGAGAGTAAGTCTAAGGGAGATTTGAAGCTTCTGCGCCAGGAATGAAGACACTTCAAGCACTGTGGTTGAACGTTGGAGATGAGGCGATGGATAGTGATTGGGTCGGTCGCCAATCCTTGGGAAGTATTACGGGATGTGAGCTGAGGAGCGAGGTGAGGCCGGTATGAGTATCAGCTGCAGTGGACTAACCGTTCCTTGAGCTGGACCACAGTGATGGAAAGCTCTTGCACTTGCAACTGCAGGTGCTTGACATACTCCACAGCTTCGTCGAGCATGTCGGCAGTGTTGGTCTGGTGGTCCATGTTGGGCACCAGCTCCTGCAGCTTCTTCATGCGCTCGCTGATCTTGGTGCGACGCACCCGCTCCGCGATACTGCGTGGGTGCGTGGCGAACCCGCGGTTGGCGCGCGTCTTGCACGGCACCGTGCCTGAGAAGTCCGCTAGGTCATCCAGCTCCATGGTTGGGCTGAACGGCCGGCTCGCGGCCGGCAGACTGGAGTGGCGAATCAAGCCCAGCTTCGAGGTCATAGGTGAGGTCGGATCCCCTACTCGTACCCTCAGGTTGCTGCTGCCCAGCCACCCGGGCATATCAGTGGTCATCTCCGCACTTCGTAGCCTGTTCCCCGATTGCACCCCTGCAAACAAATCCTCAAACAATAAATACTACGCCTAGAATTGAGCCTACGCATGATCCCAAAATGGCTATCACCATAAAATCATGGACTCAAAGGTCGTAGATTTGGTACTTTGGAAGTGAGGGATCTGGAAGTTAATTGATTTCAGCACAATGTGAAGTGATCCTAAGCTTGCAGGGATTTTCGAGCGAAAGCACAATTGTGCTGAGAAGAGTTGATGTGGTGATTACTGCGGCTGGGAAATTCGTGGTTGAGAGAATTCAAAATCGAGTCATGCAAGTGACGGCAGAAGGTTGTGCTTTACCATTGTCTCCCTCGGAAGTAACGCCGGAGATATTCGAGGTAGACTCGGGGGAGAAGCTGGGCATCTTGAAGACGGGACTGGTGATGCCCGGCGGCTCCAAGGTGTCCTGCACGGCCGCCAGAAAGTCTCCCGGTGTGCTGCTCTGGCGGAGAAGGTTCATCCTGGTGGGTCTCGACCGGGCTCCCCAGGCATCTGTCAGAACATAAACCATGCCCGCGAGGTAGCTTCAGTGACCAAGTTTCGATCTAAATTAAACAGGCAGGGGACAGGGCATGGTGTACCTGGCGTGGAGTATCCGCCATGGCCGTGATCTGACCGGAGCTCGGCTGGTTTTGATCCAGCAGGATGCGTCGAGGGAGAGATGGAGCTGGAGCTTCTACTTTGAGAGGCAACGAATTGCTCGTACTCGTTCAAGCTTGTGGTAGCACTGACGCTGACGGCTTTCGGAGGATCGGTGTCCATGGGTTGTACGCCGCGCTCATTGATGGTCGCGAGGTTGTCAGCAAAGTAAGAATCCAGCAAATCGCTGTCTTTCTCGTTAACGTGCGCGAATGCGTCATCGTTAAAATCAGCTAAGCACTCCAGGAAGGTGCTGGGAGCCGAATGGTAGCGCTGGAGGCCACCACCTGCGGCAGGCGGGTTCACCACGATATTGCTGTTGGGTGCTTCCAGCGCCTCGTTTGTGTTGCTATCTAACACCCACTTCTGGTCCCTCCCACATGACCAGTGCGCCACTCCAGAGCGCGCTGCTGCACTCGCCCTGTTGGTGCGCGGCAACCCTCTAGCCCTGTGAAAGTACTCGTTCCCCTGCTGCACTGGGAAAACTCCCTCGTCTACCGTGGTGCCCGAATTCGACGACGCAAGCACGCTGGCCAGAGTCGACGAGTAGCCCTGTTCGTAAGCCAGCATCGCACTCAGCGTTTCGTCCAAAGACCCCATCTCTCCTGCACTCATAGCGCCAGAATCAGCACACACGTTCTCCTCCCCGAAGCATCAACACTGCAAGATTCGTGTGGCACCCCTCTCACCCATTTCGCCGCCCGAAGAGGCTCATGCTAGCACACTACGGACCATCGCATGGCACAGTCCGAGGTGAAAGACCCGTCGCTGGCATGTTCGCAGTCAAAAGAACGAACGTCTCCCTGGGATGGATAATGAACTGTGGCAAGGGTGAGATAGTTCGCGCTGGGATGTCGGCATGACGACGGTAGCACTGTGCTCCAACGCTCCAGGGAAATTCTTCTCATGGCGCAGAAGGGCCATTTCTGGTCAGGATTGAACAGTGAGCATTCGTGAGCAACGTGGTGCGGATTGAAAAAGCGGAAAGGTACCGTAGCGGCAATACTGTAGTCATGCAGCAGGTCCGGTCATGAATTACTAATGATTTATGAATGCTGTGCGGACCAACTCACCGATTTAGCACCAATCAAAAACGGAAAGTGGTAACGGAAAGCGCGGTAAGGGGAGTGGCTGTGGCGAGAAGGGGAAGACGTAGCTTTTGTGTGTCGCAGGTAATGAGGCGTATCGGTAGCAGAGCAGTGAAGGCTTCAGACAACTCTGGGAGGAACCGCGAGCTAGGCATGGAATATGATCAAAAGGGAGCGGAGGATGGATAAATCGGGGGTGTCAAATAAACTGAGTTGACCGCGTGTGGGGCTCTGCCCGCTAATCGGGCATTCGCAATTAGAGAAAGGCAGCGGGCTTGCGGTTCGCGCGCACCACGCGCTCCAGTTCCAGCTCGTTTTCTATCTGACAGCCCATGTCCCCATGGTGCTAATTGGTAGAGCTACTTATAACCCATCATGTATGTTGTGGGCTTTTAGGAGGGCTATTACTCTTGAGATGTGGTGAGACGATAACTTCAGCTTATGAAGATTTCGGGGAATAGTGTAGAGGGCACCTCCATTCCTGGGCTCCAAATTCATTCAATGGGAATACGTTGATGCCGAATGTGTCTCAGAAATCTAACACATGCTCTACCAATACCAAAATGCACGCCAGGCTCCTCAACCTATAACCCCTAAACTCAACAGGCACTATTTGCATGCTTTACCCTCAAAATTGCCCTCTTTTAGTGCAAAATGAGATTTTTAAAAACAGTTATCACGGTTCTTTTTTTACTTGTTGTAGGAAGGGATATCGATACTTTGAGGGCCAATATGACTATTTTTGAAAGTGAGTTTGAAGTGAGGCTCGTCTCATTCTTGTTCTCCTATGTGTTTGGAATATGTTTAAACAATTTTTACCCGTCGAGGATCTATGAAATCTATAGAAATTCTTGATTTTTCAGATGAAGTTATGTTGAAATTGAAATACAAAGGTCCCTATTTACTCTGAAAAAGGCATGTGAAAAACTATTGGATTGAAGATCCAAACAATAAGATCATGCCTTACCACCTTTTCTACATGTACAAAAAAGAAAACTTGAAAAAAAGTAAAATCTCAATATTTGGCGATTTAATTGATTGAAGGTAGATTTTGAAAATAAATGAGCATAAATTGTAGTTTGGGCACTTTAGGGCCGATTTCAAATAGTGTTTTCAAACTTTGACCATGAATATCTCATAACGTTCAAGAAATTCTGAAGCATGAAATGGCTCACCAAAAAGGTTTCGAAAAAAATTTACAACATGCACAAGGTTCCAACTTCATGCAAGCTAATTATAGTAGGTAAGAGGCTGACCACACCTCAAACGTCCCGTTTTGGGTTCTTTTCAACATTAGGGCTTAACCCATTTAGTATTGAGCACCCTAAAACGAGCCAAAATAGCTTTGGTCAAAGCTGGGTGCTCTTAATTTACGAAGCGTGTCGTTGGAAACTTTTGTAGGTTATAAGGTTTTTCAATACCTTTCGGAAGAGATCTTTCCTTCTTCAAAATTCCTCATACTTTAAAAGATATTCACAGTCAAAGTTTGAAAACACTAATTGGGCATGTTAAAATTGCCCAAAAGTGCAGTATATGCTCATTTATTCTCAAAATGTACCAAAAATCAATTTGATCGGAGAAATCCGCTAAGTACTACTTAGTCTGGACCCCACTTGGTCCCTAGTCCGTCGTTTCATGTCCTGTTTTTCGCTAAGAAGAACGGACTGAGGACCAAATGCACCAAATTAGGGACCAGATGTAAACTACGTACCAAATCACTCGGTCTTCCGTGTATCACGTTGCGGACTCAACACGTAGTTGAACCGGGGACCAACTCAGAAAATCCATGCACTTTTGGGTTTAGTCCCAAGTTTGATCTCAGAGTAAAAATTTGGTGCCCAGTTCAACGTTTGGTCCCCAGTCAAAGCAAAACTAGGTATTTTGGTCCCTAGTCCGTTGTAATTAGCGGATTTCTTCAAGAACTTTGAAATTCCACCAAAATTTGAGATTTTACTTTTTTTTTTAAATTTCGTACTTTGAACATGTAGAAGCAATACTAAAGTATGAACTCATCATTTGGAATTTGAATCCAACAATTTTATATGTGCTATTTTACGATTGAAAATTGGCCTTTGAATTTGAATTTTAGCTTACCTCCATGTGATAAATCAAGAATTTTTTTCGGTTCTATAAGACTTATAAGGGCAAAAATTGCATGTACATATTCCTACTTTACCTAGAAAAAAGAATGTGAAAAGCCTCATGTCAAATTTTCTACCAAATTGATTATTTAGCCCTTAAAACACTACTTACCCTTCTTACAACAAGAGAAAAGAATCAGATTCTTAACTTTGAACATTATGATCTGACAGTTAACTTTGAACATGATTATGATCTGACAGTTAGTAAGGAATTTGAATTTTAAGATTTGATACACATATACATATCCAAGTTAGGTAATAGATCCTACTGTTACATACTTTGAAGTATTATCGGTTACATCCTTCAAAGTAACATTGGTTACATAGATAGATAGATATAAACTCCGGTCCCTTTCTAAGGGGCCGGCGTGAATGAAGTGTCCGTTCGTAGTGCTAATATCCCGATGGCCACCGGACAAGGGGATATTGGAACAATACTACTTCCCCCTCTTGAGGGTAAACAACATTGTATCCCCCCAAAGGGCTTTGAGGTACCCATACAAGAGGGTCCAAAGACCCCCCACAATAGTTGGGTGGACTATAGTGGTGAGCACCACGCCGGCATGGGGAATAGAACCCACGACCTCCTCATTGGGGGCCTAAGCCCCAACCACCAAGCCAAGGCTTGTGGTGCCTCATTGGTTACATACTTCAAGTAATATCGTAAAATGAAATCTCTTACCTTGCATTAGAAGAGGGTGGTTTTGAGGGTAAAGCATGCAAACAATGCCTTGAGGGATTAAACGTCCAAGACCTCAAAATTAGACTAAAAAATCACTTTAACCCTTAGAGCATGGCAAACCTGCATTGTAAGACGGGAAGTGGAGCCTTAATTGGAATGTGAGGAACCCCAGTCTACATACTATCCTTGTAACCCGGTTAAGAGGGTTGAGGTCTCCTGAATTCCAAGACACTATAACTCCAAGTTATCCGTGCATTCATTCACATTTTAGTGTCCCCATTAACCAATGGAAGAGTGCAGACTTTATTGACATAACATAATTTATATCATAATTAGCTTGTCAGCAAATGTGATTGGTGAGCGGCTATTTCCACGCTCGGTTGAGCGGTGCCTGCAAGCTTTTCATGCAACTAAGCGGCCCAGCATGAAGCACAGGGTTGTGCATGCTCTTAACCCTTAAACGCCCATGGGGTTTAAAATGGGCAGCCCAAAATTGGATCACAGCATCTTTTGGACTTGGGCATCATGAATAGTGCACTTTTTGAACTTGGGCACCATGAATGAACCAATCAATGATGAGCTTGCAACCTCCTACAAGGTTATGTACAACCCCAACCTACCTAACACAATCCTTTCAAACCATAAAATCATACATACAAATTGTGATTTAAATTGTAAAATTTCGCTTTTTGAATGCATCATAAGATGGTGACTAGTTTGACATCAAAATATAAGTGAAAAGTTGATTACAGTGAGAGCTACAGAGAAGATTCTGTTGGAATCAAGCCCCTCGGGCTTGCTTGGGCGTTTAACCCCTAAAGATCCTTGTAACAAAATTGTCTAAATTATCACAAAGGACCCTCTTCTACTTCAGGCCCGAAAAAACTCAATCTAAGCATTAATTAGAAGATCCAACCGTAGGATCTTGAAGTGAACTTGACCTTATACTCATATGTCAAATTTGAACCGTTGATTTTTTTCCGATTTTGAGATTATAATGGTAAAAGTTGGCTGACTTTTTTTCCTGCGGAAACCCCAAAAAGCCATTTCGGCTTTCTTGGATCTTTAGGGGTTAAGGGTTAAATACATAGCCCCTCTGAAAATGTGAAAATGCACTGAAAAGCAAGCCTGAGGGCATGCTTGGGCATCTAATTTTTTATGCCCACATGCACTCTTCTTGCACTTGCAACTTCAGGGATCCAAGTATGTTATGTTTGTCGTTGGCATGGGGCTGTCATTGCACTTTGGGCTTGTCACAACCTTCAGTCGGCGCTGCATCTTCACAGGCAAAATCAAAGTTGTGGAGGTGCATTCCACTCTGTATGTCTCATTCACGAATATTCCAACAAAAGTTGGAGCAAGGGTGGGGCTCTAAGGAGTGATGGGACAGACAGAAAACTCAAGTAAGGGACGCTTTACATGGGGAGTCGAGGCCAACAAATCTCCAAGCCGTTTCACTCAAAATTTGAGCCCAAATGGCTCAATGGGCCGCTTGGTGAACACATTAAGAAATTAATAAAGTGGGGGCCGATTCTCCCATGTGTAAAGCCCTTGGGGCCGTTTCTAGAGGCCATAAGAGGAGTTTTCGACTATTTCAACCCATCTTGATCTTTCTTCTTTATCATTTGATAAAGATGGATGAGAGGAGGCATAAGGTGTTAGTTGCACTTGTTTTCTTTATGGCCATAAGGCATGTTTTTTCCGTTGTTGCAATTTTGCAACAATTGGCATTGGCTCAACATTATAGTGCCATGACTATAATGTATGCTATCATGGTGGAGGGAGATGGCTTTTCAAGGGAAGCACGGAGCATTTGGATGCGGGATCGTACAACTTTTTTTTGGAGAATCAATTGTTTGGGAGCTATACCACACATTTATTTCGGCAACATACAAGGTTACTCCCGGAGACTTTTGATTATTTATGTGGTATTTTAGCTCCTTCATTGTACCGAGTAGATACAAACATGAGATGTGCCATTCCACTTAAAGCCCGAGTTGCTCTTGCTCTCAATAGGCTTTGTAGTGGGAATTCTTTGGGGATGTCTTTGAAATTTATGGAGTTCATGAAAGTACAAAGATCTATAATTGTTAGAGAATTTTGTATGGCAATTGAAAAACATTTGAAGCCATTAGTAATTGAGAAACAAACGGCAAGTACATTGAGGAGAATTGCTGCAGAGTTTGAGGATTTAAGGGGCATTCCTTATGTAATAGGGGCGGTAGATGGTAGCCATATTCCTATCATAGCCCCTCCTCTAGACCCAACTTCTTATTATTGTAGAAAGGGGTATTATTCAGCCCTTCTCAAGGTGTGGTAGATAGTAGGTGTCGTTTTTGGGATTATGATTTTGGTTGGGCCGGCCGTTGTCATGATTGGACTTTATTTCAAAATTCACATATTGGAAAAAAAATAATGAGTGGGAAATTAGCACCCTATAAACTTGTAGGTGATGCCGCTTATCCAATGCGGCCGTGGTTTTATTCACCGTTTAAGGGTGAAAAAGAGGGATTACCACGAGCTAAGGCTCATTGGAACTTTATACAATCCTCTACTAGAATGGCCGTTGAAAGAGCCTTTGGTATTTTGAAGGGACGTTGGAGGATTCTTTTGAAAAGAATTGACATGCCTTTAAGGCATATACCGTCTATAGTTACCGCTTGCATATGTTTGCATAATTTGTGTATTATACACAAAGACGTGTTTGACAATGAGTGGGCAAAAGAAAGTGAGCAAATTATGAGGAGAGAGAGTTCCCGGTTGATGGGGCAATTCAAAATGTGGACATTTTCAATGCAAAGATTGAAGGTGCAAGAGAGATGCGTCGGTTTCTCCGTATAAATGACAATGATGTGTCCATGGAAGAAAATGAAGATGCTACATACAAGGACAGCAATGGCGGATTTGAAGAAGTTGAAAATACCGAGGCACATGAAACAAGGCTTGAAAGGGAAGCAAGGGTGAAAAATTTATTGATTCAAGCTACACAAGCCCATGAATTGTCAAGCGAATTCATTTTGGGAAGCTCATTTGCTCAAAGAGGGCGTAATTCTCTTTCCTAGCATGGAAAGTGATGAAGAGTAGAAACATAAGTAGCATCTATAGTTTATCTATGAGGCGGTCCATTTGATGCTCTACCTTCTCTAGTAAAGCATTTGTTTTCTCAAAGTTTTTAACCATGATGGTACTATTCTCTACCATTTGAGTGAACATACCTAGAGTTTGATCTTGAAAAGTCTTCTTGGCTTGTTTTTGAGAAGAACTTGTAGTAGTTGTTGAATTTTGTTCTTTATTCCCACCTTCATCACTATCTTGACTAGCTTGAACCGGTGTGGTGTCACTTGCCGTTGAAGTGACATGTTTGGAAATGGTACTGTTTGGTGCCACCATTGATCAAAAGCTTCATAAAACTTACACTCCTTACGGTCTGATCCGGAGACACCATTTGCAAGCTTGTCAATTCGGTATTGCTTGAACAAGATGTTGAATTTCTTCTTGCATGCCTCGGAAGTTCGATTTAATCCGGGAATCACCGCAATCATCCGAGTATGAAGCTTCAGCCATGTATCAACACCTAAAACATTGGAGTGAAAAAATTAACACATAAGCAATTACATATTGTGATTGAACCTAAAACATCGAATTAGTGAAAAAAATCAGCACATTTGACTCAAAATCCCTAATTCCCAAAAATTACAGCTTTGCAAAGTGTACAAATAGAAGGCTAATACAAATTAGGACATCTCAAGGGGGAGAAGAAGACCTTGGCAAGCATGTGCAAGGCATTCACCCAGGGTTCAAGTCCCAATGCACTCACCCAGTTCCCTCCATGGCAAAGGCCTCAACTTTCTCATAAGTCCCCAATGGGGGGATAAAGGGGGCAAAGGCTAAGGCCAAGGCCTTTAAAAGGCCCAATCTGAATTTTTTTTTTAATTTTTTTTCATAAGCAAACTTATGGACAAAAAAATTTAGGTATGAGCAATTACCTTGTTTTTTGGCATTCTTGACAAATTCCGGGTCCATCTCCCCTCGCAATGCAATCATTTGAAGGACGTAATTGTCCTTCCAATGCTTCTTGTCATCCTCCTCCTCCTCCTCCTCTTCCTTCTTCACGCTTTCTTTGGAGCCTTTTTTGAAGATGTTGCCCTTTTCAAACGACCTTCTTCTTGGGAGCAATTGGTGCAATAATCTCCACATCATCATCTTCTTCAATTTCCTCAAAGCTTCTCTTCGATGGTGTGATAAACCCCGAAATTAGTGGAGGTGGAGTAGGAGTAATTGAACCAATCGACCTCCTAAAACTCGAATTTCGACATTTCTAGGGTTTCTTTGTGATAAGACATTAAAGGGCTGAAATGCGTGAGACTCAAGCTATATGCCCTATGCGATGCATCATACTCCTCACTACTCCATCCGGGGATTTGGGAAGATGAACCCTCCATCAAATCTCAAAAATTTCAGCAACAAACAAGACAATGACAAACAAAGACTCAAGCAAGGCAAGAGAAAAAGAATGAAGAAGTGGAAGAGGAAGAGGGTGAAAGAAAAGGAGAGCAATTTCCACCGTCCCGATTTTGGCACTATTTGATGGTGCCGATTTGTTTAAAAAATAGTTTTTAAAAAAAAAATTTAAAAATAAGGATTTGTGGAAACGGCCCCGAGGCCAAGAAACGGCCTTCCATTCTTGTAGCACCCGATTTTTGGCGCGCGGGCCGTGTCGATTTTGTCCCCACCATTAAAAATTGTTTCAAAAATTTGGCCTTGACTCCCCGTGTAAGGCCCCTCGGGCCAATTTCAGAAAACTGACCAATCATATTGCTGGATTTTGGTGTTCATTGGCCCCATCAACGGCTTGGCCCCTCGTGTAAAGCGGCCCTAAGAGCTTGCCGAAACCCATTTTGTGAATCAAGCTTGATGCGTAGATGCCTCAAACAAAGTACTGATTTTGAACTGCGAATGTTAAAACCTCACCAGAATGTAGGGTGACCTGTAACCCCAATCAAGGCACTCACTCAGAGATTCTATGCATGGATTCCTGATTATTGGAGAAAACGTAACAACACTACATGCCACAAATTACGAACGGAGGTGAGTCTATAGTTTGACTTTGGAGGCCTGGTCTGCGATGCCTGCCCAATTTATAAAATTCCTGTTGAGCACGGCTACCATGAAAAAGTGCAAATTTTGTGGAGACGAAGCGAGCAGAGGCGTTTGTACAGTTGTACGAGGGAAGGGAAGGGGCCCCACGGCATCAGGCAGTGACTAGGAGGGTAGGTTTCCAAAACCTTCTCCGGGGTTAGCAGGGGTGCACAAAATTCTATGCCTCCCTGAACAGCCTGTTCCTTGACGGTCCTTGTCAGGTAACCTAACCCCCAAAAATTGACACTTTTGTTTGCACCAATCACCTGCTTTCCTTCAGATTGGCAGCAGCGACTTTTGAACAAGACAAAGAAAGAGCGAAGATAAATAGTGAGCCACATTTACCACGTGGTTTAACCCACATTTACCACGTGGTTTAACCCACATTTACCACGTGGGTAACCCCTCAATATCTACTGCCACCAAATTGGCGTTTTGTGATTTCGGGCAGCCTAGAAGGTGTTAAAGGTAGTGTTTTTGCAAAGTGTTATATGTGGTAAAATTTGCAAAGTCAAATTTCCAATATTAAAACCTTCATCTAGTAAGCGCGCAACCCCGACCATGGAGGCCCACTTTGGTTCATGATCATATTTCTCAAAATTGATTAACCCCTAAAGGCCCACGGCCGCCGATTCGGCTTTTACGGTCAAGGCCAAAAAAAATTTACAGTCAACTTCAAATGTTATGATCTCACATCCAGTGATGATCCAACGGTTGAAAATTTTCACACTACTACCTATGGTAGTCTACTTCAAGATCCTACGGTTGAAGTTATCAAAAATTTCCAAAAATATTGGACGTACCCGCATTAGTACATAGTGGTCAGTGTTGGGATTTCAAGCTCCCAAAACATCATGGGCCTTTAGGGGTTAATACATTGATTACATTTTAAATTTTAAATTTTAAAATTTTAAATCTTTCTTTAAAAAAAACACGTTCATCTAAAAAACTTTGGTTTCAATTTTCAAACGGGTAGTTTAAATTTATTCTTTTTTTCAAAATCATTTTTAAAAATAAGTTTATAAACAAATCACTACTCGGTAGTTTCAAACTGATCCAAGTCAAAAAGTTTACCAATTATACAATTTTCAGTAATGTCCAAATTACTTCTTTGAAAATTCAAAAATATTGCATGAGAGTACCATCATGTGTCATGATCTTGCAAATTTTGACAAATTTTGAAGTAAGTGTAGGATAAGTGCATGAGAGTACCCATCATATGCAAGATCATGACATGCAAAGTTGGTGAATAACTTTCTTTCCCTTGTTGTAGAGAGAGAAGAGATCTGCAAGCCTATACACCACTTTCAAAAGTAAATACGACTTGTGTATCTTCATTCTTGCTACTTGGTGATTTGGAAATAAGTTACATAATTTATACTCTTATAGAACCTGTAAAAGTTTTGATTTTCACCCAAAGGTATGGTGTTATTAAAAACCAAAGGCCAGTGATCTGATAATAAAAAGGAGCTCAAATCGCATAGAGTCAACTTTGAACAAGTTTTTATTAACTGAAGCCGATCTTATTCATCTTATTGTATGAAGTTAGACCTTATTGCTAACCTTAGAACTTTTCTAAACATTTCCAACAAGACCATTCGTGCTTCAATATCTTCTTGTACTTTAATACAAAGTGTATATTTGTATATATATTTAAAACTAAGGTATATGCTTATTTATTCTTAGAAATTGTTGGAAATTAATTATTTAGATTGTAAAAACTTTAAAGTTAAACTTAAATCAAACTTTTATTTTTTCTTAATTTTTGTTTATGTACATGTAAAGGGTTACCAAGTGATATATGAGATACATGATATTTGAAATTCTTTACATGATATTTTACTACACATTCCGATGAGTTCAAAAAAAAAAAAGAAAAAGAAAAAACTACCCGTCTTTGTTCATACTAAACCAAATCTCTAAAAATAAAAAAATTCCTCCTCCATGGGACTTGGGGCTGGTTCATTTTCAGGTGCTGATGTAGCGGACTCGCTTGGAGAAGGAACTGGTGCATTTGCAGACTCGTGATTAAGGAGAGCAGGGCACTTGTTAATATCTACAGCAACTGAGCACATAGGCGGAACTTGCAATGCGCGATCAATACCAAAGGTTGGAAGGCCCAATGCGCCTGCAGTAAGAGGATTTTGAACAGCTTGCAATAGCTCGCAAAGGCACTCAGGATGCTCCATTTGTATATTATACACACCTGCACAACAAGCTACCGAAGGTGCCGGTGTAGAAGTATCAACCACAAAGTCGAGGCATTCCATAAGAGGATCGGTAATGATATCACACTTGTGCAAAAAAAGTTGCCCATGTGCTACGTTTACAACCATAATCACAAATAAAATCCATAACACAAGAGAATTTTTCACGGACTTCATTTTTACAAAGTTATATTCAAAATCAAAAACAATTATAAGGTGATATATTTTCAATGAACAATTATAGAATATTGAATAACAACAATATCATAACTTGCTTATATATCCTATAATAATCTATAAATATGTAATTCTTAAATCATACAGTGGAATATAAAACAAACACTCTTATTACTTGATCATAAGTACTACTCAATCAATTATATTTATGCTTTAATTCTATTTATATAGTGGAATATAAAACAAACACTATTATTACTTGATCATAAGTACTACTCAATCAATTATATTTATGCTTTAAGTCTATTTATATAATGGAATATAAAACAAACACTCTTATTAATTGATTATAAGTACTACTCAATCAATTATATTTTTGCTTAAACTCTATTTTTATCTACTGAAACATGCTTCTACTCATACACTTTACAAGTTTTTTATTTATATTTTTATGATATTAGTATGTGTATTATTAGGGGTTACAAAGTAAAATTACATAAATATATAGAATCCATGTGAAGAATCAAGCATTACATTTGGGCTTATAAGTTCAATGATAGTAAAAGCTATATAAATATATAATAAACTTATCTAATAACAATTAATTAAAAAGCCTCAAGTTTAAGTTACTTCTAACAATGTTTTTTTTTTACAAATTCCTTTTCTGGCCGTATAAAGACAAAAGGTATACCTAGCCTTAGCGTGCGTGAACAAGGGAGAACTGTTCTACTGGATCTGCTACTGTACTGACCGCAGGAAAAAATAAGATCAAGCGCCTTGCGGTGACCAAAACCCCCTACAAAACACTTCAGTTCCTTTCCACAACAAGGGAACACTGATAATTTCAACTTTAAACATCATAATTTTACAAATGCGTAAGAATTTGAACCTAATATCAGGTGCACATGCACAAACTGGATACTAGATCCTATTATTACACACCTCAGAACATGTCAGAAAATTAATTTTATCTTGCAGTAGGCAATCGTGAAGGTTAAGCACGAAATACGACTATTCCCCTTTCGTGATTTACCTTTGGTACAGTATGTATATAAAACAAGGATTTGAATTGGTTACTGTAGGCCTGTTATTAAACTTGATACTTCATCATGCACAACTTCTCACGGGTTTCACAAGATGCGAGATAAGGTAGAGGAACCCATAGTCGATAAGTTAAGGCGATTTGCATAGTAGAAGTTGTATTACTCATGAGGAGAAATTTTTCTCGTATAAGGAAATAAGGTTTAGGTAGAATGCACATTTTTCCAAATTTTTTTTCTCAAAATTGAAATTACTACAAAATAAAAAGGTGAAAAGTTGATCCGGACTAGTTACCAATATGTAGCTTCACCTGTAACCGATAACTATAAGACTAGTTCACAAACACAAATTCACTAATTCCCGTGATGGAAACTGATGTAATTGAGCTAACCACATAACTAATAGTTGATACTGTCGTTCACTAGTGGCCGGTCATGCTTAAAGCCGAGCAAAAGGCTAACAATAACCAAGCCACCAAATTTTGCTGCTTAATTTAGTGCAGCCATTCTAAACTTGGGGAAGCCACCATGCACAATCACAGAAAGTTGCCATGATTTTCAGTGTTTGCCAAAACCAAATGCCGACAATTGGTCAATCAGACCCTGGCAATTGGGGAGTCTACAACTTGGGCATGGGGACCGTATCGACTATGGGTTCCTCTACCTTACATCAATGTTGAATTACAGCTACATTCACCATCTTTCTACAATTACCGTAAGTACACAGTAGATGGTATCAGAGAAAGAGACGGTGAGGGTGTAATATCGAACTACGTCCAGTAAGTTTGTGAGAACTTGACACTAGTGGGGGGGGGGGGTGAGATCTACCGCCAATGTTTTGATAAAAGAGAATTAAGAACGTAGCAGACCCACAAACCAAGGAGTAGATTTTCCGATGAAATTAAACTCTACAAATTCAAGAGTGGAAAACTACGATACGGAATGGTGTTCAGGAAAAAAACTATGCCACATTCCAGTTGAGTATCTTACTTGGACACATCAAAGCAAATAATAGATGGTCAACAGTATTGAAATCGTCAAAGACAAGTCCTAATCTTCGAAGGCAAGTGGATGCAAACTTGCACAATCAGTAGTCACATATCAAGCAGTAATGTGGTCAACATGGTCATGTATGCACGTACTCATGAGGGCAACTCTCATATTTACGAAATACGAATGTCACAAAATTGGTTATTATGATAGCCGTAAGAGCATCGCTGCATCCGAGCTACTATTTACAAAAAGCAAGCAGTTCAACTGCACAAGAAGAAACTCTCAGACTGCATCTCCATGTCAATGATCTAGTCGGAGTCAGAGCCGTTGTCGTGCAAGAACACCTCGTCCATGATCACCACCAGCGCAAATACGAGAGCCTCGTCCACGCCGGGGAAAACGGTCACTCCAAATGTGTCCTTGTCCAAGATCGCCGTCGTGAACGTGATCTGCCTTGTCACCTGCAGAAGTCCCAACATCCAGATTAGCGACATTGCATGCATCTGATTCATCCTTGCTCAATTCTAACATTTTGTGATAGATTAGTTCTGATTGTGGATGGCGATGGAGGAAGGAGCGATGGGTACCAGGGCAGCCTGTTCAGCGCCGCGGAAGACGGTGATGTTTCGGTCGAAGAAGTCACCCTTCACTTGGTAATCCGGGGTGTGCTTGCCCGTGGTGCTAGATGCGAGCATGACGTCCATGGCGGTCTTAAACTGCACCAACGACGACTTTTTGCATGTCGCCACGACGTGGTCGCCATCGCCAGCCAGAATCTCCCATGTATCGTGCATCGTGATCAGCTGCAAGCACAATCGGGTCGAATCAGCAAACCATGATCGATTGATCGTAATGGACGAGCTGTGGATCGTTTAGGGTTGAGGATTACCTTCTTCTTCATGGTGAGGATCTTGTTGCCAGCGGCGTCGCGCAGGAAGCGCCTGTCGCGCATGCTCGCGACGCGGCCGTCCACCTTGAAGGAGCTGTGACCCATCTGGTCGGTGATCGACCAGTCACCCTTGCTCACCGACATCTTCTTCTTCGACACGGCGTAGCTGCGCACTGTCTGCGCAACGTACTGCTGCCCCACCACCGGAGCGTGTTGCATCTGCCCAACTCCTACTCCGGCTCCGGTAAGCCCCGTGGTCTGGTTGATGTTCTGCGGCGGCTGGACGTAGCCACCTCCCAGGCCCGTCGATTGCCCTGTGGGATGCATGGCTGTCGCACCCGGTGGGTGGTGCATGCCCGTCGTTGTGCCCGTCGGATTCATGGCTGCACACAAGCGTCCGATCAGATCACCACATCCAAGGCAAGATGCGCTTACACCGATCGCAACGACCAATCAAGACCTACTTCTACAATTTGCATTCGCACAAGACATGGAACGATTGCCTCAGCAACGATCTGTCGACCAACAACTGCTTTAAAAATTAAAAACAAAAAGAGTCGTGAATACACCAACGATCACTAGATCTCGATGGTTACGATCTTTGCCATAGCTAGACCGATCAGCATTGCATTCAATCTATGTGAAGTTTCTACCTGGGTTGGTTGGCTGAGTGTGCGGGTAGCCTCCGCCAAGTCCCTGGTTGTATGCCATCTCAGAACAGTGCTTCTAAATAGTGCTTTGTAATCGATCGATCTGCAGTCAAGACAAGATAAAGGAATCGAAGGAATTCAGGAAGTAGGATCAATGTGGTGACGAAAGAGCTTGAATGCAAAGCATTTATGCACGAGCAAAGAGACGAAGCCCGGCGCTACGTGGTAGAAACCCACAGGCTGAAGTATCAGAGCCCATAGATAGAATGACGAAGCACTAATAATATCGTTGAGTATCCATCGGTATAATGTTCAAAAATGCCAAATGGCAGGAACCGATTGTGTGAAACCCATGGAAAAGCATACGTGACGATCGATACATCGGAATTCGCAGTGAGCCGCGTCGGTGCTTTGGCTCACCATGATTCGAGGAAACCTCCAATAGTTTGGTGAAAGAGTTTCGAGTAAGGCATCCACCTGGCCGAATTGCATGGGATTAGCGACAAGTGGCGTGACACTAGGTGCATTAGTCAGAGTACAAGTGCGCAGCAAAAAAGTGGACCTTACTTGAAAGCATCTTATCGACCTACTTTCCTGACGAATTCAGCCCATCGCAAATCATTCTCTTCAGCATATGCTTTCAGAACTGCGTTTGCAAAGTCCTTGGAATCTGATGCTTCGGTTTGAAATTGAGTTGTGATTGACTTTGAACTGATAATTGCACCTCAGATTGCGCATTTCAAGCATATTCAGAGAATCTGTCGAATGAATTCTTCTACTTCGAGTTTGTGCACCTTCGTCTTCGACTGTTGCGCATTCTCAGCATATCAAAAGAATCTCTCCTCATGGAGCTTCACATTCCTTTGTGAAGCGTGTCCTTGCTGAAGGATAATACAGTACTTCTTTTAAAATATTTCTCACTACACAAGAGTTGTTAATTAGTGTTACAGACATTAATGGCTAACACGGCAACACTAAATGTCACGTATTACCATAGTGTTACAACACTAATTGTCAAACTCAACACTAAATGCGAGAGCATGCAAAGTTTATTGCAAGTGAAAGAATTTATTGAAAGTGGTGCAATTGGTGACCTGAAGAAAAGACAAGGAACATTGATTGCAATGGCGGCTTAAAGTGAACACTAAACCCAAGAGAGTTAGGATATAGTATTCTTTACCAATAATTACCCATTACACTAACCTTTAGGTAGCACTAATTGAGCCTTAAAGGTCCAAGCGTTTCGTGGACCTCAAGAACCAGAAACTGCAATTCTTGACCACTTGTACGAGTTGAGGTATGATTCAATTTAATTTACATATTTTGTATCTTTTAACTGTAAGATCTTCAACCTTACTATCTACACGAATACCAAGTAAAATTTCAACGGTTGGATCTCTACCGTCTCTAAGATAATAACGTTCAAAGTTGATTGAAAAGTTTTTTTGAGCTTTGCCTGAAAGACATAGTCTAAATGGTGCCAAGGGAGACTTGATGATTGTTACTCCAAACATTTTGCTCATGTTTTTTCATGTAGGTAATACTTCCATGTAAGTTGCATGACATATTCAACTTTATGTTTTTGGGTCAATTTTGAGCTTCAACGTAGATTTGGTTATGAAAACATTTCTACAAAAAAAAACAAGAAAATTTGAATCGAAACTCTCTATTTGGACTTGAAACCTAAAAATTCAACATGTAGGTTTTGACTCCTTAATGTCCTTGGGTTATTTTTAGCCAAAATCTCATTTTTGAAAAAAGTGACAGATGAAAATAAACACAAGCTATTCGAATCTCAACCATACAAATTTATAATAGACTTGTTGTAAATCAAGTGGTCCAAAACTTGACTTTTGTGACCTTATAGATTGTGAGATCGTAACATTTTAGTGCGCAAAATAGGCACATAATATTATAATTTTCACTTTGAAGTAAAAATGCTACCAACACTAAATTTACAATAAAAAAATCACCAACTAAAAATTTGTTCATTTTCATCTCAAAAGCACTCTTGTACCAAAAAAAATTCATCAAACAAACATCTTGTCTAAAATAGTAGCCTTGTTATGGTGAAAATTGCCAATCATTTTATAAAGGAAAAATAGTCCAAATCTAGACCCCTTGCACTCAAATTCATGCCTTATCTTCAATACATCTTTGATCGGGTCAAGGTTTCTATCACTAAAACTAGACTAGAGTTAAAATCCATCCCAAAACATAAAGTCCAAAATCTAATAGTGGATGAAGAAGATTCCTTGCATTTGTCTTTTGAATAATTGTTGTTTTAAATAAATAAGTACATAGTTCATTACAATTGAGGGGCGCTTTACACTACAGATCAAGAGCCCTTACCATGAACAGTCAAAATTAGATTTTAAGTGGCTTTGTCGCTCTTTGTAGTGTAAAATGAAATTAGAGGGGGACAAGTTTAACCCCTAGTTGTCCTTGCAGTTGTTTTGATACATTTTGAATGAAGGTCAAAAACTTTGAAGAGCCATGACTTCTTCATCTACAGTCCGTATTTGACGAAAGCTCTTCGGTTGGGTCGCAAATCAAGTCTAGTTCGTGTGGTGGAAATTGCAGACACATACAATGAAATTTTGAGTTTATGGCATGCATTTTAGTGACAACAGCTTTTGGTTTGAGACTTCCAACCTTGGGCATGTTTTATCTTTGCAAGCCAATTATGAGGAATTGAAAATAATTCTCTATGAATTATTTTTTTACATAAGTATGATCCGAAGATGAATCTCAACAACGTTTTAGTTGGAAGCTTTTTGATCCAAATAACTTTAGTGTTAGATTTGCCATGATATTTCTACGATAGAGATAGTGAAAAATTGGATGAAGTTTGAGGAGCTATATCTCCTTCATCCGACGTTAGATTTCAATTTTATTTTTTAGGATGGACTCCCATTAGAGTCTAGTTTTAGTGGTAGGGATTATATTGACTTAATTAGAGATGTTTTGATGATAAGGCGTAGGTTTGGGTGCAAGAGGTGTAGTTCTCGACTACTTTTTCTTTGTAATGTTTTGGTAGTTTTCACCATTGCAAGGCTACCAGAGGAGCCAATGAACATTTTTGATGATCATTTTTGAACAACTTTTTGGTTGGTGATTTTTTTATTGCAATTTGTTAAGTGGTAGGATTTTCACTCTAAAGTGATATTGATGAAATTTCACAATTTGCTTTTAGTATTAAAACGTTACGATCTCTCAATCTATGAGGGTTCATAACTTGAAAGTTGGTCTACACAATCTAAAATAAGTCTACTATAAGTTTGTACGGTTGAAATCTGAATAATTTACCTTTATTTTCATTTGTGACATGTTTTTAACCCCTAAACGTCCCCAATGTCGTTTTTCTACATTTTGCATGGAGGGTAGAAACTTTGAAGAGCCATAACGCCTTCATCCAAACTCCATTTTGGATGAAATCACTTGGGTTGGGTCCCAAATTAAGTTTAGTGTGTATGGTAAAACTTTCAAAGCCATACAATCAACTATGAATCAATGGCATGCATTTTAATGAAGGCAACTTTTGGTTTTGGGTTTTCAGATATTAGGCATGTTTTATCATTACAAGCCAATTATGTGAAACCAAAAATAGTTTTTGATGAATTTTTTTTACACGAACATGGTCTTTAGATGAAATCTAACAATTTTCTACTTGGAAGATTTTTGATCCAAATACTATTGGTATTACATTTTCAATGATGTTTCCACAATGAAATAAGTGAAAAAATGGGTGGTTTTTGAACAGCTATATCTTTTTCATCCATCGTTAGATTTCAACTTTATATTTTTGGATGGATTCTAATTAAAGTCTACTCTCAGTAGTACAAATCTTGACCAAATCGAAAATGTTTCGTAGATAAGGCGCAGATTTGAGTGCATAGGGACTAGTTTTGGACTATTTTCCCTTTGTAACTTTTTGGGCAGTTTTCATCATTGCGAGGGTATTTTTTGAGCCAAGTAATTATTTTGATAATTTTTTTTACATAGGGGTACTATTGAGATGAAGATGAATAACTTTCTAGTTGAAGATTTTTTCATTGGAGTAACTTTGTTGGTAGATTTTCCACTCTAAAGTGAAAATGATGAAATTTTGCTGCTTGTTATGCGCACTAATATGTTATGGTCTTGCAATCTATAAGGCCTCATGACTCAAATTTTGGTCCACATGACCTACAACAAGTCTATTACAAGTTTGTACGGTTGAGATCTAAATAGCTTATATTCATTTTCATCTATGACAAATTTTTTGAAGATGTGATTTTTGGCTAAAAATAGGCTGGGACGTTTAGGGGTTGAAAATTGTATTTTTGGGTTAAAATAAGCAGCGACGTATAGGGGTTAAGCTCATTTTTTTTTTATAAATATTCAATATTCTCTTTTATACTTTCCCTTCTCCTCCTTTCTCTTAAGATAATTGAACAGTAGCGAATAAATGATTTGTGACCCTCATGGTCTCCTAGTTTGTAGTTAAGTCAAGGCATTTGCTACAACTCAACTATAACTGAGGAGACCATGAAAACATTATCCACTTGGATAAATTAAGCATCTTTGGGGACCTCAAAGTTAAGTCGCCATACTCCTTTTTTTTCAAGAAAGTTGGTGAAAAACTAAATAGGATCAAGAGCACTTTATTGGCCAATCACAAATTTTGAAATACCATAGTCACGGCTCTTAGTCCATAGTGTAAAGCACCCTTAGTACGATGTAGGGTAGAAATATTTATAACCGTGCATTTTAGAATCTTAGTCTTAACCCTTAAGCGCCCATAGTGTCGTTTTTCGACATTCTGGAAGTGAGGCTCCGTCTTTGGTGCACAGCTCCGCTTTCATCCCATTGATTTTTCATCCGTCGATTTTTTTGACCAACTCCTTGGTGGGTTTACTCTACTCCCTCCTTGGGTAAATAGTAATAACCTTGATCCTCAATTTGTGAGAGTGGGCGAAAGAGATTTTTCATGAAAGTTTTGGTGGTGTGATCTTCACCCCTTTTTTGCATGGATCTTGAAATCCATAGCTCCAAATGGCATGCAACTTGTCGGTCATACTAATTGCCATGCTCCAAAGAAGATCCTACGGTTGGATTTTCCATTTTCATCTTTTATTTTTTTTTACGCAATTTTGAAAAAATCAGCATTATTACCAACTTTAAGGAGCTTTACCCCGTGGGCGTTTAGGGGTTAATCTAGTGAGATTTACATGGTGATTTTTACGGTGTATCAAAGTAATCTAACAGTGGTGTGAGACTTGCATACCATTGAAGATGCAAAATTATTGGCTTAGAGATAGGAAATCATGAGCAAAGTTCTTTTACCATTTATAGCATCATTCATAGCAACATTTGTTTTAAATTTTCAAGTTGTTTACTAAACAATCAAATATATAGTAAATGAATATGTAAATTTACATTAGAGGCGAGAAGCTAAAAGCAAAAAGAAATTGAGCCAATGGGAGACTTTAACCTTAAAGGTCCAAATGTTTGGAAAAGAATTCATGTGTTATAGAATGTGCATTTTTGTAAATTCAGTGAGGTTATGCTCCAAAAAAAATAAAAAATAAAGACCTTAACCCTTAAACGCCCAAGCAAGCCCGAGGGGCTTGATTCCAACAGAATCTACCTTGTAGCTCTCACTGTACTCAACTTTTCACTTATATTTTGATGTCAAACTGGTCACCGTCTTGTGATGCATTCAAAAGTGAAATTTTACAATTCAAATCACAATTTGTATGAATGATTTTGTGCTTTGAAAGGATTGTGGTAGGTAGGTTGGGGTTGTACATAACCTTGTAGGAGGTTGCAAGCTCATCATTGATTGGTCCATTCATGATGCCCAAGTTCAAAAAGTGCACTATTCATGATGCCCAAGTGCAAAAGATGCTGTGATCCAATTTTGGGCTGCCCGTTTTAGACCCCATGGGCGTTTAAGGGTTAACCCCTAAACATGCTGAATGTCAAAAAAAGATAGTTTGAATGGAGGGCAAAAACTTTGAAGAGCTAAATTCTTCATCTGAAGTTCGTTTTGAATGGAATCACTTGGATAGGGTCCCAAATCTATTTTGTGTGGTAAAAACTGTAAATCCATACAATGAAGTATGGATAAATGACAAACATTTCAGTGAAGGCAAGTACTATTTTTAAGTTTTCAAACACGGGGCTTGTTTTACCATTGTGAGGCAATTATGGGAAATCAAAAAGTTGTTTTTTTGAGTATTTTTTTACATAATAATGATCTCAAGATGAAAGCCAACAACTTTCTAGTTGAAAGATTTTCATATTGGATCTACAATGAAGTTTCTACATTGGAAAAAGTGAACAAATGGATGATTTTTGAGGAGCTATATCTCCTTCATCCATCGCTAGATTTTAATTTTCTTTATTGGGATAAATTCCAACTAGAGTGTAGTTTTAGTGGGAAAAACATTCACAAAATTGAAGATATATTGAAGATAAGACATAGATTTGAGTGCAAAGGGTTGAGTTTTGGAATATTTTTCCTTTGTAAAATTTTTAGTAGTTTTTGCCATTGCAAGGCTATTATGTGCGCAAAGAGATATTTCTCAAGACTTTTTTTTGTTCAAGGGTGTTATTGTGATGAAGGCAAATATCTTTGTAGTTGATGATTTTTCACTGCTCTTAGTCTATCGGTAGCATTTTCACTTCAAAGTGAAAATGTTGAAACTTTGTGATCATCTTTTAGTTGTAATACGTAATGATCTCGCAATCTATGAGGCCTTGTGACTCAAAATTCAAACCACATAATTTAAAATATGTCTACTACAAGATTGTATGTTTGAGATGACAATAACTTAAACAGTTCTTTTGCTTTCATCAATAACACTTTTTTTGGGATTGTGTTTTTTAATATTTTACAAGTAAGTCAGTCCATTTAGAGGTCATTTCTTGGATTAAATGGGCAATGGTAAGCTTGGGGTATCACTTTTTGGACACACTAATTAGGTTATTTTTATTGAAAGCCTCCAAAGTTTGTCTAATTTAGTCATTTTAATCAAGTAAAAAGACCCTAAAATAGAAAATAAAATATCATGCACCTCACTGAAATCAAAGTATATATGCCTATAGATTTTCTTTTAGATTTTTTATTTTTTTTGGATCCATTCATAGATGAGGGAAAAAGTGTTGAATTTGGGGATTTGCAGGCATTATAGTGCACAATGAATTAATTTTTTTATTATTAAATAAATTATTTTGTATTCTATACAAGAAGATGTAGGTCATATTCAAAAATTATATTAAAAAAAAAATGGTTGATATTCCATTTGCTTGATTCTATGGATTTTAGGTTATTGGGACATGACTTACTTTTTCAACTAAAAAATCAAATAAAATTACTTCAAAATATTTTTTTTAATTTTTAATTTTTTTTCTTGATACATTATAAGTATAGACAACTAAAACCACATCTAATGAAGTCTTATTGTATTACAGTTTAAAAATGGATATGTTTGTCACACCAGCATAGAGTGCAATTGTTCATGGGACAACCTTTTTGGGTACCCCAACCAGACCATCACCCAAATAATATGACTAAAGAGACTATCTATTTTCTGTAATGAACTAAAGAGGCTACAAATTTGAAAATCATGTTGAGATGAATTTTGCCCTTCTTCTGCCCAAATTAAAACTTGACTTCCCATGTTGTACAAGAAATGGACCGATATACTGAGAGAATTCTTTGCCCCATGTATGTCTTGACTTCTCATGTAAAGTATTCTTGAAATAAACTATTCAAGTGACCTCCTTCTACTTCAAGACCAAAACAACTCAAATTAATCAGTAATTAATAGATCTAAATGTAGCATCTTAGAGTTAACTTGAAATAATACTTACATGCCAAATTTGAACAGTTCATTTTTTTCATTTGTGAGATTATAACAGTCAGAGTTGTATAAGTTTTGTTCCAGCGGGAACCCTCAAAACTAGTTTGAGGTTTGAAGGATCTTCAGGAGTTAAAAGAGTCTTGACATATATTTTACTAGAATGGGTTCTTATGATTTTGTGATAATTTTAGGTGCGTCTGAACATTTCTACTTCCGCGAAATATTCTAAATTCATAATAATATACCCATGAGCATGTCGGCATGGGATTGTGAGGAAAAAAGTTGAAATCCTCTTGCTCAAGATATATACATTGTGCAAGAATTGCTGTAATCCTATACCACTGTTGTTATGTCCTGTGGGCATATCATCAAGGGTAGGTCGAACGGACACTTTATATACGCCAACCCTCACGGGTCTGGTGTTCTTCTTCTTCTTCTTCTCCAAGAATTGCTTACATATGCCTCCTTGGCTAAGCTTCTCAATGAATGAACAACCTTGTGATGAAACATCCTCTACTGCATCAAAAATCTCACTGTACACGCGTTATTTCCATCTTTAACTTTTCATCATGTGTTTTTAGTGATGACTAAGGTTGGACTACCTAAAAGCGACAGGGAACCCAAAAGCACGGTGTACCTCATTTGTAGATTGTGAAAATACAGATGTACCTCATTTGTATATAACGCAATTGGGTCAAATCTTACTTAGCACTTTGGAATTTTGTATAATATTCACAAATGCGAATTACATGTTGCAATTTTTTGCAATCCTCCTGAAAACCTATTTCGAATGTGGTCATAATTTTATTTTGAATTTACTAGTGCTAAAAATAGGTCAAATCTCTTAAGTTGGTGCTTTTAGGACACTCAACCTTACCTGATGAGTACAGGACGATAAACAATGTGCTGATACAAAGGTATACAGTTTCAAGTTAGTCGTTTATGTCACTTTTGCTTACATCATTATTTATTTCAAGTTGTAATACCACGTTTTTATATTGTTATTAACCTCAATTTGGAATCCAACGCAACAAAATTGGAGAATAATATTATCGGATAAAGAAGTTATGGTTTTACCAAGTTTTAACCTATCATCCAATTCTTTTCCCCAACATACGGTGCTTTAACCCCTAACTCTCCTTAAAACCCGAAACAGGTTTCGAAGGTTCCCGCAGGAGAAAAACTCAGCCAACTTTGACCATTATAATCTCACAAATGAGGAAGAATGAACGCTTCAAATTTGGTATGTTAGAAGAATGTTAAGTGAACTTTGAGATCTTACGGTTGGATCCTTCAAATAATGCTTAGATTTAGATTTTTTGAGCTTAATCCAAGGGAAGGTCAAATTTTGTGTCTTAGACCGTTTTGCAACAAGGAGATTTAGGGGTTAAGGCGTGAAATTATTCCTACATGCAAACAAACCCTTTCGCGTCCACATCGTATCAAAATATTTAACCCCTTAACGTCCCTAGCTTCAAAAAACGACATTCTGGATGAAGAGCTTGAAACTTTGAAGACTCATAACTTCTTCATCCGAACTCTGTTTTTGACGAAATCACTTGGCTTTGGTCCCAAATCAAGATTAATTTTTGTGGTAAATATTGCAGACCTATACAATAAAGTGTTAGTAAATGGCATGAATTATTGTGAAGGCGGCTTTTGTTTTTGGGGTTTCACCCATTTGGCATGTCTTACCATTGCAAGCCAATTGTATGAAATCAAAGTATTTCATGAATTTTTTTTTACGTAAGAATGATCTCAAGATGCATCTTAATAGCATTTGTAGATGGAAGATTTTTGATCGTGATAACTTTGGTATTGGATTTGAAATAAGGTTTCCACGATGAAAAAAAATGATAATCTGGATGACTTTTTTAGAGCTATATATCCCTCATCCAACGTTTACTTAGATTTTGACCTTTTTTTTTGGATGGAATCTAATAATGGTCTAGATTTTGTGGTAGAAACCTTGACCCACTCACAAATTCATAGACACATAGATACATTGGAGATAAGGCTTGGATTTGAATCAAAGGAGTGAAGTTTTGGACTATTTTTCCTTTGTCAAATGTTAAGTTGTTTTCACCTTTGCAAGGCTATCATTTGAACCAAGATATTTTTTTAGTCAAGCTTTTGTCAACATGATCTATAACAAAGTTTATTACAAGTTTGTATAAATGAGATTTAAATAGCTTAACTTTATTTTCATACATGACACATTTTTTGAAAATGAATTTTTGGCTAAAAATACCTCAAAGACGTATAGAGGTTAAGAGTTATATCTTCATCGTAGTCTTGCATTTTTTTCTTTAATCTTTTCTTCCACTCTACATGTCATAATCAAATCAAACTACTTAGTTACAACTTGGATTTGGGAATAAAAATAAATAAATCTACCTGGGCCTCCGCTTCTTTCAACAATTCTTTCTACCCCAAAGCAATAACTTTGAATTACAATGATAAACACCTCAATCAACATCTCACGAATGGGCATATGGCAATGAGCCCAACCATCACTCAAAGATCACGATCATAAGAGAGGGAACATACGATCTAGGAGGGACACAAAAAGTCCCAGAAGTGCAAAAAACTCTCACCAGTATGTTTACCTCAAATGATACAAGAAGCTAAATGATTACTAAAGCTACCGATTGTACAGTAGAAGAAAGCGATAATATCCGAAGTATCTTACCATTTGACCAAGTCTAAAAGAGAGGATCGACATGAGCAGCACTTTGAAGTGAGTTGGACACCATCGCTGCATGCCACATGACGAATCACCAGTGAACGCAGCTGTGTTCTCACTATTGTTTTTTTGTCCCTCATGTGCACATCATGGACTTACACATCAGCACTCATCTTTAACATTTCCTTTCGTTGCAATATCTCATGCACTCTCAATTACTATACTGTATTGTACATGTATCTACAGCCAAGGGTCGACCCCAATGAAACTTTTCAAAACTCTTGGTCAGGCACTGGTCAGTCCGTATGAAGCTTAGTCGATAACACAACGAGAGATGGAATGTAGAAATCGCTCTCCCTGCCCTCCACAACTTTCACCTGGGTGAGAGTTATGCCTGCATCAGAACTACCTACTCTACATAAAGATAATGATTCCGAAGCTTTGTCCAGTAAGGGTTGTACTTTCTCTTTTGCAAGGAAGACTGCTTTCATTCGCGAAGAAAAAGAAGAACAAAGATAATGATTCTAAAGGTTCAGTTTCCAGCGCGTAAAAGGTTTCAGTTTCCACTGGAAGGATTCGTAGAGCTCGGGTGCGGTTGCTTTGGGCAGGTGGTGTACTGTACCTTTGAGGACGCCCTACTTTCGATCAGACAATAAGTGACTGTGTGGAATCTGGCAGTGGCCTCAATTTTATCGATGGGCATGGATGGACATTCTTGAGACCATGGACGTGGCGGCAGCTATGACATTTGCCATAAGGGATCCGACACTTGGAACTCGCGCTGAGCTGGCTGCTGAGTGTCATCAGTATGGAAATGTGTTATATAGCCATCTATCCATCGCATCTTTGTACCTCCAGATCCCACACTGATTTTCCAGCTTTCAATCTTTCTGCACGACTCACACTCCAAGGACCTTGTTATCGATTAGCTAGTTTCATCGCCTGCCATGGATCCCCAGATTGAGTATCTCGATGACGACAAGAAATATGGAGTGACCAAGGCTGACACCGATACGCCGGCAGGAGACGAGCTCACTTCGTCGATGCAAACCGAGACGACGACGACGGAGTCCAGGGGCTTGTTCGGATTTGGGGTATGCACCTTCAATCCCTTGTCGGTGCCATGAATGAATGAACTTTTCACCTGGTTCTGATTCTATTGCCGGTGATATGTCCATAGCTGTCGTCATCTGATCCTGCAGAATTTGCTCTAGTAGGATCACTTCCTCTTTCGCTTGATCCTGTTCCTGAAGGATTCAACTTGTTTATGCTTGCCAGAGATCGATCAGGAAGCATGTCTGTGAAATACAGTGAAACGTAATGCAATCTGATTGTGTAAACTAAGTGTTGAATCACCTCGCTGGATTCTGGATTGGATCGATTAATGTGTTGATCTATTTTCATGGCGACAACGTGCAGGGGAAGGCGGACACTTCCAGCAGCTCGGAGTCCGAGTCGGAGGAGGGCAAAGAGAGGCAGAGCCGGCGGCGAGCGGAGAAGGCCAGTCGCAAGAAGCAAGGAACTGGAGTCGCAGGCTTCGCGACGGGGACGGATTACTCCGTGGATTCGATTGAAGGGGGCAATCCCACCGGCGGCACCGACTACTCTGCGGCCACGCTCGAAGGCGGCAACCCCACTGGAGGCACAGACTACTCCGGCGCTTCGCTAGAAGGCGGACACCCCACCGGCGGCACCGATTACTCTGCCACGACTCTGAACGCCGCTGAGACCAATACCACCACTGTCGCCGAGCCAGCTCCGGAGCACAAAAAGCGTAGCCTCCTCGGATTGTAAATCACACCCTCCATCCATCGCCGGCCATATCCGCATCCCGTGATCGAGCTCTCTGTCCTGAGATTCGATCGACATATCTGTCGAATTGGGTTGGAAGCTTGATCGTTTTGTTTGTGCGAGCTGTTTATACTCCTCCGTTGTCAAGTAGTTTCACATGCAGTTGGCAACTAACTGATGAGTGCGCCTTTCAAGTGAGACTTATACCCTCTTGGGTTTTGTGTACTAAGTCACATATTGTAAGAATATGATTCTTCAAGGTTTTGTATACAGATTTGTCTTTTTTGTGATCTTGTATTCATTATATGTCTTACTCATTTAAGTATGCTTTTAGTATACTAATCCTAAGAATTTGATTTGGTGTTCAATGATCGCTATCCTTATACATAGTTGGAGATTTTTGGTTACTCTTAATTGTAGGATTATGAAGCAGAATACTACTACAAATATTATGCTAAATTTCAGATTTGTACGATTTATGATGTGTACAATTTATAATAATTAAATCATAGTGTTTGAAGTTGGTAAACTATTTGTCTAAAAGCAAAGTTTACTTTGTGCAAAAGGGAGCTTTGTAATTATTAACCTAAATGTCAACTCAATCTTCTAAAGGGGCTTTGTGATTACTAATCCAAATAGTGTGCTATGCTTTTTTCTAAGGAGTATATACAAAGAGTAGCAAAACTGATTCAACTTGTTACAAATGAAACTCTGAACTTGAATTGCACATAACACAAAGCATAATCCTCTTAAACTTTATTGTCAGAATATATTGCTTCAAGTGTGGTATGTGACAATCAATCCACAAAACCAGATGTCAAAGTTTAAATGAGAAATTGATGATGCAACTCAAACATGTAGCATGACTCTCTTTACATCTTTTTATTGATCTTGTTTTATCACCATGATACATTTAAAGGAACTTTCTGCTACTGCTCGAAGAGACCTCAACAACTCTATTGTTGTCAAGTTGGAAGTTGGTAAATACATTTATTCAATTAGTTGATAATATGAAGGGCGGATCCTGTGATTCACGAGCATGTGAAAACCTGCATCCTTGCGTTATTGCGTTTCTGAAAATCTGCGTTCTTTTTCACTTTTATTGGTAAGCTTAACACTTTATGTGCAATGGGTAATTTACCGGTGAACAACCAATTACCGATCACATCTCCATACGGCCTCGCTTTTATCAGATCCACATCACTCCAGCGATGAGAACCTACCGTATGGCACATGTGGACCCAAAGAATGTACGCATATTAGCATCCGAAGTCTTACAATGACTGGTGCCATCACGCATCAATATTTTACGTACAAGAGTCAAGTTGTTGTACCTGGTTGTTTTATGCCATGTTTCGACATTCAAATGATAGTGATATTCGAATATCTTTCCAAGATACCTCGTTTATATCAAGCAATTGACCCCTATAGGAAAGTGAAGCCCAAAACATGTCGTTTGGACTTTGGTCAACCTCATAATTACTAAATATAAACAGTTTGAAGCTAGAACTATTTGAAGATTGTAGAGTTTTTCCATACCTTTCTGAAAAATTATTTCATGCTTCAGAATTCCTCATAATCAAAGTTTGAAAACACTATTTGAAAACTACCCAAAACTGCCCAAATTGCGATATATGCTCATTTATTCTCAAAATATGCCCCATATCAATTAAAATGCAGAAACTTTGAAAATTTACCAAAAACTGAGCTTATACTTTTTTTCAAATTTGTTGTTTTGAGCATGTAGAAAGAGGTACCAAGGCATGATCTCACTGTTCCAATTCTTAATCTGATAATTCTTCACATGCCTTTTTATTGTCAAAAATTGACCTTTGTATTTGATTTTAGCATACCTTCAAGCTGTAATTTATTTATTTATTTTATTATTTATTTTATTATTATTTTTCTTTTTTTCTTCTTCTTCTTTGCCCTTTCTGAAAACTTACAACTGTAAGATCTTGTACCTAAGAATCTGCTTAATTACCCTTTCAAGAATTAAATGTTAGATATTTACATATAAGAGATCATAACATTCAAAGTTTGTCTCTCAAGCTTTTTTTTTAGCATTGTGAAGAGTTTTTTTAAACTTTTGGAGGCTACCCTTGTTTTTTTTGTAATTTTGGAGGCTTCCAACTTGGGTTTTTTGAAAAATTTAGTGGTTGTATTATCAACATATTTCCAATTCATTTATTTATGTTGTATGTATGTACGGATGGATGGATGGATGGATGGATGGATGGATGGATGGATGGATGGATGGATGTGTATTTTTCTTCATTGCAATTAGGGATTGGAGTATATTCTAAGCTAAAAATTCCAATTTCAATTGTAAATTTGACATGAGACTCTTCAAATTCTTATTTCTATGTGAGCTAGAACGCAAGACCGTAAAAGTGACACATGCCATCCTATATTCCTATAATCAAATTAGCTCCTAAAGCTCCTTGAGAGTTGAGACCTAAAATGGGTTCTTGCAATTTCAGGTTACTTAGATAAAGGAGTTCAAAATAATATTTTTGCTTAAGAATTTTATTTAGGGCTCCTTATATTGCAAAATGTATGTAATAAAATTTGCAAAGTCAAATTCCAATTTTTGAGTCTTCTAAGACAAACCTTGGGTTGAGAGCCAAATTTGGAAATGTGTTTATTACTAAATCATTACGTAAGTTCTAAAGTGACCTAAGTGAGATAGTTCACTAAATCTACAAGGGCACCCTCTTAAAACTTCAAAATTAATCTTCACAATGCCAAAAACACCTGTGAGACAAACTTTGGATGTCTCGAATGGTAAACATCCAACTGTCAGAATTTAAAATAGTAATTAGCTACAAGTAATTTGAGTCATATAAGTTCAATCATACTTTAATTTTAATAGTACACATGACATGAGTGATTTCACTCAATCTTGTACAGAAGAAAAGGGTTAACGTGCCTTCCCCTCTTCCGTATCCTCCTCCCTCATCTCCAGCATTGAAGTCCAAATTTCAATATTAGAATTCCCAATACATTCACTCAATTAGATGATAATATGAAGCCTGGGCAAATCCTCTTATTCATGAGCACGTGAACTTGCGTTCTTGTTGTGTTCTTCCTATTGCGTTCTTGTTGCATTCTTGCTCCGTTCTTGCGTTCTTGTTTTGTTCTTCCTATTGCGTTCTTGTTGCATTCTTGCTCCGTTCTTGCGTTCTTGCTTCGATCTGCGTTCTTTCTGCGTTCTTTCTACGTCCTTTCTGCATTCTTTCTGCGTTCTCAATACAACCTCGCTTTTATCAAATGCACGTCACTCTAGCGATGAGAACCTTCCGTATGGCATGGGCCCAGCAAATTGCACCGAAAGTTTTACAATGACCATCAATATTTTAGGTACAAGAGCCAAGTTGTTGTACGTGATTGTTTTATGTCATGTTTCCACATTCAAATCATAGTGATATTTCAGAGGTATTTCCAAGATACCTTGTGTATATCAAGCAATTGACCCCTAGAAGAAAGTGAAGCCCAAAACGGGTCGTTTAGACTTTGGTCAGCCTCATAATTACTACATATAGGCAATAAGAAGCTAGAACCATTTGAGGATTGTAGAGTTTTCCCATACCTTTCTGAAATTTATTTCATGCTTGAAAATTCCTCGTAATCAAAGTGTAAACACTAACCGGTCAAGAGTGGCAGTTTCAATCAATCGCAATTGAGAAACGCCATTTTTTCACATGACCCGTGGACTTCTCTACATTGTGTGAACGGGCCCTCACTTTCGTTTGCCACTGTAGTTGGACTCTGTCCTAATATGTAAGCCATATGCACATGTGGTCAGTGAACATGAAGATTATAGCAGTGCAACACCTTGCAATGAATCTATCTTCATTTGCTTTAAAATACAAAAACAACAAGATGACAAGAAAACGACTTTGCAACAGGAGATGAAGGATATTCCACGAACATTGTTGGGAGTTGGTGAAATATCTCCTGACGACGGGCTAGCAAACAAAGGTTCGCAAAGTTCACAGATTCCTGCGACCGCCCTCCCTCTCCACTCTCCAGCTGGGCTCTAATCACAAGCTCCCTCTCAACAGACACTCTACCTCCGATCGAGCCCAATTGGCAGTCTTCCATGATCCACACACAATCTGGAGCTTTCTTAGATTTCTCCCGCAGCAGGACACGTACTACTTCAGACATAAACTCAGTGCCTTGTCATCCCTGCATGCCTCCAGGAACCCTTCCTTCCATATTCTACTGATTCTTATTGATCACTCGTAACTTACCATTGTCTCAATGGCCGTGGCAGCTGAAGCGGCTGTCGAATTCGAACTGTTTTGAGTTGGGGGACAACCGGACAACCTCCTCACTAAGGTAGTAACTGGGGTAGTTTTAGTACAGAGTTTTTCTGACATTAAGATCCTTTTACAGTTCTGAAATTTATTTGCGGATCGAAGGAAAGAGCTCTTGATGCGCCGGAGTGGCTTCATGTGTTTTCATGCTTCTTTGATGAGTTCTTAGAGTTCTACATGGCGCAGAATATATTCAAACGATTAATGGCACCATACTTCTTCAGAAATTGTTGATTGATCGATCCTGAAGTCATACACAAAGAGCAAAGCTCGAGTTCATGGATACACCATCTTGGTTGACGCCGATGGCTCGTACTTGGCCAGCACAAAAATTTATCGCTTTAGTACCAAAAGATTTCAATTCCAAGCTGGGTATGACAAGGAGCTGACGATCGATTAGCTGTAAGACTGCTTTGTTACAAGTTTACAAGACTAATTCCAATGATTCTTCTGTAGGTCGGAACCTGTACTAGATGCCAGTCGTGCGGACACTTGTGTCAATGGTTGCCAGTAGAAATCGTTTGCAGATACATTTTAAATTCAATATTGAGATGGGAGTGCAACCTGTAAGGCTGTAACCGTATTACTCAATTGAGCTATCTTGATATCATATAATCGCTTTAAGTTAAATGAACGTCCGGAGAAAAATCACTTGGAGGGTAATGAACAGATTCTGGTAATTTATGATCAAGTGGGTCACATGAGAGCAGAGCCTTCATTATCATCACAAATATAATGCGAAATATAAGAGCGCCCATGTTTGTATTACCTACTGCTAACTTCTGATTTTGATGATTCTCTGATCGGTGCCTCAAAAGTCAGATTGTAAATTTATGTCCGAACACTTGTCGCTAATTGAGACCAATGGACCCACTCAACAATTTATTCTAATTCAAAGAAGAAATTGGCCACATCTCCGACGTCTCCTATAATCCAAAGATACCTTGTTCCTGATGAGGTAGAAAGTGTTTCATGTTCACAAAGAGCCTCTGATTTCATCTTATTCAAGCAACCACTACACAGCATTGAAGAAAAACATTGTGAGATATGTGTCCCGTGCTCCGCCATCGACGTGGGCTCCATTACCCGATGCTCAAACTGTCATCCAGCGGGTGTTACCGATCGAAGCAAATCGGAACATATCATGTCCACAAGCTAAAATGAATAGTAGCAGCTAAGTGCAAGTATACAACAGTACACAACATCAAAATTTTGAGTCGGTGCGTTCAGATGGAGAGATGCAAGGATCAGGAACAGGGACGTCAAAGTGCTAAGGAAAGCACAGTCGTCTCCATGATATTGATCAGAACAATACAATTTGTCAACCCATGTAAGTGCAGCTCAGGCTTGGAAGCACGCACCCAGTATTCCCTCCAATTCAAAAGGGTTTGGCTACCTGACTGCAGGGTGTTATTCACAAAACAAACCAGTCACTCTGTATGTATCATCTCGCTCACCAAAGCTACACAAAATGGTAATACGAGCTACAGTGTCTATTATATAGCTGCCTCATAATAGCATATTAAGAAGCGGTGTATATTCATTCCTTGGCACAGGTTCCTGCAGCGCAGTCGCAGTTGGCTCCGCACTTGCCATTCTCCTTCGCGCAGGTTCCTGCCAAGCACACACCCACAAGCTCAGCTCAGCCGATGCTCTATCGCATGCATAATTCCAACACTGTAGAGACTAAAAACAAGTGGATACAGTTTTTCATGCATTTTTTGCTCTGGAGATCGGAGATTGCTGACAAGGAGGAAACTAGGAAGGAGAGTTATGGATCATTACCTGGGTCGCAGTCGCAGTTTGCGCCGCACTTGCCATTCTCCTTGGCACAGGTTCCAGCTGCGCAGTCGCAGTTGGCGCCGCACTTGCCGTTGTCCAAGGCCATGGTGATGAGCTGATCGGATCGAAGTAAGCTGCAAAGTGACAAATCTGTAGATCGTTAGAGTTCACGTAACCCCAGCTAGCCTCCTCGGGTTAAGACGTCATCACCACAGAACTGAATGTACAAACTTGGACAATAGTCATACCTGAGAAGATATTACTGAACAGGTAATCTGTTGCAACAATCGCACAAATCAGTTAGTGCACAGGTCCAGCTATGGCCGGTCTAGAGACACTATGCAACTCGCAAGAAGACAGTGCAAAAGAATACTAAAATCTGATGATGAACTCAAGAAAACAGAAAGCAGACGAATAGTGATGATGAGAAACTCACTGCTTAATTGCACTGAAAGACGATTGAAAGTGTGTAGATCGTGTGCCTGGTGGGGCAATTTATACCCAAACCTCAACTGACTGAGTTACCTCCCATTTCACGCAACAGGTTGGCGTGTGTGGGCCACAAACACCACACTCTGAATGATTTTACTGCGAATGAACCTTTCGAGCGACTGAGGTGTCAATAAAACAATTGCAACTCAAGGCCTTGATTTGGGGTGTGTTGAATATTCGGGTGACGTGCGACCTCATCCACTCGTGAGCTTTCCATTGGGCGCGATGGAAAATCATTTTCCATTTCGGGGCCTGTAATGGATGAGTATCTGCATGGTCCTCAACTCTGGGCGTGTGCAGTATCTTGCCCCTGTTGCAACCAGTACGTCATGCTGGGGCTTGGGTCCCCTGAAAATGCTCTCTCACTTACCATGCAGTACAACAACTTCATCTACTGTACATGAACGACAGTACAATCTTCTATTGCCTTGTCACTGCGAGAATCGCTCTTATCTTTTGTGGCTACATGATTGATTTCTTTGGGATAACAAACATTCCCAAAAATGCTTGAACAACTTTATGGGATCAAGTTACTCGTAGCAGCATTCTTGCAATGATGTTTCGAATTGAACTCGATTCGCGACCGATTGCTTGGAACTCACAATGCACAAAACGAGAAGTATAGTATATTTATCGGATACGGAGCAAATATTCTGTTGAGGGGTCGAGGAAATTGTAGAACCTCAACTGATTTTACGTGCCAGTACAAACGTTATCTCCTAATTGGCTGAGAAATTTCAAACTGGGAAGCTATCTCTTCTTTTTGGTTGCTGCATTGCGAAGTTGCTGAAGATGAGTCGGTAGTGGAACGTTTTCTAAATTTAGTGAGGAACCTTCTAGCAACTTCAGATTCTGATTCTGTTCTATCACTGACTGCCGTACAAATTGTTGACATCATTTTGGACATGTCTCAACTAATATTGCGACTGTACCTCTACAAAGCCCCTGGATCACGCCGGGAATCGTGGAGCTTGCAAGAAATCTGGCCTTTGATCAGCGTCAATAGCTATCTCATTTGCGAACTCTCGGGTAAAGTAAACATGGATAAGGTAAACCTGCCTTCATTCAACCACTTCTTTAGCAATTCCTTACTGATTCAGTGTACCTTAGTTCTGGCTTCCAGCACAATCGTGCGATGAGTTTAGCCAGAGAGGAAAGTCAAGATGAAAGAAAGAGTACGATAGGTTGTTGTTGATAGGTGAGAGTAAAAAACAAAGGCTACAATGTAATAGGGTAAGTAGAGATGAATGGAGAGGGGGTGGCCACTTGTTGCAATCGAAGTTGGTGCACTGAATGAATTGCTTGCAAGCCACAACAGCAATCATACAATCAGACTTTTACTTTTCTTTCACTTGGCAAGAGGCAGGCGGTTGCTTGTTGCGCTCCACAGTCTATTGAGTGCTCAAGAGGCAAACCACAACGCATGCGGTTGTTAGGTGTCTCTATTGTGAGACCCCGCTTGCCTGGTCTTAGTCTTGCTTTTACCTCTTTGGGTCACTCTCAGGCCTCAAGTATCATTGAAAGATTCTGGTTGATCTCGCACCAATGCAAACTCTTACTCCCTTTTTTGCATTCTCATCAAAATTCGATTCATGGATCAATTTTGGGCAACCTCCATGTGCTGATTCTTCTATTCCGTCAGGATCATTGGGTCAAGTGAGAGATTTGCGGTTGTGGGTTTGGAAATTCTGAGGTTTTATGAATATACAAGTATGATTGTTTGTTTGATTCTTTGTGATTGTGCATGTGCACCATAGTTTTAATCTAGGAATGAGTGAATCATAGCATTTGTACATTCTCGTTCTCATGATTGCATGGCCACATGCTATCATGTTACGTTGCGTGTGAATCTCTTGCTTTGAACTTCTTTGTTTTTTGATGGGTTGCATCTCATACTGAGTCTAGTTTTTGTGGTAGATATTGTAGATTCATGCAAGCTAGTATATTAAATTATGGCATGTATTTTGATGAAGACATCTTTTGATTTTTGGTTTGTAAACATATTTTACCATTGCAAGCTTATTATGTGAAATTTAACACATAATAGCATGATTTTTATTTGACGTAGGTATGATCTTAAGATGATATCCAACGATTTCATAGTTGGGCGTTTTTTGATTTAATTAATTTTGGTATTGGATTTTCTATGATGTTTCTACATCAAATAAACTGAAATAAGTCAAGGTTCTTGAGAAATTGTATATTTTTTATTCAGTTTTGGATTTTCAAATTCATTCGTTGGGTTTTAATGTTTTTACGTGGTAAGATTATTTTCTCAAATCTCAATCCAATATGTGAGGAATATATGATATTCATGTTAGTGCAAGTCGTTTAGCTTTGGACTTTTTTCCTTTGTGAGTTTTGGGTTGCTTTCATCATTACAAGGATATAGTTTGAGCCTTGAAGTTTTCATGGATGATCATATGTTCTTCAAGGTTAGGGTGTTATTGAGATGAAGGTAACCAACTTCTTTGTTACAATTTTTTTGATTGATGTAGGTTTGTTAGTAGCAATTTCACATCGATTTGCAAATAGTGATATGATGTAATGCTTTTTTGAATTTTTTTTGAATTAACAGAATGTGATCTTGAAAAATATGAGGCCTTACAATTTTAATTTTAGTCCTCATGACCTGCAATAAGTCTAATACTAATTTGTACAATCAAGATCTAGATAGTTTATCTTTACTTTCATCTACAACACTTTTTTTAACATTGTCTCTTTAGGTTATTATGACTTTGTTAAATAGATATGAAACATATTACAAAAATCAAAATTTAAAGACTTGCTACATTGATGACCAAGCTAGCAGAATATTGTAAGTAAAACCATTTGCCAATTTTTCTATACATTGGTTCTTAAAATTACTCTTAAATGAACATGAAGGTTTACAGAAATTCTTGAAAAGTTATAAGAGAAATTTTTATGGCAAATTCATGATTCTCGAAAGTTATAAGAGAAATCTCTTATTAAAATCTAGAGTTTTGTAAATTCAAGAAGGAGCTTAGAGGATTTTGGGAGCGTGTTTTTACCTCACTTGCAGCTAGGACTTCCAATTAATCCCTAAAGTTTCAAGGCACTATTTGAATGCTTTTCCCTCAAAACTGCCCTCTTTCCATGCAAGATGCAAATTTTTTTATTTTGACAAATTTTGAAGTTTGCAACCGTAGGATCTAGTGCTAACTAGTACATGTACATGTATACCAAAACTTAGATTCAAATTCTTCACCATATGTGAGATCATAACATTCAGAGTTGAAAAAATAGTTTTTTTCATGTTGTAAAATGGCAAATTAATGTTTTGGGGGCCAAAAAAACCATTTTTGGTAGATAATTTGGTTTGAGGCTTTGTAGAGTCTTGTTCCTAGGTAAGTTAGGAACATGTCTATGCAACTTTTACCCTCATACCACCTATAGAACCTATACACATGGAGTTATGTTGAAACTCAAATACAAAGGCTAATTTTCAACAATTATACAGGCATGTAAAATTATTAGATTGATTTTCCAAACAGTAAGATCATGCCTTATTACCTTCTCTACATATACAAAAAACAAAACTTGAAAAAAATTAAGATCCCAAATTTTGGTACATTTTGAAGATTCAGCGTTTTGGTCTAGTTTGGACATATTTTGAGAATAAATGAGCATATAGTGCAATTTGGGCAATATTGGGCAATATTGGGCAAATTTCAAATAGTCTTTTCAAACGTTGACTCCAAATATCTCCTAGAATATGAGGAATTTTGGAGCATGAGATGACTCTTCGGAAAGCTATGGAAAATATCTACAACTCGCAAAAGGTTTCAACTTCATGCGTTCTTAAATAGTAAGTCAAAGGTGACCAAAGCCAATTCGGCATAGAACAGGCCTCTTGAAATTTTAGGGGTTAAAAAGTAATGAATGAAAGATTCAAAAGTAAATCAAGTTTAAAGTAAAAACTTTTGTAGTAAATCAAGTTAACTTCTAACGTTTAATCCTCAAGTTAAATTCACAATTTATCTTACATTGATCTTTTATTATAAGTGTAAAATTGCAAGAAGTTAGTCATAACATGAATATGTCATAAAAACTGGGGGTTGGTTAGAAGTTGAAACAAAATTCACAAAGCCAAGATTAACTTGATGTAAAGAACTTGAAATACATAGTTTTTGAGGAAGGTCAATGAATATATTGATGAAGAAGACAAAGTCCTTACATAAGATTCTTCATTTTTCATATATATAAATGACTATAAAAGTTATCATGCAAGCGTTTGAAAGTGGTTCACTAAAAAAGGGTATATAATTTAGCATGTTTAACCAATATACATAATAAAATGAAATGCATGCAAGGTATTCATATGTGAATCAAGATAAGTAGAGCTTTGTAATATTAGACCTAATCTTGTATATTATGGTTAACAACTACTAACAAAAAATATGAGTGTCGTCACCCTTAAGTCAATTGAAATTTATACACTCAAAAAAGTGTCTTATAAACAATCAAGATGTCATCATTTTCTCAATAGACTTTATTAAGAGCTTATTTCAATTGGCATAATATGCGAGACTTGTGGCTACACTATAACTTACAAAGACCCTGCTTACTTATAGGAATTTCAACTACCCAATATAAAAGAGTAACAAATAATAAAGTCCCTTTGTCCCAATTTTTTTGATTGATATGTTTTTATTTATTTGTCCCAAATTGTCTTAGCAGTTTCAAACAAGTACAAACACAACATTTTTTTGAACACTTTAATGACCATACTACATTGTAATTTTGTGCAAGCCCTTTGATTACCTCATGGTACTACTTTACTCATCCTATTTTTATGCATGATCAACTTAAAATTAAAAGAAACAAAATTGAACTTCCAATACCAACCAGCAATATAGATAACATGAACATCCCCAACATGTGCCCAACATTTGGTGGCCCAAAACTTTATGATATATTATCATAACATAGGTTTTCATATCATATAACACTACAAAGCTCTTGGTAAGAGCTATTTGCTTACTATCATTGCACCTCTCAGTTCTCAGTATCATCAATTGAGCTCAAGATGGGTGAATGATCCTTAGTCAGTCAAGTTTTGCCCTTTGGAGCGCCAAAACCTTATGTTAAGTAGGACAAAGTTCAAACATTGCTACAAAGCTCTTGGTGAGAGCTTTCCACTCACTATCATGGCACCTCCAATTATTATCGATTGAGCTCAAGGCAAGTGCTTTTTGATGGGTCAAATTTGGCCCAAGCTTTATGATTACTTTAGCAAATTTTTTTTAAATGATATATCATAATAGTGCTATTGAAAAAGAGTTGTCCATGCAACTAAAGTGAAGCTTTTAATTATGAAGATTGTCCTTACTTCAATGAAGTTTCAATATTGATTAACCCTTAAAAGTCCCTTGGGGATAGTATGTACGCTGTCGTATAATTAGGATTTGCTACCAACAAGAAACTCTAAATTGGAATTGTAATAGCTCACTAGAACCGCATTAATTCAAATGTCAACTTCTTCTTTGAACTCAAACCCATTAAAAGTATGCATTTACTCCAAATACAACCAAAATATACCGTATTCTACTGGTCGCCACGGCACGCTCAGACCTTTAGGGGTTAAACATTCTGGACCAAAGCGAGTAATAAAGATGAAGTTGGAGTTTCTATAGTCAGAGACCACAGTCTAGAATACTTAGAGGATTTTCTTAAGAAAGAAAGGAATGTAATAAAAAATTCTAGTTGTTATTGTTGTGCACTTCTACAAGCCTTGTAAACCTTGGAGTTAGAATCCACAATCTCAAAGTGTCAATGACATGCTCATTAAAAAATAATAATAAATCTTGCAAATTTCTAGTATAATATCCAAAAATGTATCTAGATCATGAATCTTAGTTATATTTCATGAGCATTACATCGTTCATTACAAAATTAGTAAATTTTTTCACAAATTTCTACAAGTATAGTAAGCTATGGTACTATTTACTACACTAATAGAAATTTGTAGAAAAGTAACTACTGTAATAACTTAATTAATTTTGATGTCATCAAAGATATACTTAAATAAGGACTTCTCACTACGAACATATCAATTTGGACATATCTTTAAACCCTTTTTCTACAGGAAAATAGGAGTATCTAGATATCAATTCCTTCTTGATCATCTAGGACTTTCTACTACGTAACCTTGTATAGTAAATTCGATTGCTTTGTGAGTTCCTACTTGCTATAATCGCATTAGCTTCTTCTCCACTTGCATGCACTTCCATCTCAGAGATTTGTAGACCTTTAACCCTTAAACGCCCATGGGGTCTAAAAAGGGCAGCCCAAAATTGGATCACAACATCTTTTGGACTTGGGCATCATGAATAGTGCACTTTTTGGACTTGGGCATCATGAATAGTGCACTTTTTGGACTTGGGCATCATGAATGAACCAATCAATGACGAGCTTGCAACCTCCTACAAGGTTATGTACAACCCCAACCTACCTACCATAATCCTTTCAAACCATAAAATCATACATACAAATTGTGATTTGAATTGTAATATTTCACTTTTTGAATGCATCATAAGATGGTGACCAGTTTGACATCAAAATATAAGTGAAAAGTTGATTACAGTGAGAGCTACAGAGAAGATTCTATTGGAATCAAACCCCTCGGGCTTGCTTGGGCGTTTAAGGATTAACGTCATTGTTGACAACTCGGCTCTCAATCACCCTCTCCTACTTAGAGGACATTTGACCTTACAAAGTAGTTGCGACAGATGCCTCCCTTCAAGTGACCAAGTGGACAAGAGAAGCTTACACTATGCTACCGTCACTTAGGAAAACATCAACACCTTGTGTATAGGCAATATAGCGTTAAACTCATATTGTTGTGCCCCATGTTTAGTGTCAAAATCTTGTTGCTACAATGCTACAAATACGTTTGAAGCATATTTTGCACCTTAATATGTTGCAAATTTTAATGAAAGTGATCGATTTCTATTACATAACACCATGTAAAACTACAAGTCATGAATTCATGATTGCATGATCCTAATTTTCTCACCTACAAAGAGTTCAAATTTAAGCCTTCCAATAAATAAATGATAATAATAAAAGCTCTAATTGATCATGGGAGTAATTGGTTGAAACAACGAGTCCCCCTGTAAGAGGAAATAGTAGTCCCACGTCACTGTTGTTATGTTCCGTGGGCATATCATCAAGGGCCGGGTAGGTTGAACGAACATTCCATTCACGCCAACCCGTCAAGGGTCTCTGTTCTTATTTATTTATTTGAAACAATGAGATTTTTACATAATATATAGTGCCTTTTTATTTTTACAATGAATATAATCTTAAATGATGCTACTAGGAATCTAGGATAGTAGAAATCTACACTTGAATAAAAATCAAAGTGTTTATCATTTGTGAGGTGTTCAAAATATTTTTTACTTGAGCAACATTTATTACTTTGCTGTATCCAAGTTGGATGAAGATAAATTTGAAGTGTTTCATCCAACATAATTATCCCAATTAATAAGTTTTGGTCATATAATTCAAAACAAGTTCTATTCTGGACATTCAAATTGAAAAATGCAAGCTACATTCATTGTGAGATGGTTCCTAAAAATCTCAAAAAAACCTCATGCTAGAAAAATTAATTTCTGTCTTTCTTACATTTTGGTTTTTGAAGCTACTCAAAATTGACATGAAGTTGATTTGAAGATCTTTAGGAAGACCTGACAGAAGAAGTTCAACTGAAGTTTGTTGAGGCAAAACTAAAAAACTATAAAATAAGTTGTTGAAAGTGAGGAATTTATTTATACGAACTGCTTTTGTAGTTACAAAGTTTTAAAAAGTGTCAATTCAAGACAAAAAAACAATGTTGTCAATTTGGTCTCTTATATTGTATATATTATATAGAGGACTATAAATCTCGAATGAATGATATGGAAATGCAACTCAATTGTTAAAAGTCCTCGCTACTTCAATCATTTGGGTTTTGAACAACCATTGAGAAATAAATTGTCTTTACAAAAAATTGAGACTTTCTTTTTTAAAAGGGTACTGGAACTTAGAGTCAATGCCAAGCATGTATATTTTAAATATTACCTCCAATTTTTGTAATGTTGCCTTCCTTTAACACAACCGTCTTGAAGTTTCAACTAACTATATTTACAAGTTACAATCATTATTACAAATTATCATTACAAGTATCAATGGATACCAATCTAGACCACGTTCATGAAAACTCACAAAATTCCAGAACTTCAAGAATCTTTTGACTTTAACATGTGAATTTATATGTAATATTGTAGAGATGATAGAAAATTTTACTATAGGAAAAAAGTGATATCACACTACATCACCTTGTAAGCGCATGAATGCAAGTTTTGGTATGAGAATATGGTGCATGAAGTACAATCATTTTAATGGAATTGTCCATCTAGTTTCAAATTATGAATTCTCCTACATATTTGCTAGTTAGACATCAAAATTTGAAACATGTATGGATAAATACTCCAAGAATTTCCACACAAAATTTGGAAGGATATAATGAAACTATAAATTTTTCACGAAGTTTTAAGTATTATAGAACTTAGTTCCAAAAGCAACTTCTGAATTTAATAAGCTCCAAATTCAATGCATCTATAGTTCATAATAATTTTAAAGACAAAATGCTACTTAAGTATCATCAAGATAGTACTCGCACTTTCCTTATGTAGTGTGTAAAGAAATTTTTCAAAATTTCTACTACCTAAACATGTCAGAATTGACTTTATTTTTATAAAAATGTCAAGGTTCTAAAGGATAATCTGACTTTATTTTTATAAAAATGTCAAGGTTCTAAAGGATAATCCTATTGCGTAGTAAAAATGCCCCAACATGAATGCATAGTACAACAAGTATTGAAGGACATATTTGACTTGCCTTTTTATTCTTTTTACTCTAACACGCATTATTCTGTAGACTAGTTGCTGATTTCACTTATTCGTGAGTTAGTATATTATATTATCACTCTTGATAGTTATGTAGTTGCCTTTAGTATGCACAATATGGAGTTAGTGCTCTATTTACGTTGCTCTTCTAAGGCGTCTACTTTTTTTTCTTTATTTCCCATAGAGATTATTTATAACATCAAACCTTGAAACTAGGTTGATATATGAAAAGAGACACTAAATGAAACATGCATCAATGCTACAAGAGACTTTGTTCCAAAAGCATATGAATGGTAGCGGAAGAGCATGCTTAGCCCGCCCTTTAGGCTAGAGACTCGAGCTGAATGGGGGTGAGGAACCCCACCCCATGCACTAACCGTCTAGATGTTAGAAGTTAAAAGAAATCAGTTTCTGCAATCGTAGAATGTTACAAGGAATCAGTTTCTGCAATCGTACGTATAAATATGTGCCATAAGGACGGTTTTTATGCTTTCAAGAGTGGTGGTGGTAAATTCTTGCAATTGAGATTATGGCTGAAGCGCCTTTAGCGGCTTAGTCATGAACATCTAATTGACTTAACCCTTAAACGTCAGGCTATACGGATTTGGGCAGCCCAGTCTTGAATCACAGCATCTTTTGGACTCGGGCATCATGAATAGTGCACTTTTTGAATTTGGGCATCATGAATGATCCAATCAATGATGAGCTTGCAACCTCCTACAAGTATTGTACAACCCCAACCTACCTACCACAATCTTTTCAAAGCACAAAATCACTCATACAAATTGTGATTTGAATTCTAAAATCTCACTTTTTGATTGCATCAAAAGAAGGTGACCAGTTTGACATCAAAATATAAGTGAAAAGTTGAGTACATTGAGAGCTACGGAGAAGATTCTGTTGAAAAAGGACCCCTCGGGTCACCTTAGACGTTTAAGGATTAATACAATCATGCTATGCACGGAGTTGGTTTCATGATCTTGGAGTGGTGCACGCAATGCAAGCCCCCAGCCCATGTATGTATAACCTCGCAGTCCCGGATGAGAGCGACCAAAATATGCGAAGAGTCTACTAATGAAGGCCATGGAGGAACGACGAACAATAGATGAGAAATCACATGCGACAAGCACACGCTGAAATTCTATCAGTTTTCAGATCCAGTACAATTTGGCAATCTCAAAGTAAGGATACAGCTACAATCATCCTGGCTTTTATTGATTCGCACTCTTCACGTGACTTATTCAATGCTCTGTATGTTTCGGCATGTCTGGACACTGCTTACACATGCAGTGACGACGATCTAGAACTCCTTGGCACATGTTCCTGCAGCGCAGTCACAGTCGCCGCACTTGCCTCCGTTCTCCTTTGCGCACGTTCCTACCCCACCAAGGAACACACAACCCTTCTGAGATACTTGCATCCATCATGATTATCCTCTTCTGACAGAAACGAATATATAGAAAGTGGCATGTTCTCCAAATGATCGATCTTTTACATTCTTGTCGAGCTGTTCCGAAGATGATCATGTTAAGCATATGTAAATGAAAGTACCTGCGGCGCAGTCACAGTCTCCGCACTTGCCGCCGTTCTCCTTGGCGCAGGTTCCTGCAGCGCAGTCGCAGTTGCCACACTTTCCATTGTCCTTGGCCATTGTAGTGGGCTTGCAAACCTGCAGAACGGAATAGAAGTCAGATCCGCACATAAACTTTGATGTAGAAAATGGAGAAGATCGAGTTTGCGATCAGCTTTGATTCTCAAATCACGACACATTCTGTTGACCAAGACTCAATAAAGAAACAGAAAAAATGGTGAAGTTGTTTTCTGACTGCGTACCTGAAATCAGCAAGATGGCTCACAAAGCTTGATCTGCAAAACAAGCAGAGCAGTCAGTACCAGTTTCAAATGCATGAACAAGAATGCATCCTCGCTGAGAATAAGGACTGCGTAAACAGAAGGCTTTGTAAAGCAAAGGTGGGAGGGAGAGACACAAACTTCACCTCCGAAAGAAAGGCAAGATGGAGTCAGATGTATGAATGATGCTCTAGGCTTCCAACTTCCTCGCATTATATAAGTGTGTCCGAACTTCGGCTGGGTCCCAGTATCGATACTTTCCATCTAGTGTTGATCCTCTATGGATTCTGTGTTCCCTCATACATCGACAGTGAGGAGACTATGGCCGGCCATGGCATATGCCTGTCAAGGACATGGCTTGCGACGTAGCATATTTGGTAAGCAGATACACCTGCCAATGATCTTTCTTGTGCTGTACAATAAGGTAGTCAAATTTACAAGTTATCGTTTGACTGTACGATCACTTACCTACGCAATGTTCATCCTAATTGTATCTGTAAACTACACTTCGAGGACACCTAAAGACTACTGACTTCGATGTATACACCAGTTTTCTGCATGAAATAGTCTTGTCTTTGCCAAACAAGAGGGAATTGGATTGCGAGCAAGTAGTAGCAAATTACATTGATTATTCTTTGTGATATTGTCTTGTTGCTGGGAGAATCTTGAGTGGTGCGCTTGCAATGCAGTTGGAGAAGGACATTCTGGTTGCATGATCCACTGTTGCTGCATAATTTTCGTTGCCACGCTCCACCGCGTGCCAGATTCCTACAGTAGTGTGTGCAACACACGCTCGTTAGTACATGAGCTGCACAATAAGGAAATCAGTAAATGCTCAAGAAATGCTCTGTGGATTTAAATTCCATATGTAAAAAGCAAACCTTTCTACTACACGAGAGTTGTTAATTAGTGTTATAGACATCAATAGATGTGTTATAGAGTTGTTAATTAGTATTATAGACATCAATTGCAAACCGTAGCACTAAATGTCATACATCACCATAGTTCAACAATTTAGATCTTAACCGTACAAACTTGTAATAGACTTGTTGCAGGTCATGTAACCAAATCTTGACTCATAGATTGCAAGATTATAACATATTAATGCGGAGAATATGTTTTAAAATTCCTTCATTTTCACTTTGAAGTGAAATACTACCAATATGAAAAATGCAAGAATAAATCACAAACTAGTAAATATTCATCTTCCTCTCAAAAACACTTTTGTAGCAAAAGAATTCATCAAAGAATATCCTGGCTCAAATAGTAGCCTTACAATGGTGAAAACCGCGAAAAGTTTTACCAGGGAAAAGTAGTTCAAAACTAAACCCCTTGCACTCAGATCCATGCCCTATCTTCAATACATCTTCGATTAGGTGCAGGTTTCTGCCACTAAAACTATACTATTATTGGAATCCTTTCCAAAAAACAAAGTTGAAATCTAAGGATGGATGAAGGAGATCTAGCTCCATGGTTGTCATATTGGACAAATTACTATTCATTTCATGTCCTGTAGGACGAGTTACCATTTATCAAATGTACCTTTCAAGTACATGTGATGAATAGTAACTTGTCCTGTAGGACATGAAATGAATAGTAATTTGTCTGATATGACAACCATGTCTAGCTCCTCAAAAGGCATCCATTTTTCACTTCTTTCATTGTAGTAACATCAGTGCAAATCTAGTACCAAAGTTCTTTGGATTGAATTACTTGCAACTAGAAACTTGTTAGGATGCATCAAAGATCATACTTGTTGTAAGAAAATCATGAAAAACTATTTTTGATTTAACATGATTAGTTTGCAATAGTAAAATATGCCCCATGTTTGAAATTCCAAAAACAAAATTTGTCTTCACTAAAATGTTTGCCATCAATTCATACTTCATTGTATGGGTCTGTGAATTCCACCACACAAACTAGACTTGATTTGGTTGAAAACAGAGTCCGGATGAAGAAGTTATGGCTCTTCAACGTTTTTGCCCGTCACCCAAATTGTTGTTTTTTGACACTAGGAACATTTAGGGATTAAATTCCAAACTAGGTTTTTCTTGTTTTGGGCAATATGGATGAAGGATCTAACTTTATTATTACGGGCCATAGAATGACAATGAGATTTCAAATTGAAAAACCAATTTGTATAGGCCATTGAAGTAGTGTGAGACTTCAAATTCAGATACCAATTTTGAATTTTTTATGCAAATTCTTGTTTTCAAGCCCAAATAGAGCCCACAAACTTTTTTTTTCTTCTTTAAACATACATTCATACATACATGCATTCAAGCATACATGCATTCAAGCATACATGCATTCAAGCATACATGCATACATGCATGCATAAATACATACATGCATACATACATACATTCATACATACATAAATACATACATATATAAACTACATGTATACATACGTACATACGTACATACATATGTATTCTTAGGCAGATTCTTAGATAAATCTTAAGTCTTACGGTTGTAAGTTTTGAAAAATAAACTAAAAAAATAAAAAATATATATGTCAGCTTGGCAGCCACAAAGTATGCTAAAATTCAAGTACAAAGGTCTGTTTTTAAAAATAAAAAGGCATGTGAAGAGCAATCGGATTGGGAATCAGAATGGTATAATCATGCTTTGGTACACCTTTCTACATGCTCAAAAAGACAAAGTTTGAAAAAATAGTAAAATCTCAATTATTGGTGAATTTTCAAAGTTTATGTGTTTTAATTGATGCGGGGATGATTTTGAGAATAAATGAGCATATACCGCAATTTGGGTAATTTTGAGTAATTTTAAAATAGTGTTTTCAAACTTTGATTATGGGGAATTTTGAAGCATGAAATAAATTTTCAGAAAGGTATGGGGAAACTCCACAATCCTCAAAATATAGTTCTAGCTTCATATTGTCTATTTTTAGTAAGTATGAGGCTGACTAGAGTCCATACGACCCATTTTGAGCTATTTGTGTAGGAGTTATTTGCTTGATATACACAAGGTATTTTGGAATTATCTTTGAAATATCACTATCATTTGAGTGTCGGAACATAACATAAAACAACCACGTAGAACAACTTGGCTTTTGTACATAAAATATTGACGCGTGATGGCACCGGTCATTGTAAAACTTTCGGTGCTAATATGCGTACATACTGTGGGCCCATGCCATGCGTTCGTGAAAACTTGCGTTCTTTCTTACTTTTATTGGTAAGGTTAACACTTTACATGCAATGCGTAATTGGCCGGTGAACTAACACTCGCCGATCACATCTCAATACGGCCTCGCACATTCTCGCTTATTTCAAATCCACATCACTCTAGGGAGAACGCAAGAACGCAACAACAACGCAATAACAACTCGCAACAACAACGCAGCAACAACGCAACAACAACGTAACAACAATAGAATGCAACAAGAACGCAACAAAAACCCAGCAAGAACGCATGAACACAAGTTTTCACATGCTCATGAATTAGAGGATTTGCCCTTCATATTATCATCAATTGAGTAAATGTAAAGGGGATTCTAATATTGAAATTTGGACTTGAATGATGGAGATGAGGGAGTAGGACACGGAAGAGGGGAAGGCATGTTAACCCTTTTCTACTTTACAAAATTGAGCGAAATCACGGATGTCATGTATATTATTACAATCAACATAAATTGAACTTATATGATTCAAATTACTTGTACCCAAGACTATCTTCAATTACTATTTTAAAAATTGATCATTGGATGTTTACCGTTCAAGAGATTATGACATCCAAAGTTTGTCTCTTAAGTGTTTTTGGGCATTGTAAAGATTGATATTGAAAATTTTGGAGGCTCCCCTTGTAGATCTAGTAACTATTTCACTCGGGTCACTTTGGAACTTAATTAATGATTTAGTAATGAGCACATTTTTTAATGAAGAAATTAGTTTCATAGCTGCCCCATTTAAAATCTCTACCCAAGGATTATCCTAGAAGACTCAAAAGTTGGAATTTGACTTTGCAGATTTCACCACATACACTTTGCAATATAAGAAGCCCTCAAAAGAATTATTGGCGAAAATAATACTGTGGACCCCTTTATCTAAGCTACCCGAAATTGCAAGAACCCATTTTAGGTCTCAAAGAGCTGTAGGAGCTAATTCAATTATAGGATGGCATGTATTACTTTAATTTACCTTTGTAAAAAGTAATTGATGCCAAATTTGACCTAGCCTATGCATGCATGAGGTATTGAGTTGTTTGGTAAGCTAATGATGAATCTAGTTTTACTCCCCAAAGCCTTGTTGAAATGGGGTTGTGGATAGCTGCCTTGGGAATTTACATCATGCAACACTAGTAGAAAAGGAGGTCCTAATTAGGTGGTGTAAAATCGACATAAATATGTTGAATTTGTCATTGACTCAAACATTCAAATTGACATGTTTATGTGGAGATTTTAGTTGATAAGGGCCCCCTTTTTTACTAGTGTAACTTTGGCCACTCGAAGTAGTAAGTAGAAATAGTACTCATACCAGTAGAAAACTGCACACATAGTGATGTATGTAGTGACTTGTCCCTAGTGACGCAAGAGAGCTTGTTTGATTGTCCTTCTAAATACATCAAAATAAGTTCTTATGTTTGTCACTTCTCTTTGAATTTTTCTTGGTGTAATAAGCTACACTTTAGGCTACTAGATTTGCAAACATTTAGGGAGAGGTGATAAATATAACAACTTAGTTTGATGTCTTTAGAAGCACAATTTAAAAAACACTCTTTATCACTAAGGACAATTCACTATGGAGGTCACTTTTCTACCATTTTCTACTAGTATTAGAAAGTTGTGAGGAATGCCGATATAAGAGTCAATATGTAGTTATTGTCAATCTTTATTTCTATCAACATCAAGAATTGCTATTAACATCGAGGCTTTTTCCTAAAATTTTGTGTGACGAGCTCTCTTGTCTTATGTGAGCTAATCAATTGCATGGATACCTCAAAATCCTCTAAGAAATAACATGTCACTTATTTCTGGGGAGTTTAATAAATATTCTTCAATACTTAATATCCATTTACTGTAGATAGTTCAATTTAGTAACAAAAATTATGTCAAGGTTTACCATAGAAAAGTTTTCTCAGCCCCTAAACATCCTATTCTATTTTTAGCCAAGAACACAAAATATGTTATAAATGGAAACGAAGACAAGTTATTCAAATCTCAAAAATACAATCTTGTAAGAGACTTAGTATAGGTCATATGGGTCAAGGTTCAATTATTATGCTTTATAGATTGCAAGATCATAGCATATTTATACTAGGAAAAAAAAGTACAAAATTTCATCATTTTCACGTTGAAGTGGAAATGCTACCAATAAACTTGTTGTAATGAGAAATCAGTGACTATAAAGTTGTTTACCTTCATTTCAACACCACCTTTGAAGTAAAATAAAAAATAAAAAATAAAAAAATAAAAAAACAAACATAACAAATATCCAACTTTATTGGATTGCATTAATTGTTTACTATGGACACTAATTGAACTTAGGGTCTGTCCCCACTTAGATGCCCAGAACGACTTTTTAGTCGGCACTGGGTGTTAATGTATTAGTGCGTCCGCACTACAAATTGTATTTTCCAATAAGATGATGTTGCAGCCTATGTGGTGGATGAAAAAGTGACCTGTAAATCAGAGTTTATGTAGAGGTTGGTTGGTGATTGCACGAAGAGGTAGGGGTGTTCCGTATTTCATTTAACTCATGAAAATGAAGATTTTAAATTAAAAATCTACGTTTGCACTGAAGTTCTCTAGAATTGCCTATTTGGCAGTTGAAGGGGCACTTAACTTATTTGTAAAGTTGACAGTTCTCCTGCGGTTCAGGAATGATATTCGGCAACAATTGTGGGTGTAGAGCTACAAAAGTGCCAAAAGTAACGTAACCCCTAGTTCAAATTGTGAGGCACCACCTCTTCACTACATTCTATATTAGAATTTGTCTAAGAACCTCGGCAGCTCGTTGCACATTCTTTCATCTTCTACAGTCCACATTGAAGCTGCTCCTTGGGATGGCGGCTCCAACCGGCACTTCGTGGCAGGACTTTGCAGGGCATCCTGCTGACGATGCGCACAATGAGCACCATTTTATTTTCTTTTATGTATACTATTTGCCTCTCATGATTGCGTTCACGATATTCAACTTCATTTCGGTGCCACTTACATGTATCGTCTAGCATTCCAGTTTCATGCTCGTGTAGACCATTACGTTGTATATATTCCTATGCCCGACAACCTGTGCAATGCTACAACCCCCCTCTGATGCCTCAATGAGTACATGCACTTTAATTTCTATATGCATTGACAAAAGTGTATTACAAAATAAATTAACTTGCGGAGCTCAATGCAGTGGACATCGCCTCCCCAGCTCAAGTGCCACAACATGCTAACTTAGGAGGTGCAGTCAGACATAACAATCGAGGAAAGCGCAAGATATCTGTAAGTACAAGTCAAGGCCAAACTTTTCAACAAGACGTGAATACAATCGACGGAGGCGGACCACCAAGGCGCCGCAAAGAGAGAGATCCAAACTGGAGCAAGGAGGAGGTTATGGCACTCGTTGAGGCAAAGCGCTTGGAGCACTTAGATGAGATGGAGGTCATTGATGCGAGAGATTTAATGTCCACAGACGTGACAAAGTGGGGGAAATTGCGTTGGAGGTAAATGCCATTTCAAGGGGGGAAGTGGTCCGAGAAGCCCCGACTTGCAAGCATAAATGGCAATCAACAATGTCTGACTTCAAACATATCGTTGACTACCACAAGGGCACATGCAGGAATGAAGAAGAATACTTCCTGATAACATTCGCAAATAGGCGCAAGCAGAACTTGCCAAGGTCGTTCTTCAAGGAAGTGTACAGTAGCATGTTCGAATTTCTCATGACACAGCCCATGATGAATCCTCCATATAGCCGGGATCTTCCCCAACGTCATGATGCGAACTACAGAGCGGATAACTCTGGCTTGGAGATCCATCTGAACATGAATGACGATGACAACTTTTTTGATTCACAACCCAAGTCATTCAACTACAGTGACAACTCACCCGACATTCGAGAGTCTACTCCAAATGTTTCCCGCTAGGGAAATGGACCCTGGACTAATCCTCGTCGTGAAGAAGTTTCCTCCCATGTTGTTCCACCTCATACAGCCTCAAGAGTAAACTTGGCCTCCACGGTCAAGTGGTCAACGTTAGAGCGTATGGGAGGTCATTGGTAGCCCCCCCTAGTTTTATGCCTAGTGTCAATCTCAATTCACCTCCGGGCGTTGACCAACACCACCCCGACCTGAATGTAGCAGGTATCGACACTGAGGGAAACGAAGTCAAGAGTAGACCCCTCCAGAGCCTTGTAAATGTCAACAAGCAGTCACCGAATGAAAGCAACCTACATAGAGGACGCAGTTCACCAGCTTCTCCACTCAGTGCACGTGCACGAGCATCCCGGGTTGGTGGTCAGTCTGCAAGCGGCCAAGCTGGGCGACCTCACGTCCTTTCGTCCTCTAGTACCAGCACTTACAACCTGAAGAGGCTCAATCGCAACACTGGGCAACGGAAGCATGCACATACTGGTCACAAGCTCATGGCAGATGTCACAGCCGAGGCAGGTGAGAAGATGGTCAAAACGCTTCAGGACATGACATATACGAATAAAGAGTTGGAGAGTATGCGACTTGACATGCAATCCAAGATGCATGCAGAAGAGATGGAGTATAGGCGAGAGAGAGATCAGCAGGAGATGGAGAACATGAGGTTGATTTTATTAAACCAGGGCATGGTTGTGCAAGCAATATCTAGCCTTGCAAAGGCAATTGGACGTACGGTAGGACACAATTTGCCGCACGTTCGAACACATATTGCGCTGCAAGACAAGAGGCCCACGGCCCCCACCATCCCCAGTGACATACCTATGTCGAGTACAGCACCTGCTCGTGATACTGGAGATGATGATCCTCTCCTATAACGGATAGGGGTCCAGTAGGCATGCACAACATTGAAGGATCGACCTTAGTTGAAGTAGAGACATGGTTTATTTTATGTCACGTGAAAAAAAAAAAAAAAAAAAAAAAAAAAAAAAAAAAAAAAAAGAAAAAAAAAAAAAAAAAAAAAATACCATCACTGGCAGTAGGAGTGATAGAAGTAGAAGACAGACTAGCATATTGGTTGCTGAGTTCTATACTTGTGCTAGCAACTTGTATTCACGTGATTGTGACAAAATCAAATTTAAATATCATCCACGATGAGGTGACCAAGGGAAGGAAGTAGTGCTATTGACCTACTGTTGTGGCCTCCTATTTGCTAGATGTATGCCCAACGCGGTTCGTTTTGCAACACCTTCCACATGGTCATTGTTTGGCGGGCCTGGAAGAGGGGTTCGATAATAGGATCATCACCGACAACAGGAACCATGCCCTCATTCTGAAGGACCTCGAGTACCCTTTCCACCTCATGTGGCAAGTGACCGAGTATTAGGTTGTGTAGCAAACAACACGTTACAATGACGTCTCGTAAGAACGTTACATGCAAGTTTGATTTCTTGAGTAACTCTCTGAACATCTGCTTCAAAATACCGAAAGCATGCTCCACAATACTCCTCCCTTTTCACAGTTTCTTACCGAACAACCCCTCAGCATAAGAGCGAGGAGTGTTAGGCCTATCACGGTAGGATGTGAGCAACGAGGGGAGGAGCAAATAGCCCTTGTCACCAATTAGGTAGGGGCTAAAGCCTTGCTGTGCATATGCACCATCAAATAAATTCGTCTAAGTAGCCAAGTGGTATAGTCCCGATCGCTTCAGGGCTTGAACGTTGTGAGTGGAGTCTGGCATTCCGACAGAGACGTCTAGAAAACGTGCCCTCCTATCGACTACTACTTGACATTAACCTCAATTCCGTTAATTTGGCAATATTCTGGTAAAATGGCACGATTTAAGGTGGAAAAAATGAAAAAAACAAAACTCGTTTTTGTCATTTTTTGACATAATAGAGCAAATTTTTCTGAGCGGCCGCTCAAAACTAGAGATATTTTTGAGCGGCCGCTGAGAAAAAACTGCCCTTCGACAGAATTTGAAGGTCAAAATTCATCAAATAGTGTGATATTATGGAGTTTTTGATGATATTACAGAAATTTGTTGATATAATGGAAGATGTGGGTGATATTAAAAAACGTGCCATTTTGCAAGCATAAGTCTTTGAGATTTTGAGTTCAAAAATATGCCGGTAAAATGGCACGTTTCAGAAACGCGACCAAATTGGCACAACATGGCTTTGGCAATATGGCACAAGGAATTGTGCCATTTTAACGGAATTGAGGTTCATTGCAATGAATAACCTGAGGTCTTGAAGTAGTAGTATTCCTCTAGAGACAATGAAGGCTTTCTAATCTCAAAATGCGTCCCGTCTATCACCCCAACTATACCCCGGAGGCTGCAGTATTGTTCGAAGGCATGCATACTCTCTATCATCTTGTTTCCCTTCGGCCACTCTATTTCTCCCCTCAACTCAATATTGATCGCGTGCACAACCTCACTAAGTATTTTGCTCATTGTCATCGTGCCAACAACAAAGCTCTCTGATCACTTAAGTAAACTAGCCCCCTGGCTCAGTTTGTAGAGGGTGCAGACCACCCTAATAATTACCGGGATGGAACACCGAAATTTAGTGTTCTGTTTCTCTACGTGAGGTGCTAAGATGTTTGTTAGTCTGATGATTGACTCTTTTGACCATCGGAAGTTTTTAATCCACCGCTGGTCGTCAAACTCGAACATTACAAACTGTGAAAATCAAGTGGTCGACCTTAGGAGAATCCACCAACCGAGGTCGGGGGGAAGAAAAACTAAGGATTGTTGGAGGCGGAAGTCATGCAAGACAGCAACGACAATAGTATTCATGTCCATCAAAGAGCGGAGGACAGGGTCCTCACCATGGGATTCTGCGCCCTCGTCACGATCTCGCACACTGCCAAGGGAGAACATCCCATCGAATGCGTCGAGGAGGAGAACGACAAGATCAGAGAGGAATTGACCTACTTCGGCCGGATCACTCACAGGTAGCATTGGAGGCGGGGCTACAGGAAACAAGAACGAGATTTGGCAACAACCATGGACTAAAGATATTGGGACATTCACAACTGATTTGATTGCGGCACGGAAACGCAAGGGCTCGAGACCACTGCCCTGGGGATTGAAAGTTACATGTTTCGGAAGTGGAAGGCGTCGAACAGAACAACTGGCAGTGAACCGGTGGAAGGCGTCGAACATAACAACTGGCAGTGAACCGTCCATACAAGCTGCAAGACTATTTGTGGCATGCCAACTTACCCCCCCCCTTATCATATTTTGCACGTCCCACGCCACCTTTTTCGTAATCTACCGACTTAGATGCGGATACATGCATGAGTACGAAGTCCATACAAACCACTGAGGCTTTTCATATTTGGCACGAAACCAAACTGGTGCGAACTTCGTCAAGCGGTGTGAAAACATGTTAAAAAAATTGAGTTCCCTTGGATATAGGTCCCTTTAGCGGAGTTTCCTATGCCCAGGTGCGAATGGACCATTAGCAATGTTGTCGCTAAATATGAATTAGCACAGTTTTCAATCTGATAAGTAGTCCCTCCATTAGTATTATACCTCCCCATGTAAACATCAAGGATAGTGTAAATTAACACTCTATTCATGTTGACTTCAAAATAAGTTTAATCCTCAAAGGAGAGTGAAGCCTATTTGGGATTGTTTGGACTTTGATCAAGGTCTCAATTACTATATAATAATTTTATGAAATTGAGACTTTGTGAGGAGTATAGATTTTTCCCATATCTTTTCAACAAGATCATTCATGCTTCAAAATTCGTCACCCCATAGGGGAAATATACCCTCAAAGCTTCAAAACACTATCACGGCATGTCGAAATCTACCCAGAACCGCAAAACATGCTCATATATTCTCAAAATCATTCTAATATCAATTGATGTGCATAAAATGTCACTAAATGGAGGTTATACCTTTTTTGAAAATTGCTTCTTTGTACATGTAAAAAGGTCTAATGCCATGATCTCACCGTTTGGGATTTCAAGGTCATAATAATTTATTTATTTATTGTTGGAACCATGCTTTTGTATTTGAATTTCAGTAGTCCTTGATGAGAAAGATTAAGCATTTCTCTAAGTTTTACAGGTGCTATGAGGGTGAAAATTATACAAAGCTGTACCCAACTCACTTAGAAATAAGACTTTGAGAGCCTCATGTCAAATTTACAACTGAAAAAAAAAAAAAAAAAAAAAAAAAAAAAAAAAAAAAATTGGCTCAGAAATACTCCCATTCATATTTGCAGTGAAGAAAAAAAATACATTTTTCAACTTTGAATAGTATGATCTCACAAATGGTGAGGAATTTGAACGTAAAATTTGGTGTACATGTACATGTTAGGGACTAGATCCTTCAGTTATACACTCCAAAACCAGTCAAAATTTGAAAATTTCATCTATCGAGGCCATTGTTCTCTAGAATTCAGAAAAGGTTCAATATGTTCCCAAGTCAAGACGTGATTGCATAGAAGAAGACAATGCAGTAGCCGGAGTAACTGCACACACTTAGGTCAAAAATTTAGGGTTCGGTTTGCAGAACTTTGGAGGAAGCTCCGTGTCCAAGACGGAATTGCATCGGAGAAGATTTTCGGCATTTCGGTCATGGAATAGGAGAAACCAAAAGCGTTCTTCTTTTCTGCGGGCACTGGCAATGCACTAGTTATGTTTAGTCACATGCTTCATCATTCTGTGTGAAACCGGGAACCTCTTCTGGTATCTGTCAACATTTGGAACTACTTCGAAAGAACATTGATTTCGGATTCAGGTGATAGTTCAGATTGTGTCTTAGCCTAAAGAAGAAGAATCATCATCATCAGTGGGTATTAGGGTTTAGGGTTTAAGGTCGAAGTGCGAGATGAGCATTTTGAGTGCGTACAATCTTCACGAAATGGTCACGTAGTAACAATGTTCCAGAGCCCGAATCGATCAGGGAAAATGCGGGATTGAAAGCATCTCTATTTTCTTTCTTGCGCTTGGCAAGCCACATTTTAAACAAGATGAGATCGGCACAGTTTCGGAGGAGTGTAATCGCGTCTCGAGGTTTGTTCACCTCGAAGCCAAGCGCAGGGAAAGTAGAGGCAGATGCTTCGCAGAGCGTGTGTGAGAGATTCTCTGGTGCCGCAAGGAAGACATCTCTTCATCCCCCTTTCAGAATCTCAGCTGGTTTTAGCTCAAGAGTCCTTGGCAATGCTGATTGCTTAGGTTACGAGCGGGCACTGCATGTATTTTCCCGAGTGAGTGCTGCACGCCAGCTTACTACGAGTGTTGCGAATCCTCCTGTTGAGAGAGGTCGAGCTCAAGATCCTTACCTGGCCACAGAAATAGCGTTGGACGCAGTTGTGAAGATCTTTGCAGTTTCCAGTAGCCCGAACTACTTCCTTCCTTGGCAAAACAAAGCACAGCGAGAAGCCACTGGCTCTGGTGAGTTCCTCAGGGTTTTCGTCGGTTTCATGATTCAGCCTATCAAATTTTCTTCAATGCAGTACGAAAGTGGACGAATATGGACATATTTTAGAATCATAATCACCTCTTTTTATTCAGACTTCGGAGGTCATAACAGAACGAAGTGGAGAAAACAATAGTTTACCCACTCGAGTCATGTCAATACTTCAACGTAGGACATTTGGATTTCACCTTCAAGTCGCCTCATTTTCCGTCGTGAGAGTGAAATTGCAAAGATCGGTTTTTTGATATAGAGTTCTGAGCGACATGCACTTGACATGCTCACAAGTATTAGTCATCAGTTACCAATAGATTGAGTTCCCGTAGGTCAACAACATGAATCTGTCAGAGGTCTTAGTTCTGTTGGTTATTTCAGAACCAACTTAGCTGTAAACCGGATATTGATTGAATTCCTCTGCTTTGGTAGTCCAGCACTTGACCCAGAAGTGAGGTGATGTGCAGGATTCGTGATATCTGGGCGCCGGATCGTAACAAACGCCCATGTGGTAGCTGATCAAACGCACATGATGGTACGCAAGCATGGGTCGCCTATCAAATACCATGCGCACATTGAGGCTGTGGGTCACGAGTGCGACTTGGCTCTTTTGCGAGTCGATGACGATGAATTCTGGCAAGGAATGATAGAGCTCGAACTTGGGGACATCCCGTTTTTACAAGAATCTGTGGCTGTTGTTGGATACCCTCAAGGTATGGTTGCAAAGCACCTCCTCATCGGTGATTTCAACCAAGTCTAGGTCTTTGCCGTTCAGTCGAACAGGGAGTTACGGTTTCGTGGTCTATGTACCTGCTGATGTGCAGATGTTTACTCTTCGCTCTACTCCTAATGTATCCCTTCATCATATGTTTTTTACTTCTTTAAAGTCACCTAAAAGGTCTATGTTTTTCGGAGGGGCCACTGAATGGTCAAGATATTCGTTTAGTTTTGCACTTTCTGGGACGTTCCATCATTATGTTGTTGACACAAGGATCTGTTATGAATTTCTGCAGGAGGCGACAATATCTCAGTTACTGGCGGCGTTGTGTCTAGAGTCGAGCCAACGCGGTATGTGCATGGAGCTGCTCATCTCATGGCTATCCAGATTGATGCTGCCATTAATCCAGGCAACAGTGGTGGCCCTGCTCTCATGGAGGACAAGGTGGTTGGAGTAGCCTTCCAAAATCTTGCCAACGCAGAAAATATAGGGTCTGTATTACCTCTCCAAGAGAATTTACCTTGTTTGTACAACTGTGTAGTTAGAACATGACTGAAATATGGCTTTCCATCTAGAGTTTGATATTATATTCTAGATTTTCATGTGATTTTGCAACTAAGAGATATCAGAATGTGGTGCTGGGGCTTCGCTGAAAGTACTTCGTCATATTTCAGGTATATCATACCAGTCCCAGTCATCAAGCACTTTTTAGCGGACGTGGAGGAGACTGGAAGTTACATTGGTTTTTGTTCGTTGGGCGTCACTTGCCAGTCAACTGAAAACGTGCAACTCCGCGAGCACCTCAAGTAAATGACTCTGAAACCTACTACAATGTGGTGGGAATCACCAGAAAGCTGATTTAGACTCTCTCTTCGTTTTCAATTCACTCACATTTGGAGCTTCTGTAGCTGCTTCCACCACGGAGAGATTTACCACTTAGTGACACAGTAATTTAGATCAGCTCCACAGGACACATGACCATCAATGTTTCAATGCCACTGATTGTTCACTACTGGCACTTCATTATTGGTAAACTACAGGATGCCGCCCGGCTTGACAGGTGTATTGATCAACAAAATCCATCCTCTCACCGACACCAGTCGATGTCTTCAAAGAGATGATGTAATCCTCAGTTTCGATGGTATTCCCATTGCTAATGATGGAACAGGTACTATTTCAGACCAACTTTGTGACCTGAATTTCTCCAACTTGCTCCTGTAAATTCATTTCTCTGTATGCTACATACTCGTATTTGCGATGAGTTTCTTCGGAATCATGAAGTTCCTGTGAAGACTGACCATTGAGACTGAAACTAACATTTGAGGTCTTAAAGCAGTGAGGGTACTTCCTGAGAATCTGGCGTTGAGGTGAGGGTGAGCTGACAATGCTGAAAATTGCAGTGCATTTTCGTAACAGGGAGCGTATCTCATTTGATCACCTGGTGTCGATGAAGAAGGCCGGTGAAACCGCCAAAGTCTCTGTAATGCGAGCAGGGCAAGAACTCCATTTTGACATCAAGCTGGGCCCTGTATGTTGGACTATCCTTATGCTTTAGTGTATTTGTTTCGGGGTTCGTTTGTCAATCAAAAATCGAGGAAGTGTCGACCTTTGTTTGTATACTGCACTGAAGATCCGTAGTTCTCAGGGTTCGGGGAAGCTTTTTGAAAAATAAAGAAACTAGGGGTTAGGAATGCTAATGTAATATGGATGAAGGATCAGATCTGATTGATTTGAGTTAAATCAAACAAATGGGCAGCCAATGATCCTTTTAGTGTGGATCGAGTTTGACATGGTATTGTAACCGTCACTACACTGGATTATGCAACAAGAATTTGACTCCTTACGCTGGGTGCTATTTTGCAGTTGCGACCTCTGGTACCCATTCATCAATTTGATACGTTACCAAGTTACTACATTTTTGCGGGTCTTGTATTCACTCCCTTGTCCCAACCCTATCTGCAAGAGTATGGGGAGGATTGGTACAACACCTCACCGCGGCGTCTCTGTGAGCGTGCATTATCTGCTTATCCAACCAAGCCCGGTCAACAACTCGTCATTTTGTCTCAAGTAAGAAAGAAATTGTTGCTGCTTTTATGTCTTCCTAAATACTTACGAAAATTGTCTCTAGAATTGATTATGCATATGAGATCAGATATATTTAAGCGTGAGGTTGCCTTTAATTTGTGGATTGAGTTTACAATAGAAACAATTCTTAGGCCGGTTCACGAGAGGTGGAGATTCTTAGGCCGGTTTAGGCCGGTTCACTAGAGGTGGAGAGAGAAGTCCATTGAAAATTATTATTAGTGACTATTGAGTATTTTATTGAAAAAAAATGATTTTGGCTTGGCTTTCCAATTTACTGTACCCAAACTCTTGGTTGGGAGGCCAGACTGCACTTTGGGCACCTTTCACCTCTGGACTTTGGTCACTAGGCCAAACTTTCGCTCTCCATTGGATTTCCTTGACCTCTCGACTCATAGGTCCTCATAGGCCCCTTATTTATGACTGAATCTAGAGAATCTAGAGGGCATTTGTAAATGAATGTCATAACAATCGGCGGTTGGCATGCAGGTTCTGATGGACGAGATCAATGCAGGCTACGAGAGATTTCATGAATTTCAGGTATTTTCGCATGCAGCAGGAGCTTGTTGGCCATCTGGTAGGAGTTGTATGCTATGCCATGCCAAGAAGAATGGAATGACTGAATAATCATCATGAAAAGTTTACCTGTGTTATTGGTTCGAGGTGGTCATAACATGGTTAAGCATGAGGTCATTGACCAACCTTTGGTCCTATAGGTAAACAAGGTGAACGGCGTTGAAGTCCATAACCTTCGGCACCTGCGCGAGCTTGTGGAAGAATGCACGGAGCCCAGCCTCCGCTTTGATCTGGATGATAGTCGAGTAGTAGTTCTGGATTTCCGAGCTGCCAGAGAAGCATCCTTGCGAATTTTGCAGCGGCATCGTATTCCTTCAGATACCTCGAAAGACCTTCTGGAAGAAGAGGATTCTAACGCTGGTGCTTTTCTGAGTTGGGAGAGCCCTTCACATACGAAAGAGGACAAGGATTCCGAGGGCATGCCCGTTGAGGATGACAGGGTGCCTCAGCCAGTGAGGGCATAGTCGTTATTGATCTAGTGAGGCATGCATCCTTTACTGCTGGGCAGATACTTGTATTCTTAGCTGAAGTATACTTTCTCTTTCGAGAATATTTCGTCTCAGTGTTGCAAAATTGAAGTCTATTCTTGAAAAGAACAAATCGCGCACATATTATCACAACTTTTTGATTGACCGAGTGCTGTACTGTATGTGCTCGCCTGATACTGATTGATCTCGAGACCAGCGAGCTGCCAGCTAATTATTCAAACCCCAGCCTGTCAGTGCGAGCCACGACATTCACAGAGACAGTTGCATCGTCGTGTTTATCTTCAATAACATGTGGGTTTGCAGATCTGGGATTCTAGGGCCCGCTTCGCATTCAAGGACATGCAAATGTTGAGAGATGAAAATTTTGATAGTGGCGGTGTCTGATAGGCATTGGCCGTTGTTAACTGATTGAAGTGAAAGTGCCGAATTGGCATCTACAGCGGTTTTCATACTCGTTGTATTTCTTTTTTTCACTCTGCAGCTGTGCTCTCTGTTGTGTTTTTCTTCTCTTTTCTGCTCTTATGTGTAGTATTACTGTACTAGCACGATTGTGGTGATTTACCCCTTCCAGCCGACCAGGACATTCTTAAACAAGGCTGACAGTTCTCTTTTAGACAGTCCCTTGAAACCCTTGCCGAGCACTCGATCGAAGTACATATGGTACTGGGGTACAAGAGGGACCCGTGCTTTGTGCTCTTAAAATGTCATAACTCGGAAATATTCCCATTTCAAAACTGTAGCCTTCTCATCGATATGGATGCCTGACAATCGGGACAACGATGGGATTTGTACCTTTACCATTTTACACCGTGTGCTATTCTTTTTGGCTCTCACCCTAATCGAATTCTGAAAGGAATGTGTTACAGGAATCAGAAGGCTGCATCTGGGTGAAGTGATTTGGAGATCTGCAGGTCATATTTCAGAGCTGCTGAGTCTTGAGCAGCCATCAGCTCAATACGCAGCTCATATAACTTGCCCTGCTGTACTGTATTCTACAGTACCCTCACCTTGCCTTACGAATACTGCTCTTTACGAATACTCCTCTACTTTTCACTTTTCAGAAACTTTGAAAAGTCCCATTGTGGAAATTTTTCCAAAAATTTCAGACACTTTGTGCACGATTTCTCGATAGTTGAACAGACAATCCATTGGGTTTAATGCATGGTGTGTTCGCTTGTCGTCTTTTACCAGTTGTTGGTGTGACGGATTGTGAAGCCTAACGAAACTATTATCCTCGTATCCCTAATGCATGTATGAGAATTGCACCACCGTTTAGGTGTGATTACTTTTTTGCATACAACATTGAACTAGCACAGTCAGCGATATAGTCCCGTTGAGGTGTTTCTACCGAGTGATAATTTTGAGATAAATGGTTTGCGGGCTGTTTCAGCTAGCCGTGAAAAGTAGGGTACGACAAGGTTGAAGTCCACCCAGCACCCATGACAGTGACTCTGTGACTGAATGATGCAAGTGGGTGATGGCTGCAGAGATCAACTTACTATTTCAGGAGTCTGGGCACACTTCTAGAACTTCCCTGGACCTCAAGTCTCATAATGGCCCTTCCTGCACCTGCTGCCATTGTTATTGAGTAGGAGTAGAATGATAGATCTTCCGCTCTTAGAATGTACAGTACGTGTCAATCGATTCCAAACAAAAATATCATTTAAACACAAGAAATAAAAGAACAGTCAAAGTTGAATCTCATTGGATGAGTGATTCTTGGGGACTGCAAATCTGAAGCTATCTCAGGAACAAGCATCTGGCCATATGGGGCCTCTCCATATTACCAGTGTCATGTGAAAGCCAGTTCAATAATCATCGAATGAATTCCTGTTCATAAAATTTGCATACGTGTTGTTACTACTACATGTGGTTTGTCATAATGCTCTCGCCATTATCTTCTTGACATACTCTTAGTGGAGAATTAGACCTTGAACATGTAAACGATCTCTCATTGACTCATCTTGACTTGAAAAATGATAAGTCTAAGCTTTTCTCAATCGTGTTCTATGGATATTGGATTGGTCGTACAAAAATTAATACAACCAACAACATATTGTCCAACAATAAGCTTATTATAGAGTAACTGAAGGATGAATCAGCTGAAAATTCATTGTTGCAGCGGCATGTATGCAGGGCGGTAAAACAAGAAGTGAAGGCTTGTGAATCACATGGCTTTGGGTTCAACTGTGGACGGAATATAGAATGAGTTTCCCATGTTAGTGATTTATCATATAGTATAAATGTTCAGAATAGAATCTCCGCATCATTATAAACGTTCAGACTGAGGCTGTCACCAAACAACAGACCTGGTCTGTACGGTGGCCAACTGCAGCTTGCAATTGAGTGGCAGGAAACATCAATACCAAATTGTTGAAATTGTTCAAGGGGATGATGAGCAGCTTGTTTCATTATTGAGAAATATGTTGCTTGCTTCTGCATTAGACTGTACCTTTCATGTCAGGCATTGTTTCATATTGCATGATCTACTTCTGTTTTTCACTCTAAACTATAAGTTGGACATGGTTTAAATCATTTCTACTCATCAAGCATCTTCTACAAATTATCCTCTCCAGTGAACGAACTTCTAGATTTCGAACAAGGACAGAGTTCATGTCATCTGGACTCAACCTGTGCACGGGTTCGAAAGATATGCAACAATGTGAATTGGATGCACTGTTTATGTGTTTTTTACCCTTAGAGATTCTTAACCCCTAAAGGTCCAAGAAAGCGAAAACTGCTTTTTGGAGTCCCCGATTCAGCCAACTTTGACAATTATAATCTCACAATTGAAGAAGAATCAACGGTTCAATTTTGGCAAGTGAGTGGAAGGTTAAGTCAACTTCAAGATCCTACGGTTGGATCTTCCAAATAATTCTTAGGATTGGGAGTTTTGAGGCCTGAAGTAAGGGCATGTCTATTTTTACAATTTTGCATCAAGAACCTTTAGGGGTTAAAAGCCAAATCTTATTTTGGGATTTGGTCAGCTTAGAAGTAGTATCAAATCTCTACATGTTGTGCTTTTAGTAAAGGTAGAGAATTCGAGAAGCTTAGTGAGAAACTAGTCTACATTGAAAGAAGAGGAAAGAGGATATTGTTCGAAACACTTCATTTAATAGAGCCTCAGCCCTGAAAAGAATTAAAAAATAAAAAATCTTCTACAAAATTTATTTTTTAGTATTTTGTTCATGACCAAATACCTACTCAATTTTCCAATCGACCCAAGTTGAAACTTCACAAGTTTGAGTAGGGTCTAGGGTGGGCTTCAGAAGTCTTTTGTAGTTTTACATGACAATAGTAGCAGGTCTACATATCTATGAAATGCAAACTAATCATTGTGGGGCAACCTAATTTTACTGTTTAGTGTAGGAGCGAAGTGCTCTGGGTAGCAAAGGATGAAGTTATATAGTAGAACGGTCAATAATGGCGCAATGTCGAAAATGAAGCTCTAGTAATCTTCACTTACAGGTACATAATAGCTTCTTCATACAACTGTACATGGTAACATCATAGGGTTTCATTGTAGGAACACCAATATTTCCAACTTCAAAAATTCATAACTCAGTGTAGAAAAGTCCAAGAATGATGATTCCACTTGCTCGGGCTTTCTTCTTATTCCCCCATGCAAATTAAATTTGCTTGCAGTGGTAACATCCCTGTAGCTTTTCCGTGGTGAAAATTGAGCCATTTTTGGCCAGCTTACTATACTTAGGCTGACAGTTAACACAATCTGCAAATGTTGGTTGCAGTACTTAAGTTGTAACATCGATCACAGAGCCTGCTAGACAGTGCTCTCTCTAAAACCACCTGGGAGATTAAATAACTCACATGTGGGGTTTGGCCATCCCTCGGAAGTATTGATTAATAGAGAAGTGGTGTTGGTGGGGAAAGTGGTCCCCAGCCCTAAAAGCCAAGTTTGTTAAGTGGGGAAAGAAAATGATTGAGCATGATTTGGAAGGGGACTTCCCCATCAAATGAAGCTTCTGGCAAGCTGGTCTCGCACTGCAGCCCATAACCTACCATTATATATACATATTGTTCCTTCATAGTTTATTAAGCAACAACACCAACAACATGGATAAGAAGGAGACTCCAAACCAAATCTCTCTAGGTTTTGGTGCCATTATGGATAAGTTGTGGACTTCACAATCTGGGGCTGCTGATTCCACCTGAAACTGAGAATGTGAGAGTTCGCACCTAATATGCCTTCCCTCCACTCTTCCATCTATTCTAATTTAGTGACATGGAACACAATGTGCAGCCAGCCCCAACTCATTTTATATTAATTAGTGTCCCACTCTCACAAGCACCATGTACATGTTGACAACTGCTAGCACCAAGCACGTTATATTCTGTTGAACCACTTTCCGGGGTGATTGTGGAGCCTGTAGCAACATGTTATACTACAAACTCAACATCACTGAGAGAAAAGATAGATAAAATCATTTCACAAGTTGGGGTTGAAACTGGAAAAATCGTGTTGGATCAGATGTTTTATGTATTCATTTTCTTGTACTTTAAACACTTCGTAGAATGAGGGGTGTACGTTGTATATGATTTTAGTAAGCTATCTGTAGTAATGTTTTGTTTTCCTTGGCTCTTCAGTTGAGGAATTATGGATGGGTAACAATGTAATTGTTCATGAGCAGCATCTTTGAAGGCAGAGAAGGACAAAGGTTGATGAGGGTTGGATTATGTGAGAGTGTAAGAAGATGAGGATGAGTTATTGCAGGTGCGACTCGGTGAGTCAAGAAGACTGAAGTGGTAAGGGCAGCAGCAGGCAGGCAGGCAGGCAACTAGTAACTGCTTTGACTGTACGAGCCTGATGTGAGCTGTATTGGGGTCACATGTCCCGGATCCCGAGGAGGGGCAAACTCAGGCGGGGTGCTTGCAGGTAGGAGGGGGCCAGCACAGGGCCTGATGTCCATGTGCAAATGTTCCCAAACCAACGCAAAAATAATTCGGCTTGACGAGCCGCAGCAGCAGCCAGCATGCGAGCAAAGATCCTTGCAAAGATGCCAGACAGACAGACGGACGGACGGACACGGGATGTGTGCACTCACTCACTCACTCCTGATGCGCCTCGTCTCTCTTCCAAAGCTGATCCTGTGACCCAGAATCTCAATATCCTATTAGGTTGTTGGGCCTCATTTATGGATGGATTTCTTGAGTGTCCCTCAAGAATTGCTCTGACCCCCCATGTTGCCACGCCTTGTCAACCCCATTTTCATACCCCACACATGGCCTACCCCATTCAAGGATAATGCTTTGCATCTCGTATTTGCCACATTATTTTTCTGCTGCAAGGTGAACTGACCACCCATGCACTTTGTCTCTTCTTTACTTCTCTGGAGATACACTACATTGCAGGAATGTCTTGTACATCTGAAACATCTTCGCCTTCATCATGACTGAGCCAAGGTTTCAAAGATTTTCCACTATTTTAGAGTCATTGGTACAAACTCCATTCAATAGATTCTTCCAATACTGTTGTGCTTTCAAAACTTGTCATGATTCATTTCCAGATCATCTACACTCACTTATTGAATGTGGCTTACATTCCATTATTCAAGATTAGTGATCTCGAAGTAGGGCAGGCGGAGGGAGACATGAACTCCATTTCATCAGGTCGCTAAAATGCATTGTGTAATGTAATGAACATCCAAGTTTCAATATTGATGAGGTTCTTTAACATCTATCTTTCCCGTTGAAAACATGCTTTAATTGATTGGGGTGATATCTCGGTAAGAGTGTTATTATTTTGAGTCAAACAATGTATTAATTGTTTGAGAAAAGCGTCAAGAACCAGGGTAATCGTGAGGAAACATGGGAGTATTTTCATCTGAGGGCATCTTGGTGTCATTGACTCGTGTCTTATTTGCTGCATCTGACCAGATTATGTTGACCAAGAGGAGGAAGTGTTGGGCGTTGCTGGCAGCTGCCCCAGAGGGTACAAACTTCTGGTGCAAAATGAGTAATGACTAGCTGCAGAGTGAATATTGGAGCCCACACTCGAACAAGACACCAATATGATTCTCACATGTGCCTTTGCACATGCACAACCAAGCAAAACAAATGCATGGTTACCAGAGTCCGACCGAGAATGTTCTTGTACTTTCGAATGTTGAATACATACATCTTCCTCAAATCATACATACTTGAAAATTATTCTCTGTACTTACATGTACCCATATTTTCGATGTTTCAAACATGTTGAAAGTGCAAAGATAACATGGACATTTCTTGACAAAAAAAAAAAACACAAGATATACCGTATACTCCTGTTCCGTTCCTTGCGACTTGCAACGCGGCGCATAGAGTTGCCCTTCCCCCAAAGACCTAGCATGAGAGACTCTGATGGAGCACACCGAGGGAGGGAGAGCGCCTGGGACCCTAGCAGCTGATGGCAGACAAAAGCCTTCCATGTCTGGCCATTTCCTAACTTACCCATTTTGCCAATGATATAGGGGGTTACCACTTATAGAAGTATCCTCCGCACATGTGAAAGCTGCCGGTACCGTTTTCACCCACCTCAGCATGACACCACCCTTACGGAATACCCACAGATCAGAGTATCATGCCTTGACCATCTCTCAGCACATTTTTGCTCATGTCAGAATGTAGCATGCCTGCAATCCTTCTCTTATTCTGTACCCCTGCCACAAAACACCATCACCCAATGCTCTCCTCTATACGTAAAACCAACAACACCAAACATCTATTTCCTTCAGATAAATCAATCTTTCTGTGGACATACATTTCAACATTTCAAAACATTGCTCAGGTACTAGAATAATGAGGTATCAGCATGAATGAGGACCGTACTCCTGCAAGAGTATTGATTACGTGTTTGTGGAAAGAAGACATTCAAGGAGCAGGGGGAATTTTGCTGAGGAGGAGATCTGACAATGATACAGTTTGAAAATGGATGCCTGTGAAGATCCTGAGGAGAAGGTGGTGACCAAAGGGGACAAACGCATTCAACCACATGTAGAAAAACCAGTCATCCAAGCATTGAATGATTGATGCAGTTACATGGTGCAGCGTGAGGCTGGCTATCTTTTCGAGGTCTGCGTAATCCTTATTGTTTTCTATTTTTGGGGATGCCAATGCCAATGCTGCTGCTGCTACTACAGCACTAGCTTGATCAATTCCCCAGGGGTGGTGCACTGGTGCTGCCTTTGTCTATAGTCTAACTTACAGCACCTGGTAAAGGAGGAGCACAACAACAACAATATCAACATGAGTCTGGCAGAATGATGCTCATCTTGCTCAGGATAACAACTAGCTAGTCATCTCTCCCACTTGCAATCTCATGCCAGAGTTTTGATTCTCCAAAATTCAATCTGTTGTGTAGAATCACCGAAAGTAATCTGAGCTCGTGCAGTCCTGGAGGTAGCATGGTTTCATCCAAGTAACATGCAGGAGTCAAACTCATGAAAACAATCACTCCTTTGTACACAGCAGTTGAAGGATCTTTGCATGAATGTATGATCTTCCGATGATTGTATAACCCACAAGTGAAAATTTACATCAGTAAATTATCAGTTGAGTGGATAGAAACTGCATATGTTCCTGAGATTCAGGAGCATTGAGTGATTCATGAGGTTATTTGGAGTGGAATATTTGGAGGTATTTGGGCTCCTTACCACATGCAGGAGATTTCGAGTATGCTGGTGGGGTATATATGAGACCTCTGCAGCTGCTCAGTGAGGCTTCCATTTTGGTGCGTGATCACTTAGGTGCAGAGTAGCCAGTTCTGCCACTCTAATTTTCTGTGCATGTACTTACAGGGCCGCCTTGCCTGAGTGTGTGGTTTTCCTCCTCTATTTTTTTCCAGTCAAATGAATGTTGACCAATTCCATTATCCGCCCGGCCCTGCACATAATCCCTATGCATTGTATCATCATCATTAGCATCATCATAAACTCCACATGGCAAGCAGTTACAATTTTCATAGTATGTGACGTACCTAAACTCATCCAGTTGCGTCTTCGTAAATTGGGAAACGCGTCATGGTAATCAAGCCCCGTTCATTCATTTTTCTCTCGGACAGCAGATTGCCTTCCTTTACTGAATGAAGCAACATGGGGTGGCCCAGGTGAAGGTGCCCCTGCTGTTATACTAAGGTTATTCTGATTGTCATCAGTACCTGGAGCTATTGGTTCAGCTTTTGTAAATGATTGCTACAGTGCTCGCTCATTTCCTCAATATTATTATAAAGGATTCAATACAACTTCAACAGGAAGGACAATATTACATTTCAATCTTCTCAAATACACAGTGAAGTAAGTTGTCGAAACACGGATTTACGTGGATTTACACTTTTCATCTTTTCATTTTTTCTATGGAATTTCAGACCAGGGCCGAAATACTTCCAAAGCGTAGATAGGTAAGCTCCTAATTTTCTTAAAGTTCTGTCCGAGGTCTGTCCATTTGTTTTCTTGAGATGGAAGTATATAAAGTATAAAGAAAAAGAATGTCATGTGGGCATATCATCAAGGGTAGGTCGAACGGGCATTTTATTTAAGCCAACCCCACAAGGGTTTGGTGTTCTTATTTATTTATTTATAAATAAATGATTTGTAAGGGGACACCAAAAGGCACAAGCAATTCATTACTCAAAACCGTCAAACATTATCTTGACCCAAGTTTATTCCATAAATGTGCCGAATGTCGAAAAACGACATTTTGGATGGAAGGCAACAACTTTGAAAAGTCATAACTTCTTCATGCGCAAGTCCATTTTGGATGGAATCACTTGGTGTGGGTCTCAAATTAAGTCTAGTTTGTGTGACAAAATTTGCATACTCATACAAAGAAGTGTCAATTCATGACATGCATTTTAGTGAAGGCAGCTCTTGATTTTGGGTTTTTAAACATGGGGCATATTTTACCATTGCAAGCCAATTATGTAGAACTCGAATTAATTTTTCATAATTTTTTTTTTTGCATAAGGATGTTTTCAAGATGAAATCTTACAACTTTGTAATAGAAGATTTTTTTATATGAATAGCTTGAGTAGTGGATTTGCAATGATGTTTCTATACTAAACTATTTCAAAGATATGCATGTATGTATTTAAAAAGTTTTTTCTCCTTCATCCATTGCTTGAATTCAATTCTGTTTGTTGGGTTGGACTCTAATTTGACTCTTGTTATAATTAAAATATACATCTTCAACCCATTTACCCATCCAAGGTGTGAGAAAGACATGGCATGCATTTCAGTGCAAGGAGTCTAGTCTTGTACAGACTTTTTTCCTTTGTAAATTTCGAGGTAGCTTTCACCATCGCAAGGCTATTATTTGAGCCAAGAAATAATTTGATGATTATAATTTGATGATTTTTTTTGGGGATAGGTGTTATTAAGATGAAAATAAACACCTTCGAAGTTGGTAGCATTTTAACTTCACGGTGAAATGTTGAAATTTTGTGATGTTTTTTGGGTACGAATACATTACGATTTCGCAATCTATGAGTCCTCATGACTCAAAATTTGACCTACATGATGTACAATATGTATACTACAAGATTGTACAACTGAAATTTCAAAAATTTACCTTTAATTTTTATTTCCATCAATAACACTTTGAGAAGGTTTCTCTTTTGCTCCAAATGAGTCAAACCATTAGGGGTTAACAGTTTGTTGAAATGAAAATAGACTGGAAAAATCTCCCTGTAGAGGAAAATGTGTACATTCATTTCATTTAGAGAGTGTTCTAAATGTGTACCTAATGCTTAATTCCATGTGGTCAACATTGAGCTATACAAGTTTGAATTACGATTGAATTACAGACACGTACTTAGTCTTGCATTAATCTCCCTAGTGTTCATATGATGATTACATATGACTTTCAATCGGAGAACAAGACCGGTACTGTAGGGGCGGGTGTTAAAGGTTGATGGAAATGACCTCGCCTTTTCGAGGGATGGAAGCAAGTCGTTGCAAACCTGGCCTCAGGGCAAATACTGGCGGGAGCTCTCGCATCACCTTTAATGGTTTTCCCTTGTAAGTTGTAACAATCAAGCTGTTAATGGGATCCAGGGTGTCAGGGTACCGCTGAGGTAGCAAGATTTTGTCCACAGGCCACACAATCTAGGCTGATAGATTGAGAATATATATGCCTGGGGGTGAAGTCTTCGGGAAGTCAAGTGCATACAAATGTGGCTGAGATCTATCTCCCCCATGGTACTTCAACAATATCACATGGCCTGCCTCTTTGTACCACTTGCCTATTCTGGCCGGGTGCCTGTCCCTTTAATAATCATCATGTTTCCATGTTTGAACCCACTTTTTTTACCCTCCCTGCATGTTGTCATTACTTTCGTGCACCAGAGAATGTTGACAATTGGTAGAATTTAGTTGCCAACTGTTTTCCTTCTTGCATTCATGGCTCGTAGGATTTACTTTGGTCACTGTAATTTTGAATATCTAAAAGTATAGTATGTCATTCACTCAGGTGAGGTGTGGTACCGAGTTCATAGTCTAATCCCATCAGGCTGAAGCCGACTGAAAGACATGATGTGTACCTTGTTGGTCTCTGACCACCATCAAGCCCCAGTGCCAAGAGCTGCATGCAACTTGGGGGATATTATCAAACTTCAAATTTGATAAATGGGATTTTCACATCTCAAAAACTAAATCACAGGTTGGGAAGGTACCTGTTGCTGCATTTGATCTATTAGCAGAGTTTTGGGATTTTGGGAGTCAGTCAGTGGTTTTTTAATCAGAAGTAACTGACACTGTATGAGCTCTGAGATCTTTCTCAGGGCCTGGTAAACTGCAAGCCTAGGAATTTAGATCTTATCAGCCCATGTATTATCCATCAATGGCTAATACCTACAGTCCACCATCCTGGTGACGTGGCGCCAGCATTCTCCGCAACACCAACTGAAGCAAGTGGGTCAGCTTGACAAATTGCTGCAGAAAGACTCCACCAGTCGATCATTCAAATATAGTATTACAAACAGTAGGTATAAAAATTAAACTATATAATATGTCTCCATGACATTGCAAGGAAGCAGAACCAGATAGATGCAGCATGGACTCGAGGCTCCAACAACAAGTCAACATATGAATAATTCCATCATAAACAATAGCAACACATTTGCATTGCAATGGAGGCCTGTACATTTTGGAGGTGCTGGTACCGTAGCTTCAATGGAAGTGGGAAGAGGAATAAGTACTATCACCTCGAATCTAACTTGAAGATTCTATCAGTGAGCCTATGTACGTAGTAGCGGATTGAAGCTAAAGTTTATCTAACCATCGGCTGATCTAGATAATCTGCTATAGAGTATTACTGTACAGACGGTGAACAATAACGAAGATTGAAGCAAAAAAAAGATAAATTGATTGGCATGCTTTGGTTCCTTCGAAGCGCAAGGCTAGCTTCGATCATCACAAGCAAAGAAATTGAGATAAGAACTAAATTCGCGGCGGCATGTAGAGATGATGAATGAGAGATTGTCTGTACTTGATTACGATACAAAAGATTGGCGGGGTGGCGGAAAGGGGAGATGTTCGGAGTTTGAAGCCAGACGGGAAGGAAGAAGCTCACGGGATGTCTGTCTCTCGTTCTCACACAGACACAAAATTGCTGCAGCCAGGCTGTGGAAGCTCCTGCATGACAGCCCAAACGGATTGCATGGTTTGTCGACGATTTTCCCTCAAAACTGTGGCCTCCAAAAGGGTGATGGCCTCCGATCTTAATGACAAAACTGCTCTTGCATTGCATCTGCGAATGCATGATTGGCATCAGTCGCCCATGAAAGTACAGCTTGCTGCTGCTGCTGCTGCAGCTGCTGGGAAGAAGCTGCAGTGTGGTGAAGCATTGACGTCGGTGGCGCTGGCCATGCCTGAGCACAGTTCAAGTCGAACGGACGCACCAAGCTTGACTGCTGAAATGCTCGAACGTCGCCATTGTTGTTGGTTCCTATCTGCTCCAACGTCTGCGATAGATGAGAGACCCATGGTCAATACCAGCAGCTCGATTGCTTGATTCACAAGGAAAAAAGCGTCGGTCGAGAGATCATGCAGTTGCAGTAGAAGCGACAGTTACCTGGAGTTGAAGCTTAAGGAACTTGACGTAGTGGATGGCTTCGTCGAGCATGGACGCCGTGTCCATCTTGGTCCCGCCGGGGACCAAACGCTGCAGAACGCGGATGCGGTCACTGATGCGCTCGCGGCGCAGGCGCGCGGCCACGCTCTGAGGGTCTTTGGAGATTCGCACGTTGCGTCGCTTAGGCCGCGTGCTGGCGATCTCCTCCAAGCTGGGGACAGGCTGCGAGGCGTGACGGAATAGGATGGCACGCATGCTCGCGAGCTTGTCCATGTCTACCACAGGTGGGCTGCAACTCCCGCCGGGCAGAAACGGAGGCGGCGGTGGCATGGTGAGCGCGGCGTCGAACGCCATCTCCCCGGGAAACGCAGAGATGTCTTGCACTTTGGATATCTTGGAGCGATGAATCTGCTCCATCCACTCGCCCTCCGTGACCTCCTCGTCCAAGCGGCGCTTGAAGCAGCAACCACCCTGTGAGTCTTCGCTCTCACGTAGTGCGTTCGGCGACAGAGGCCCGCCGGGGCTGAAAAAGCCGGACTCATGCTTGAGCGACGTGCCCGTGCTTGCGGTGCGGTCCAGCATGCCGGTATCCAACACGGACGCCAAAGGGCCACCTCCAAGCGCCGCGATGCAATTGATTTGCAGATTCTCCGGCGCCGTGTTGCAATCGTCGTCGCTCGTCGAGTCCACCATACTGGAGCTTTTGCTGGAGTTGTTGCTCAAGAGCGAGTGGGTTGATTCTGGTAACAGCGCATTCTGATCGGCATTGGCAACGAATGCTTGCATCAGCGCCTGCTGCTCCATTAACTGTGGAAACATAGACTGCGATGGTGGGTGCGAAAAGAACATTGAGCCCTCCAGCATGGGCTGATGCTGACTGCTACCCCATCCAGAATTCGACCTGCACACGCACAAACAAAGTTGCACGTGAGTTCGTCGCTCATCTCAAATAATTCTCAGCAGCAAGAAAGTTGCCTCCGATAATACACGAAACACAATTGCACGACGGTTCGGCGTAGTTACCATTTTTCAACGGAACCCAGACCGCCGCGATCATCAGGTCTCTGCAAGCTAAGCGTCATCGCGATGATGTCTAAACGCTGCAATCAATAGTGTCTGATTGTGCACCCGGAAACTGCGCGCGAGGCACTAAAACCCTTTTCGATCAATAGTGACGAGCATGCACCATTGCGCGGCGTTAGCGCTCGTAGGGGAATCGACTGTTTCTTGCAAGAACGATTGATCCAAGATCATGTAATGCAGATCATCGGCTACCGTCCGAGTTCCAAAGATAATACTCAGCGATGGATCACAGACAAGAGCAGATCCAAGAGCATTGTGCTGGGGACTGGCAATGGCGCACAGATCGAGATAATCAAGCTCCAGGCATGACAGCCATTCTGGTGAAGCTACTCACTCTACGACGCAACCAGCTCAGCATAATCTTGAAAACTCAGGAAACCCAATTGCAGTGCTGAGGCCCAACAACAGCAACAACAGCTTACAGCGGGGAAGGGGAATAATAAATAATAATAAGTAAATAAGAGAGAGAGAGGAGGGAAGTGGGAATGCACGGCACAAGGAGCCTGGAGGTGGAGGCTGGTGGGGTGGCGATGGAGGAGGAACGGATTTGGAATTGTGCCTCGAGAAACGGAGAGGAGGCGGATCTTTGGGCGAGCGAAGCTTTTTTAGGGGAAAGACGTCTCGCAATTTATTTATTCACTCGCGCGGCTGCTCATTCTTGGCCGACGGGGAGCCACGGGCAAACCCTATGGCCGTGGCTGGGCCCTCTACTTTCGCTGCTAAAGCTTGGGGAGTGTCAGAGAGCGATTATAGAAACAAATCGGCATGAGGCGTGATCAAATTAACAATTCGTTGTGGGCCTCGGTTCATCCGGGTGATCATTGCTCTTTAATTCATTCCCTGCCTAGCTCCCCTGGTGGGCTCGGCCATAGGCCCGGCCATTTCGTATGCTTTCCCATTCTGGGGGGCCGGTGCACACCCCCTCATAAATTACACGAGGCTGATGATGCACTCTACAAGCGGAGGGTAGCTGCCATGCTATGCTATGCCGTGCTAGCCCCCATGCTTGGAACCCTGCATTTTCTCTCTGAAAGATCAAAAGACGGCTGCCTGCTGCTCCTGCTCCTTCTTACTGTACCTGGTAACTGTAAGTTAACTCCAGTGGAGGACACTGGCCACGTAAAATTCCTCGAAGTTGCAATAATTATCAACTGCCACTTCCTTGGATTCATCCTGCTATTCCATTCGTTCAAAACTTTCCCTTCGATCGTGTGTGTCAAGCCACTCACTCGTGCACCACATGTTCAATTGGGCATCGAAATTGGAGTTGGAATCCAAACCCAAAACTTCACCAAGCTACACTAAATTTGATAATTAGTGTTAGATACACTAATTTACATAAACATGTTATAAGTTTTTACTATTGTTCAATAATTTTACCCACTCTATTGGCCAAGATGGGGGTCCTTATATAGTATCAGAATCAATGCTCTTGGTAAATTTTATTAATCAAAAGTAAAAACTTATAGCATTTTCAAATCTTATAATAATCTAACACTGATTATCAAATTTAGTGTAGTGCCATTTTCTTTGGTCCCTCGTGCCACTCTGCAAAATCTTGAGTTAGATGCATTTGATTTCCGATCTATCATTTAACCCTTAAACCTCCTCTGCAAACTTTTAAGAGCCATGTCCTATTCAAAAAATTACATGGTTTTAGAGAAGTTGTAATGTATAGTATATAATAGGCACTTAAGGTGTATAGTGTCACTGGCTATATTCTTGAATTAATTAATTAAGATGAAGCTTGTGGGGGGCATGTTTGACCACATGGACCCATGAGGGGGTGCCACATGGACGTGGGGTGCATTTAAAATCAAAACATTGTTCGGTCGGGCCCTGCCCCCAACCCTCTTATACTTTTTAGGGAGAGGAAGCGGCTTCAAACAGTATGGGATAAATCCCTCCAAACCGTGCAGGCCCCTTGCCCCCCCCCCCCTTGAACTCCCCCAGAACCAGGCCTCTAATGAATTAATGCCCCTGACAGGCAAGTTTCAGTGGATAGTATCTCCTTCATCCACTATTGGTACTCAATTTCATTTATTAGGTCCCAACAACTTACAAATATGAAAAACAACAATTGAGGACCTACAAATCCCTCACCACTACCTGCAAAGTGCATCACCCACTCACAGAAACACTCCATTCAACAAAATATGAAATACGCTTATATACCCCCTATTACACAATACGACCCCCTCAAATACACCACCCTTCCAACAATTACAACTAACATCACGTTAAAATACCAACCAAAATAGCTACTATACAGTTAATATACTAATAAAAATATAGCCACTATACATACAGTTCATTCATACCTCCTACACAAGCCTCGAATGGTTACTGTAAAAAAAAGAGAAAGCCAAGTATGGAATATGCAACTCAACTAAACTTGACATGCAAATATCTCAAAAACTACTTGAACTATAAACGTGCTACCGTACAGAACTAATGGCCATATATACAACACTTAGCTTAATTGTCACTAAACTAGTGGGACCCGTGCCGTTGAGCACGTTCAACTTGGATTGCCTAAAGCTATAAAACATTCATAAACTTCAAATAAGTTTATACAGAAAATATTAAAAAATACATATCGAATTTATATATTTAGATTAATAAAATATACATCAATGGTCTCAAACATGGTCTCTATTGGATCATTCCTCAAAATGGGTATTGACCGTTGGAATCCCTTTACTCTTTGTAAAAGGGTATTATAACATTCGTTTGCAGGTTCACTACTGAGCAACCATAGGCCATGAGTGTATATCTCATAATCTGTGGACGAAATCTCACTGTCTTCATCAAAAGGCCCTATAATCCAAGATGCTATCCTTGATGTAACATACACATCAGTAGCTAAACTAAATTTAGCTACTTTTGATCCATAAACACTCATTAAAGATGGATCCACCCAAGGCCGTCTTATTCTATCTGCCTCCAATTCTTTTTGTGATGGATATGCATAGTTGGATAGCAGAGGAAACTCTATCTTACATGCAAATCCCCAATCACAAACACCTATGTACATATTATCTTCTTCTAGACTGTGTAATAAGATGTTGTCGGGAGACAATCACAATGTATGCTACCATTTTTATACAGAAATAGCATACCAAATAAAAAGTGCCAAGACAATCGGATTCGTAGTCGTTGAAACAACTTCACATTGTCAGCATCCACTCCTGGCTCCATACGTGATTTTCCATTGCGCTTCAAGACCATACTTCTCAAAGTTCCAGCATTCCACCATCGCATATATCCATGCGGTTTAGAAGGATGTATGGCAAATAATTTCATAAATAGAGGATGGACCAAGGAACAACTTGTGGCTTCTATGTTCATTGATTGAAAACTATTTCTATGAACAGTACTAATGAAGGCTTTACAAGCGTACTCCTCTTCTCTTGGAATGAAATCGACTCCTATTATGTGACACTTAAAAATCACACCGTAGCTACGTCTAGCAACCTCCCTATTACCGTTCAAATCAATAACCTCTCGCATCGAGTGGGAGGAAATGCAACAAAGATCCATCTAACGGATCTTTGTTTATCCCATGTACTAACCTACGAGGTTCAATTACTAATTCATCAACTCGGCATCAAGCCATGAAATTTTTGTCATTAAAGAGTCAAAATTGGGATCAAAAGGATCTAAAACTTGAAGCATCCAATTTTTTAAATTAGTGGTACCACTATTGACCTCCTCGCAAATAAGACTATCAAACCTCTCAAAAGACATCCGCTACCTATTTCTTTCTAACACATTTATATCTTTTTACTATCTAAATACCTAAAAAAACTAAAGACTACTTCTAGTCTTTTTATTTTATATTCCAATTTTAGAGCTAACGCATAGATCTTCCTATCTTTTAACCGTAGGTCTAAAACAATCTTATCTCTTTGAGAGAAGTTCCTTTCTCAAAAGACCAACAGTTTACTCCTACTCTTTTTACTTTCAGTTCCTACTTTAATTCTAAGTCATAGATTTAGCTACAATCTACTTCTAGTTTTTTTACTTTCTATTCCAATATTGGTTGTGTGGATACAGGAGGCAAGTCTCCACGACGGATTCCAGCGCGGAACGGTCGTGTGAGACAAAGCCTCCTGTATTGTAATATAGATACCCCCAACAAACCCGTCTACATATTTACAGATTGCATCAACTGCCTATACAACCTTAGCACAAATATCCTACATCCAACCACACATAACAACCATGTAGACAAAACCATACGAACAGAAATGGTAAAAATGCTATAAATCCGTTATCAACCTATTCTATTTTACAAAGCTAAATCACATATGAGCATCACAAGCACTGAATAGGCTCACAAACTTGCAAAAGGAGGCGCCATAAAACAATACTCTATAGCCACAAAAGCAAATGAAATTTCACACCACATTTCACACCACATTTCACACCACACCATTCTACTTTCAAAAAGTTACATGGCTTGGACCCATTAAACGACCACATAAAGGCCCAATAGGATGCCTCCAAACATACTTATACGATTTTACCAAGCAAACAATGTTGAAATACTGGCAACCCAATTCTTCGACAGAATCAAATGAACATCAAACATGGATATTGACAACAAATTATCTAATAGACATGGGCTAAACCCTACAATCACATATTCCCAAAAACAATTATTTAAATCTCTGTAATGTACATGGGTAACGCAAGAAAACAACTATTTTTTGGCCAAGACAGGTTCCCCTCAATAACATGTTCTCTCTGCACTTCCAGAGACACTCATATATGGCTTTATGCACTTTTAAAATGCAACGACCACAACATACACGTCATCTGAGTCAAAAGACATACAAAGCGGTATGAGAATTATGAAAATTAATCCTCTCTTCGCAGAAATCCTTTCTTCATTGCAATATGCATATTGGTAGAATTTCCACCTCAAAGTGAAAATTATTAAATCTTGGAATGTTTTTTGAATAGAGAGAAACTCCAACCTATTTAGAGGTCAGCGTGTTTGTTCGACATGTCCTTGAATGTATGTCCGGAAGTCATTACACCTATGGCCGGACTACAAACCCCTCTTGGAGTGAACTCTATGCTAGTTCCTAGCTAGCCACTAGTGTCTTAGAGATACCCGACATGGTATGGCCCCAAAGGACTTTGAGGTACCCATTCAACGAGGTCCAAGAACCCCCCACCATAGATGAATGGACTATGGTCGTGAGCACCATGCCCGCATGGAGAGTAGAAGTGTAGAACCCATGACCTCCTCATGTGGGGCCATGTCCTCTAACCACCAAGCCTAGGCTTCTGTTGCCTTCTTCATAATATGTTATGATCTTGCAATCTATGAGGCCTAATGGCTCAAAATTTGATCCACATGACTTACAATAAGTCTACTTTAAGATTGTACGCTTGAGATCTCAATAACTTACCTTCAATGTCATAAATGACTCTTTTTTTGAAACCGCATTTTTTTGGCTAATAATAAGCTAATTATGACAATTAGTGGTTAAGAAACCCAAAATGTTATTATGCTCTTTTCAGCAATCAAGATGGAGGGGTCTAATTACAAAATTGTTTTTTGCCCAAATTATTAATTACAAATTCCCTATATACTTGAAGGTATATGCGCAAAAGAAAGGAAATTCAAAGTCAAAGATATCTAAGATTTGGCGTCGAAGAGCCAAGATTTGGTATCACACAAGAATTTGGGACCAATTCATGCAAAAGTACACATTTGTAGTGGAGCAGCAATGCCAACTTCAGGTGGGGTACAGGCAGGGCAATATTTTAGTAAAATCAAATGACAATGTGACAATGTGATGAACAATGGGTTGTAAACTTTGGAAAAACAGGACAAAGGGGGAGGGGGGGGGGGTCTGCGAGGGGTACATAGCAGGGCACATGTCAGGTAGCAATAGAGACCATGATAAGGGCTCGACTTGCTCGGGACAAAAATGAACTTCAGCCTAAATTGCTCTTTAGCTGCCGCCAGTAGATCTCTAGATCTGCTGGGGGTGTAGCAAATCTGGGTTGTAGTGGAAAGTGGCAATGTGAAGAGCCAACACTACAGCTCGTGCCTCTTTGCAGGCTTCCCTTGCAAGGGAAGTGTTATTTTTATTCTTGTTTTCCTCACATCATGTATCCTTGTGGTGCCAATGAAACAATAATGCTTCCAAAGATTTACTTACAAAGTGCAAATCAAACAATTCTCCAACTATGTAGCATCCATTCATCTTATCACTAGTGGAAATGTGGTCTAAGTAAAGTCACGAGTAAAGCCATAGTGGAAGAGTTTGGCTTTGAAGTGCCACAGTGGCTTTACTTAGACCATGTTTCCACTCCACAAGAGTTGTTAATTAGTGTTACGTTTTTTTGAGATTTGAAATTGCTATAATTTTTTACTGTTGACATGAATTTTTGACAGGAACATTAGATTCCAATACTATTTGAAGGTCCCCAATCATCTTGACCTATGTAGAGGGTAAAAATACTGGTCAAGAGTGAACATATACAATATGTTTATGTAAATTAGTGCATGTAACACTAATGAACAACTCTTGCGTGGTGTATCTATCCCTCGTAGTTATCTCCATTTGTTTAAGGTGAGATTGAGGAAATTGAAATATAATTTAGCACATGATATCAATGAGTGTCAGTCGATACGAATACCATTGCCAAGAAACTCTCAGAAACTATCACCAAGAATACCAAGTTATCATGTTCAATACATCAAACTTTTATAGCTAAAGTGTACATTGAAGCTTAGACAAAATATCATACAAAGATCAATTTGGAACGATAGGTCCTTGATGACAAAGAAGTGCCTATTGAAGTTTACTTCCTATGGACTATAACAATCACTTACTATATTTTGTCGATAACCTTCAAATTTACAATAGAGTAGTATGCACTACACTAAATTTGATCATTAGTGTTAGATACACTAATTTACATAAACATGCTATAAGTTTTTACTGTTGTTCGATAATTTTACCCACTATATTGGTCAAGATGGGGGTCCTTATATAGTATCAGAATCAATGCTCTTGGTAAATTTTTTTATACAAAATTAAAAACTTATAGCATTTTCAAATCTTACAATAATCTAACACTAATTATCAAATTTAGTGTAGTAATGGCCTTTTGTGTGCTATGTACTACAAGAATGTCGTTACATTTACATGTGCGCGGTGTTTTCCCACACGATATGACTTCACAATCTTCAAAGAACTTGGTTTTGCACCAAATGTTGGCTTGATTTGCAAAATAACATCAACACGTGAGAAATTGCAGCGGAAATTGATCGAGGAAAGTGAGCGAGCGGGTGTGCCAGAATTGTTGAGTGCTCAGGATCGGAGCCCGTGGAGTTCTCAAGTAAGCATCAGCTGATGTTGTGGTAGAGCTCTCATGATGAATATCATAATTTCTCTGCCCTGGCCTCGCTGTAAACTACCGCTACCTGAATTGCATATTTATCATTGCCCACTACCATAGGTTACATATACAATTTTACTCGGTTTCAATGAACGTAAGGCTATGTGAAAAAAACTCATGAAGGAAATCATTGGCTCACAAAAAAAAAAAGGTTCGGTATACATACTAAAACATGTCCAAAGTAGAAAAATCGGAATCCACCTCAAAAATGCATGCCATAAATTTGAGCCATCTTGGACTTTTACCATCAAACAATAGACTTTGATTGAATTCCAGTTTACAAATTTCATGGAAAATAATAATAGGCTTGAGTATTCAAAATTTCACCTTGTCAAAGTTCAATTTTTGACAATTGAGCGCATTTACCCATTCACATACAAAGATCATGTTGACTTTGAATGGTTGCCAAGTATGGAATGTGATCCAAATCATCATTCAAATTAGAAGGAAAGACTATCCAAAAGCTTCAGTTTTTTGGTGTTTTGTCTTTGCTTTTCTTTTTAGAAAGGTGAAGGTCAAAATTTTCCTCAGAAAGGAAAGAATGCATGGGACCACCATTGAAAAATTTGCTCCTTTTTTGGAGCAAAAGCAATCCGTGCCTGTAACCGAACTGCAGTGAGCAAAGCCTCCACTGCAGTCGAGAAAAGAAAGAGGAGAGAATTGTGGCATGTCTTTTTTCCTTATAAGGAGGGGGGGGGGGGGCTAAGTAAGTAAGAGTTGGTACAAGTTCGCTTGCTTACACGGATGTCATCTTGCAATTCAATGGAAGGTGAGGGCAACAATTTTGTCACATGGGCACATCGTAAATATTTTTCCATCATCACAGACACAAGCTGCCCTCGGTGGAATATTCCCAAAATTTGTGAGGTACCAAATGTGTTGCGGTGTAATCATAGGGTGTGGCCATGTGATGGACCATGATGGCAATTTTACCTACATGATTACCACTGCCACTGATCTCTTTGTTCATATTTAAGTCATATTTTTTGTAGCTTCATTGTGTTCTATTCATTCCGATGTACAATATCACTAGCCAAATACCATATAGAAATATACTTTACTCCAAAGAAAGGTTGTCATACCTATCACATAAGTACACAAGTGACACATTAGAGTATGTTTGTTTTAAAATATTGGAGAGTACGGATGATGGACGCTATTGAAGTGATTGATGCTAAGCTACTACAATAGAAGCAATATTAAGGAGAGAAATCAATATTTCTTCTTTTCTATGATGGACTATTGGCTATGGTATTGAAGTGATTGATTTAAGCTAATAATTTCCATCCTTCTGAAAAAAAGGCTTTAGCAGTAGTAATTTCTCCTTGTTCTAGCTTAAAAATAGGCCAATGTAAGCACCATAGAGGAATCAACAAACTCAAGCTGCTCTTTCACAATTGAGACGGAGAGTGTAACTATCTTCAATGAAAATGTAGAGAGATGTTAGATCTTCACCCCTAAATTTTCCTTGTTGCAAAACGGTCTAAGTCACAAAAAATGACCTTCCTTTAGATTAAGCTCAAAAAATCTCAATCTAAGCATTATTTAAGAGATTCAACCGTAAGATCTCAAATTTCACTTGACGTGCTTCTCACATACCAAATTTGAACCGTTCATTCTTCCTCATTTGTGAGATTATGATGGTCAAAGTTGACTGAGTTTTTCTCCGGCGGGAACCTCCAAAACCCGTTTCAGGTTTTAAGGAGAGTTAGGGGTTGAAGGGAGATGCATGAACATGGAGGCTGTGAGGCATATGAGAACATCAAGTTGTTGGCAGTCGAAGGTGCAGCTGCTGCTGAAATTACCATTGAGAGAGATATAGGGATGCAGCAAGTGGAGTGTGGAGGTTCATGATAACAAGCTAGGTTGCCAATCATCTGAAATTGTTCATCATGTCCAATCACACTCCCTTCCTGCCTTCGTGCTGCAGTCACTCATGGATCCCACCCCCGGACCCCGGGTTCCCATTCATAGCCATTCATCACAGCCTACTGCAACACACCCCCCTAAAATTCTATTCACTATTGCCTCATTCTGTGGTGCTGTTGATTCCCTTCTACGGATGTTTCAACAAAAATAGTCTCCAGAATGAGAATGAGAATGAGAATATCAACAAACCTCTAGATTGGAATTGGATTCTAGGGAACAAATCTATAGTGTGACAGGACAGAACAAATGAATTTATGGCATGATACAGACATGTAGGGAATTTCACTCCAATTTGAAGGTATATTTGACAACCATATGCATTTAGGATTGTAGCCCGTACAATTGGGATTTGTAATCCTAATATATAGGTGGAAGATTCCTTGGTCACAAAAGGAAGATTCCCTATACTCTTGAATGCCTTGCATGGAAAGGTAATGTCCTATTGATTACTTTTGGTTATGTAGCAAGTTTTTAATTTCACACATGGTCAATTGTGGCAAGCAAAGACTTGATACTATGGCCAAAATCACAAAGGGCGAATGTCAAAGCACAAATGGATTTATGATTTTATATATATATATATATATATATATATATATATATATATATATATATATATATATATATATATATATATATATATATATATATATGCCTTTAGGAAAATTGTGGCTCATACATTTGGGACTAATATATAGGTGGAAGATTCCTTGGTCACGAAAGGAAGATTCTTTACACTCTGAAAGCCTTCCATGTAGAGGTAGTGTTTTATTGATCACTTTTGGTTATATAGCAAGTTTTCAATTCCACACATGGTCAATGTGGCAAACAAAGACTTGGTATCATGACCAACATCACAAAAGGCAAAAGGCAAAGCACAAATGGACTCATGACAAACACCTCAAGTGGTTATTGAGGATGGCAAAAAAAAAAAAAAAAAAAAAAAAAAAAAAACTTCAAGAGATCTTTGACCTCCTCAGCGATTGACGTCCAATTTCCTTAATTAACCCTTAACTTCTAACTTTTCTTAAACCCGAAATGAATTTGCAATCTTTGGCAACCTAGATGAAGGATAAAAAATAACATTTTTACCCATGATTTAGACTAGGTGCTTCCTATACTCCAAGGTGTATGTGGTGAAATTTGCAAAACTATATAGCAAGTTTTATACCTCATACTAAAACTTCTAGTTTTAAGTCCAAAAAGTGCACTTTACATTTAGACTTTTTTAAATGTGTTCATAACCAAATTACTCTCAAATTTCAAAGTAACCCAAGTCAAATAATCTACCACTTTTACAAAGGGAGCCTCCAGAAAACAAGTCAATCTTTGAAGTTTTTAGAAGTTTTTTCATAATTTGAGGAATTTTTATTATTATGGCTTGAAAATCATAAATTCATGAAGGTACCTAGTACTCACGCTTCAGTTTTTCTGGCCCAAACACATTTTCCATTAAACGTCAAGTTCCTTGTACTGAGACTTTTTGAAGTGTCTTTTCAATTGTGCAGACAACTTGATTCTCCATTCTGACACCTTGCACAAACAACACAATCCTTACTTACTGTGACTTTTTGAAGTGTCTTTCTGCAAACAACTTGATTCTCCAATCAACTTCTGACACCTTGCACAAACAACACAATCCTTACTTATTGAGACTTTTTGAATTGTCTTTTCAATTCTACAAACAACTTGATTCTCCAATCAGAATACTTCTGACACCTTGCTCAAACAACACAATCCTTACTTACTGAGACTTTTGAAGTGTCTTTTCAATTCTGCAGACAAATTGATTCTCCAATCAGAAGTAGTGCACAAACAACACAATCCTTGTCATTATTCTTCGTCCAAGAATATTTCTTGGAGCAATATTAATACTTCCCGTCAATTAACTCTTGACACCTGGCACAAACAACAAATTCTTCTCATCATTCTCACGGTGAAGTCAAATAATGTCTCTAGAGTGACCATTGGTTACAAAGGGAAAAAAATGTTGAACGTATTTTTGAGTCGCAAAAGTCTCATTTTTATCACATAGTCTCATTTCATGAATTTGCTTATATCAAGCGTGTTTTATTGCATAGTTGTTTATATACCTTCTTTTAGAATTTTTTTGCATGAAGGTCCAAAAAGCAACATTGAGTGTTTAAAATTTTGCATGTATACCCAACATAGCTAGCTACATGGGGAAAATATACCAAAATGATTGGGGGTAATAATCTTCAAGTCACCCTTTGCACCATGGAGACGATGCCCCCAAGCAAAGCCCAAATAATTTAGAGGTAGAGCAGAAAAATCAAAATTTTATGGTGGAGCCTCTCCTTTTAATATCCTACATGGTTAAATTTATTTAATAATTTCTTGGCAACCCGTATATTTGTCATTGACTTGCACATAGTGGGGCAAAGTTCAAGTTTCCTATTTGTTGGGTCATTAGGGCCACCTTTCGACTTAACTTTGACACTGAAAAATCGTTATTCAATAGTGTTTTTTGCGATTGAGGGCACTTTAAGAAGTGCTTCCCCACCCATCCTTGCAATGTACGGATATTCACACTTGAGTTCCCCTTGTTCGCTTGCGATATCCACAATGAAGTCTACGTGCAATCGTCGATGTTCTTCGAAACTTTGTCGCTTCTAGTAGCTTCTTTATGATACCGGAAATTTCTCTATCGCTCCGAGCAGCTTTTACTGCGACGATGTGCGATACCCGATTAGAAGCTTGTGGAGAGGTCTTCCGTGCACGCTAGGAGAACGGGTGTGAAGTGGATTCTGAGCGTGCCTTTGAGGGGAGTGTCTAAATATCCTCTACGAGCGTGGCTTGGATGCCAGGCTCGGGTGGGGGTGGGGAGGGTGGGGTAAAATCTGCCCCTATTTTAAAATTTGTTTAGGCCCCATTTGAACACAGAGGGGGCTTCCAAGGGTAATTTGGGGCCCCAGGCCCCAAATTTTGCAAAAAAAAAATTCAAAAAATGGCCCCAAATGGGAGAAACGGGAAGGGCCAGAAAATTGATCCCCACCGAGCCTGGCATCCGAGCCACGCTCGTAGGGGAGAAATAAAGAGACCCGCCTTTGAGGGTGGATAGCATTTCGTGCTTGAACGGTGGTCCTCTCTTTTAAAGGGAGACCCACCATAGTTACATTCTTTGCTATTTTTGTTTTCAGTTAACCCCTAAAAATCCAGGAAAACCGATTCGGTTTTCTGAGATTTCGGGCAGCTCATTTTAAGCATTTAAATTGATATTTTTGCCTAAGATTTTTATTGGGTGCTCCCCATACAGTAATGTGTATGTGTTAAAATTTTCAAAGTCAAATTTTAATTTTATAACCTTCATCTAGAAATTTTAGGTTTCAAGTCCAAAACGAGCAGTTTAAAATATTTTTTTTAATTTTTTTTTTTAGAAATATGTTCATTACCAAATTACTATTCAAATTCCAAAGTGCCCGAAGTCAAAAAGTTTACCAATTTTACAAGGGCAGCCTCCAAAACTTTCAAAAACAATCTTCACAATTTCTAGTAATTTTACAATTTTTTCTTTGAAAAATTGCCAAAATTCGAGATTTTGGATTTTTTCCAAGATTTTTTTTTTCGAAATTCACATTATCATAAATGCACCTTCTCACCATCGAGATTTTTCTCAAACTAAATATATCATACGTGGTGCTTGTTTTACTATATGGTTGTTTTTAGACCTTCTTTCATAAAATATTTTACATTAAGGTCAAAAAGTGGAATCGGTCTCTAAAATTTTGCATGAGCATACCCAACTTGATTACCTACATGAAAAAAAATGAGGGAAAAATATTTGGAATAAGAATCATCAAGTTGCCCTTGGCACCATTTAGACAATGCCTCTCACGCAGCGGCAAAAAAAAAGTGTTGGTCAAACTTTGATTGTTATGATCTCACAAATGAAAAACATCCAACGGTTGAAATTTTGACCAGTCCTTTGTATACAAGTTAGGTACAAGATCTTACGGTTCAAAGTCTAAAACCAGAAAAAGAAGTTTCTCCATTTCCCCATCTCCCAATGAAGGTGAAAAATGGCAGTTTTTGGTTCTGGAGGTCGAGGAAACCCCTGGATTTTTAGGGGTTAACCGGTGGCCATGCTTTAAGGTGATTGTAGGGCATGAGGATTGGGAGTGAATGGAAATCGGTTAGCAGTGATAATGCACATGTCAGGGCGGAGGCTGAGGGAGAAGCAGGACAATTTAACGGTCAGCGAGGGTTGGTACATATTTGAGGGAAAGGAAATAATGGAGGGGGGGAATTGGTCCGACAGAAGGAGGTGGAGTGGATGAGGCTGCAGAGCTATATTAGGGATTATAATGAATAATGGGTCCCATAAGAATAGTCCATTTTGTAGGGAATAGGGACACCGGGCCGGGCAGCAGGTGCACGGGGGAATGTCACAAGCGGTCCTGGGCCCCAATTATTCCCCATTTAGCACTTCTTTGCTGTAGCAGCCCTCGCAGCCCTGCCCCACTTGCTAATCTTCCTTCACCTCACACCCCCACTGCCGTCACGCGCTTCGGGATTCACTCATGTTACCAACTTCCTCTCATTTACTAAGGTTACTAAGGGAACGTTTTGTATGGGGAGTTGAGGCAAACAAAATTCTAAGCCAGTTCACTCACATTTGGAACTCAATTGGCTCAATGTACCGCTTGGAGAACACATTAATTGAATGATAGTGGGGGGCGGATTTCCCCATGTGTAAAGAACTTAGTTTCAAGGACACGATTGTAACATCAAGATGATTAAATATGATATATGAAATTGATTGATAGGAGGAAATTATAGGTTAACATACGATCTTTCCTATCTATAGCTCCCTTTGGTTATAACTTCTAAGGATGACTATAGAATAACTATAAGATAATGTTAGGATAACTATAGGATAAGTATAGAATAACTATAGGATAATAAAGGTAGGCATTGAAATATGTCTAAAGCTAATGTCATCTCTGACACTTGGAGTCAATTTATAGAAGGAAAAACAAGGCATGGGGCCAATTTGTACTATCCAAACTTTTGCAAATTTTAGCAGCTTCATTCAAATTGCTAATCTCATTGGCAAGAACCTCCTCTCTCTCTCTTCTATGGTAATTATTTCAAACATTGGAGTAAGCATATTTTTCTTCTTTTCAGTAGGAATTGCTATTGTGAATACCTCTCACTATCACACTATCCTACACATTCAAACTCTACAGTAAAATTAGTCACCCATTAAAAAATCTCATTTGCAGTAACTTCAATAATCTAGTAAAATTTGAGATTTTTATTTTTTTCAAATTTGGTTTTTTGTATGGGTGTAAAACGTACCAAGGTACATTCTCACCGTTTGGATTATTTATGTAAGAATTCTTCATATCCCTCTTCAAGAGTTAAAAATAGGCCTTTGTATTTGAAGTTCAACATACCCCATGTGAAAAATCAAGCTTCTCTCATTTTTTTTTTTATTTTTTTTTTTGTAGACCAAATTTACTTTCAAAAATGGTTTCTTGGACTCCAAAGCATCGATTTCCCTTTCAACAACAAGGCAGAAAAACTTATTTTTACCTTTAAACATTCAGATCTCACAAATAGTGAGGAATCTTAGTTTGAGATTTGGTGTACATCATCATGTACAAGTTAGGTACTAGATCCTACAGCTACGATTCGCAAAGTACATTACGGAATGAAAAATCTTGGCTTGCAGCAAAAGATGGCAATTTTGAGAGTACAATGCTAAAATAAGACCTTGTAGCTCTAGGGGTTAATAAGAAATTCAACCTCATTTCAGGATGGCGTGAAAAGAGTGTTTGTTTGACCTCGTCTTGGATGTATATCCTGGAGGGCAGAATTACACATTGGTGTGACTACTACCTCTTCTCAAGTAGACACAATGCTAATTCTACTTAGGACTAGTGCCTTAGAGATACTCGATGTGGTGTCCCCCTAAAGGGCTTAGGGACTATGGTGGTGCTGACATGCCACCCTGCCAACATGCAGAAAAAACCCACAACCTTCTTATTGAGAGCCATGAGTCCTAATTACCAAGCCAAGACTTGTGGTGCCTGTGTGAGAAGAACATGTGTTTTAAAATAATTAAACCATGGAGACAATGATATTTTTTCAATAACATGTGACGTCGAACTGGTTACTTGTTACAAGACATAATCTACTGGATTAACCATCAAGTTCATACTTCATAATGTACTGGAGTAACTAATCCAATAATCTCATTGGAGAAAATGAATGGAGTTTTACTCTTAAACCTCCAAGCACAAAATGTGTTGTGTAAATATCTTGCTAAGAAGAAGAAGAACACCAAACCCTTATGGGTTGGCGTGAATATAGTGTCTGTTCAACCTACCCTTGATGATATGCCCACCGGAGATCTTGCTAAGATCGTATATCGGAACAATTTCAAAAGAGGGTGTTCCGCAAGTATTAGGATTGTATGACTACCACAAAATATACAAGATCAGGTAAATGGAGCTCACACGTGCTCCATCATCCAAACACCGTAGACCCTAGCTATTCTCTAAATCCTAGGTACAAAGGAATTTAGAGGTGACAATGAGAATCTTCATTTCACTTGAATGCCCCGTACTATACAATTTTGATCATACTTGGTTCTCCCAACATTTTAGGATAGTAGAGATAATGTGCTGATTCGTAAATACTTGCACCACTCCACTTGTAAGATTTCTATGATGAAAACATATAGATCTACACAATGCAATACCACGTCCCCACACCAAAATTGGAAAAAACAACACCAGGCTAGTTAGACCTTCAGATACTGGACACCACATTCACTCAAATCATTTTAGCCGCTAAAGTTCTTTATTAACAAATTTTGTTAACCCTTAATCGTCACGGGTGACCAAACTGGTCACCAAGGTCATTGTTTTTGCTTTTGGGGTCCGACACAGTGGTAGGGTGCAAATATTGTCCAAAGGCACCCCCATTCTTTTGTTTTTCCGAATCCAATGCTCCTTGCCGATCGCCTTATTGAGGTTTGTGTGATCCGCGCGAAATTGTAGGGGCCACGTGATCCCATGGTCAATGCTCTTTGACTTGGCCTTTCTTTTTATTTTTTTGACGATTTTTTTCCAAAATAATAAAAAGTCTTGATCTTTATCCCTATACCATGCTCTATGATGCCAATTTTCAGAAAAAATGATCCAAAGGGGGAAAAACTAAAAAAGCAATATGATATTTCTCACTCATGATCAACAACCAAAACATTTTCTTCTCACCGGTGCCATTTTTTTAGTTTTTACCCGATGTGATTGATCTTTTTTGCATTGGTCACATCACCAAGTTACCTTGATAACCACCGTTTCCGATTCTCAAAATTGTTTTACCTTTAGTGCAGAAATAAGGCCAGAAGACAATGAGGTTGCATTTCTCTCCAATTTGTGAAAAACAAGGATGTCAATTAAGGGTTAACCCGTCAAAACTGACCTCGGAATTTTAAGCCTCTTTTTATTGTAAACATTAAATTATAAATCTAATTGTAGATCTCAAAACAAACTTGAATTTTCTACTCACATACTAAAATTGATTCGTTGACTTATCCTTCTGCTATAATTATGATGATATTCAAAGGGAGCTAAACTATTCTGCTATTGGGTCATTCCAAGCTTGCCTTAGTGCAATTTATGAGAACTTCAACATGGGCTAGTTGTCAAAATGAATACTACTTCCCGGCTGGGGGTCACCCGTTGTACCGTCTTTTTTTGCAATTGATACCCTTCAATTTGTCTTAAAAAAAAAATTAAAAAAATTAAAAATGAATACTACTTTGCACATTCCAAAAAAAAAAGAAAAAGAAAAACACAGAAAGGTTTGATAGGAATTCGAGGAACTTACTTAATAAGCTTTGAAACTAAAGTATCACAAAAACTACATAATTTCTAAATCACATAATTTCTAAACCGGATATGTTCTTTTAGTGAAATGAACTCCCTCAAAGCTATTTACAGTTTTGAGGAGGGAGTAAGTAAGATCTGATTCTCTATCTCCAAAAGCTCCAGAAACCATTGAGGGTAACAAGAGCTTTCGGGGTTAAAGTGGTGTAAAGAAAAGCAGAAGGAGGTCGGTGATCGAGTGGGAGTGAATCACAAGATCACATGTGTGTAAGTAGATTGTTCCCAAATTGGGACAATGTACGACTGGGAGTGGGCACCCAAATGTATACGCCAGTTTTTGGCAGCACTACCGCACAAAAGGACAAAGCTCACATACGGAGCAAAATACGGTATCTTCAAAGCAGGCAATCGTGCAGATTGCAAGCGCTTTCACCATTATTTGCATACGGTACCAAATACCCCACTGCCCCCCTTTTTTTGTATAGAAAAAGCAGCGCTGTATTGGATGCTGGGTACGGTACGCATACTTGCCTCTCAATGTACGACTCCACCAGGTGCATGATTGTGGCATTCGGATATTGTTAGGAATTCCTTTTTTGCATTTCGTACACCAAAATCAGGGCCCGGATCCTCCCCTTTGTCCCAAATCCTCCAGTGTCTTGGGGGGTCAAAAGCAATTTAACATGACCTCCGCTCAATCTTATTTTATTCCCATATTTTTTGTTATTTATTGGGGTAGTAGTGGTATAGGAGAACTGTGGCTCTTGCATTGACCTTGTGGGAATGACATTCATTCTTTCTTTCTTTCTGTTTCCAGATTAAGACAAACCCACTTCACGGCTGGCTGGGTTCAAGGTCGAATTAATATTCCGTTAAGGGTATGTATTATTGATTGAAGTTCCGTGGATTTGCGTCAAAAAGGTGGAATTTATAATATCTTCGCCTATAATGGGTGCTGGTGATTTTATTTTTGTTTTCATTTTTAGAAGGTATTTTCATTACCTCCACTTTGTATTTCTGAAGAAAATCATAGTAGGCCAATGAAGTGGTGACTACAGTCAACTCTCTATAAATGTTAATTCTGGAATAAGCTTTTTTTTCTCTTTACATTGATAGTATTGTTAAGAGTTAACATTTACAAATAAAAGTTCATGGTTTGGTTCAAGTGTATTCGTTTCAATGGATCAATACATTAATTGGATTTTTTTTTCAAAAACCTAACGTAAATTTTAATATTTATAAAATATTAACAATTTGAAGAATATAAAATTTATAATTTAGACGGATTTAAATTCTTGCAATGGAATTGAGAATCATAGAGCGCAACTTTAACATTGTACAAATGTTATCTTTTACTCATTTTTATTGTGGATTCATAGTGATGTATATCATCTGTTAACATTCATAAAATCGAATGTATATAGAGAACATTATCATTTGGCTAATATTTAACACATATAATTTTTGTAGCGTGCAATATGTGAGGAGCTGAAGAAAGTTAACATTTAGAGAGGGTTGACACTTATAGGTGTAACATTTGAAGAGGGTGAATTATAACAGTGAAAGTAATTTTTGTGCATGGGGAAAGTGAAAGGATGAAGCCAGTAGATATATCAAATCTGGACTCTCCTACAAATTGTTGAGCATTTTAAAAGGTGAACTTACACTCTTATACGTAATTTTAAATGGTACCTTACAATAGGATCCTATAATGTTCTAGTTTCAAGATGTGTGTCCAGCCTCCCTCCATACTAGCTGAATTGAACAAAACTAACCGCAATTGTGCATTGACCTGAATAAATTTTGTTAACCACATCTTATAAAAAAAATTTAAAAAATACTCAATTACAATACAACACATCACTTTAAATCCATAATTTGAATGAAATAAAGTTAATTTTTGTACAATGTTAACGCTTGAAGATCCTTGTGTGTTTTTGGGAGCTTGAAACCTCAAAATTGCGATTTTACACCTCTATGTACTCATGGAGTGTGAAACAATATTTTTCTTCCAACCAAAAGAACTTGTACCTAAGACAAAATGGCAAAAGCTCCATTCGATCCTCTTGGATCTTTAGAAGTTAAAGTTGCGCCCCATGATCTTGAATCCTATTGCATGCATTTGAATCTGTTGCATGCATTTGAATTCGTTGCATGCATAGATTTTATAAATTTTGTATTCTTGAAGTTGTTAACAATTTTATAAATATTAAAAAAGACTTACTCCCCATCAGATGAACATTTATAGAGGGTAGCAGAGTGTAGGATCAAGAACGGTAGAACCTTGAGGCTCTATCCTCTGTATTACAAACAAAAATCTCGTAGATGGACATGCACATAAGTTCGATGGATAAAAAATAACACATTGATGTTTGCAACATATTCAGAGCGGTTTTAGAGGCAAAACTATTGATATCTTTGGTTTAATTTTTCTATAAGTTCAAAATATCTTAACCAAAAGCCTCAGAGATCTGCTTGTCTCGCACTTAGAGACATTTTTTTGATGCATTTGTTCTGCATTAAATACTGCATTAAAGCATGCAATCAATCTTCATCAAATTCAAACTCTAGTGTTTTGAAAGCTTTAGGTTTCTCTAAAGTCATGCACAAAACAAAATGTTGCATTGTATTTATCCTAAAAATGTCAGATGAAATATTATAACGTAAAAGATATGCTATAGAATCAAATAAACAGTTACCGACAACATATGTATAAATTGTATTATGCTGTAAATTACAATGTGATTATATTCCATTCGTAAGTGGCGTTGTTTTTTGCTTTTGTACAAAACATGAACTTGATTTTTTTTAAACCAATAATTTTAGTTTATAGAATTTTGTATTTAAACATGCAATATTTAAGCTCAATCACTAATATAATAAATAAAATTTCAACAAGAATTAAAATAAATGCACGATACAGTTTTAGCAAGACCGTAAACAAACAAATCAAAACAGTAGCAACATAAGCGTTTAGGTAAATGCGTTTGGCATAAGTGTTTGATGGAGGCGTTTGGCAAAAGCATGTAAGATAAATCGTTCAAGCATTCATCTGCAGACGAAGAAAATGTAAAGCGTTTATCCGCAGATGAAGAAGTAACACAAGCATTGACATCATCACCAGCAACAACACATTTGTGAACCCCCAAAAGCCAATGTGCAAAAACGTCATTTTCTTACTGAAGTAGACAACAATCCACCTAATACAGAAGATATGCAATTCAATGTCAAAAAATGTCAATTCATGTAATCTTACAACTTTAAAGAAATCACATTACCGAGCTTGTTTTGAATCTCGAACTCTAGTTGCATAAGTTGATGTGGAAATGAATATCATTCACAGTCAGAGCTTGACAAATCATGATATAGACTTCGGTGATAAGGCTTTTATGGACCTCATGTGCCTTACATATTATGGCTTTTACGGGCCTCATGGGCCATACAACTTATGGCTTTTACGGGCCTCATAGGCCATATAACTTATACATTCATAAGGATAAGGTACTAGGGGGGGTTTATGAGAGAGGTTAGGGAGCTGGTAGGGTCTTATAGAGAATTTACAAAGCTGTACAATGACGGTATGTATGGCGAGGAAAAATATATAGTTTTAAAACAAAAGCATTTTATGTCTTGTAACTTCACATTGTCAATACCTCTATTTCCTGAATGATTTCAATACTTGGCTCTTGAAACTACCCACTATTAATGTAAGCCAAGACTTTTCACTTTTTTTGACAATTGTAAGAAAAACAATATAGTACCTAAACTTTAACATGAGTATATATACTAAATCTCAATCAAATATTCCTGAGCATTTGTGAGATTGAGTCATTGTAATGATCAATGTTTACATTCATGCAATATATAAACCTAAAGAAAAGTTTAATTCTTTATATGGAAGTAAGCAAAAATTCAAATACAAAGGCGTATTTTTTACAGTTAAAAAAAAAGAAAACAAAAACACAAATGAAGCATTGTCATTTAGGCGCTTCACATGTGTCAAGCGGTGATACTGGGTGTAAGCGGTCTTAGGGGCCACCTTATATGAGGAGGGTCCTATAAGTGGTCTTAGGGTCCCCTTCATATGAGGAGGGGCGTCCTCTAAGTCGTCTTAGGGGTCTCTCATGTGAGGGAGGGGGGGTCCTGTAAGTGGTTTAGGGGCCGCCTAATGTGAGGGGGGGGTCTTGTAAGTGGTTTAGGGGCCCCTTAATGTGAGTGGGGTCCTATATGTCGTCTTAGGAGGCCCCTCATGTGAGGGGGGGGGGGGGTCTTGTATTTCAAATAAGTGGTCTTAGGGGCCCTTCATGTGAGGAGGGGTCCTGTACTTTTGCATAGATAGATAATGCAATGGCAATAGCAATTACATTGAGACGACAATGAGAATGATGTCGCAAAGGCCGCCTCAACTCGCACTTTGATGCTCTCAAGAAAAAAAAAAAAAAAGAAAAAAAAAGAAAAAAAAAAAGAAAAGAAAAGAAAAAACACATGATTACACAGACTCCGAGCATCAAACCCTAATTGCTAAGATTAATCGGAAGTGGTACCCGTATGACTCCTCGAAGCTGAGGCTGGTAGCATTACGAATGTAGGTCTCATGAATTGCGTCCTCGTGAATCTTCCAGAGCGTCTGCATGAATTATTGAAGAACTAAGCTCTGCAATTTGAAAAGGAGGGAGGACGAGAGCAAGCAGGGGCTCAAACCCTACGGGAACAGCTGCCATCCGCTTCTCATCCAAGTCTCATCCACTTTCCATCTATTTTATGATAGTGCGAAAGGGGCTTGCGATAGGTCATTAGACTTTTGGGTGTGTTGATGGGGGAAGTCTTTACACAGTCTCTGCCTACGAGGACAGAGACAACAAATAACTTAGCAGCCAGTGGAAGAATGACTCAAACTTTGCAGGCATAGTGCGGAATAGACGCAGGGCAGGGACACTTGTACTCCATCGCCGGATGAGGAAAATCCACTGGATTTGCGTGAATCGAGTGGAGTGGTGGTACTCTTCTGTCCGTTATTGTGCATTGCTTTGAGGGACCACTTCACATTCCATTCCAAAGTGTCACAGAACATCGAGTAAGTTAAGTTAAGGAACAACCAGCACGCTCCATTTCTCCACCTTCTCGCCATTCTCCGCTTAGATCCCCACGAGCACCTTTCTTTGTGCGTAAAGTAAAACATGAATCATGTTTATCAACACACGTTTCCACGCCTAGTTTCTCAAACTGGAAAGTTTTGACCTCTAGGTGTTCTATTCATGCATTGCATACTGACTCAAATATGCTCAATACCCGCCTTCTACGTCATGTGGTCATTGTTATGACCAAGAATGCAGTTCATGTAGTTTGGATTTAATCAATATTTGCTACATACAAGAGTGATTTTATAGTATATAAACATGAGGAAGAGTAGCATTACGGATTCCTCGATCATGAGTATGCTCGACAAACTCTTGAGGTTGATATGTTAGAAAATTTTCATTGTCTTGAAAATGCATAGTAGGTGTTTGAAGGAAAAGAGAAAGGAAAAGAACACGGCCTTAGTAAGTAATGTGTCACTTTCACCGTAACTTTATAAGCCATAACCACAGGTCATATGCAAGAACATATGTGTTACTTCACCCTTCTCTATCTATTTATGAAATGATTTGGAGGAAGGAGGGAGAGGAAAGAGGGAGAGGGAAATGGAGAAAGAAATGGTGTATAAAAAAGTTTTTTTGCTACTAGAACGCCTCCTTGTGAGATCTTGCGGGTTGATGGTAGATTGTAGTCACTTCATGTTGGCAATCAGAGTTTGAGTCCTTTCGGTCTCGTTAGAGCGTTTATGTGGCGTTGGCACTATCTAGCGAGTTATTGGGCAGGTAATGCAATCATAGGCCTTTGAATCTTAATTCAAGCCTAAAAAGTGGCTTCTAGCTGGGTGGCTTGTAAAATTTTTCACATGCAATAAATCGGTGATAATGTTTAGAATTTGTACCATGATAGCGCAATATGTACTTCAATGTTACAACATCTCATGATTAGGGCATTTCCCACGAACGACTATAAAATAGGCTATATGTAGCCAAGTAGGAGCGGTTGCTAAATATAGAACCCCTATGAATTCATACCCTTTCTCAATGGACTGGTTGAATGACCTTGCTATATTTAGTTTTCTACGACACCATGACAAAAATTCAAAAAGTACGTGAAGTTAAAAAGTCCTAAACTTTTGAGGTTTTCCAATAGGCCGCATGAAAACTCTCAAACTTCAACTTAACTTGAAGTAAACGACATGTTTGAGTGGGAGTTGGATGGGTAGTCACGAGTTGTGGCAGACTGCTTCCTTTGATTCTTTCACTTTTTTCATTCTAAAAACATCATTGCATAACCAATACCAAAGTAACGTGGATCAATAAAGCTCCAACTAGAACGTTGTTGGGATGAATTTAAAGATCATGATCATATAAAAACAATTCCCTCAAAAACAATTGTTGGTTTCACATAATTGGCTTGCAATGGTAAGACATGCCTAATGTTTGAAAAATCGAAACCAAAAGCTGTTTTCACTAAAATGCATGTCATTAATACTTTATACTATAGGTTTGCAATTTTTGTTACACATACTGGACTTAATTTGGGACCCAAAGCAAGTAATTTGGCCCGAAATGAAGTTTGGATGAAGGAGTTGAGGCTCTTCAAAGTTTTGCCCTTCTTCCAAAATGTAGAAAAACGACATTGGGGACGTTTAGGGGTAAAAGTTGGAAATATGGGTGTTCCTAAAATGGTGCCTTAGAGTAACCCCCTATAATGTTTGGAGTTAATACATGCTATTGTTGTATGCCAAAGCTATTATGTACCTGTAGGTGAAGATTACTAGAGCTCTATTTTCGGTACCGCACGATTATTGGTTGTTCTACTATACGGACATTGTAATTTTCTCACTTACCGGTAGCAAGAATTTGTGAGGTTATCAAAAGACTAGCATTGGTTTTCCCAATTTGTAGTGAAGTATATAGTGTAAGTAGTTTTCATGAATGGAGATAGTAAGTGGAAGGATAGTCAAAGTGGCTTCACAAATTTTTGGCTCTTTGACAATTTGCTATGAATTTTTGAAGTTGGACTTATATGTGTTTCTAAATTGGTGCCCTTATTTGACACCCTATAATGTTTGGCATGACTACATGGTGCTGTTGACTTTGAAGCTATTATGTACGTGCGGGTTAAGAAGCCTGTAACTCCAATATTGGAACAACTCCAATTTTAGCATTCTCCCTTGAGACTATTATTAGTTTCTTCTATCCTACAAACTTGTTTATGATCAATTGGACATTTCACGTGAACATGCCTAAGTATTTCTAAACCGCTTTACCTCTTGAAATTAGGCATGAAGACGAAAAACTGCCCCTAAAGTTTCAAGGCACTATTTGCATGCTTATCCCTCAAAGCTGCTCTCTTTTAATGCAAGGTGAAAATTTTCATCTCATGATGTATTGTGAAGTATGTAACCATAGGATCTAGTACTTAACTTTTATAAGATTATGTACACCAATTTTTGAAAAAAGTTCCTCACCGATTGTGAGATCATAACATTTAAAGTTGGAAAAAACTTTTTTTTGCTTGTGAAAAGAGAAAGCAATGTTTTGAGGGTCAAAAAAACCATTTTTACCATTTTAGAAGTAAATATGAATTAAGGCTCTTCAAATTCTTGTTCCTAGGTGATCTAGGAATATCTCTATGCAATTTTTACTCTCATAGGACCCTTAACACCTAAATAAATGCATTATTTTCCACGTGGAGGTACACTAAAATTCAAATGCATAGGCATGTTCTTGTTAATAAAAAAGGCATTTGAAAATTCAATGCTTTGAAAATCCAAATAGTAAAGACATGCCTTAGTACCTCTACTACGTGGACAAGAAACAAAACTTGAAAAAAAGAAGATTCTTAACCCCTATACGTCCCTAAAGTCGAAAAACGACATTTTGGATGAAGGGCAGAAACTTTGAAGAGCCATAGTTTCTTCATTCAAACTCCGTTTTTGACGAAATCACTTTTGTTAGGTCACAAATCAAGACTAGTTTATGTGGTAAAAATTGCAGACTCATAAAATAAAGTATGAATAAATGGCATGGATTTTAGTGAAGGCAGCTTTTGTTTTTGGGTTTTCAAACATTTGGCATGTTTTACCATTGCAAGCCAATTATGTGAAATCTAAAATAGTTTTTCATGAATTTTTTTTTCATAGGTTTGATATTTAGATGCATCCCAACAACTTTGTAGTTGGGAGTTTTTTGATCTAGATAACTTTGGTATTGGCTTTGCGATGATGTTTCTACGATGAAAAAAGTGAAAAAATGGATGATTTTTGAAGAGCTAGATCTCCTTCATCCACCGTTAGATTTTGACTTTATTTTTTGGGATTGATTCCAATTATAGCCTATTCTTAGTGGTAGAAACCCTGACCCAATCGAGAATGTATTGAAGAAAAGGCATGGATTTGAGTGCGAGGGGTCTAGTTTTGGACTATCTTTCCTTTGTAAATTTTTTGGCAGTTTTCACGACTACAAGGCTACTATTTGAGCCAAGATGTTTTTTTGATGAATTTTTTTGGTGCAAGAGTGTCTTCGAGATGAAGATGAACAACTTTCTAGTTGTTGATTTTTTGATTGCAAATTTCATGTTGGTAGTATTTTCACTTCAAAGTGGAAATGATGGTATTTTGTAGCTTGTTTTGCGCACTAATATGTTATGTTCTCGCAATCTATGAGGTCCCATGAGTCAAGTTTTGGTCCACATGATCTACTACAAGTCTATTACAAGTTTGTACGGTTGAGATCTGAATAGCTTATCTTTATTTTCATCTATATCACTTTTTTTGAAAATGAGTTTTTGGCTAAAAATACCCCAAGGACGTTTAGGGGTTAATTCTTGGTGAATTTTGAAGTAAGTGCTTTCTCATCAAATTTGGGTAGATTTTGAGAACAAATGAACATATACCACAAATTTTGAACATTTTTGGGAAGATTTTAAGTAGTTTCTTCAAACTTTGACCATGCATATCTCCTAAAGTATGAGGAATTATGAGAAATTCTGAGGCATGTAAAAGGTATGGAAAAGCTCTACAACCGCAAAAGGTTTCAAAATAATGTGAACAAAACGAAGTAACTTAGAAGCAGATCTTAGCCAAATCGGCCCAAAACAGGTCTTATGATACCTTGACCCCTAAAGTTGGTTGAGGACATGTTCGTTTTTACTTTTGTCGGTCTCTTATTTCCTAATTTTAGCTTGTACAAATTTAAATTTTTTGCAGATTGTACAATTCTAATTGCAATTCTTCCATACCTTTCCAAAAAGTCATTTCACACTTCAAAATTTCTTAGACTCTAGGAGATATTCACGGTCTTAGTTTGAAACATTGTTTGAAATTTGCCCAAAATTGCCCAAACTGCGGTATATGCTCATTGATTCCCCAAATCTGCCCGAAAGCAATTAAAATGCAGAAATCTGAAAAATTCACCAAAAATTGAATTCCAAGTTTTGGTCAAGTTTTGTTTTTGGTACGTGTGAAGAAAGTTCTAAGGCATAGTTTCACCACTCAGATTTTCAATCCAATTATTTTTCATTAGCTGATTTTATTGTCAAAGGCTCGCCTTTGTACATGAATTTTAGCATACCTCCATGTGAAAATTCAAGAATCCCTTTGGTTTCATAGGTTGCATGTGCGTAAAACTTGCACTAGCATGTTCCTAATCAACTCACCTAGGGACAAAAATTTAGAGAGCCTTATATCAAATTTTCTACCAAAAATGGTTTATTTGGTCCTCAAAAAACTAGTCACCTTTCAACAACAAGGGGAAAAAACTTTATCTCCAACTTTGAATATTACGATCTCACAATTGATAAGGGATTGGAATGTGAGATTTAATATGCACATACAAACACAAGCCAAGTACCAAATCCTATGTCAACACACCTAAAAATTTGTCAAAATTTGAAAATTTTCACCTTGCAACAAAATAGGGTAACTTTTGCCAGGTTGAATATAAACTCTACATACATACTAAAATAGATGGGCTAGATGGACTAAATAATAGAACTGCTTCATTAATTCTAAGAAATGCTTCTATGTATTTTGGAAAGACGCCTAGCACTTGGTTGGTTTTGCAGTTTTAAGACTTACTGGCAATTTAGAGGGCAGTCGACTTTAGGGGTTAAGGGTAAAGCAATTTTGGCCTAAGAGAGTCTTACTGTTTTTTTACAGAGAGTTGTAATAAGATAAATTTGCCCAAGAACCCAACTATGGACCTCTATGCTGTACAGTACAAGTACATTGTAATAAGTATGAAGTACAGAGATCTAAGCTAGATTTACATATGGCAAGTGCTCGAGTGTCCATGAGGTGCTGTAGATCAGTCGGTGCACGAATTTATGGAATGTTCATCCTGCATGTTATCCTTCATGTTGGTCTTCCGGTCTTCCCACGAATGTACTGTATGTACATTCCTGTACTGATTCAAATTCTGCACACGTAGTTAGCTTGAGACTTCTCATGCGCGCCTTCTCATGAACAATATGCACAGCATTGTAGCACATGGTGCATCCAACTGTACCAAGGGCAAGTGTTTGTATCTTGTTCCTCATGAACTGCACGTGGTTGCACATGCTTGCACCTCCCCTCGCAAGCATCGCCATGCAGCTGAGGTGCTCCTACTACTAACCGACTTCCTCGATGGTGGCTGGCCGCTTTATTAGGACACAGCCTCTGAATCAACACAGCAAGCATTCAGTGTGGAACGCTATATTTGAATTTCCAGCTAGAATTAGGATTCCTAGTTTCATGCTGAAAATTGTGACTCCATGCTCTGTTTCGTCTCTCTGGAGAGCTCTGTGTGTGCAGCAACGAAGAGTCGGTTTCTGTGAACCACTGGCCACGAAGGTAATGCATTTGGTGTCGTCTCGATTTCCCTGCTTCCATTGATTCAGTCATGTGGGTCGATGCGTTGCTAATGTAGATTCTGTGCTCTACAGTTTAGAGACGTCAGATTAAGCACTCGGAGCTCCATGGACACCAGTGCCGCTGCCGAGCAGGCGCGGAAGGCAGCAAGTATGGCTAAACTGCTGGTGACAGTACCGAGTCCTTCAGAGCAACGAGGCAGCATCGCCGAACCTAAGAGTGGAGTACTTCCCCTCAATATTTCAAGGTCAGTCCGTATTCAATCTGTGCCCTTCAGTTAGTGATCATGCTGAGAATTGTGCTTATGTGCAATTCACGTACATATTGTCTGATCGATCAAGCAGTTCCAGGAGAGATGGATTATTGTACATTCCGAAGAGCTACTCGACGGAGAAGGCAGCGCCGGTGGTGGTGATCCTTCATGGAGCAGGAGGCCATGCCGATGGCGCTCTGGAACTTATAAGCGATTTCGCGGACGATCATGGCCTTATCTTGATTGCGCCGGAGTCACGCGGACGCACATGGGACATGATTCTTGGCGGATATGGTCCAGACGTGGAATTCATCAACCAGTAGGTGCTCTAACCCACTAGTTTTTATCTGCTGTAATTGTCCGTCAATTCTAGCTAGCCCGATGAAGGTTACCGAGCGTGTTTCAATTCGATGCAGGTGTCTGACAAAGGTGTTCAATGAGTACACCGTGGATCCCAAGCACTTGTGCATAGCCGGATTCTCCGATGGTGCCTCATACTCTATCTCTGTGGGTGTGAGCAACGGCTTTCTTTTCTCGCACATCATCGGATTCTCTCCAGGTATTTTCACACAAATCTGCACAGGTATAACGGGCGTACCAATAGGAGTCAGATCGAAGTTTGCCTCATCTACTGAACCCTGATTTAACTTTGGAAAATTTGTACTGTGTTGTGTTCAGGGTTCATACGGGTGCAGCGATATGAAGATGGGCCACTTGTCTATGTTTCTCACGGGAAACGGGACTCGGTGCTGCATATCGACAATTGCAGCCGACGACTAGTGCCTAAACTTCTGGAGCATAAGTATAGAGTGACATACAAGGAGTTTGAAGGCGGTCATACTGTGCCTCCATCCATTGCCGCAGAGGCTTTGATGTGGTTCATACAAACCACCGACAAGCAATAAGACGTTCACAAGTGATTCGCTCTGTGAGACATAAAGAGATCGATGAGTGCCACTTACCATACATCGAACAATCTTGTGAATAAAGATACGATAATCAGGACTGCCCCGAGGTTTAGGGTTGAGGGTTTAGAAGGGGCAACCAGGTCTTCCAGTGTGGGGGTGAGACTAATAGGCTTAATCTGATTCATGGAATTGAATCTACTTCGGTCCAGGCAGTAGATAGTTTGGACCTAAAATTGAGCGTACACTGAGTACTATACAACCACAGAAAATTCCACTGATGCTCATTGCAGCTATTCAGGTGATTGTAGCTACGAGTTGTGCATGCAACAAGCTCACTTAAAAAGGTGGGTTCTGGATTACCAGAGCGTGAAGAAGATACTCCATATATATACTCTATGAAGGCTCTTCCACTATCCTTACCATAATGGATAGGCAGCTTTGTTTTTATAAACACAAAAATTATACTGTACAATCATAGGAGAAGGAGAAATACAACACAAACTAAAGGTGAAGTAGATACTTTGCAATAACACTCATTGGCTGCTGAAAACAAGTACAGTACACCCACTATTTGGAGACTGAGACCAGTCCTCGACTTTATTTTCGCTAGATTTTGTAGCAGCACGGGAACGTGACAAATTGACAACACTACTCAGTGGCTTCCAAGATAGGAGACTCCGACCTACCCATTATTAAGAGGATGTGCTTCCTCCGTCAAAATCCGCAGTCACATTTTGACATCATTATTCCTTCAATGAATCCTGCCTCAAGACGGTGAAAAGGATTTCACCTCCCTATCCCAATCATCACCGGCCTTCCTACACATGCACTGTCAGCTCGTCCTTGTACTTACAAACTATGGTTGTCCCTGATAACATCTACTCGACCGGCGTGTTGATTCCCCCTGATCTGCCTGTTGCACAACTATGAACATCCTGCGATCATCTCACTTCTTACAAATGAACTGAATTTACAAACGAAGCTACTACTGATCATCCAAAACTACTATTGCGAACTAGAGAATGACGGCTAGTTTACACAGCTTGCTGACGGAAGACCTGCCATTCATGGAGTACAGCAGCTTGTAATGCACGGTGCTCCATTTCCTCCGGAGACGGCAGAGTGAGAGTGGATGGTCTCTTCTTTGGTTTCGTTTCCAGGCCTGGTAGCAAGCTGTCATCTTCCTCTTCTGGTTCCGGCTCAGGTTCTGGCTCCTTGGGCTTGGCTCTAATGTTGGCTAGGAGCTCTATCAATCGCTTCAGTTTCTCTTCGGCTGCAGCCTGTTTGAAAAAGAGACATAGTAAAACAGGATCAATCCAAGGCAAAAGATGAACGAATCTGAGAAGCTACAATATGGACGCATTGCACTGAGCAAGACGACATTCGAAAAAAGATGCACCTGCAGCGAATTCCTGCAGGGATTCAGACTACTAACCTGCACTTCAGCATCAGAGACTACTCTGACTGCACAATCTGTCAAGTCATCGAGCCAGTTCTGCACATCCGCAGTTATTTCATCCACCAAGGTACCCGAGGACGACCGAATCACGAATTTACACACCATTGTCCTCGTCTCTTCCCCCAAGTCCACATTTCCACTAACTTCACTCACACCGAATATCATCATACCTATCAAGTCACCATACCAAGTCTTGGCTGCGTAACAAATCTGCACAGGTAATTGCACAATTACAAAAAGAGCGAGTCGGTCTTTACAAATCTCTCGAGCAGACACAAGAAGCCAACATGCAACCAGATCTCTCCTGGTAATCTGTTCCGTCCTGAGAGGGGTTATCCTTTGGAAGGCTTACCTGGAATCCTGCCACAGTGCGCAGAACATGGGAGCAGACCTTATGGAACGGTTTAGATGATAGAGATTTCAGTCCAGTAAGAATTGGTAAAACTGCAGGTTCCAAGTAACCCCCCGACATCGTTGTTGCAGATTTGGGTCCTTCCCCCTCATAGACATAGCCCCCAGTGAATTCAGCTATGGCAGGAAGGCTTGGCCAGAGCCTGAAGAACTCCACAGGTGAAAGACTATATGGAAGTAAGATTTCAATGAGAGGTAGCCGGTATGATCCACATCGTAGCACCACAGGTTCCCCATATTCAGTCGGAGCCATTTTACGCAGTCTACCATGACTTCCCTCCTCTACTGGAGCATCTGCCTGCTCTCCATTGGCCAGTCCTACCCCACCAAAGAATGGGTAGTAGAGTAGCTGAACGCACAGCGAACATCGCTCAAAGCGAGAGATCCCGACTGTTACACTGCATGCAACTGGTTCCTGCAGAGACAGCAATGTTTGAAATTACATACTGTTCCTATATTTGAACCCACGTCAGAGTGCACCTCTAATAGTGGTAGATTCCGACTTCAACGGCATGGGCACGGTCAAGACTGATAATAATGATATTGCAATTGCAGTGCAGTGCAATGAAAACGAATTTCCGACTGGTGTGTGGTATACAATGAACCCGAGCTTCATTCAGCTTCGCTCACTCATTCCACCAAATAGCATCTTCACGTTTCCTAGCGACTCAAGTTTTGAAGCACACATTGATGGCGAAGTATGAACAGGGCCTACCTGGGATTTGAGGTGATGAAGTTGCCGCACGCCCTGCGGAGACCCATCCATGAATCTGAGGGCGCCCATTAGACCAACTCGCACATCCACTCGTTTGAGTTCTTGCTCGGTCAAATTGACAATCTGAAAAGGCCACAACGAGCTTTTACACTTGGTCTTCGCATCCACTCATTCCTAACTGCCACCAATCGAAGAACTGGAGGGTATCTTGTTGGAATCGATATTACCTTTAGATGCAAGGTGAGTCGTTTTTCATGTGCATCAATCAGATGGTAAGCCTCCACGAAGCAGGGATCACTGCTGCCTGATAAAGTTACAGGCGTAGGTGGAGCCTTCAAGTAAGAAAAACCAGAGGTTGCTAAGCTGAGCTCACTCTGCGCAGGTCTCCAGAGCTCCTGCACAGCAGTGTGGACAAGGTCTTCTAGCTTACGATCCTGAGCTGCTGAATAGTCGAAGTATTGTGCTGACAGCTTGTGGTGTGTAAAAGGGTAATCACCGGTGGCACCTGAATTTCCTACCCATCTTCAGAAAAACGATGCACTCTCAGTTACTGCAACATTGAACATGAAAGACTGGGATGCAGGTCAAAGCACCTCTAACATACAACCCAGCAACAGCCCCACCGAATCCAAGAAACAATTCAGGAATAGACCGATATGGAAGGTCTTAAACAGATGCTTCTGCCGCACTACAGTAACATACATCACCCGCCGTGGCTTAATTTCATGACATTTGAGTTAAAAGGCTCTGAAGATACTTACTTGGAATCCTGATGCTTAGCAATATACTTAAACTTCTGCAAGATAAGACGACATTGGTGCTTGAGCACAGAGTCGGCAAGCGTGCTATTCCTAAATTCATCGATCTCTCTTGTCAAGAGCTGGCCTCCTCGCAAATTCCTCGAACCCAGGTGCTCAGCACAAAGTAATAAAGCCTGTGCGTCTTGTAACCTGCAGAAGCAGATTTGCTTATATACCAGACTACTAGATATGTCTGACATTATTTTTCGACTGTTTGTAGAAAGTCACTCAGTCAGAGACATAAGAAAGTACCCATTTGCGACAGGAGAAAAGGCAACCGGTACCTGTTGGAAGAAGTCGCTGTTGAATCATTATTGAAGAGGACTTTGTGTATTTGATCGATGATAATATTCAAAGGATCATCAGGATCATCAGCTAGCAATGGATCGAGGCCTTCAAGGTCAAAGTGCTCTGCCAAGGCCCAAATCACACGAGCTCGTAATCTTTGAGTTGTGACCTGCACAGCGAAAAGAAAGCCTTGAAACTCTTCCGAAACTCTTCTACGAAAACATTTCCGAGGTCGACTTAATGATTTCAATGTCTTCAACGGCACGAACAAATAGTTACATTAAAGCCTCAACCGGTGGGACTAAAATGCCGCCACGAAGTGTACTATGCAACTCGCAATGTACATAATGTAAGCCTCAAAGATCTTTTGAATATGAAAACTGCCAAGATCATTCCCACAGCATGATGCACTGACCTCGCTAAGATCTTTGACAAGTGCTCGCTGCAGAATCTGTAGTCGCTTCTCAGCTAAAATTTGCTCAGGAGATGCACCATCCTTGGCTTTTTTCACACCACCAACCGTATCGTAGATATGGCACAACCGCACAAGCAACTTCAAGTAGCAGTCCATGGCATACGTGCGACCTGCCAGATAACAACTGCTTCAATACAAAACCTCCAAAAGTGCTAAAACGCCCTACGATGTGGAATGGCAGTATATCTGAACCAATCACTTCTCGATGTCTGTCCCTAGTTATCATGATCACCGACTCGCTTAATTTCGAGTAACCTACAAAATGTTAAAGCTGCCGGGAGGACTCCACGCATAATGCTGCATAAGGAAGTAAACGTCGTCACATGATTGAGGGACATTCATTTACTTGGAGATAAGTGCCTACCTTCGCAATCCCACTTGACGCAAGGTCGGCAAACCTCAACCACTTCCAGAGCTGATTGAGTCCAGCTCATAGCTCCAGACCCTGTGCCGTATGTCAAGGCTCCTATCACACGGCTCTCGGCACCCGACGCCTTCACGCGCGGTAGAGGAACGGAGAGTTGAAAACAGCTTTCAACCAGGCAGGCAACAAGTTCTTCTCGAAAAAGACCCTCACTTTGAACACTCGACATGTCCTCCCTGATTTTGGACTCCTCAAACAGTGAGGCTATGTTCGTGTTCTGCAATGGTTTCTGGCCCCTTCTGATGCTTTCTTTCGCAAAAAGATCCACACACAGAGCAGTCCGGCAAATGCAAGCTAGAGCGTGCATGCGATCCGCTTCCACTCTCAGATTTCTCACCATCAAAAGCAGTCGTTTGAAAAGAGACACCTGCCATCGCAGAGAATTAACTGATTCGCCCTTTTGCATGATACGAAAGACACGAAAATTGTAAATAGGAGCAGTACAGTTCTATATCGCCGATATCCCGCTTCTCAGAGCATTAGACGACGAACCTGCAAGTGAAGATCCAAAAGCTGAAGATTCTTCACGACTGCGCGGACGATACTCTCTCGCCCTGCACTAAACTCTTGTCGGTCCCACAAAGTGAGAAGTGCAGTAATTGGTGCGGATGCCCACTCGGGTTTCCCTCCTGGCACATCTGCCAAGGAAAGGAGGTTCACACTCACCTCGTACACCAAGGCTGGGTCAAGGACGAATAGGTAAGGCAACAGGTGGGACACCACGTCCGATATTCCAAGAATGTTCTCCGCATTACTCCTCCTGTGTAACGCTGGCAGCGATTTCCCACGGTTCCCTGTAAGCATCTGAACCAGAAGACCATCCTCGTTAGCGAAACCATTTCAACACCAGCTGAGGTTAAGACACATTCCGATGCAAGTGCACCCATTTCACTATACCTTGACAACAGACAGTAAACATAGAAGACTTGGATAATATAAAATGCTCCAAAATGCTGGGCATCGGCATGCTCCTCCAAAATAACTCACTAAAGAATCAAGAGCTCAAGATAGAACAAGACTTCTATTCCCAGAGGCTATTCAGGACTCCCTCAAAAACCACCTCATTATCCGCCTTTGACATTGAGGTGTCGAAAGATTCAAATATGAAACTGAAGTTGCGCACTCTGACACCCCCTAATCGAATGCAGCTGGAATGTATGGGCTTTGCAATTGCGATAGCTTCATTGCACACTAGAAGTTCCATAGAACATTTCAGTTCCAGTGGTTAGTTACAGTCCTACTTGTGATATCACCATTGCACAAGGACCGAATGCAGGAAAACCACAGACTGAAACGAGAATGTCAACTTGCCTCCATGTCCTCGACCATGCCAGTGGCGACGGCTTTCGCTGAAAACACAAGCGGATACACAGACGCTCGAAAATTCTCGAGAGTCAGAACCTTGGCACGCGCTCTCAGCAGATCAGCTTTCTCCCACACGAACCGGCACATGGCGGCTACCCAGCCCGAGCGAATGGCGACGGCATCCTCAGTGGGCACCAGCTTGTCGCCCGCGAGGCGACTCATCCGCTTCGTACTGAACTCCAGGAACAGACGCCCGACGCCTTCGTACGCAATCCTGGCCACTGCATCGTAAGGATGCAGCATGCTCTCCCCGATCTGGCGCCACCATGTGGACACACGTTCCAGCAATGGGGCGCTGGAGACGCAAAGGTTGACCACATCGTCCCGGGCGAGCAGGCACCCAAGCGTCTCGATGATGGCGTAGCGGAGGTTAGGATTGTCGCTGGCGATGCAATCCGAGACCTGCTTGCTGCAATCGATGATGAAGGTTCCAAGGCGCCACGAAGGGATGGCGGACATGAAAGAAACGGCCGCGGCCGTGACATCTGTGTCCGGGAATTCGAAGTCATTTTTGATGCCGCGGCACACGACCTCCCACTGGTCCGCGGTCAGGCGCGTGCAGCGGATCACGTCGAAAGCCAGCTTCTTGCACACGGCGCTGGCGGGGCTGGCGATGATCTCGTCGCAGGCGGCGCTGGCGATGGAGGAGATGTCCTTCCCCGACGCAGCGTGCTGGAGCGCCAGCAGGAGCGCGTTTGCTTGCCGCACCCCGTCATTGGACGCGAGCTCCACCCGAATTCCCGCAAATACGTGATCCATCGTCCCGCACACTCATCGCCCGCTCCAGCAACGCTCACTGTTCACCACCCCGACCGCCTCTACGTTCCTTCCGAGCTCATCTGGCTATGGCGTAACCTAACCCTAATTGCACATTTGCTTTGCAACGCGGGGGTCCACGGGCGAGCAAGCACGGCAGAGGACGCGAAGGACTTCGCTGGTCTTGCTGACCGAAGGGCCCACCGTTGCCTTGGGCTGACCCACCTTCCATTGACGCAGCTTCACCCCATTTCCTTCGCTCCATTTTCTCAATTATGGTAAATAATTGTAACTTGCATCATTTCCAACTTTCGAACGACGTACCAAATTTGAATCGATGTCAGCTTGAGTGTAACTTATTCGCAAGTGCGATAAAAGCAAAGGAGGATGCGAATTTACTGTTAAAGAACAAAGGACGATGCGAATTTCTGACGACCCCACTAGCGATTTTTCTAGTTCGCAGCGTACATCCATGGACAACCATTTCTCTATTAATTGGTTCTTAACCTTGTTTTAGAAGTTGGCACTCTTCTCGCATCCAAGCATGCTTTCTGATTTAATATTACAGTATGCTAATAATGCTGAGTAGACAATCATTATACGGATACATTGGTACACTTTATCTCGAGATTGAAGTGTTAATGAAGAAAACAATACTGTGTTAATGTCGTGAACAACTGCCCCTGATCTCATGCTCAAATACTCAAACTTTACGCAGCCTTCTTCGGATTACGCGTCCTATACCAGCGGAATATATGGGTTTCGCGTTTGAAGATGTGCATATTCGGGCATGATTTTCCCCCATGAGACATCTGAAATTGAACTGCCTGGAATTACATATCACTCTGCTGGACTGTCTTTTGAACCAATCCTGATTTAACTTCAGTAGTATTTGGTCCGTCAGACCCCACCTAGAATACTTCATATTCACGCTAAGGAAATAGTACAGGTTCCCTTCCCACGGATGTTCCATTTTGATGTGCAAAAGAACTGATTTGAGGATGTTGCCTCCCTCGCTGCATTCTCCCCAGAGTTGCCTTGTGTACACCCTCTCGAAGTGACCATCTGAGAATTCAGATGACGGCTACATGTAGAGGGGAAGCTGAAGTTTGGCAATCCTGCTGTAAGATGTCATGCAAAACTGCACATCCTAGAGAATACTCACCACACTTATTTTACTCTACTTGATTCCGGAGCAGCAACCACATTCTCACATGAATTTACAGCAATTTCCTACTACGAGAAGCGCATGACAAATAATGTTCTGACAGAATTCATCAAGGGAATCAGAGCTCCTGATGCTTCGTCCTGCTCCGCTCTCTTAAATTAAGAGAGGAGTTTCACAAGCCCAAGGTCAAGCTTCGTCCCTCAGTCCATGCGGCCCTTCAGGGTCTTGGTAATCACTTGGTCCGGTGTCCTGCACGGGCATCATTCCCGAACATGAGATTTCATTTACATGAACAATTGCAATAGTGGCAAGGATATGTTACTTACACGACGTGTACAATTCCACCCCATCCACTGATGCAGTCTCGATCCACTGACGACAGTAGTGCTTGCGATATCACCTCGAACAACTCTTCCGGGCCCTTCAACAACAATTCAGGAAATTCGTCAGTTTCCTCTCAAGGGACACATGACTGTTCACATTCAGCCTATCTTATTGAGGTGAGCACACTCTGCCATACCAGATCAGGTTTGTACATAGACTCGCAAGCACCATACAACGACTCCGAAGCAGTTCCAGACACCACAAAGTCCTTCGCGAGCTGCCTGCACAGCAACAACTCAGTGAAAATGTGAGTGAGTTTGCCCCTAAGTAATTTCTACCACTACGAAGTGCATAGTACGTGTGCCAATAAGACGTCTGAACGCGATCATACTCTCTCAATCAGAGTATGAGGTTGCAATTACAGCAAGTCGGTTACAACATGCTCTTCTCTCACTAAGAATATATACCGTAAGCGACATAAACAAAATGGAGGTTCTGGGGAAGATGCATTACTTGGCACCGATCAAATCAGTGGTGCAAATGAAGGGTGTTCCGTCATCGTTAAGTCCAGCAATGATAGGCTCGCAGAAGTAAGGTCCAAATCTGCACCCCATCGTAGCGCCAGTCAGTAATAAGCATGACATGTAGAACAAATATGGCACACACGCGGATGGGAACCCTAAATACCTCTTCTCGTAAAGGATCGCCGAAACCAGACTCGCGAAGGTTTCTGGGCGCATGTTGCGCTCTTCTCGCAACTGGTACAACTTATGCCGAAAATGTAATCGTTGTTGCCTGCAAAAACGCCATCAGTCAGAACGATTGGGTTATAGGCATGTTCCAAGAGAGCAGCAAAGCTTCACTTACATTGTCTGCACGTCTGTGGCAAGACCCGAGAGGCCAATGTACAAAAGATCATGAATCTTAAAGATGCGCTGAAAGTCGGTCGCAATCGTCTGGAAATTGACACCGAGACGACGATCGCTAGCTATGGCGAAGCAATTCTTGCCCACCATGGCAATCAGTGCACTTCCATTATAGCTTGTGATCTGCAGCACCCTCAAGTTCAATAAAACAACGCCAAAAGCTAATAACAAAAACATGACATCAGTAATGAAATCGCTCGCAGTACGTACCGACATGAGCGCAGTCTCGTCGATCGCCGATCAGCTCCTAAACCCTAATTTACAATCCAACACATACAAAATCAACATCGATGCACGGATATGAAGATATGAGGCTCCACCAGGATTCTACTGCCAAATGCGAAACCCTGTCAGCGATCGGTGCAATTACTTGTGAGAAGAGTGGCGTTGTGCATACAAATTAAGCGGTGAGCTGGGTTCTGTCTTGTGTAGAATCCCGGCTATGAAACTTGCAATTGGAGGAAGAGCAACATGGACTGTTCCGCGTGATTGAGAAGGCTCAATCGAGGGTTGCAAATTTCAAACTACGATTCTAGCAGACCATTTGAGAAACTGTTGTAAATACTCAAACCTCTGTTGCGGGCATCGATGTTGTCAGTGATAATAGAGAGGTAAGAGAATGCGGAAGTACCGTATGATATTACTTGAGGATGCCCCTCAAACCCTAACTAATGAAACCGCAACTCTTTTTCCATCTTGATATTTTGTATTGTATTCTTGATAAATCAATGCCTAGGCTAGGTCTAGACAAGTTAATATCAATGCCTAGGCTAGGTCTAGACAAGTTAATTTGTATCATGACATCATGTTGTGCGTTTCCTTATAAGTAGCTGTGAGTCTTCTGCAGGCGATATTGGTATTTTTTCTTAAAATGGTTGAATTCCAGAGTCGTTTTGTCGCATCATTCATATGGAGAAAACATGGTGTATATCTATGTCTTGAAGTCACTCAAAACACAACAATGATCTTGTCTTTTCACAAGAGTGGTCATGTTGCATTCTTCCTATATTACACATACATTTTCAAGAGACTATTTAACACGATAATCAAATTTTGGTGTTGAATACTTACAAAAAGGCATACCCACCTCTTTTAGGTTGTCAACTTTGAGCTCCCATTTCTCATGTTTTGATAGGGGTATTGAAGTGCTTAAAGCAATATTAACCTACTCACATCCCATAGAATAGCCATGTGTTCAAGTTGGACACAACTTGCAAAAGCCGGATTCACTTATACCGAACTTTTATGTCAAAATACGACTAAACACAACTACTTGACTCAAATATTGGGTGTTTATTACACTTTCAATAAATTACTAAAATTTTCTTTATAAATTTTTCATCACATTTTCATTAATTAAATCATTTTAGGCTTTTAGGCCGGTGTGGCAAAGGTGGACATGGTGGGGAGCAAGGGCCGATGAGGGCAAGGCATGCGCAGGGGGAGAAGGGCAAAGGGAAGGGCAAAGGGAAGGGCAAAGGGAAGGGCAAACAATTAAAAGGAGGGTTTGAAATATTGAGGTCCAAACCCCCATTATTCCTTTTCTAAGTAAAGTCATAATATTGAAGGGTTGCAAACCGGCGGTCACCCACAATTCTTGTGATTTTGCTAATATCTTGATTTTGGGTGAAATATTATGATATTCAGTGGCTCCCAATAATAATAAATAACTTCAATGAAATCAAACACCTCATGACCCTATTCGACATCCCAAGGGTGAATGTCTACATGATATCATGTTCGATATTGTGTCAAGCTTGTTCCACACCGATGAGTTGTTGGTGTCAACAGACAACTCAACGTCATTGATTTGAGAGACATTTGGAAAAATGTGTCAAAGAAGACAAACTTGCTCCTTTTGCACAAAATAGACTATATCTACAACACAACAATGCCCAAGAAACATTATGCATGAACGCTATTATCTCACAAATACTGAAAACTCAATGGCTGAAATTTGACATTGTACTCCAAGTAGTAGGTAGGTTGATGATCCTACAATAGTTAGTATATATATATATATATATATATATATATATATATATATATATATATATATATATATATATATATATATATAATAATAATAAAATAAAATAAAAAAAAACCTCAAATGTACATAGTGGTAGAAAAACTCAATTTTGAGTTCCAAAACCACAATGAGCTTTAGGGCATGCCCACCCATGGGGGTCGCCCGAATCAATCAAGAAATCAAATCATCAATTCGGGGTGTGATCAATCGTCGGGGCGGAGGAGGAGCCCCACCCGCAATCTGCGCCATTGCTCCCCAAACGCAAATTCGACCACTCTGCAATCGCGAAACCAAAGATGAACATCGGCCAAAGACGAACATCGGTTTTGTCGTACTCGGTTTTCGTGCCCGCCCACCTCCCCGCAAAAGGGCTCGCATTTGCGAGTTGAACTCAAAAAAACAATGAATAGTAGTTCAGTTCGGGGGATTTGCCGGTTGGTGGGGCATTTCCGCCCTGAACTGAACTACTATTCATCCTTTTTTCAGTTCAGGGCATGATGGGTGGGAATGCTCTTAGTGGTTAACGTCATCAAAGTGTATGATTAATATCACTTTACCATCCACTTTTATCAGAGATAAATGTACAGAGCACCATTTGCAAGCTTCATTAATAACCTAAATTAAGCAATAGTAATTAAGTAGTAGATTAAGTAGTTTGTTGCTTGGCAGAAGGTAGGTCCAAAGAACCTCAAATCCATTAAAATGACGGTATTCTTTGTGCCATTTTGCCAAATCCCCTATGAGCCATTCTAGTTGCGTTCTTAAACATGCCATTTTACAAGCATATTTTTGAATTGAAGTTTAGAAGTATTTATGCTTACAAAATGGCATGTTTATCAATATCACACATGTACTCCGTAATATCAAATAATTTCTATAATATCACCAAAATTTCCATAATATCACACTTTTAATGGTTTTTGACCTTTAGACATAGTCATAGGGCAATATTTCTAAACGGCCGTTCAAAAATGGTGTTGTTTTTGAAATGCAGTTAGAAATGTATACACAATCATGTCAAATCTCGACAAAAATCAACATTATTTTATTTTATTTTCATTTTAAGCACCCCAAAAAACGCCATTTTACTGGAATAAAGTCATTTTAATGGAATTGAGGTTAAAGCCTATTGCACCTTGTTTGCAAGTGGCTTACGTGAGACTTGTGTGTCATATATATTTATTATTATTAATTATGTATTAATTACCGTAATTGGTTCCTATGATAAAACTTTAATATTAAGCTATAACAATATATACATCATAAAATCTATAATTTGAATCAATCATTTTTACTAAGTGTCATTTCTAAGACTTGCATTGTGAAAAATGCGACACAAGTATATATATATATATATGTGTGTGTCTATTCTATAACGTGAGATTTACATATAGATCTTCCTATACATCATAGGTGCAATAATTTACACAACCAAGTATGCCTTTTGCCATACAAGTTCCCAAAATGTCAAAAATCATTACAAATCAATAATTCTCATGGTCAACCAATGAATGAGTTAAAATCATGTACTTAAACAAATGATAGAAAATGTTTCGATAATAAAAACAAAGAGCCAAACAAAGAGCCCCAATGGCAATTCCAAATCTCTTACCAAACATATATGCAAGAGAAGTATTTAGTAACAAATGATACATATTGCTATAACGATGTCTAATGAGAAGCATTTGATAACTAAAATAACATTTGCTAAACTTGTGCTGAACTTTTGTGACCATTTTGAGACCCACATATCATCTAGGAGTTGGCCAATGTGGATCACTAAGGCTTAAACCAGTTGAATTGAACTCAAGAGGTGATGATCCTCTTGAATGTTGTCGTTGGTGATGAGAAGTTTTGCTTGATTTAGCCTCCTCCATGGCAAGAGTGCCTCTCAACTCATTTACAACCTCTATCATTGTGGGCCTATGAATTGACTTGGGCTCCACGCACATCATTGCAATTTCAGTCATTTTCCACACCGCCTCTTTGTCATGTTGGCTTGTCTTCAAAACTGGGTCTAGAATCGTGCTTACATCATCATCTCTTTGCAAAGTATTCCGCACCTACAAAAACAATGATATAATTGAACATGACTATACTTGATATTGTTATATAAGTTCATTTGCTCCTTGGCATAGTATATTTCAATAAACAAAGAACATAACATCCTAAAATAACTCCATGAAAACTATGCGTACTATGCCTACTACCCTTTGATTTCCCATTTAAACTCGAGTACTACTTAGTTATACATCCAATTAGTTTATTTCATTGTAACATCATGGCGATTTGTTTGGCAATTCAAAGGCTTTAACTTCTCACTTACATTTGGATTAGCCACAAAAAGGAAACGAATCTACATATGTCACATCATTTGGATTTTGAAGTTATACATTATCAATTAATAAGCTAATAGTTAAAAAGGTAAGACAGATTGAAGTAAATAACCAGTCATGATAAACAAGGCCATGCTCTCTTATTCTTAGGATCGAATGAAGCTAGTGGACATTGATATATATTAACAAATTCCATTATATAAATCGATCATCTTCATAAGAAAGTTAAAGTGAGTGTGGTAGTTACCATTAGCAAGAGAAGAGATACTTCAAGCTATAACGTAGCAAGTAGCAAAAGTCGACTCAATAAAAGTGACAGTTTTGTCTCCGCTTCCAAAGCCCGTTAAACCAATTGCTTAAATTTGAGCAATTAAGGAGACAAAATGTGGAAATAAGGCATGCTAATGTAGACGAAGGATGGCATTGAAGACAAGGATGGATGAAGTGAGGTACCCAGTCACAGATGGTCCAGGCGATGTCAGCTTGTTGCTGCGGGCCAGATGGAAAAGGCACACGCCCTGTCAACAGCTCCAGCAGCACCACACCAAAGCTATACACATCGCTCTTCCACGTCAAATAATGCGTTGACACATACCTGTCACAACACTCACAACAATACTAGGATTCAGTACACTAAATAGGTAGATTAGTGTTAGATACACTAGTTTATATAAACATGTTATAAATTTTTACTGTTGGTCAATATTTTTACCCTCTACATCCGTCAAGATGTGAATCCTTCCAGAGTATTGGAGTCAATACTCTTGGTAATGCTTTTTTACCCGAAGTGAAAACTTATAGCATTTTCAAATCTTATAAAAATTTAACACTAATCTACCTATTCAGTGTAGTGTTGAGCATGTATTGGTATGTTGCCACGCCCACATAGATACTTTAACCATGTCTGTCCCCCTATCCCATCCCTACCATCTTCCTAAAATGACATGACAAGTGCCACTAGATAAAAAACAGTCCTCCATTAATCAATAACAATAACTCCTAAATGTGGCCTAACTTACCTCTCTTCTCTCCTGAAATGAGAGGGTGTCCGTCGCTATGAAACTTGATATGGTAGAAAAGCATACAAGTATTTTTAGACACAAGAACGATCTACTGTAAATGCACATTAAATAAGGGGAGGCATTCAGTACTCTGGGTCGATGTAACCGCGTGTGCCTTTGATGAAAGTCAGGGACCCATCTTCCTCGTGAGGGGCCAATCTTGACAATCCAAAATCAGCCACTTTTGCAACATCTTTGGTGTTTGTGAGCAAAATGTTGGAACTTTTGATATCACGGTGTACAATCGATGGACTGCAACTATTGTGCAGGTACTCCAGTCCTGAAACAATGAAATGCCATTGTTAACCACAATAGCAGTCTGCACAATTGTATAAGCATGCACTGACAGATTCAAAACTGAACCTAAGTTGAAGTGCAGAAGTTGAACTCGGTTGTACCTTGAGCTGCATTCAACGCCACATTTACTCGAGCCTTGAAATCAAATTCTCCTGAATGGCTTGTACCTTTTGCATACATCAAATAATGATGATAATCAACTTCAATAATAAACATGTTTCGAACAGATATAAATCATTTTATTATTATTTTGGTGCATAATAGAAAAATGATAAAATTGTCAAAGTTTGGATACACAGCATACCATTTAACCGGTGTCGTAGAGATCCCTCAGATAAATATTCATATACCAACATCTGCTTTTTGTGTTCATTGCAGAAGCCCAACAATGAAACCAAATTCTTGTGATGAACTCTTGACAGAACATTCACCTGAATATTATCCCACAATTTAAAGATGTCAAATCCCAATAGCTATGATACGCTACCTTATTTCATCAATATACAAACAACTTCGTGTATCTATGAATTCAGTGGGTTTTGTTACGTCAACATAATTTGATGAGTTTTGAACTCGATAATAAATCATCAATCTCAAGTTTATACTCACAAAATACTTCATTGAGATTATCATACAAACCATCTGCATCCAGTTCACGTGAAGAGTTAAAAGAAATAAAAATGGTGAACAAGCAATACCTCATTAGAAAACTCGGTTGCTCCTTGGGTGCTATCCCTAGCAAGGACCTTGACGGCAACCTCAACACCGTTTGGAAGCTTTCCATAGTAGACTGTGCCAAATGCTCCTTTGCCAATCTCTTTGCTAAAATTGTCAGTAGCTTTGGAGATTTCTGCCGCAGTGAAGGCTCGTGCATTCGGAATATTCGGAACTGCACCATCTACTGATCCGATAGCCCTGTCGACATTGGTAGGCGAAGTATCGTTTGTGGAACGACCCTTCTTGCAATAACAAACAATGGCGATGATGACTGCTGCAAGTACAGCTACTCCACCTCCCACAACAGGGCCAACAATGACCCAAATACTGGTCTTGCGTGAATCTTGTTCTAATCCTATTAAGAGTGGATTTCCAGGTGTATACCTTCACAATCGCCGAACCAACGCACAATGAGTTCACTGAAAATAATCGTAATTTTCTATCTGAACAGCAATCATACTCAGTGGTGGAAGATACACGATTGTCTTACACGAAATTTAGCGTACTTCGGTTAAGGGCTCGAGGGATAGGACCCGTAAAGTCATTGTTCTGCACGAACCTGTTTCAGTCACCAGATCTGTCAGTTCATTGTTCAAACTCTGAGAACTGCTTTGATTTCTTGTATAAATCACCGCAACTACAATTATCAGTGACACTTACAATTCGGTCAGATTTTTTAGATCTCCTAACCACGCAGGGAGTGGTCCAGTCAGATTGTTGTCCTGCAGATGCCTAACATCAGAAACATTGATAGTCAGAGTCATGTCAAGCTAAGAAATTGAAAGTAAAAACATCAATGACACGTGGTGAAGGACGTCATGAATACTCAGGTCGTTAATCTTACAATCGTTCAAGATGTGTCAAACGACGCAAGTCTGGTAAATCCCCTGTCAGGTTGTTGCTCGAAAGTATCCTGCAATTGGATTGAAAGAGATTTTAGTATACAGGAGGATTCCAACAAAACGAACTTCTCTCAGGGCGGTGAGATGTCTAAGTTTATCACAGCAATTTTAGCATGCGAAAGGAGCTGAAACTGATGTAGGCTCTGTATACAGGGGAGAGTAGGAGTAAGTACAAGGTCGTGAGTGCGCCAAGCGTGGCAAATGCGGGAGGGATGGTTCCTGCCAACTTGTAGTTGGACAGATTCCTGCAACACGGCAATCCAATCTCAGCTTAGCCGCATCGCCATCCAGATTTCCGCGAAGCTCGAAATGATTCTGATTGAAAATGAAAACGTGCGCGTTTTCATGTAAAATGAGCGAGATAAAGAGCAGTCATGCAGAAATCTTTAACACCCAATCCCGGTCTTCAAGTCTATGGTATGAACTCATCGACGTTGTGGCGCAAATACTTACACTGACTCAATAGTCGGAGAGATAGTAGGATCGTTGACTTTAGAGCAATTCACCCAAGTATGAGGAACCGGGACACACGGATCCCCATTCCACTCTTGTAACTTCAGACTTGACTTGATGCCATTGATGGCCTCAGCTGCACAGAAATTTCATGAACCACTTTTACTGCCCAATCTCACCTCCAATTTGCTCAGTTACTCACAAGCAGATAATCCAATTGCAATTCTGTTCCTGAATGATGTTTTTCAGAGTTGATAAGGAATTCTGCGTTGCAGGGCTCAGCACTTACCATCGAGGTTGCGAGTCTTCGCAGGCGCTAGGCCCAGTCTGTACGTAAACCACTCTGCAGCATTGATCATGGGGCCATAGATAGAAGAGGGTCCGGGTGTAAATGTCACACTCTCCTCTGAACTGTTGGAAGCTATTTCATCGAACGACCAAAGCATGGGAGCATTAGTACCCTGACTCTGGTTAAAAGGATTCACCACCATTTGCCTTCCCGAGCTCAGGCTCACCGTGAATACTCTGGACGTCTCATTCACTGCAGGATCCAACTCAGCGAAGTGCAGAATCAGGAATCCAAGGGCGCCCTTACTGGCTTTCCAAGTTGGAAGCCGCAAAGTCATGGAGCCACTTGAAGTTAATGCAGATTGAAGAACCTTCGTTGGCACTTGAGCATAATCTGGGTTGCCCCCTAGATACACCAATGACCTCGAACTGTTTAGGCGCTGCATTGAGGTCGTGGACGTCAATATGTTTCCCCCTGTCTCATCAACAATTGTCCAAATTCGATCATAAGTGTCATCTGGATACCTGTGCAAAGGCAACCGTCTGAGTTTAGTGCACGAACTGAATCCCTTTGCAAGCAGATGCCATACACAAAAACTGAAACTCAACTAAGGGTACACCTCGATCATGTATACACGCAGCATACCTGGTGCTTGTTGTAGCTCCAAAATTCCATCTCCATTCCGCTTTCGCTATGCGTCTCCAACTCCTGAGGGAATAACTCATTGCGGGGTACACCCTGGCACGGCGTAATGAGAGTGAAGAAATGAAGGGATCAGCCTTGGTCTGGTCCCGCAGGAAGCACACGAAAGTGGTGTTCCCTTGCGCAGTATACGTGTAGTCAAAGTAATAAGCTGCGGTGAGAGAAGTTGTGACATTCTCAACCACCAATCCATCTATAGTCATCTGGAACGTAGGCTCAGAGTTCCCATTATCGTAACGTCCATAGTAGAAATGTACTTTCAGCATGTACGTGTAATTGGATAGAACCGGTAGCTCGTAACAATACTTCGGAAGACGTGTGTCATTGAAGAATCTCAGTGTATTCAGTTCAGGAAGGAAATATTTAGGCACGTTCGAGGAAGTCGCTCCAGTGGTGATGTATTTATCATCCCCATACCATGTCAATTCTGTGACGGTATCCTCCACGTCAACTGAGGAACCACAGTTGATGTTGAGAAAAATCATCTCTGCCAACCAAAGCATGCAACCCATTTGAGGAATAGTGAACATGATCGTAACTCTTCCTTTCAGAGGCAAGAATAATGGGAACTCCAGCAGCTACATCCAAACAGGCTAGTACCCGACAACAACCATTTTCACAGAAGATCATGAAGCATTCCCAGCCATGACCAGGGGCACAGGTGACTATTGTTTGCCTCTATATGTATATACAAAATATACATATATTGAAGTGTGGAGCAGGTTAGTCGGCCGGAGCTAACACTGGTGTCACATAGGCATCCAGAGGCTACAGCCACTACTTGGTTCGATCATGCGGTTAGAAATGACAATTAATCTTCAAGTAGAGCTGCCTTGTTAGAGTAACTGACAAACAAGAAACACTCAAGCAAGATGATTACTACAAAGTGGTGTTCCGACGTGTAGCCATCTTCGATAGAGGCGCAAGCAGAACGAATGGGAGATTCCCTTCGCATACCCGGATCAAGCTGCGACCATGCTCCTGAAGCGTTAAGGATGCACAAGAGAGCCACAACGAGAACCACCGTTGTGAGACCCATGTCCTTGAGCTTCACCATCGCTCAGCCTCAGACGCAGACGCTCTAACTCCTGATGAAGGGATTCTCTTGAGCGCACGTCCTTGGTGGGCAGCTGCTGTCGGTAAGAGGACAACACAAAGTAGGTCTTTCTTGAAGGGCATCAACCTCAAAAGATAGGTACACAGGACGGCTCCATTTAGAGCAGGTGGCTAATCAACTGGTCCGAAATCTTCGTTACCATTTTTTCCAACTTTGTCAACTTCGTCGACCTGTCAACTGTAATTAGTGCGGGTACTGTACGACCTTCTGTCACAGAATATATACACAGAATTCGGCTGAATCTGTGAGATAATCTTGTCACAGCATATTGCGGGGAGCTGGCAAGCTTTCAGGCTCTCTTAGGGGCTGCCCACCAATGTTGGAACACGTTGAATTTGAATTGGGATTGCGCATGCAGTCATAATGTAGTTGAACATGACGCTTGGCGGAGCATGTAGAAAAGGTATCCATCACATTGGCATCATACAAAAGTGGCCGATAATGGAATTCATGAATGACTGGGAGAATTGGAACCCTTGAATGGGAGACACATGGGGGTGATGATACCAATAAATTCAAAAGCTTGCAGCTTAATACTGAATGATACACTGTGGGACGCTATGTGTAATTTTAACAGGAATATCTGTTAAACTAATAATCATGAAAGAATAGTTTAAGAATGTTACAGAATGAAGTTCTGGAGATTGATTCTAAAATACGAGATTAAGCGACACCGCTGCTAACGTCAAAGATCAAGTTGTGGAGTTCTGGGAATGCATTCACCAGGAGCATATCTAGGAGGCTGTAAGTCAACTGCTTGATACATATATTAGACTGCAAAAGCACCAAATTTCAACATTAGTATGAAACTCTGGTCACAATTTCTTCACGCACACTGGTTCTCAGAGAGCTCTGAATCGACAAAAGGCCAACACAAACAGATGTGAAGTAGGATGGTTGAGATATATTGACCTGAGAAAAGTAGTAGATGTCTTTTGCACATCGAGCGTACTGCTTTCTGCCGATAAGATTCACTACGGCGGTAGGCGCCTTCTCTGCAGGAATATTTGGATGAATGAGCACCTTGCTAGGAAAGTTGAAGAGTAAGGTCAACAGCAAGACCTCGAATTCAGCGATGGCCTGGCAATTTTGTGATGTGATTGTACTTACCAAGAATAGTCTCGCGCACAACTCCGGCTCGTCTAGCAGCCTCAAGTCGGTACTCGAAAGAATTCACAGGTGGACGTACTTTATCCTTTTCTGAAACCTCAATTCCTGTGCTTTCCAGCATTGCGGCACTAGCTTCTGGTAGGTTCCTTGGGTGTTTCGTGACGAAAATGCCATCCGGCCAGAGCATCTGCAATCAAAACATTCTCCTCAATGCTCGGTTGGTACATCTTCAACCGTATATGGTGTTCACGATCTCGTAAGAAGATGTAACGCAACAAACAGCTCGTCTCAAAATATGAGAAGATGTAGAAAGGCGAGAACTCACCTCCTTCACCCACACTATCGCTGATGCTACGACCTCTTCTTTGCGCAGCCATTGTATCCTGCCAATCAGCCAGTCGTCGATGGCGTCACCCATTCCTAACTGCAGAATTTGTTTCGCCATCCACAATACCTGCCGCCTGGACATCAATCCACAGAAATGGTGAATATAAGGGTTTACGAATAGAATGACATACGAGGTATCATTACGTGCAGTAACTGGTTAACAACACCCTGATGCTGTTCATCACATCTACGTCCCATTCATCAGGTACAAAACATCTTACAAAGCATGTGGAGTATCGACTGACTCTGAACGAATTACGAAGCTTGATGCTACTACTCGCAGCACGAAAGCATGTTCCCTCAAACTAAGGAAGATCTCAAAACACAAGTGTATACATGTTCTCACAAAAGTGCAGGAATTTAAGCGCCTCTGAACTCATAAAGCAACAGGATTTGAGTACTGTGTTCATGATATATTCTATTTTAGCCCATCATACTGAAATCAAGTATCAAAAGTATATAGTTCAATAATGTGCCTGCACTAGATGCTTCTAAGTTAATATGATAAAGTGAGGTTGTATCCATTTCCGAGGATATAAAGTGCTTCTTCTCAACATTCTTCACATCGACTTCAAAAAAAAGTAGAAGTCGTACACAATTACACATCTCAGTTTCATCCAATACTTAAATTTCGTATATGAGGTCCAACATTTTGGCATTGAGAGATCGAAAATACCTGAGCCAACCCCGGTCTTGAAGCTGGAACACAACATCAACCAAGTTGAGGAGTGGCACACTCACTTTCGGTGGAGACCACTGCAAGAACCGTATATTTCTTAGACACATGAAGAATACAACGACGACTGTAACTAGCAAACACGTGTTTCTCATGGAAAAGATGGAGGCGAGCAAAAGATTCAAAGCGCAACCATGGTAAAGTATCGGTCCTAAAATGACATTTTACCTCATGAGGCATCCCAAGGTCGTCCGCAACTGACTCAGAAACATTTGATTCAGTCGGCGAATGTCCATCCGAATATGTACCATCCAATCGGCTGCCAAGCAAGCGGCCTTGTCTCACGTCCAAGCCAGGGACAAATAAAGGTCCCCCCCTACCCATCATTAAATCGGTATCTGAGGAGTATACATGCAATTCGCTATCTGATTGCCATCCATGCGATCCCAAACCAGGCACATTTCCTGAAAAGACACCTCCATATTCGTCTTCTGAAACGGACGCTCCGGCAATTCTTTCACTGAATTCACTGTCCGTTGGGTATTGTGCTGACGAAGGAAATTTTATTCCGAAGTTTGGAGATGGCAATGCTTGATCAGCTCCGTCACTTGAATATCCACTACCCGTTGGAAGTCTATGCCGTATCCCTGTCGTTGCGGTTTTCAGAACCCCGGATATATCATCTGATACGCCACGAATCTGGCGAAACATGTCGTCTACAGCATCATCTACATTCACTGAGATCCACGAGGATGTAAGATTGTCTTGAATGCAAAGGTCAAGATACTTCAACAAAATACATCACAAACATGTATAAAAAGAATGGGTCCTTGGTTTACCTGCTAACGTCCTCATCATGGAAACAGAGTTGCCATATGTGTAATACTGGTGGTAAAACAAACACCACGTTCAGAAATATGGTTCACGAATAAGCGATAATGAACTTATGATGTCCATTATGTTTGACAAGAGATACACCGTACTCACAACTAATACCAAGAGGATTCACACTAAACATGGAGAAAACGCAGACCAGATTGACATGAATAAGTAGAGAGAGTAAAGTAGAGCTTGAAGCGATTCTAGCAGAAGCCGAAAATGACACATCATGTAATGTGCTACCACATGAAAGACAACAATCAACAACATGAGCGACCGTGAAAATCCACGGTCACTACATCACCACTGATTTTGCCGTTTCCGGCAGTGGATCTCACATACTGAGCTTCTGTTACGATTTTGGTCATAATGGGAAGACTCAGCCATGCTGTTGATGCGGAACCACTTCAACCAAAAATACCGCTTTTTTATTTTTGACAAACGCTCAACCTACATTTGAGGTCACACACCTTCAAATTTGCGAAGAGAACAGTACCAGGTAGAAAAAGAAATACTACCAAAAAAAGACCGCTATAACTACCAATAGATACTACAATCCGAAGATGCAGAAGCTAGACGTAAGACTGTTTGCAAGGTAAGAACCTGAGAATTCTCGCTCAAGAAGTCCCAAACTTCGTGCATCTCAGCAACACTAGGTATCGCCAACAAATCCTGCGAGCAGCAAAACATGTGGAACTTGAGAATGAGGGCTAAAAAGCTTCACGTTCGACATATAGCAAATATTAGAGACCGAAGGAATGACGCAAGCATAATATGTCAACTTTTCAATGACGTTAGACAAGAAGAAAGGATCTGGAACGAACATAAGAATATATACACGTGATCACACGAGTGAAGGAGATCTAAGGTAAGAATACACGGATTATAGCTTAGCCATCATACTTTCAGGTACTTGTCGAGGGAGATACAGCGCTCCTTCACAAAGCTATTATCAAGGCTTGAAGAAAGGAACCTCTTCGGGGGCAAGCTTAGATTATAGTATGGCACATCCTTCAAACGCCTATGTAGCTGTTCAAAGTTCCGAAACCTACACCAGCAAGAGAAATATATCAGGCCTTGGCGAACCATGGAGCTCCGCTCCTGAAAATAGATTACAACTTGAAAAGGTATTTTCATACAGATCTGTGGCTTGTCATAGTAGAATCAGATTCATAGAGTAGCAATCCGGTCAGGTTATCCTCTTTGATTTGGAAGTTAGTTTCAGTGCAGACACGCAACTTAATCCATCGTATTTCTGTCTTGAATCTACACTTTGTACTTCGTAATTATTAACATAAAAAAACTGCAACTTTTGGCACTGAACGATAAATTCTATTAGAACTTGAACCATACAGTACCTTCTTTGAATTCGCCAGGTGCGATCTTCAGTATCTTTCACTCTGATAGTGTATACTGCAAAGGGTTTCGATCCCACTCTGTCGAGATGAGCCCCCAACACCTGCATGATTTTCCAAGGATAGGAAAGGGTAAGAAAAGGTCCTCCGCAAACTCTACAAGATGATTTGGGATAAAGCACCAAATACATCCTGAGATCAAAAACGATTGAAGACGTAATAAGATTTTGAGCTGCATTCCTAAAGCTTCAGTACGATTAATGATAAATGGTAAATCACAGAAGTGTGCAAATCGTACCTGACAATGCAGCTTAGTCGACTGTGTATGCTCGGAAATATCAGCCTGTGTAGGGACCGGAGACACATCCGGTGAGTGCGATTTCCTGAGGCTTCGCCAGCGTGATTCCGAACCAGGACTCCGAACTGGAGAGTTCTCTCTAGAATGGAAAAACGATGATAGACGATGCGATGATGTATCCACTTCAAGACCATTCCATCCATCCATCGACCCACCACTACTCTTACTTTTGCGATGGGCTAACAATCGCAAAGCTCGTCTCATCCTCTGCGATGATGAATCTGGCTTATGGTAATACCCGAATCTACTTAGAGACTGCCCACTAGCTTCTGAGGCAGTTTGACTGTTTGCACTAGCACCTAAAAGGTCCTCATTGTCCAATCTCACCAATTCTGGACCACCGACATCCCTAGCCTGGTAAATGTTTATGTTCTTGTCCAGCGCCGCCGAGCTTGGACGCGGAGTTCCTAAAGGCGAGAACCCTATGCCAGGTAAATGATCGTCCCCGTCTTTAGAATCCCCAAACAAGTGTGCATACTGCTCAATGACACTCTTATCCTTTCTAATCGGGAGGGCATCATCCGCATTCATAGGTAGAGAAGTAGTCAAATCTCCTGAAGTTTCTTCACTTGTAGATACTACTTCACCGGAAACTCCATCAGGGTGCGCTTCTACTTGTACTGTATTAGCTGATCCTGGATTACTAACAAGGCCAATAGTAACTGGGGCTGGTAATGCCTGTGTAGCACCCTTCTCGCTTTCTCGCTTCTTATAATTTCGACCTTTAGCCCATAGATTGTCGAGATGCTCTGCGGCTAGAGCTTGTTCTCGCTGTTGAGCAACTTTGTTGAGAGCCTGCCGTGGCAAAAAATTCACAGTAAGGTGTACGCACGGCGAGAACTTACTCTGCAGAACTGAAGTGCGCATGCTCAGAAGTGAGTAACTAGTCCAGAGCTTGCAGGTAACGGAAACGATTCAAAAGCTCCTGTCAGAGAAAATTGTCAAAACTTGAAGCTTGCTGAAATTACTATACCTCGGCCCAGTTCCCTCTCGCATCCTTCTTACTATCAGGATTTCCTCGATCAGTGCCCTTTGCCTGGTAAGTTTGGAACATATGTCTTAGTCTTCCTCTCATTGAATCACACAAGAACGACTGAAAACTATTTCCCTTCAGCATATCAGGTAATAGGAAAATTACTCAGGGGATTGTTCAGACACGTGTACAGGAAGCGAGCAGATTACCTCTTTCGAAGACTTCGATTCCTTTGGAAGCTGACTTTTTGTGGAGGCTACGACATCATCAACTATCTTGGGAAGTTTCTCTGTACTTTTCGACAATGGGTCGATGTCTAAATCAACGTTTCTAGATTCTAAGGGGCCCATGGCAGTCATTTCAAGTCCAGGCGGAGAAGGCATTTTCTTGGGCATAGGGTCAGGGATGCGCTGATGTGCAATATCATCTGCCTTCTCACCACCCTGACGTTCCTTTTCCGTCCTTGCTATTAAGATAGACTCAATAAGTTCATTGATATACCTGCAACCAATCACAAAGATTTTCAGCCATAATCTCTCTACACGACAACAGCACATGACCGTCATGAGCCTCGACATTCACATGTGGAATCGTATGAGCACTAAGCATTCTAAATGAAAAATCGGCAAGGACCAAACTACACAAAATCGACCCCTTGATATGGTGCTTTCGAGAAGTGGGGGGAAGATGAATAGCACGAGGATACGAGTTATACTTGATTGACTTCTTTTAGATAAATGTAGAAGTGATCAAGTAATCTTCTATCAGAATAAAACACAAGGATAAGAATGTCAACCGAAACGTTACAGTGAATTCATCTGCTTCTGTGCACAATGCAAAGCAGTGAGTAGACAACGGGAATCAAGGTCTACTTTGCACACTTACGCAGGACTCGCAAAGTTGAGGACGGGCCGCAACACAGCACATGCCAATAACTCGCGAGCTAAAGTCCGTAACAGCCGACAGTTTTTATCCTGACGTTTCAGAACCAATGCAACTACCCCTCCCGTCCGAATCTTCAAAACCTGGGCACACCAAGTGTCCTGATGCTATTGTTATTACCTTAGATGAACTAGAGAACAGTACCATAGACCTGAAGGAAGAAGAACGAATACGTCGGCCTATTCTGCCGGTCTCATGCAGATATCGAACTCTGCCTCAATTCCTCAAAGTAAGCTAGTTTGAGACTCTGGTGTCTCAGGTTTCAATGACGAGTTGGCTCCTTTATAAGCTAAACAAATCACTCAAATCATACTGCGATTCAAGATGTGATTACTCAAGTAATTAATATTGCCCAAGAAGTATCTTTCTCCTCCATTAAAGTCTGAAGAATAGCAGTCAATATCTAACCCACCTGGTACTCAGCTTCAGGTGAAGCAAGAGCTGGGTGCAACACGCCTGAGGTCATCATGGCATCTTTCAGCTTTTCATCCCTCTCTTCTGTTGACATTAAACCGATTTTGTCTGATCCAATCTTACCCTTCATTTGTCGAAAGAGTTCAAAGTGATGTCCCACTAGATCCACCACGTCTCTACACCATGGCAAACGTAGATCATTACAGAAGCAATATGGCAATAATATCAAAGCTCCTCCAGCAAAATTGGTAGAGAACTTGTTATAGCACAAAGAAAGAATGCTGCATCAAGCATACAATGGGCTCAAGAGTACCTTGACAAGAGCGTGATCAGATTCACACGTTTAGCACGACTGGCAACTTCGGCAATCACGCCATTCAGAAGTATTCGCAGTTCCTCAGGAACTTCTTTGTCGGAGGTAATTGAAGCATACCACATATCGGTAACAAATTCATCGATAACAGACCTTGTAAGCAGATCCACTGCTTCTTCTACAACAGGTGAATCAATAATGCGACGCCATCTGCCAGTGACAATGATAATGATTAATAATCATAAACGAGTGGCGAGCTGCATTATTATGATCGCATACTTGACAAAGTCATTTGCAATGTGCTTCAAGTCAGAATCTGGCTTTCCAGCCTTCACAATCTCGAGTCCAGATCTTATGTGTACATCCATGATCACGGAAAGTTTCAATCCTATTTCATCGGCTTCCACAACCAAAAGCAAGGTAATAACATTCATGCATAATTCTCAATCTGCTGCAAATATCGAGAAACATAGCAGTTCATAAGAAATCTTCTCTCGGGGAAAGGATGGTGGGAAGATTGCAACAAGTAACCTGCCTTCGCAGAGAACAGAAACGGTCCAATAGGAAATGCATATAGGAACAGATATCACAACAAATACTGTACAAGAGAGTACAATCAGAATTGAGATACTGGAACATCTGTCACAAATGTAACCTGGTAGCAGCCACTTGGCACGGCAGTCCAAAGAGGAGAGGGTCATAATTGGTCAGCTGGCGTCGGTTCTGGTGCAGAGGCTGTGGTGGAAGACTCTCACTTGACCGAGGCTTCCAGCGAAATTCGACTTCGAAGGAAAGACGGCGTAAGGCAGCCAGGACGATAATAGAAACAGGCAGATTTATCCATACTGAGCTGCTGGTCACTACACGCACAATTGTAAACATTCATCAAAAGTGACATCACAAGACCTATGGAGAAAAACATGTAACACGGTATTCAGCTGTTACAGGTTAAAACAGTTTAAGAGACCTAGCACCCAGCATTTTACACATCGAACACAAACAGAAACATCCCTCTGATCCCTTTTCATGATGTTCACTATAAGCTGCCTAAAGTGCAGAAGTTTTTAGCCTAGTCTCTAAATTACGACCAATGTAGACTAATGAACTTCATGGCCAGATACGAGGACGAAGACTTAATCGGGTTATTGATCAAGTTCTACGAAGACCAAGTATTAGCTAGGATAGCTGACGATAGTGCATGACAGGAAATGTGCCCCAAGAGCATATGAATTTTCAGGTTGATATGAAGGGCCAACGTACATGACATGATGTAAGCCACAATGAGCACCAGAACGGCCACCAAAATGGTGCGTCGCTTAGCCTCCTCCAGTAAATCTTTCAAAGATCCCATGACGATTGACCCTGATCTTACAGTGCTCAATGCAAAATGCAAAATACCCTACTCCGGGATGCCAAACAGTCCATTACGATTCGAGAAGAATGGTAAAGAATAACGCGCCAACATGTTGCAGAATTTCTGCACCACTACCATTCGGGATATTCGAATATTCAACTCGTCTCTAAAACCTCCAATACATCGCACACGTTCCTAAAACCTTCAACTTCACGACCCCGCCAAAACCTTGATGAAACATCCAATCAGTCGGCCGCTCGACTGACCCCTGTTCCGTCTCTAGAGTGATCGACGGGGAGTAAATGTCACAGCCTTGAGAAGAACACTGAGTCCGTCGAGGCTTCGTCCATCACAGCACCTAAGCCTAGAATCACGACTATCAGATCTGTTCCCATCTTCGCACTCCGAAGCAAGAAAACTCCCTGCTTGCAATCTGCCAAACCCGCTAAACCCTAAAATCGAGCCTAAATTCTTGGACGCAATTTCCCGCTCCATCCTGGAATCGAATCCATCGCCATCAAAATGCTACCCCTGCTGCTAATGGATTGCTATCGTCCGAACCATAGAATTTTCTAATTTATCCGATCAATGTCATCCGTTGCTTGCAGAGCCCAGATCCTGCATACACACTCGACGTAGAGACTCAACCACGAAAAAAAATGCCGTCCGAAACAAGGCACCGGGCGTGTAGTCCACATTACCGATCCACGAGGGGACCAATCAAAACCCTATCCCCTTGACAGCCTGATCCTTCACAGACAAATTTCCGCATTACACAACACAAAACGGTACCGGCTGCTGCCACCCACCAGTACCATGGCGTCGACTGCTACAGAATCATCTTCCACAAGCAGCAATCGAGAGGCACGCTCCAATAGTTCTGGTGAGAAAAGTGTGCAGGGGGGGTGTAATCCGAGATACTACAGCAATAGCTGTAATGTCACATCAAGCTAGCTGGAAGAGTGGCTGATCGGGATTCCGGAGCTGGATTCCGGGACACGGCAAGAGCTAGAGCGAAGGAGAAGGCGAGAAAGCGGCGGTAGCAGCAGCAGCGACGGGATTAAAGATGGCCATGTCCATTGCAAGCACAATCTGGCTCGCCACTGGCGGGGCGCATCATCGCCTCCCTCCCTTCCAGCAACCATGCCCTTTCAAATGTTGTCGGAGGACACTTACTTGTTCTATTAGTGCGGGTGGGGTTTTAGAATTTCTTGATAGTTTGTGTAATAGAGTTGTTCTTTAGCTTCAAAAATATGAAATCTATCTTTCAGCTTTCAGATTGACTGTACGCTTTTTTATGAGTTGGAATCAAGGGAAAGTCATTCTTGCGATGGTTATATGCCTCACAAATAACTTGTTTGCGATAAAAAGGCAAAATTTCTCCGCAAGGGTTTACAATCCTCCCAAGGATACCTTCTATGGATCACTCTGAGGTTAATTTCACCACCCTCATGCATGTGAGGCTCTTGGCATTTTAATGGGATTCCAGATGGGTTTTTACATTGTTGGATTCTTGCAATACATCAAATATAAAAGGAATCTAATTTATGTAAAATGAAAGCAAATCTTGAAGAACTTTAGCTTGTTAGTTTGTTCTTTTTCTATTCCATATTCTTTATTGTTTTTATGGTTAGAAGAGCAAAAGAGCTCAAAATGCATTAAATCGTTGAGAGAAAATTTATAAGGAGGGATCAAACTTGCAATGTATGACAAGTGCCACGTTTTTAGATTTGCCGTAAGAATTGGTTACTACATCTGATATAATTGGTAAGAAATTTCTCATAACAAAGTGATACAATGCAATAATAATCTTAGTTAAGGATAAATTTAATCCTCTTGCTAGTGTGAGACAACCTAACACTTCTCTTTCTCTCTTGATAGAGGTTTTTCACTCATTCCAAAGATTGATGTAATAAGCTGAGTGAATTGTTCTTATTCACATGACACACTCAATCTACATATTTGTATTTTTCATTTTTGTCATTTTTTACCAAGTAAGGAAGAACCTTGTAAGTACTAGAACTTCCAAATCCACCTTGTGATGATTTTTGTCACTCAATGTTCACACCAAGTCTTTGTAATGAGTGTCTTCCGTTCCTTTCATTGTTTCATGCTTATGATCCATGATGGCACACTTGCATCTTCTTGGAACCCCATCTGCTCCAAACATCAATGAGGAGGAACAAACTCATGAACTCAATTTTAGAACTTCTCAAGAATCTTGACGCAGCGAGATAAAGCTCAAGATTTCTATTCCCATTACTAAACTAGGTTATGAATCATCGATGAAAGTTTTCAAAAAGGAAGATCTATCTGCATTTATGTCCAGAAAGAAAAAAAAGAGAAGTAACAAATTTCAACAAAAGCTCGCGATAAACACAACAGTGCAAAATAAGTCAAGAAATTAAAAGCAATAATGTGATGAAACATTCAAGACTGCCCCAAAAGGTCGTTGGAAGATAACGGAGGAATTAGATAGAGTAGGTGCAGTGTGGTTACAAAGTACGGCACGAGTTTGCCACTGAGATTCAAACACAACTTTTTCTGTATTTGTTTTTTCCTCTCTCTCTTTTTTATAATCAGTCAATAAACACAACTTTTCTTTGACCTGAGTGAGGTGTGAGCGTCCTGCTTGAGAGGGCTTCTTCTGCTTCGGCAAGTGGCACGTAGAGAGGGTGCTGGCCAGGGGTGTTGCAAGCCAGGGCTCCATGATGTGAGGACTGAGGATACCAATTGTCTCTGCTCCTTCAATTGAATGTGAGCAGCATGTCCACTCAAAACATGCCGACCATCTCATGTGCTCTCGGAGACTGTGCAGCGCCTGAGATTTCTGTGCGCTTCTTCGCAGTGACTTCCTTATATTTATTTCTATTTCATCACCGTCCATGTCTCATCTTCAGCAATAAAGCTCCCCTAAACATCTGAATGCGCTTTTACTCTTGAACATGTGGTATTGCACACATTGTATAAACGTTATAGATAGCAATAGTATTGTTATTTTCTTTGTGATAAAAATGTGTGGCTAGTGAGATAGATAGATAGAAACTCCGCTCCCTTTCTAAGGGGCCGGCGTGAATGAAGTGTCCGTTCGTAATGCTAATATCCCAATGCCCACCAGACAAGGGGAAATTGGAACAAATGTGGCTAGTGACTTCATTGTGTATGTCATTCTTCATTTCTGTCCTTCAATGAAGGATAAATGAGTAGAAATCATGTTTTCAAGATTTTCTTCCAAGTTCGGATGCTACTTTACATAGATAGATAGAAACTCTGGTCCTTTCTGAGGGGCCGGCATGAATGAAGTGTTTGTTCGTAATGCTAATATCCCGATGGCCACCGGACAAGGGGAAATTAGAACAATACTACTTCCCCCTCTCGAGGGTGGACACTATAACTACGCTAGTTTCTAGTCTAGTTACTAGTGCCTTGAAGATACTTGACATAGTATCCCCCAAAGGGCTTTGAGGTACCCATATAACAAGGTCCAAGGACCTCTTACAATAGTTGGGTGGACTATAGTGGTGAGCACCACGTCGGCATGGGGAATAGAACCCACGACCTCCTCATTGAGGGCGTAAGCCCTAACCACCAAGCCAAGGCTTGTGGTGCCTTCTACTTTACATAATTGATAACATGAGTTACCTAGACTGCCAATGCAAAGCCTTCCTCTCTACTACAATTGCACCAATCTAGCTAAATTCTTAACCCTCAAAGGTCCATATATCCCAAAACAAGTTTTTGCGTTTATAAGCAGCCTAGATGAAGGGGTTAAAAGTGATATTTTTCACCTAAGATTTTTATTGGGTGCTCCGTATACTCCAACGTACGTATATGTCGTAAAATTTGCAGAGCCAAAATTCAATTTTAGAGCCTTCATCTAGAAATTTTAGGTTTCAAGTCCATAAGGGCAGTTTAAAATTAGTTTTTTTTTGAATTTTATGTTAAGAAATTATCATAATCACTACTCAAGTTCCAAAGTAACTAAAGTCAAATAGTTCACCAATTTTACAAGGGCGGCCTCCAAAAAGTACAAAAACAATTTTCACAATTGTGAAGTGACAAGGAAATAGGTTTGAGCTATCCGTAAGTAGCTATATAGATAAAGACAATAAAAACTCCGGTCCGATTAAAGGCCGGCGTGAATAAAGTGTCTGTTTGTTTTGCAAATGAGCCAATGTCCACCGGACCGTAGCTACTTACTTATGAATAGCTCAAACCATACGCACTGCTAAAAGGTAATCGGCATACAGAACACAATTCCTGCGCATTGCTTCCCAACACCATACGATTTGGCTCGATTAGTCTCTGCACATTCCACCAAAAAGCAATTCAATGTTAGCTCAAAGCATCAAATAAATATTATCATTGCTTATGTACTTCAATTGTGCATTTGCTTTAGTACATTAACATAAGGTAGCAACTTCCATGTCAACTAAAGGTAGCTACTTCCATGTCAACAATCAAGGGTGATAATCATATTAATGAGGGAGTTTTATACTATAAAAATCGGTTTCAAACTTTTAGGTTACACTATCAAGGTGTTTTATTAACAAGGGTGACATTATCAAGCTTAGGTTGTATTGATATTAAAGGAACTGGAGGTATGTATTAGTAAGTTTAGTTTGAGCTAGTTACGATAGCACATCCTACTGAATTTGAAGCATTTAGTGCACCTCTCATATAAATACTGAAGGACGTCCGAAAGTCACTAGTGAAAGACATTGTATATATTGATATTATCTTCTTATGTTGGAATAGTAGAAGCATTATAATCTGAAAAAAAAACATCTTAAAACATAGGAATCACATCGTGACTGAATGTAAAAGACTGTGAATGTTGAGATCTCACTTACATAGAAAATCCTTGTTGTTACGATAAGCAATTAGCATTGCATAAATAGGCATAAGGAAGAACACTTAATAATTGTGCATTTTAAAAATCCCATTTATTTTTAATGATATGGATGCCAATATATTTCTATAGCCTATTAATTAGCGACTAAAATAAAAAGTGAACACAAGTGATATCATATATTTTTCATACATTATACTAGGATTCCCTCGAGGCCTTGCCACACTAACTTAAGTACTTTATCCATGTCCCTCTTCTTTTTCTGCAAAACCTAAAATTAGGCCAAATTTTGTAATCTTTGATGATTTGGGGGCCAAAATTACATGAGCATTCAATATCTCGGGACATGTCGACCCGTTTTGCAATTCAATCTTGCCCACACCTCTACAAAAAAAGACCCCCTTCCAATGACACCTCGTGCAAACCGGCAGTTTCCGAGATCATAATGTCTTTTGCAAAACAACACAAAACCCAAACAAAAACAAAAACAAAACACGAACGTAAACAAAACCCAAACCAGAACTCAAACCTGAATCCAAACCTGAATCCAAACCGAAACCCAAAACAAAACAATCTGCCTTATATAGTAAATATGCTATGTATTTTCAAAGTTTAGTAACCCTGAACACCTAATTGTGCACATAGCCACCACTCAAAATTGCGCACTATGAAAAGTTGACTTTTGGTTGCTTCTTGCCAATTACTGATTTCTTGTGTTGATTTTGAAAAGAATAGGATCATGTGTGCATAATAGGTGAAGCCTTGTATGAGATGAGTGCATTTATAGGAAAATGGTGCACTCGAATTCCTACCATGGTTTTAAGACTCATCTTAAAATTTCTTGGTCAAAAGGCACCACAAGCCTTGGCTTGGTGGTTAGGGCTTACGCCCTCAATGAGGAGGTCGTGGGTTCTATTCCCCATGCCGACGTGGTGCTCACCACTATAGTCCACCCAACTATTGTGAGAGGTCCTTGGACCTTGTTGTATGGGTACCTCAAAGCCCTTTGGGGGGATACTATGTCAAGTATCTTCAAGGCACTAGTAACTAAGCTAGAAGCTAGCGTATTTATAGTGTCCACCCTCGAGAGGGGGAAGTAGTATTGTTCTAATTTCCCCTTGTCCGGTGGCCATCGGGATATTAGCATTACGAACGGACACTTCATTCACGCCGGCCCCTTAGAAAGGACCGGAGTTTCTATCTATCTTCTTAGCCAAATAACAACAGATGAACACTATTATTATTATTTTCAATTTTTCAAATTTTAAACTTTATTTATTCTTTTTCCTCGTCCTCTCAGCTTGAGACCCAAGTTATTCGAGTAGTTTCAATGTTGGTAAATGTGGAGCATTCTGCCCGATTCCAAAATTGCTGCATGTACAAAGTATGTGTCGACTTGCAGCTTTGATGAAAACTCACTTGAATCCAATGAAAACGTGCTAATGCTCCCTCAGTAGGCCCATGGGGATTCACTGTAATCTGCAAGTTAATAACCGTGACCGTTTCTCATCTTCGTACCAACGATGGCGAATGTCTTCAGCCCCGGACAATTCTCATGTATCATGGAATTTGCAACTTCTGAATGAGTTGCTATCATAATTCAGGTATTTCCATCTTCAACTGCAGCATCGTTGCCTCAAACTTGTTTTCAGTCCTGCCATCCCATCATTATGAACTTGGGACGCAACTTTTACAGTTGAAGTCTCAATTGTAAGTGGCAATGCTTGCATTGTGAAGCTTGATTGAAGGTTGGTCCAGCAAAGCACAGTCTCAGACATGTCACAATCAGCTGGGGGTTTAAGGTCCTTAATATTGAATGTTCCTGCTATTTCTGTCAGCAGTTTCAGGAGGATTCCAAGGCACCACAGTACGCTTGGAATGCTTGCTGTATGCGAAAGTTACCAGGATTTTTTTTTTTTTTGAGGAGAGTCAACACCAGTTCAATTGATGTTTTGAGGTGCACGTTCTCAAAATCAGTTTGTATCTGCTGAAATCAGGTGTCTTTAACTTGCATGCACTTGATCAGCTCCTCTTCAGCGGGAAAGAATAGCAGCATTATCTTCTGATGCGGGTAACCAACGTTCTGGATGGGAACAGGGAAGAAGTTTTTAGGGCTGGCGAGGACATCTGAGGCTTCAAAGTGCAAAGAGCTTTGTATAATTCAGCAGCTGCTGCATCATGCGTGCCGTGGTAGCGTGGACAGACCATGTGGTACGCACGTCTTTTCACTTCATTTACCTCCATACGTTTATGAGAGTTGAACCCTAAATAGGGTTTCAGTGAAACCAATCTGCTTCAAACAAATACAATTCATGATTCATAAGGTGGTCTACCTATGATCCTATGCAGATGCCTCCTCATGATTCACAGGAGGTCCTCGAACTATTATGGTGTGACCATGCGATGATGTTCTCAATAGTTTTACAGTTTAGAAATTTCTTACGAAGATTGTGTTCTTAACCATTCACTTCAAGTATCTGTTATGAGTTAGTCTCATGCATTTGGTCGTTCGTCTCCCTAGCTCGTGTTTATGAAGAACTAATTGCGAAAGCAAATCCAGCCTAATGATTTAATGTCACTGCTGTACAATCCAGCCTGAGCACGATGGAGTCAGGAGTGTCTGTTTTGATATTGCCTTCCGACCTGGTACACCCACGAAACCTGTCTTGTCTTTTAGACAGATTGTGATCTTTAAGTTACTTCGATACAGATGATTGTATATTGTGCAGATACTGTACACTAAAGAAGCATATACTTACTTGTGTCATTTTGTCAGATGGGAGTCATCTGATAGCAGCTGTTGGTAGTAGAGTGCTTATGTACGATGCAGCTGACGGTGATCTCCTGCACTCACTCAAAGGTAGCATCATCTCCCTAAGATTGCTTCGTTACATGATCTGAGCCCCGACTGCCCAAATGACAATTGAAAGCTCAGTGGTATCATCCTTGAATTGTATATTGTGCTTGTAATTTGAGAGCACGTCAAGGTGAGGCTTTTGGTATTATTGGATGTTGACGATGGCGAGCATTCTCGTTTTAAATCGATACAGAACGTAAATATTACTTGAAATATCCGGATGAGGTTGGTCAGTTTTATCTGTTCTTAATCATCTCCTCTGAGCTTGTCACGGGTGGTGGTGCAGGGCACAAGGATGAGGTTTACTGCGTGGCTTACTCACGGGATGGAAAGCGATTCGCCTCAGGTGGAGCAGACAAAACGATCATCATATGGACTCACAAGGTTACGCACGCATCATCAGTCATTACTGGTTCTGTGTTGCAAAGTTTACCTTCGCTTGTCAGATGTTCCACAGCTGGTATTGACCTGAATTAGATGGATTACTATTGCATGGCAAAGGCAGAAGGCATACTTAAGTACAGCCATGGAGATTCGATACAGTGCTTGGCCTACAATCCCGTCACTCAGCAGGTGAGTTTCTAACTTCTATCTGGAACTGAGGTTTGAGTGTCATCTTTGCACATTTTGGATTTTTATAAACAGTCATCTATGCCAGCTAACAAAACACTCTCTCTGCAGCTTGCGAGCGGAACTGCCACTGACTTTGGAATCTGGTCTCCTGAACAAAAGTCCGTATCAAAGCACAAGTCGATATCCAAGGTCAAAATTGCCGCTTGACTTGCTGATTCGGTGGTGTGAGCTCATCAATATAAATCATAAGAGTAACCTCTTGTTTGAGCATGCATGTCTGTCGGCCCAGTCAGCTATGATTGAGGATTTGGTTGATCGTTGATCCTAAAACAACCTTCATCAGAAAAATTGTCGAGGTCAATGCAGGTCCTGTGCGCCGCATGGACAGCAGATGGACAGCATCTTGCCCTAGGGATGTACAATGGCCACATCTCCATCTCTGACAAGAGTGGCATTGAGCAAGTACTAAGATTCTCTCTCTTGAGTTCTAACTATGTCATATCATGCTCTGAAATGCACACAAATAGGAGTAGTTTGTTTGTTAAGCCTAAGCATATACTGGAATGGTTGACGGTTGCATGATGTCTGAGCTCGCAGGCGGTCGTAGAAAGATCGGGACCTGTGTGGACATTGCAGTGGAATACCTTGCAAAATAAGACGTCGGACACGCTTGCCGTCGGATGCTGGGACAGCACACTCTCGTTCTATGATTTATCAGGCAAGCAGGTTTGCCCCAGTACCTCGGCAAAATGACATCTATCTCGTTAATCCATTTTTAAGTAACAATTGCACACAACTTTTGCATGTTGCATGGCATTATTTTGGTGTACCATGTGATGGAGAAATTTGGGTACCTACATTGGTGTTAATATGGTATACCAAATTAGACAAAATGTTGATTTTTGGATGGAACGGCGTCCTACTGAACATTGCACTTCGCGAGTGCAACTTTAACGAATATGGTGTTGTTATCGTTTGACCGGACTCGATCTTAATGTTCGTGTCTTTTTCGGTATTCCTGGAAGACTATCCCCTCGATATTCTACCACTTCTTACCATGAATGGAGATTATCGTCCACGTTACTTGAAATAAGATTTTAATTTGAGACTCACCTCGAGTGAATCTTGGCTCAAATGCAGGTATCTAGAACTTCTTTTAATCAGCAAAGGAACTTGCCTACAATTCTGGCTCCTTCCAGTACTGAATACGGTGTACATCTGCAGGTTGGGAAGGACAAGCAACTTGATTTTGATCCTTGCTCTGTCACTTACCACGATAGCAAGTACATCTGTGTGGGTGGCTCCGACAAAAAGGTGCATTTGAGAATGCATTTCTATATAGTCTTGGTGCTCTTACGTATTCAGATATATGAGCGCTTGATCTTGATTGAGATGTCGTCACTCGACCGTCTACTTACATAGAGCGAAATAGAGGATTGTGACGAAGTCAACTTCTTAATCACCAGTAATTTTCTCTATTGATGCAAGTCTTTATCTGACTTTATCTATCAGGCATGTAGGTGATGCTTTATTCGAAAGATGGGGTGAAGCTGACCACGATGTGTGAAACTGGTGACTGGATCTGGTGTATACGATCACGACCCAAGCATGACTATGTGGTAGTAGGCTGCAACGATGGCAGCATCTCTATGCTCCAGCTTCTGTTCTCAACTGTATGAATCTCCTCCGCACTCTTCTTTCTGGCTACCGCAGAGGCCTGGCCTGTAGTATTCGTGGGTATTGCTATGTGATCTTTCATGGCTAGCATGCTCGTCCTTTACTGGACAGAAAGACTAGGGACTGGTTGAGATGCAAGATGACGAGGATGGGAGAGGGGTTGGCATGATGGGAAGACCAGGTTCATGGATTATACCTGGAGCGCTACGCGTTTCGGGATGCCATGACTGACGTTGTCATCCAACATCTTATCACTGAGGAAAAGGTACATGCCTCTCACAATTGGCGCCAATTGGATGTGAAGCGGCCATTTGTTATGAGAATTGCAGTCCTGTCCTTCAATTGTGCATAAGTTCAAGTTCATTGTCTAATATATATTTTGACATTGACGTCTGAAAGCTCAGGTGCGAATAAGGTGCGGGGACTATATAAAAAAAATAGCAGTTTACCAGGAGCGTGTGGCGGTTCAACTCTCCAACCGCATTATCGTTTATGAGTTGAACAAGACGGCCACTGGGGCTAGAGCTGCTCAATATAGTGTCTGTGCACGCATCAACCGCTCGTTGGAGTGCAACCTCCTAGTTCTCACCTCAGAACACATCACGCTTTGTCAGGTTTATGGTCTGAACTCTTTGATCCTGATTCCGTTTTCACTTTTAGCACTCTTTAACTATGTGCAGGGTCATGACCAGGACACTTCTTTTTTCAGGAGACTAAGCTGCAGTTGTTCTCCTTAGACGGAATCAAGGAGAGGGAGTGGCTCCTAGAGTCAATTATCAGATACATCAAGGTGAGCTGCCTCTTAGAGTTGTAAAAAGAATGAAGATTTTTCAGTCCCTATTTACATATTAATGCGACTGTTGTGCTATTCTTTACATTTGCCATTGTATGTGAATTCTGAGAAGGGCATCGTCTTTCTGGAACACAGGTTTGTGGCGGTCCTCGTGGGGGTGAGGGTCTGCTAATTGGAATGAAGAATGGTTTGATCGTGAAAGTGTGGATTAACAGTGACTTTCCAATTAACCTCTACAGGCACACAAATGGCATACGTTGTCTCGACTTATCATCCCAGCGTGTTCGCTTGGCCATTGTTGATGAGGCTGCCAATGTGGTGGTGTATGACATTGAGGTACATACCAGCTCTTCTTCATATTGCTAACGTTTTCGCAGGTGTCAGGAATATAGACAGCGAGCACATCGGTGTTAATGTGACAGTGACTGGCTCTGAGCACTTAGAATTATGTTTTCACCTGGATCTAGTCGATAGACCTCTGTTGATTGCATTCCCTCTGTGACGAGGTCTCATTATAAAGACGAAAGAAATCAGTTTCGAGGAAAAGAGTGCGAGTTCTGTTGCCTGGAACACGAATATGGAAGACATGCTCTGCTATTCGGGAAGCGGCATGCTGAATATCAAGACGGCGGACTTTCCTGTGCACCGACAGAAGCTTCAAGGTTATGTCGTTGGCTTTCAAGGCTCCAAGATCTTTTGCTTGAATCAGCTCTCGATGCAGGTGCGTATTCATACTCACTTCGAGGGTGCTAAATAGTTCTTATATTCGCTACTTCATGTATCCGCAGCTCATTCTTGTTTGAAATTGGCCGTGAAGAAGCCCGAGTAAATAATTAGAATAATTACTAAGCACATCAGTTTCTTATCTGATGATCAACTGTTGAGAAAGTATGTGTCCATGGGTACTCAAACACCGGCACTGGGTCAGACAATTGAAGTCCCACAATCGACAAGCATGTGTCACTACGTGGAGAAAAGGCAATTCGACGATGCTTACAAGGTGGCATGTCTGGGAGTCACTGAGGCAGACTGGCGAATGCTCGCTTTGGCGGCTCTGAAAGGGACTGCCTGGGATGTGGCGAAGAAGGGATTCATCCGCTTGCGGGATGTCTGCTACCTTGACCTGCTCCACAAACTCGAGCAAGACCATTGCTCGCAAGTCCAGAAGTCGACCATTGGTGCTCTTGTCCTTGCATACCAGGTTGCTCAACATACACCCTAAATTCAATATTAAACAATGTAGGAACGAATTCCATTCCCCACATCATCATACAGAGCGATGAGAAATGAGGTTCGCCGAAAGTGGCAATTTCTTGATATTGTGATTTTTCTAAGCAGGGAAAATTTAAGGAAGCAGCGGATGCTTACATTGAAGCAGGCCAGGTCGGCATGGCCATGGAGATGTACACTGACCTTCGAATGTTTGAAGAAGCTAAGGCACTGGCCGAAACCACAGTGATTGTGGAGGAAGTTATACACACCACCACTACAAGCAGCAGAGAAGCTGATTCCACCGCCCCAACTGAAAATGAAGCTGATACTGCCGTCCCAAGCAAACGAGAAGCTGATGTGCAGGAAATCATTCAACGTCAAGCCGAATGGATAGAAGAAACCAAGGATCATGAAACTGCAGCTGATATGTACCTCGTTGCCAGCCAGCCGGAGAAGGCCCTCGCTCTCCTTGTCGAGCACGGCCCGGCCTCCAAGCTCATTGAGGTAACATATGTATAATGGTTAAAGAGCATCTAAAAGTTGAACATAAGGATGCTACTACGACGGTCGACTCACTGAGGTTAGTCCATGTTCCAGGTGGCAAGACGGTTGAAGAAGACACAAGTCAAGGAGTTGATGCGTTGTGCAACTTTAATGAGGCGTAAAGGCCAGTTTGCACATGCATTCGAAACGTACACAAAGCTTGGTGACTTTAGGTATGTCTTTCAACCTTATACCCTTCGATCAACAAGATATGACATCTAAACGCCTTAACGTATGCTGGTCGTTACTACACACATTACTGTGCAATAGCACCAGTGTAGAGATATACTCGAACAGAATGTTCCACGTGGGTTTGTATGCGGATCCTACATACTATCCAGTGCTAATGCAGCAGTAGAAAGGGTCCTTGTGACTAAAACCTTACCTTATTAAGAGACATTTATGAGTCTGTTGGAATTCAATGGCAGGTCCATCCTCTCTTTGCATGTGGAGCTAGAGCAATGGGAGGATGCGTTTGCCATCAAGAGGTTGCACCCAGAAATCGAAGATGATGTAACGCTTCCATACGCGCAGTGGCTGATCAACCATGATCGCTATGATCATGCTCGCCTGGCGTACTCACATGCAGGACGACCAGATTTGGCAGAGCGGTTGCTGACTCAACTGATGGACAACGCTGTGAGTGCTTATAATGCAGAAGTCTACTCTATTTCAGCACGACATGCAATTTGCCTTGACTTGTGCATGCTATACTTTATGAGCATGAACAGATCAATTCTAAGGATCAACTTGTTTTTTGTACGATCATCAGTTGAAGGAGAGGAGGTTCAAGGATGCAGCGCGTCTATGCAAGAAGTTGGAATTCGAAGTCCTGGCACAGGTAGCAGAGGTTGCGAAATCCAACGACGCAGCGAAGGAGAAGCTGACACTCGAACAGTCCGTGGAGTTAAGGCTACGTGCGGACATTCTGTATGCATACTCCTTCATATATCAATCAATTAACGAGCCATTCCGGACGTCAATGCCTGAGACGTTGTTCAATATTTCACGTTTCCTGTTAGCAAGGATACCACAGGACCCTCCACGCCGAGTGTCGCTTGTCAATATACTGGTTACTCTCGCCAAGCATAGCGAACAGCTCGGTGAGCCCACAACCTTTATCATCTCATTTGAAAAGCTAGCATGATATATTGCTGTCTGCATGAGGGAACGATTTTGAAGGGGATTGAGTCACAAAAGGTCGTGGCACGTGGATGTAAGGATGTAAGCTTCAGTTTCTTGCTTTGGAGATTCATTCAATTGCTAAGTTGGAAACTGTTTCAGGATTTTACAAGCTATCACGCCACAGCTACGACAGGCTACAGAAATACAAAGTGCCACAGAGTTGGGTGGACAAAGTAGAGGTAGCAACACTGATGATGCGAGGCAAAGCCCGAAGACCTGATGATCCCAAAATTGACGTTCCCATCTGCGAGGCCTGCTCCTCGCCCTTCCCCATGACTTCATCTGCATCAGAAGACGTTTGCAGCAACTGCTCTCAGCCTATCATCCGCTCCTTCATTACATTCGATCAGCTACCACTAGTAAGCTATCACTGCCTCCATCATTCAAGTTCAGCTAAATTGACTCTCAACATAATTCCATTTCGGCGATTACAAGAAATACTTGTACCATTTGCTGCAGCACAGCCACCTATTAAATTCTTGGAATACTTTAGTAGTAGATACTGTTATGTAGTACTTTGCCTTGTACTCCTGTAGATATCGTTCTGGATCAGTAGTGGAGTACATTGCAATGCAATGGAAATTCTCTACAGAAGATTCGAATACTGACCATTATCGAGAAAAGTTGGTTGAAGTCGGTCATTGCTCACAACACTCCGAAGGTAGATATTTGTGATGCCTCAAGTGTATCGGTTGGAATAGGTGGAGTTTGTGCTGGACGAAGGTGTCGCCCACGAAGAAGCGATGCTGTTAATAGCTGCAACACCTGCAGGCAAAAATTCATCCCTCTCAGACAACCCTTTAGGACTAGGGCAGCAACGAAGGGGCACACGAAAGCATGGGCTTCCCATTGCTACAAAGACCGAGCTGTCCCACTTGCAAGCGCCGCAAGTCCTGGTGCAAACAGGTCCTGCTCAACATGAGAAGCCCAGGTATTTCTTCATGGTGGATCCATCATTTGCTGTGACGCAGTGCAGCTCGTGCAACCATTTCTTCGAGCAGGAAGAACTGGACCTGGCCATGCTGGAGCATGGATCATGCCCCTTCTGCGGAGTTGATCCACCTCGCTTGCTGTCTCCTTTGAGCAGCGACCTACATTTGACGGGACAGTCTGACGCTGCTACCCTGCTGCCGTTACTTCCGCTACCAAGCGCCAGGTCAGGCACAAGCCAAAGCACCCCCCTTGCTGCTCTACCCCTGGAACCGAAAAAAAGTAAAGCTCCGGACGTGAAGCTCCAGAAAGAGAGCCAGGCGCTGTTCTGTATGACCAGGCAGGACCTTGTGCATGTAAACGGGCGCTAGCATCCTGGTTACAATAACGACGAGTATATGATTCCTGTGTAACGGCTTTGTTTTTTTGTACTTTGAGCAATTGAGCTCCCGACAATGCATGGACATAACATCAATAAGCATCCCTTTTAATCTTCCAGCAATTGAGTATGGTTGGTCATAGCTAGCACTGGATCAGGAAAAGTCATTGCGGAATAGATTTTCGCAAATGGGTGAGCAAGTTCTTACACTTTTGTTTGGATCGATATAGGTTCGCTCGTTACAAAGTTCTACCTATACAGTTACAGATACATATAGGCTTCTTCATGTCATTGTAGAAATACACATGATACTCGTCATGACCTTGTAGAAAGCTTGTACTCCTGAAAGCCTTTGAACATCTCCAAACAATTTTTCTTAAAGGTTAAGGATCAAATTTTTTTGAACTGTTAAGAATAAAGAGAAATGTCTCAGTTGCCTTAAGCCTACCCTTTTGCTTTTAACTTGTATTTATGAGTTTGTCAATTCTTGGACTCTTACTCTTGACGATTCTACAAAATGGGAACATTTGAAGGTATGAACATTTGAAGGCCAAACTTTAACCACTTTTGTAGATGTGAGTAGATATTAGTTGTAGTTGTTTATGTAATTTTTCTTAGCTCCTAAATGTGAGGATCCACTTGGTTCACTTATAGTAGCCATTTAGTTCATTAAAAGGCACCACTACGTTTCACAAAATTGATCCTTCTAGAGAACTATTGCATGATTTTCATCATGCCATTATAAGATCTTGACGTTAGCTTTGTTATCAGTGAAATTGTGGTGTTATCTCAAAAAAGTGAACATATAGTAGGAGAGCTTAAGGACTCACTTGACACAACTTGGTGTCGACCATGAACTAGTCATTGGGGCCATGTGCGGGCCACCATGTTGGTGGGAGGAAGGAGCCTCAAATTTAAAGGGGTTGTAAAACAATTTGATGATTCTCATTAAAAATAATTAGAAACTCTTAAATCATTTTCTTGTTTATGGTCTTGTAGCATTGAGTTTGAGAGGGATCACTAATCTTAAATCAATGGTGTTGGGTAAGATAAGTATACCATGAAAGAGAGTTTGAACACATGTTCCATAAGCACCAATTTTAATAGAGTTTTGGAGTTTTTCTTTGTGTAGAGTACTTTATTTTGTGTTATAAATCCACATACTTTGAATTAACCCCTAACTCTCCTTAAAACCTGAATCGGGTTTGGAGGTTCCCGCAAGAGAAAAACTCAGCCAACTTTGACCATTATAATCTTACAAATGAGGAAGAATGAACGGTTCAAATTTGGTATGTGAGAAGAATGTCAAGTGAACTTTGAGATCTTAAGGTTGAATCTTTTAAATAATGCTTGGATTGAGATTATTTGAGCTTAATCCAAAGGAAGGTCACATTTTGTGACTTAGACCGTTTTGCAACAAGGAGAGTTAGGGGTTAAGCCACATTAGGGTTAGGATTTCACTACATTTGAATTAAGCCACATTAGGGTTAGGATTTCACTACATTTAGGCAGAATAAACCTAAAACACTAACGATTTGCTTAAGAGGAAAAGTAGTTTCTTTTTCAAATTATAATTTCGAAGATGGGACTCGGAACCCTAAATCATTGTGACCCCAAACTCATAATATCAAACCCAAAACTCGAAATCTGAAATTCCCAAATCCCAAAACCCCAAAACCCAAAAACCCCAAATTCCAAAACCCCAAAACCCCAAATCCCAAAAACCCCAAATCGCAAAACCCCAAATCCCAGAATTAAACCCTAAAAGTAATTTTCACAAGAAAACTCAAATCAGAGAGAACCCCAAAATTGGAATGGGCACATTTGTATCTAGGTTGCACATTATCAACAAGTTATATAAAATAAATCTAAATTAGCTGTGATGTATGGTAAGGTGAACTTTGACCTATCTTGACGATATATTGATCTTAGCATCCAATCGATGAGTAAATAAGGATCCAATCTTAACCCCTAACTTTCCTTAAAAACCAAAACGGTCTTTTGATGTTTTGGGCAGCCTTAGTTTCATAGTAAAAATGAATATTTTTGAGATATTTTTTGGAATTGTGTGAGTTACATTGCAAAGTAGGTGCGGCAAAAATTGCAAAGTCAAATTCCAATTTTTGAGTCTTCTAGGACGATCCTTGGGTTGCGAGCCGAGATGGGGCAGCTCAAATAAGTAACTTTTTTGAATTTTTTTTTTTTTGAAACATGTTCATTACTGAATCACTACTCAAATTTCAAAGTGACTCAAGTCAAAAAATTACCAATTTTACAAGGACAGCCTCCAAAAATTTCAAAACCAATCTTCACAATGCCCAAAAAAACTTGGGAGACAAACTTTGAATGTTATAATATCTCAAATGGTAAACATCCAACGGTCAATTTTTTTTAACAGTAATCAAGCATATTCTTAGGTATAAGATCTTACGGTTGGAAGTCTTACAAAAGGAGAAGAAATTGGTCCACACCCCCACGAGTGCTTAGAGGTGGAGAATCGCAGTTTTGAGTTTTCAAGCTCCCAAAAAACACCAAGGAAATTTAGGGGTTAATTTCTACTTCATAACAAGTCAACTTTGATGCAAGAATCAACTAAATCTGAACCTATTGAGGAAATTGGGACCAAATCAAAATTGGAATTTCAGTTTTGTGAAATAGGTATTATGGTAATCTACTTGAGCAGTTTCCCAGTGGCCATCGAGATATTAGCACTACGAACGGGCACTTCATTCACGTCGGCCCCTAGAAAGGGACCGGGGTTTCTATCTTATTTATCTAATTGAGCAGTTTCAGTATCTTAATACTATGGTGATCCCCGGATTTGCAATTTCCTGTTCGAGTATTATCATGTTCACAAATCTATGGGAGGAGCCCTCAATGTGTTACTTTTAACCTCAAAGGGTCAAGAAAGCCAAAATGGCTTTTGGCGATTTTGGGCAACCTATATGAAGGGGTTAAATTTAATATTTTTCCTTAAAATTTTTACAGGGTGCTCCTTACATTGTAAAGTGTATGTTGTAAACTTTGCAAAGCACAAATTCCTAACTTTAGAACTATCATCTAAAAAATTAGCTTCGAAGTCTAAAGAGAACATTCAAATTTTGAATTATACAAGATAATTTTGAAAAAATATATTCATTACTAAATAATTATTCAAGTAATAAAGTGACTCAAGTCAACAAAATTGTCAATTTCACAAGGGCAGCCTCCAAAACTCACAAAAACAATCATCATAATTTTCCAGTAATTACCAAAAATATTCTTAGCAAAAATTCGAGATTTTGGAAAATTTCCCAAAAAAATAAATCTCAAAATTTACAAACTCATAAAGGCACCTCCTTGCCATTCAGTTTTTTCTCAAACTAAATATAAGTAATGTAATGCATGTTTTACTATATCATTGTTTTGAGACCTTCATCTAGAAAATAATTCGCATGAAGGTCAAAATAGCGTGAGGAGTCTCGAAATTTTTGCATGAGCGTACCCAACTTGATTACCTACATGTAAATAATATGAGCATAATGTTTGGAGTAACAATCATCAAGTCTCCCTTGGCACCATTTAAACTATGTTTTTCAAGCAGAGCTCAAAATAACTTTACAGTCAACTTTGAACGTTACAATCTTACAATTGGTAAAGATCCAATGATTGAAATTTTACTTAATATTAGTGCAGGTAGTAGAGTTCCAAATAAAACGGTTGAAGATACAAAAAATGTCAATAATGCCTCAAGTTGTACACTGTGATCAAAAAATGCAGTTTTTGGTTTTGGAGTTCCAAAAAAAAACATGAGCCTTTTGGGGTTAAACAACTTTGAGTCTACAAGTAGCATATACCATAAAATTCTAGTAAACGTAGCACCTTGTAGGAAATCCATTATACCGTGCATGTTAAAATTTGCTAACCTTGAATTTGCATATAGAAGAAGAAGACCACACCTGTAAGGGTTGGCATAAATAAAGTGTCCGTTCGACCTACCCTTGATGATATGCCCCCAGGACAAATTTGCATACAACTTTGATATGACTTTCAGTGTCATATCATTGTAACTAAGACATTGCAAAAATAAACACACCTCCTTGTCGGGTTCCACCCTCATTGTCTTTGTCTTTTATTTTTTAAGACTCTTCATTGGGCTCCGCACTTCTTGTCGATGTGTTTATTTTTGCAAAATCCATAAACTCTTTTACACAATATAACAATTCCATATTCCATTAAACCATTATTCACCTATTCAATATCCTCCATTTCAACAATAAAAAAATTGACTCTTACTCGCAAAACATACTTAAAACATTTTATTGTTCACCTTTGACAAAGTGTGTAAGACTTTTTTATTACTTTTTGACTACTTTTTGACTACTCTTTTACAAAGTGTGAACCCTCTTCTGTTGTGGGCCCAACACTCTAAACTATGTTCTTTATGATTCTTCAGAAATACCCTTCTTAGTTAACCCCTAAACGTCCCAGCCTATTTTTAGCAGAAAAGCACATTTCCATAAAAATCGTCATAGATGAAAATGAAGAGAAGCTAATAAGATCTCAACCATACAAACTTGTAATAGACTTATCAAAGATCATGTGGACCAAAATTTGAGTCATGAGGTCTTATAGATCCGGAGATCATAACATATTAATACTAAAAACAAACTCCAAAATTTCATCATTTTCACTTTGAGGTGGAAATGCTACCAATATACCTATTGCAATGAAAAAATCACCAACTATAAAGATGTTCACCTTCATCTTAATAAGTCCTTTACCCAAAAAAAATTCATCAAAAAAATTTCTTGGCTCAAATAAAAGCCATGCAATGGTAAAAACTGCCAAAAAATTTACAAAGGAAAAATAGTCCAAATCTAGACCCTTTGCATTCAATTTCATGCCTTATCTTCAAAACATCTTCGATCTTGTTAAGGTTTCTACCACTTAGACTAGACTCTAATTGGAGGCCATTCCAAAAATTAAGTTGAAATCCAACGGTGGATGAAGGAGATATAGCTCCTCAAATATCATCCATTTTCTCACTTTCTCTGACACAAAACATCATTGCAAATCCAATAGCAAAATCATTTGGATCAAAAAACTTCTCACTACAAAGTTGTTAAGAATCACCTTAAAATTATGACCATGAAAAAAAAATCATGTAAAACTATTTTAAATTTCACATAATTGGCTTGCAATGGTAATACATGCCCCATGCTTGGAAACCCAAAAACAAGAGCTGCCTTCACTAAAGTGCATTCCATTAATTCATACTTTATTGTATGGGCTTGCAAAATTTACAACACAAACTAGACTTGATTTGGAACCCAATACAAGTGATTTCATCCAAAACGGAGTTTGGATGAAGGCGTTATGGCTCTTCAAAGTTTCTGCCCTCCATCCAAAATGTAGAAAAACGACATTGGGGACGTTTAGGGGTTAACAATGGAGGGTGCACTTTTTATTAATTGGAACCTATTTTAGCTACTCTTTTAGCTACCTTTGTTGTAACATAACTTATCATTTGCTCTCGGCCACGTTGGTGGCAGGAAAGGGACCTCAAATGAACACCTAAAAGGGAGTGTTCTATAAAAACTCCCTGACAATCTTTTTTTAACCCTTGAACGTCAGGCTATACGGATTTGGGCAGCCCAATATTGGATCACAACATCTTTTGGACTTGGGCATCATGAATAGTGCACTTTTTGAACTTGGGCATCATGAATGAACCAATCAATGATGAGCTTGCAACCTCCTACAAGGTTATGTACAACCCCAACCTACCTACCACAATCCTTTCAAAGCACAAAATCACTCATACAAATTGTGATTTGAATTCTAAAATTTCACTTTTTGAATGCATCACAAGAAGGTGACCAGTTTGACATCAAAATATAAGTGAAAAGTTGAGTACATTGAGAGCTACAGAGGTGGAAAAGGACCCCTCAGGTCACCTTAGACGTTTAAGGGTTAAAATCATTATAGAGTTGTTTTTAACTTGATTCTGTAAAATCCACCAGTAGAATTTTGTTTGGAACGAGTCAATTACTTTGCCCGCCAGATTTTCCAAAATTGACCTTAATATGTGTTGAGTCAAAGGATAGAAAAATTCGTAAGCCCATTGTACCCGACTGTACCTAGTCTTATCAGGCTAGCATGAGTAGGTTGATGGAGAGAGAGGAGTAGAGAGCGGATAGGACCAGATCTGGTGTCGTAGCAATGCAGCAATTGTAACCCGTGTGTGCGATTTGTGTTAGGAGTGATCTAACCGCACCACAAATGCACACAAAGTGTAGGTAGTGAAAGTGGTGGAATGAGGGTTTGAGTTGTTGGAGTTGTTATTGCAGATCTGAAAGCGGGCTGGGAAATAGAGCTTAGATTCAACATTGAAAGGCTTGAAACTACCAGGAGCTTAGGATTTCGAGTGCTGAAATTGCTGCAGACCAGATTTGGAACCTAGACGCATTTTAGGCGCAGATCTGATTTCAGAAATTTTGCTGTCGCGGCGGGCGACATTGGTGATTCGTTTGCAAGAGAGAAGAGCGACGACGCGCGCACAAGAGACGGCCATAGAAACACTCGATCTACAGCATTCATGTAAGAACCTAACCCTAAACTCGTTTTTGCTCATTGAATTGAAAAAGAAAGTAGTAGCAAAGATTGTATGTGCTGAAATTAGGTCAAGAGCTTGCGATCTGTATACAGCCCCTATGCACGCGCAGAAGGGAACAGATTAGAAGCAGAATAGCTTTATTAGTATATAGACCAAATCGTTGAAAGAAAATACAGAAAAAACAAAGAAAAAATTGGATTTGCAGATGGCGCACAGGGGGGAAAGCTGTACACGCAGCCATTATGACAGAAATCATACGAGGGAAAATGCTGGACACAAACATGGTGGAAGCGGATGACGATTGCAGAGTTACACAAATCGAAACTCAACATACGAAAAGAAACCAGGAAGGATCCGGAGGAAGCCGCAGCAAGAGGAAGAAGAATGTAGCAGCAATCGAGGAAACGCCGAAGACATTCTGGCTGGGATATGTAGCTATGGAGCAATTGGCGCTGAAAGAAGGAACGGGTGAAGCAGAAGGATTGAGAAGCAAAAGTGTGATGGAGAAAGTGAAACAGGGTTTCACGAAGGCTGAAGCTGAAGAATTCCACAACGCAGGAAGATTGGCGTTTCCACATGTGCAGCAGAAGTTGTACCCGATGGAGAGACCCGACGACAAAGGTGGGCAACATTACAACATTACTCAACTCCCAATCGAGACGGAAGTGGATACGTCTAGCGGGCTGTTGCTAGACCATCAGGTGGCTGTCTTTTTTGAAAGACCAGCAACAGACTTCACACACGGAGAAATTCTTACGAGATGCAAAGAAAGGCTGAAAAGGATGGAAATTGAAGTCGGGAAGAATATGGCTGAACCGATCTACATTCCGTGCAAGGAGAAGGTGAAGGGGTCGAAACAGAAGTTTTGGACGGGGACCATCAAAATCCACCTGAAGCATCCAAAGATTGACGGAATCGCCCTGCTTAAAGGGAATAGAGCATTCATTTTGGAGTTGGACCACGATTTGACAACCCTTGGGAAGGTATGCAAAAGTTGGGATTCTATTGCACGGAAAACATTGCTGTCGGCGAAAATTGATAGCGCAAAGTTGGAAGGGGTTACCGCTGCAGAACTCCAAAGGGACGTGCTCAGAGAGAGTTTCAGAAGAGGACATGATTACGGGATTTCCAGCGTACAGAAGAGTGAAGGGAAGACCTGGGGCTGGCTGGTTGCTACAAGCCCGACTCAGGTTGACAAAATCATTCAATACTAGGTACCATACGAAAACGAACTGCTTCGCGTGATCACACCGCAGACTGCAAAGGCGGAACGTGGCGCTAGAGGAGAAGGACTGACGGATGAATGAAGAAGAATGCTACAATGCTGTGTTTATACGGATTGCACAAAATGAAGAAAGTCGAGGAGACAAAGATGTCGATCGAAGCTGCAATGGGGGAGAAGAACATACTGACATTCTTCTTCCCGGGGCAGGTTGGAAATCTGCACAAAGGGGCAGCCAACGTCCAGTGCCTGAACCCCATTGTATATCGACAATGGGTAGGGAAGACGAAGGAGATCATGGGGAAACACGTAAGTTTCACTCCACACCCTCGCAGTTTAGAAGGCAGTCTACCTCCTAGTAAAGAAGATCAGGAGAGATTTGGGTTTTGTGACATTTCTACTGCCGTTGTGAGTACAATGGAGGCAGCACAGAACGCACCGAAGGAGAAACGGAACAACATTACTCATGGAGAAATCGCGGAGCTGGTGGAGAAAGCCGTTAGCAAGGGGAACGAGAAACTGAAGGAGAAAATGCACAAGGAACTAGGAGTATTCAAGGAAGAGATCGCGAAGGAGGCCGACCTTCATGCCCAGAAGTTGACGGAAGAGCTACATAGTTCAATGCAGATGCAAATAAAAGAAGTGAAGAAACAACTCAGGGCTACTATCCAAGCAGTTGACATTTTCTGTGCCATTCCAAAACCACAATTGGAAAACTGATCTGGAAAAACAACCTGCAGCAATGTTTAGAGGATGGCTTGAGTTATTGCAGGGAACGAAGGCTACCAGAGATAAGAAGAAGCGCGAATAGGGACAACGATAGCAATGTATTACAAAGTATAGGCAGAAGGAAAAGCTATAGGATAGAGAAGGGTTTCAGCAGATGCAGTATATGGCTGAAGAGGAAAATAGTAGATAGAGTATATAGGAGGAGGATATTATATAAGAAAAAAACAAAAAAGATATGCAATAAAAAGGTAATACAGATTACCAAAGATTTTGCAAAAAAGATATTGATAAAAGAGAAAGAAAAAGACAAAACAAGAATGATATCAAAGACGCATAATAACGTAAGAATTAATGAGTGCGTTGAAGGAACGATAGCGGGAGGGGGGGACGCAGCTCGTCGCAGGCGCTAAAAATATAATTACTAGAAATAGAAAATACCGACACGGTAAATCTAGAAAATACCAACACAGTAAATCTAAAAAATACCAACATAATAAATCTAAAAATTACCGACATAATAAATTTAAAGAATACCGACATAGTAAAACAAGAAAATGCAGACATAATAAAACAAAAAATACCGACATAGTAAAACAAAAAATACCGACATAGTAAATCTAGACAATACCAACATAAAAGAAGAAAATAGAAGACAAAAAGTAAAAGTAATAGGAGGGAAAGAAAAAACAAAGAAAGTAAATAGAAATTATAGTAATAATGAATATCCCTTTACCTACAAAACAAAATATATAACATATTACTCCACACAACCGACCCTCAACATTACTATAAAAAAGTACTTTACATATAAAAATAAACATAAAAATCCAAAATTCTACTACCTTTTATATAATAACAAAACAATCCTATTAACATGCAAAGATATAGAATCAAATTGGGACCCTATGCAAAATATGCTTGACACTCGTTCAACCATGCATAAACATGGATATAAAACATTCTCGGAATACAAACCAAAAACAAACATACTAGAAATAGAAATATTCAAGATAGTAACAAGAGACTCCAATTATTTGGAATCAAATACCAACCTATTTTTAAAAAACCTATTCTTTAAAGTAATATATTCTCCAACCAAAACAAAGCTTTTTAAAATATCTATTGTTAACACCGTCTCCACATATGTGCCCACAAAGACTCTCAACACATACTATTATAAATACAATAATACGCACAATTTATTAAAATGTGGGGATATTGAAACAAACCCTGGTCCTATGCCAAACGTCCTAAAAACTCACCCATCGGCTCACAAACGAAGATAAAAAACATACTTTATTACATGTACAATCAAACTCCAACCCGAATACCAAACTCTTGCAACAAGTTTCTCTCCCATTCTAAAACAAGATCACCAAAACCATCAAATCACTATTAGAGACTTCCCAGATTCAAACACATATCTAAACCAAATAAGAAATTACTCTTTAGCACACATACTATTTGCGCTAATAACAACCATAAGCCCTAATATAAATTCATATGAACATCTACTAATAAATGCCCCCGAACCAGATTGGACTGCTAGATTACTAAACAAGATGTCTACACAACCAAACCCACCCGAAAGACACATCCACATGAAACACCCCTATCTACAATTTACCACGGATAACCAAAAATTAATAAACCCCTCCCCTAGTATACACAAAGAATTATATGATTTTATATACCATACACAAAACGCACCATCAATACATACGTTAAAACTTAAATTCCCTTTTCTACCAAATAATGTTCTCGAGGAAACATCAAAAATCTATGATCCTCTAAATGAATACACACACCCTCCATTGACTCATATCCTACAACCATCCCAACCCAATATACACAATGTTAATCAACAAACTAGTATTATCACATGGAATGCAGCAACACTAAATACTGCACTACCTAGCTTAGAAGAGCTTGCCTTGCAAACCCCGGGCATTATCACCATTCAAGAGACAAAACTAACCGCCACCAAGTCTATAAAGTACATACAAAATTTATTCCCAAATTACAAACTAATATTTAATAATACTCACGCACTGACCAGATGCATTCAACAACGAATTCCTTATACACTAATAAACCACAAATAATAATAGAGGAGGACTACTAACACTAATAAACCACAAATATACATACCCAGGGAATATCACCAAAATACCAACCTCGCTAAAAATATCACCTTATTTACAAATTATACACATAAAAAACCACCCACTACAACCATGGCTATTAATACACCTATATATGCCATCACACTATGAAGACATCGAATTAATCCCAACTATACAACAAACCATTACAACACAAATCAACACACATCCTAACCACACTCTTATTCTATGTAGAGACTTCAATAGAGACATAACTTTAATAGGACGACAAAATGAGCATAATACCACACCACCACAAGAGGAAGATTTTACTTGGAAAACATATATTGATAGCTTATCACTAACATATGTCCCAACAAATACAAACTACTCTAAACAAGGTGGTTACAACTACACACATACAAGTCTAATAGACGGTTTTTATATCGAAACATAAAATCACAATTTATATATATGTACCACAATTACAGAAGCCAATCTTAACTCCGACCACGCACCCATTGCACTACACATCCCCCAAAACAAACTCATTGCACGCCATCCAATACCACCTACCTCCAAACCGATTAGAATACTTAACCCTATACCGCAAGATAATTTAGATAAATTTAATACAAACTTTCATGAAAATAATGTTTTACAACTAAATGACTTGACTTGAACGCCATATTATCACATGAACACCTAAATCCTGATCAATGGAAACTAGAGTGCTCTTATATCGATGAAACCACCCAAAAAATATCAGAAGCTGTAGAAAATACGTATAGCGCACCACCCATACCCACACTCAATGAAAGAATCTCAAAAGAAGGTGGTTACTTACCACGAAAATTCCAAAAAACATGGAAAAAGCATGTAGCAACATATCATTTAATTAGAAAAGCAATATATACCACAAAAAATACACAACAATGAAGATCACACTCAATTATCAATGAATTAAATAATCACACCCATGTCAAGATCCCACCACCGCCATCTGACGACCTACTTATTGAATCATGGATAAATGATTTAGCAATATTAGCCAAGACTGCAAACAAAGAAGCAAGACAAATCATATCAAAATACACAAAAGAATGCATAAAAAAGGCTATATCCAAATACAGACTCTTATATGAAATAAGTCCTAAAAAGATAAACAATAAAGTATTTAAAAACCACGAAACACCACCATTAGACTGCATCACAGATCGCAATAACAACATACTAACGAGCCCACAAGACATTGCTAATGAAATTTACATACAACAATCATCTATTAACAAACCCACTGTTCCAACATGTTATTACCTACCAGACCACCTCCTCAGAATCACATGCGGAGTTAGACAATATCCACGGCATGACCTAGAAGGCTTTGTAATAGATAAAAGAGGACACCCGCAAACTCCGCTACATACATATTTTGACCAAGAAACTTTCGACTTACGCTTAAAAACCTCGCAAAAACAAAACCCCGCACCGGGATAGAATACCTAACTCTACCTTAAAGATCACGCCCTACAAACTTTCACCGCATCTTATTCCTATTTTTCAAACATTGTTATAAACAAAAACAAATTCCGACATCCTGGAAAATAAGCCTCACAATACTATTATACAAAAAAGGCGACCCATCTCGCTTATCGAATCACGCGCCTATAGCTCTAGCCAATACTATATACAAATTTTTTACAAGACACACAACATCGATACTCTCAAACCACAGGGACATAGGCTCTGAACCTTCTAGAAGGAAGTCTCTAGAAGTCTCCTAACCCTTCTAGAAAGAAAGTCTCTAGAACCTTCTGTAAGGAAGTCTTTAGAACCTTCTGTGTTAGTCTCCTGAACCTTCTAGAATCTAGTTTCTGGAACCTTCTAGAATCTAGTTTCTGGAACCTTCTAGAAGCATCCTAGCTGGTAGAAGTTCTAGAAGCATCCTAGCTGGTAGAAGTTCTAGAAGTATATATAGGAGTCGAGGTTGAAGAGTTCTTCAGTCTCGACAACGCATCTCTTGGAGCTCTAGCTCACCTTTCTTGGTGTTATTCGTGTACTCTTCTTGTTAATCCAAGCTCTTGTCAGTTTTCGTTAGTTTCCAGATATTCTTGTCATCTGTTTTTGTGTCCCTGACAGTTTGTGGAGACTACCTTCTCACAGATATCAGAGCTAGTCCCTTCTTGTTGGAGAGAGTGGATTACCTCTCTTCTTGGAGTCTTGAGGCGTTTTAGATGTTGCGGAGTACCCTCCTTTAAACCAATATTGTTCTCTTGTCAATTTTTTTTCTTTTCGTTTGTAGATTTGGTCAAAGATCAAGACGTCAATATGGCTGAAAATTTGGAATCCAAATTGGACGCCATCATGAATGCTCTTGCTACGTTATCACAGAGACAAGCGGAGATAGAAGGAGCCATGGCAAGACTTCACAATGATGGAGCATCCGGGATAACATCATCTAGGATTCACCAGTCTCAAGTTACTACACCGGAGGAGGCGACTACACCTTTAGTTCAACAAAGCCCAATGATTCAACAACGGAAGGAGCCTAGTGTTAGTCTTCCTGACAAGTTCGACGGAACGCGTTCCAAGTTTCGAGGTTTTGTCAACCAAATCGTGGTTGATAATCAAGCTTTTCAACCTGAACGATATCCGACGGAGGAGGCGCGTGTTGGACTTGTTGGAACTCGCTACGCGACAAGCTCCGTCGTGGTTTTGCCTTGTTCGGTAAACGATCGCCAATTCTGAGCAACTTTGAGACGTTCTTGGAAGCATTTGCAGAAGCATTTGGCGAACATGACAAGGTTCGATGGGCTACAACAAAGATCCGATCACTACGACAAGGGACGCGCTCTGCGTCGATCTACGATCGGATTTCGACAACCTCAAGCTAGTGACATCAATCGGGGGCGAAGAAGCGTTGGTGAGTCAATTTTATTGAGGTTTGAGGATGATGTGAAGGACCTCATCATTATCCCTTCCCGATCCGCAAACGCTCAACGAAACCATTAGCCAAGTCAAAAGTCGACAAAACCGTTTATTCCAAATCGTCAAGACCAGCGTCCAAAATATCAAACGAATCGCTACACCACGAGTATATTGGCAAACAATTTGAGTTCTCATTCGGAGGCAGAAGCCATGCAAATCGACGCGGCGCGTGTCAGAGCTCTTACTCCAGAAGAGAAGAAACGGCGTATGGAAGAAGGACTCTGTTTGTACTACGGAGAAGAAGGCCACAAGGTTGGAAATTGCCCCAAGAAGCAGAACCGGAGCATTGTTAAGACTAGGAGTGCGGTGATCCCGGAAAACGACGATCCCGTGCGAGAGGAACCGTCTGCGGTGGACGATTCAATGCCGCGACAACAATCAGGTTCCTCTTTCTCTGCCCAACCTGCCCATTGTTTTACAATTCGCTTGTCTCTTGGTCCTCAAAAACACAAAACTTTAGCTATTAGATTCGGGAGCATCTACTTGTTTTTAGATGAAGAATTTGCTTTAAGCGTCGCGATTCGTCTAGTCACAAATCCAAGCCTGTTCATCATAGAGAGTGATAGATGGACGACCTTTATTGTCCTGTGCAATGTCACCTATGAATCAATCCTATAAAAGTGGCGTTTAAGGACCATAGTAGTTACGTTGTTTTTAATGTCATTAGAACCCCGTCAAACCCTGTCATCCTAGGTCTCTCCTGGTTAGAACAACATAACCCTACCATAGATTGGAAATTGCGGAAAATGACTTTTTCCAAAGAATATTCCAAGAGCCAACCTAGTAGACATCCCAAGATAGGGAAACCACTGTTTATCGGAGCAAGGACGTTTGTACGATCATCCAAAGAAGGAGCACCCTTCGTCATCTATGCAGCCCCAACTAGCACGGAGAAGAGTTCGACGGCAAGCATACCAAAGCAATACAAGGATTTTGAGGACGTGTTTCAGAAGAAGAACGCGGACATGCTACGGGAAAGACATCGGCCATACGACCATATGTGATGTCGTAGACCTGCTAGAGGAAAGACAACCGCCTTTTGGCCCAATCTACAATCTCTCTCAAACGGAGTTAGCGGAGCTGCGAAAATACATTGATGAGAATCTAGCGAAGAACTTCATTCGTCATTCAAAGTCGCCAGCTGGGGCACCGATCTTGTTCGTAATAAATACAGCAGCATACGCAGATGATCTTGCAATCATAACAAGCAAACTCCCCTCACTAAAAAGACAACTCATCAAAATGGACAAATTCTGCGAATGAGCTGGAATGGACCTAGGAATTCCAAAATGCGCAATTACTGGATGCCCAAACAAATCTAAATCAAACCAAATAGTTTTCAAAGCACTAATACAAGCCGCAAATATATCATACAGAAATCAACCAATCTCCGTTCTACATCAAAATGAGCCATATGTATATTTAGGCATATAACTTGTTCCATCACTTAATTAGAAAATACAAACGCATACAACGACCACCAAACTGATCAAACAATGCAACCAACTAGCAAATTGTCTAGCTACTATAAAACAGAAAGTTAGTATGGTAGACACGGTTATAAGAGCAGGTATTGCATATAGTTTTTATGCGGTACCTTACTCATTACCCACTATTAAAAAATTAGACAGAAAAATTATAGCAATACAAAAGAAAATATGTGGGCTACCAAATTGCACCCCCAACGTAATCACCCAACTCCCACACGATATGTTTGCTATAGAAGCATTCTCATTAAAAAACGCCTATCTTAGATGCATTGGTGAACAACTACGCAATGCTCTCAACGACACAAAAAAATTGGGAATAATCTATAAAAGTCTTACACATTTTATACTTGCTAAATACGGTGGAGCGAAAGAGATCCCCATAATTAAACAACATGACTGTTTAAGATTAGCCACAACAAGAACACTCTACCTTATCAAACAATGTGGAGGTGCCCACCTGAGAAGTACAATAGGAGACTTTCCACTTGAAGCCACACCCCTTGAACATATGTGGCTAAACTTGTCTTCAGAACTATTACCACATCTCACCCCTAAACAAAATCATAAACTTCTCAACAAATTATTACTTCAAAACATATATGAGATAAAACACTTAACACTGCCAAATGGTCTAAATCTAATGTCACATGATGAATTTAAAACATATTATCAAACACCAACAAAAGTAATAAAACAAGCCCTACATACAGCCCAACAACTCTTTTGCTATCCTACATGTAACCAACAATGCCTAAATCCATGCATCGAACACACTGCACCAAGAACTCTAAAACATGAATATAAAACACATAACCATTATATTGTACCTAACCAAGGTACAAACCCTTTACACCCACCAACACCGCTACACTCCCCTTATCCGAAACCACCAATTAGAATCATCAATAACCCATCCACATTCCCCATACATACAATATTAGACCATAAACAAATCAAAACAATAGACAAATACAAAATTTCAAAAACATACAACACTTACCTATGCCATGGAAATTACCAAATGATATCACATATATCAAATGGATACCACAAAAAGACCTCTTCCCAATAAACATACCACTAACCATACAACACAACACCTCATTGCTTACTCAATATTACACCATAAACCAACATACATACTATAGAAACATAATAGATACCCATTTTGCAGAAAAACAATTCCGCAACACAAGACACATACTTCCAACAATGCATGTCCCCCTTATAAATATTAGTATAAACGAATGTAACCCTTCAAAAGATATTAACACCAACCAAAACACCATACAAATAAAAGATGATGTAGCACATCTTTATGATATAACAAGAAAACACATCATAACCATACCTATAACGAGACTAAATTGGCTATGGAATCAATACTCTAGAGCAAAAGATCTACCACATGGATTGACACCTCCCACACAATCGTTTGAAACAGAAATTGTATGGCTATACCAAAGATACAAATATAGAATCCCAAAAACCGACCCACTTAAACTTGCACACTACTCCTTGCCAAAAATACTACTCGACCACATCACAACATCGTTTAATATAACACACTCATATTTCTCCTCACCAATAACATGTTCAACTCGAATAAATAAATTTTACTCACCATTTAAAAGGGACAAAATTTTTGGAGCTATAGGGCAAGCATTTTCTTACAAATGGAAAGGAATTGGCTATGCCCACCCACATAACAAAATAGATACCCAAAAAGCTATACATTGGGCTAGACTTGCTGCACAAAACAATCCAAACAACATCATCATAATAATCACCCCCGACCACAATTGGTACCATAACCTAATACCACATAAAGGCCCCTATCCAGACACACATGTTGTTACATACATACCTGCAGATACAATAATATATGAAGAACCAACAAAACCACCAGAATCTACCAAACCACGGATAGAACCTTCTGCTCTCCACATATTTTGTGTACATCACAAAACCACCACTGTAGGAAATAATACACAAATCACCACCTTAACCACAATCTTTAATAAACTCCAAATCTCCCAACCATACATACAAATTGCCCCTTCAACACAACCAAATATACAAGTCAACAAAAGCAAAGAATGGAACAAACTCATATATCCAACTGAAAACTCAGTTACATACCATAATATACCATCAATTCCTAGTTTCAGAAACGAAACACAACCTAAATTCCTACCACAATACTGCTATTATACTGACGGCTCATTTCTCCCACCACAAAATATAGGCACTTACTGGACCCGTGAAATTGCAGGATATGGAATATATAATGAATCCAAAAATATCGAACTAGCTGTAAGACTCCAAGGTTTACAAAACATATTTAGGGCTGAAATAATGGCAATATACACGACCCTTCAAATAATTTCCTCCAAATACCATGATGAACCTGCACACATTTTCACAGATTGTTTGAATGGTCTATATAATATCCAAACACAACTCAAACACCCTACCCAACATAATAACCACCCAGACAAAATCATTCTACAAGATATAGTTACACTTCTTCAACAAAGAACACAACCTACATCACTATACAAAGTACGAGCTCATGCAAATACAGATGGTAACGAAAAAGCCGACAAACTAGTCAAAGAAGGTAGAGACAAAAATTACCACAATGCAACTTTACCACATGAATTTGCACATTCTACACCATATTACTTTCAAAGAGACTGGTGGCACTCTATGGATGAAACGCCAGATAAAGGTCCCATAAGATTCCTTGAAAAACACATTATTAAACACGACAAGGAAAACAACTTAACAGACATTGCTAGAAACTTCACCAATATAAATAAATGAATAAGTAACACTGACATAGATGATAAACTATCAAATGAATTTTGGACTAATAAACAAGTAACAGCCTCCCAAAAAACATGTCTGCTTAAACTAAGACACGGTCAATACATGGGCAACGCTAGAAAACAATTATTTTTTGGCAGAGAACTATATCCATCAATCACATGTTCGGTATGTGACTCCCAAGATCCAGATACATGGCTACATGTACTGTTAAAATGCAAGCAACACCATATACATGCGCTCAGAACAAAAAGACACAATAAAGCAGTATGGGAAATTAAAAAACTAATAGTCTCATCAAAACACTCGAGATGTTATACCCTCATGAATGCGGGCACATGTAATGATAAACCACCAGAAAATACAGTCCCACCATGGCTATTACCATGTACATGTGTACAACAAAGATGCCAATGTAATGCACGACTAAAACCGGACCTACTATGTATACAAGGATTACCCTACCAATCAAACCCCCCTACATCTCCCAACATAAATTTAAAGGTTCAATTTATAGAATTTACATACTGTAATAACAGATTCTCACCAGACACCATTGAGAGAAAGATGCAAAAATACCAACCTCTCATCAACGATATTATTAACAAAGGATGGATAGTTGAACCACTAATAGTAATAACAGCAGGTGCCAGAGCATCCACATACATTCCATCTATGAAAATCCTCGAAACCAAACTCAAAATACCAAAGACACTCATAAAAAATACATTTAGAGAAATAAACACAATTGCTATACACCATGCCATGTCTATAATACTACACAAGAGAAAACTAGAAAATGGAGAAACATTACCAGCAGACATACAACCACCATAGATCTATTAAAAAAATTTTAAAAATAATAAAAAATAAAAAATAAAAAAAAAGAGGAAGAAGTGATATATTAGAATAGCAACCTTGTCACAATACAGGGGGCCCAAGCCGTTGGAATTTCCTGCCCACTAGCTCTATAGCGCCAGAGGATTGTAAACGATGCTCAAACGAGTTAAACAGGAATCGAACCCGGACCACCGCTACTACAAATCCATGTCTTTTCCAAACAACGTGGTATGTCAACAATGTCAACAAAACCAAACCTTTACTTTTATACAAACATAACAGCTCACTAGTTCTGGGTCCTTTTTTTTCATGTAGTGTCCACCCTGAGAGGGGTTAGTAGTCCTATACCACTGTTGGTAGGTCCTGTGGGCATATCATCAAGGGTAGGTCGAACGAACACTTTATTCACGCCAACCCTTACGGGTCTGGTGTTCTTCTTCCTCTTCTTCTTGTTCAGTCAAAGTCATGTGTTTTGTAAAACTATTTTTCAAAAGGAAAATATTTTTTATTTTTAAAATTTATTTTTCAAAAAACATATTAATCCGGATTGGGTTGAAAGGGTTGAAAGGCTCAAGAAAACAATTTCATGTGTTCAAAGTTGTGCAATAAATCTTCACAGTGGTAGTGCCTGGAGAATGCAGTCTCATGGCCCAAGTTTCTTGCAAACTGCGTGAGCTCCACTCCATTTTTATGTGCCATAGACTTAGTCCTATACCATTGTTGTTAGGTCCCGTAGGCAAATCATCAAGGGTAGGTCGAACGGACACTTTATTCACGCCAACCCTTACGGGTGTGGTGTTCTTCTTCGTGCCGTAGACTTCAAAAACAAGCTCATCAATTGATGCCTCAAACTTTGCTTCTTGACATAGTTTTCATGTGAATAGGACAACCATAGCTCTTGCTGGAAATTTGCATGTTTGCACGATGTAGCCCTTGTCCCAGAACTGTAGAATGAAGACACTAGGTTCTTGATCATCACTGAAGAGAGTTAGGTATAGGTATGTTGCCTTATATTCTTCCACAAGTCCTTACCCGTGCCCTCCGGGCATGGACATCAAAAAAGGTCATATTGAAATTTATCAAACCTATAAAAATCCAGACTTAGGTATTAAAAAAATACGAAATTGGAGATTTTTGGTGATGTTGAAATTATGGAATATGCAATCAATATGCAAGTTCCATGCTTCTCAATTCTCCATGTTCTTCAAGATTTAAAGCATGTCCTTCGTTCTTGTTTTTTTTATTCCTCATATTTTTAAAGATTAATTTTGTAGCATGTCTTCTATTCCCTCCTTCCATTGTTCCCAGTTTCCCGTCCTCTATTATGTTTCCTGATTCTCTATTTTTTTTGCTTACTAGTTCTCTATCTCCAACCTCTCGTTCATGGTTCCCAGTTTTTGTTCCCAATTCCCCATCCCCTAACTTCCCTTATTGGATTCCATCATTTGTTCCTGGTTCTTATCATTTATTCCTAGTTCTCATTTCTTATGCCTAGATCCTATCCTCTGTTCCCTGATCCTAGATCCTCTCTGATGTTCCCCTCATCCCCCTTCACTTCTTTGCTCCCATTTTCATGTTTCATATTCCTTGTCCCTTTGCCTCTTTGTTACTCCCTCCGTCCCAAAGATATTGTCCAACTTGTGTTTAATCAACAATATTAAGCTCAAATAAATTGCTTTTCATTATTTTGTGGTGTAAACATGCAAATCCTTGAAGCGTCTTTCCCTTCGTGTATTTTTGAATTTTGTCACCGTTTTGCGAGTTTGACTTTTGGTACCAAAATCATTGCCATTACTTGTCATTTTTTTATGAGGCACCGGTGAAGCTTCATATTCGGTACACCGTCGTTGTGAAGGCTGTCCAGAACGACCTTTGATGACGCGGTTCGATGACGGTGATTGCCTTCGCTGCTGTCTCACCTTCGTTGTGAAGGCTGTCCAGAACGCGGTTCGACCACCACAAGCTGAAGAATGTGTTTCTTTCTTTACATCAGTGCCTTATCGAAGTCATGAAATGCGGCGGCGGAAATGATTACAAACTTCTTCACATGGGCAAGGACAAGCTAGCTCGACAAGACCTTTTTCCAGACACCATTGCTTGTTCATTGACGCTCTACAACAACACATGTGAGCATTTAAACATTGCCTAATAACAATTAGACAATATAAATGGGACGCAAAAAAACCATGAATTGGACAATATCTTTGGGACGGAGGGAGTATATTCTTAATATTTAATAAAGTCTTGATAACAATCAAATACCACTTATGAAAACCCTTCAAAATCTTTAGAACTCTTCATACCATGTATACATGACCAAATGACGTGACCATGACCATACCCATGCATCGCCAAGGACTGACAGACAAAACCTTAATCGTGTTCTTTTATATATAGAGATGATGCTTGATATGCTGAAATTGGTCCAAAAATGTCAATTCTGGTGGAATCTTCTTACACTCCCTGCAGAACACGAAACTTCAGTTATCTCAATAAGAGACTTCTCGCATCAACTTCTCGCATCAAGAAAACAGAAGCTAGTTTCTTGTGATAACATCAAGAAAGTGAAACTACAGAGTAGAAGGGTACGTTTGACAACTCAATAATTGCATACTGTGTTAAATTTGTGACCTTCCCACTTAAGGGGTTGATTACCAACAAACCAGAAAGTCACCATGAAAATAATGCAACCGCAGTGGAGGATAACGAAACACCAAAAATTGCAGCTCACGAGGGTCGGGCACAGGGTATCGAGAATTCAAGATATTCATGGCTGATGCCATTTAGAAATCATCATGAATTTTGGTCTAGTTTAATTAGTCAGTCTAGTCTCTAATGAAGAGCATTCGCAACTTGTCACGATGAGCGTTCTGTGCTTGCAACAGCGCAATCGCAATGTCGCAAACTCGGGAAACTCTGCTGGTATGATTCATCATTCGCATGAACCGGGAAACCTGTGCGATGCTAGGACCTCTGCAACAAATGCTGCGAACTCACAGGGAACTCTTGCAGGAACATGGCACGTCGCTTCACGAGGAGCCCAGGGAACGCTCTACCCTCTCGCACACAAGCCTTCATATATATATATATATATATATATATATATATATATATATATATATATATATATATATATATATATATATATATATATATATATAAAAAAGAACTCAATCTCCCATATAAGATTGGCGTGAATACAGTGTCTGTTCGTAATGTCTTTACCTAAATGGCCACAGGACACAAGCCTTCATCAAAGAAGGATGTAAATATTTCCACACAAAAACGACCCACTATTAAGCCTTAACCCTTAAAAGTCCCTTGGGGATAGTATGTACGATGTCATATAATTAGGATTTGCTACCAACAAGAAACTCTAAACTGGAATCGTAATAGCTCACTAGAACCGCATTAATTCAAATGTCAACTTCTTCTTTGAACTCAAACCCATTAAAGGTGTGCATTCACTCCAAATACAGCCAAAATACACCGTATTCTACTGGTCGCCACGGCACTCTCAAACCTTTAAGGGTTAAACACCCGACCATGCCCGAGGGGCCTCTTCCAGAACTTCCGAGCACTGTAGCTCCGCGTTCGTCGGTTGGAAACGGTCATGCCTAGGGTCAAACTAGTCACCGTCCGAGGAGCGATCCATTCCAATAATTTGCATGAGCAATTGTGAAGAAATCAATCCAAAATTCGCAATCCACTTGATACGGTGGAGGAGGTTGCAGGATTCGGAGCTGCCCGAGGCAAGAAATCGCAGTTGCAATCGCGGTTGAGGGTTGTCGATGAGTCCCAACGGGTCACTTTGGTGCAATGTTGTGTCAAAGCTAGAGCTCTTTTTTTAGGTGTCTTGGGACCGTATTGTTTCGGTTGCTCAACAACTCTGCGATGGCGGGGAAGTAGGTGTTGCGTAGACAAGAGAGTCGTGGTTAACCCTTAAACGCACATGGGGTCTAAAGCGGGCACCCAAAATTGGATTACAGCATCTTTTGGACTTGGGTATCATAAATAGTGCACTTTTTGAACTTGGGCACCATGAATGAACCAATCAATGATGAGCTTGCAACCTCCTAGAAGGTTATGTACAACCCAACCTACCTACGACAATCCTTTCAAACCATAAAATCATACATACAAATTGTGATTTGAATTGTAAAATTTTCACTTTTTGAATGCATCATAAGACGGTGACCAATTTGACATCAAAATATAAGTGAAAAGTTGACTACACTGGGGCTACAGAGAAGATTGTGTTGGAATCAAGCCCCTCGGGCTTGCTTGGGCGTTTAAGGGTTAAGCTTTTGGAAAAAGAACTTAAACAAGCTTGTCTTCTCGCAAGGTCAAAGTGAAAAAATTGTAAAAGAGTTTATGTTATTGCTTGATGAGGAGTACTTGTTGTCGCTCCCGCTTCAAACTAACTTTCTTTTACCAAGTGACCCAAGCCAGCAGAATTTCCGATTCCTCTTTAGAAGACAAATTGCATCATTGTTGAATTGGAAGGAACGAAGGGCCGAAGGGGATCCACATGGATTTAGCGACAATCAGAACAACTTCATATGGGACGTCTCATGGCCCGACGAGTTGGCGGAAACACTTGACGGCGACGACCTCAAACAAAAAAACTCCCTGTGACTCGCAACCCCATCATGGTAGTGAAGTTTATTTCTAGGGTTTACCCATTGTCTCTTCCTTACTCTACGTATATCTAGTTTGATCACAATTAGAAGCAAGCTGAGGCCACAAAAGGGCTAAACGGGGTCATTACATAGGAGACACAACACAAAATGGACCAACAACTAAGAAACCCTTCATTCTTATGCATTTTGGGATTTTGTGAGGAAGTTGAATTGTGTTGGGTTTTGGTTCGATTGGTTTGCCCAACAACTTTGTTGGGCTACTTAGATTTCACTCCTAGGGATCCAAGAAAACACTTGCTTAGTTTTGACTTCTACCGAGGAGAGAATCGCTTGGTTGAGTAAATAAAACAAAGTGTCATTTTCAATAAGTTCTGAATTGTTTGTAAGGATCGTCAATTGATTGTGATTGTCAACTGATTGTGTCATTTTGAATTGATTGTGAGGATTGTCAATTGGTCTAAATCCTCATCTTTGCCCATGAAATTGTTTTCACTCCTACGGATGAGTTCAATCCAACACAAGTACATTTTTCTCATATAAAGGGACTGCATAAGGAACACAACTTCTTATTTTAGTACTTTCTCCAGAACCCAAGCCTTGTATTCTATTCGTTGATATGATTATATATGTATCAAGCATAGTTGCAAGGAGCTTCAAAGTAGATGGATAGTATTGGTTGATGCTCATGGCATTGAGCTGCTGTGAAAGGGGATGTTAGGGAGGATCATGCCGAGATATTTTAGTTCCCTGAAAATTTCTCTAAAGTCGGGTTTCTTGAAAGATGCTATGGAAGGCTCTCACTCGTGTGGATATATGGTGATTGATTGGCGTCAATCGTCGTTGGTGGTCACCGTACCTTATGGTCGTCGTCGGTGGTCACCGTACCTTACGGTTGCGGTTGAGCAAGTGAAGCTGACTTATTCTAAATCTATTTTTGTACTCGCAAAATGAGCGACCGTGGAGTAGTGCGGCAGGCACGGCCGTTCGGTTATTGCATGGCGGAAGATGGTCGACCAACATTTCAATCGGAATCGTTGGCCTCAAGGGCTAACCAATTCACCAGCGGCGGGTTTCCGGGGCCAACTTTGGTACCAGGTTCACGGAAGCGGGAGGATGTGCGCCGTCACGTGGTACAATAATAAACTAGTCACCTTACTTTCAACCGCATGTTGTCCAACTGATTCTATAATGTCTTTGATCATAAATTGTTGGCATGTAGGGGAGAGTATCCAAATCTCAGCTTTCCCGGTTTTGCTACATTATCAAGAGCATATGTGAGGACTTAATGTACATGATCAATCACGTGGGTACTATTCTTTGCAAAGAAGAGACCATAAGTGGTGGCACAAAATTTTCTTTCATATTATGGATCAATCGTTTTTGAGTTCATACATTTTGTATAAAAAAACCATGGTATTTAGAAACACTAAACCTATGTCGCATTTGAATTTTTATGTTGAAATTGGGAACGCATTGACCAAGGTTCCCATAGAGAAAGTGACATGTATGCTCGGAGCGACGGTTCCTAATCCCGGGAAATTGCACTATACAATGGCATGGAAAGGGCATGATGAACGTATCCAGCGTCGATTTGTAATTTGTAAGAAAGTAAGACAATGGTATTGTCCTACTTGCAATGTCTTCGTTTGCCAAGGTGAGTGTTTTGTAACTCTTCACTCAACATGATTACATATGTATTTCATGCTTTCATTTTTCTAACATTCCAATGTACTCATTTTTTTCCTCAATAAAATAACATACACATCTTCTATTATTTATTTATTGCAAGTGTTATATGTTTGCATTCATGCTTTGAATAAAATTTGGTATGGACTATTTTTACATATAAACCCATGGGTTCTACTAGCTAATAGCATTTTTGTATGACACATACGAAGCCCTGGCTTACACAAAATGTCCCTTGGGCTTACACGAAATGTCTCTAAATCTAGCGTAAACGTCCCTTGACTCAACGTCCCCTGGACCCAACATGCCAAATTTGGAGTGGATGAACGGACGTACAAAGAGTAGGTATATCAGACTTAAACTCACATGATCAACTTTACAAGAGTTAATGAACATTACTCTAGAACTTGTTTAGGATCTCAATTGCTTAATCCTCTTCACAATATAGTGATTTGTTCGAAAAACCACCACACACAAATATAGCCAAACTCTAATTATTTGTGCAGAGAATTGCATGTAAAGGAGCTGCCGAAATGATGCAAAAGTAAGAAGGCCGTGACGAGGCTCTTTTAGAGTTAAATGTAAGGAATGATTCTCAGATGCCTATTAGGATGCTTTTGCCCTATCCCCATCAAAGTAACTGCATCGAAGTGAAGTGGGGGACAGCACTCAGAGCAGCAACGATTGACAGAAATTATTAGACAGTCATTCTCTGTACAGAAGAGACTGTCACTCAGCCACTTGCAAGCACAACTCATGCTGACGCGGCATCGACTGCAAGTTCTCAAAAATTGCATTATTTTACCCATCCTTCTGACTTTTACTGGTGTCAAGCATTGAAGTAGTTATCCAGATCTTTGATGGTAGGTTGCACCGTTTCCTGCAAGGACTTACAGTAGGTATATGTCACACTACTATCTTACATGGGATGATAAGGTTTTGTGTTTCATAAAACGGTGTGATTTCATTGCAGTGTTTGCATGCCTGTTTTAGCAACCATCGCAATAACAGTTGGAAGTTGCTAAAAAAAAAAGTTGGAAGTAAGAGCTAAGTGGAACATCAAAATTAACCCCTAACTCTCCTTGTTGCAAAACAATCTAAGTCACAAAATTTGATCTTCCTTTGGATTAAGCTCAAAAAATCTCAATCCAAGCTTTACTTCAAAGATTCAACCGTAAGATCTCAAAGTTCACTTGACAATCTTCTCCTATACCAAATTTGAACCGTTCATTCTTCCTCATTTGTGAGATTATAATGGTCAAAGTTGGCTGAGTTTTTCTCCTGCGGAAACCTCCGAAACCCGTTTTGGGTTTTAAGGAGAGATAGGGGTTAAATGGAAAGACAAGAAGTCAAATGCCAATTTTGGTAGTCCCATTTCCATGATAGTTAGAATTATTATAATTTCAAAAAGCAAGACTCAACGTGAATTATTCTAATAGCAAACCTATCTTTCATATTACAAAGCAGATGGTGCAACCTCCGAATGTTCAGTCTGCAAGGTGTTAACCCTAGAACATCGGAGCCCATAACCGTGGCCTGAACTTTGATATGTCTTACTCTGAATCCTCCATTTCGCCACTTTACCTGAAAGTAAAATATTTTATTTTATTTTTCGTAGATGTGATCACATGCTTTTCATATGCTGTAAAAATTTCAGATTTTTTTGGGAAGATTTGAAATTCAAGTGAATTTTCAAAGAAAAACCAAAAATAATTCATATCAAATACAAATCACTTTCAAAAAATCTGAAATTTTTGGAATAAGGGGACATTGTAGTGAAGAATAGCATGGTGTAATCCATGGTTTCGTGTCATGCTATATTTGAAAATTGAGAAAGAGACCCTATAGGCATGTAAACTTAAGGTGTCGATAAATCACTAGATATTAGGAATTTCTTGAAATTCTAACTTGGAGTAAAACAAGACTTGGTAAGATTCATTTTATGAATTGAGCTTGAACTCAAAAGAGATCATTTCGTTGCCTAAATTTGAGACTTAATAAAAGTAGGAAAAAGTTGCAGAAATGCATTGTGTGGTGACTTGTTTTTAACCATTCTTTCAACTTTCATACCACATGTGATCTTAGGAAATACCTTAAATGACCTCAAATGAATTCCATGATATGCTATTATCATTCATAAATCCAATTACAAAAATCATGAATGAAATTCATCCCGCAATAATAGGTTACAGTGAAAATGTTCTGTTCATCGGACATAAAATGGCCGCTCCGACGTTCCAGGGTTAAAGAACAAGCAAGAAGAAGAATGATTCTTCAAAGAGATTGATATTGGACCCTACTTTCGAGAATTCCACTTACATATTTTCCAACGCCCTCTGTTGCTGGTAGCTAGTGATCGTAATGCACACAGGCAAAAGCGAAGTATATGCTTTGTGTGTGTTGCCCATTTCAAACCTCAATGTGTTCCTCATTCTTTATCAAGAAGTAGCAAGCACCTGATGGAATATTTGTACGTAGTGTGATTCTTGACCATTTCCTGGACGAGGGGCAGTGAGGTGAAATTGCCAATTGGGACCACAGAACTCCAATTCTTAATTGAAGTTTGCTAAACATGGACGACAAGACAGGGCTACCACAAGGAAATCCCAAAATAATGGGGCTGCTCAAGGCTACCCTGACAACATGCTGAATTTAACTCTACATAACGTCCTGCAACATAAACTATTACTGTGGATTACAAATTACTGTGGCAATCCGAGGCATGCCTCTAAGCTTTTCTAAGTTTAGATACTTTCCGTTCAACGGATAACACTGCACGTGCTGGCACCCAGTGACGGGCTCAGAAGCAAGCTTAGTGCGGTGCCTGGGGGCAGCTCCTGCCGCTGCCCGAGAGAAAAGAAGTTAGGGCGAAGCCAAGACCACGTTGCCCTGCACTCCCTCCCCTCCTCTGTCTTGTGTATCTATGTCCCGGCCTTGCCAGGCTCACAACTCTCAACCCTTCTCAGGTTTGTCTCTCTCTCACATCTCCGAAGTCTTCCAGATCGCCTTAGCGCCGCGGAAAACGATCACCTTGTTGGCTGAGACTCTATCTTTGCGTTTTCTTTGCAATGTGCTTTCTTTTTGATTTTTCGATCTGTTGATTTTGCTTTGTGATTCGATGCGACCCTTCATGCGGCCTTCGATGCGGTTTCGGACGATGCCAATGTTGGGATATTGTGGATCGACTGACGTTTGTTTCGGTGTGTTGGTGTTCGGCAGGCCGGGAGGTAAGCAAAGCATATCTGATTGAGAGCGAGCGCCGTAGTCATGGTGCTGGGTACAGTGTTCGTCCTGGCCTTTGTGCCATCGGCGTGCGTTGTGGGTATCTTGTTCGCCCTCGCGCAATGGTACATCGTGTCTCGCGTCACGGTAGGCCAAGGCGGCGCTAACAACAATGGGTACATGCATGTCGACGAGGATGGCGTTGATGACTCCAGCGTCATTGCCAAGTGCGCCGAGATCCAGGCCGCCATCTCCGAGGGTGCGTAAAAATGTCTATTCTCTCTGCCTTGGTGTACCAATATACACAATTTTGGCTCTTCCTGCTGTCACACACTGGATATCGTGAATATTCAGGAGGTTTACTAGTTTTGTGTTCGGTGTTCGGTGTCTCAAAACCCCTGAGACCCTGCACTCTATCACCCCTTCCCTGAGTCAAGGACTGTGTCAGACAGAGGAGTGAGCGTTTCTTACATGTGTGTCGCATTGTGTGTATGCGTAACGGTTGCAGGGTCGGAGTCGTTTCTGGCGACGGAGTACCAGTACCTGAGCATTTTCATGGGCATCTTCTCCGTGATCATCTTCGTGTTTCTGGCGTCCGTGGGAGGGTTCAGCTTCGACAGGCTGCCGTGCGATTACGACCCGAAAAAGTCGTGCCCGTCGTCGATCGCGAACGCGTTCTTCAGCACCGTGGCGTTCATCTTGGGAGCGCTGACGTCCACTTTGTCCGGATACCTGGGCATGCGCATCGCCACATACGCGAACGCGAGGACCACCCTGGAGGCTCGTCGCGGAGTGGGCAAGGCTTTCATCGTGGCGTTCAGGTCGGGGGCCGTGATGGGATTCCTGTTGGCCGCAAACGGGCTGCTAGTGTTGTTCCTGACCATCCTGGCTTTCAAGCTGTACTTTGGAGACGACTGGGTGGGCCTGTACGAAGCCATCACCGGGTACGGTCTGGGCGGGTCGTCGGTGGCTCTGTTCGGACGCGTGGGTGGCGGGATCTACACGAAGGCTGCGGATGTGGGCGCTGACTTGGTGGGGAAGATCGAGCAGAACATCCCCGAGGATGATCCCAGGAACCCAGCTGTAAGTGGTCGTGACTGTGTGTGTGCGATACGATCCTGCAGTGGGTGCTAGAATTGAGAGGGAACGGTCAGCGGAGCGGAACTGATTGGGTTGGGATTGTGCGAAATGGCCTCAGCGTGAATGGTAGCAAGGCGGCACAATGTCACATGTATCGCACAGCATCAGAGTCCGCCCGCTCCTTGGAGATGGACTCGATGATGTTGTATAGGGACACTTAGCGTGGCTATTGATGCAACTAAAGACATACAGAGACGCACGAGCGGTGCTGAGAAGCAAACGCAGGCTGAAGCCGTCCGTGTGGTGGGGGGGGGGTTGATCGTGCGTTGTTTATGACGATAGTTAGACATGTGTAGGTAGATGTGCGCGGGACGGTGCGGGTAGAGTAGGAAGCTGGTTGTGAGGTGGTTGGTGGTGACAGTGCGCGTGCACGTGCGCAGGTGATTGCGGACAACGTGGGAGACAATGTGGGAGATATCGCAGGTATGGGTGCCGATCTGTTCGGGTCGTTCGCGGAGTCGACATGCGCGGCGCTGGTGGTGTCGTCGATCTCGTCGTTCGGGACGGACAGGAACTTCGTGGCCATGTGCTTCCCGTTGATCATCAGCGCCGCTGGTATCTTCGTGTGTCTTATTACGACGTTGTTCGCGACGGACTTGTTCACGATCAAGGGAGTGAAGGAGATCGAGCCGACTTTGAAGAGGCAGCTGATCATTTCGACCATCTTGATGACGGGCGCCATCTTCTTGGTGTCGTGGTATGCGCTGCCTGAGGTGTTCCTGATCAACGTGGTGGGTCACGCGCCCAAGGTCGTGAAGAACTGGTGAGCTCGGCGAACGTTGAAGCTGGAACCTTGTTTGGGTGTGGTTGGGTGGGATTATTCGTGAGTATAAATTTCTCATGCATGAAGGCTGTAATGCTTACTGTGGGAGCGACATGGGTATGGTGGACATGCAGGCACATCTTTTTCTGTGTGGGGTCAGGACTGTGGGCTGGGCTGATCATCGGATTCGTGACAGAGTACTTCACCAGCAACGCGTACCAGTAAGTTTGTGTACTGATCAGGAATGTTAGTGTGCAAGTAGGACCTGGGGTATAAACAAGGTGTGTCACGAGTAGGCGCCTTTCGCCAGAAGATTGCAGTTGTTGGGGGCATTTCTGCAGCAGGGTATGGGTGTGCGGGTGTTGGCGTCACTGACATGTGAATGGGTGTTGTGTGTGTCTCAGGCCCGTGCAAGACGTGGCGGACTCGTGCAGGACCGGGGCTGCTACCAACATCATCTTCGGACTGGCTCTGGGATACAAGTCTGTGATCGTTCCGGTGTTCGCGATTGCTGCAGCCATCTACTTGAGTTACAGTTTGGCTGCCATGTACGGTATTGCCGTCGCCGCTCTGGGCATGCTGAGCACCTTGGCCACTGGACTGGCCATTGACGCTTACGGCCCCATCAGTGACAACGCGGGAGGTATCGCCGAGATGGCTGGCATGAGCCACGAGGTACGCGAGAGGACCGACGCCCTTGATGCTGCCGGCAACACCACCGCTGCCATTGGAAAGGTACTCGCTTTTCCAGCATCGAGAGTTTTTGCAAGGGCGTTTCAGTTTATTGCCATACTATGATTTGCTGTCGGTTGTTCATAATTCCGATTCTAACGTAATGGGTGCGGTCCCAGGGCTTTGCCATCGGATCAGCTGCTTTGGTTTCCCTGGCCTTGTTCGAGCATCGTGAGCCGAGCCGGAATTGCGAGCGTGGACGTGATTCAGCCAAAGGAGTTCGTTGGTTTGATTGTGGGTGCCATGTTGCCGTACTGGTTCTCAGCCATGACAATGAAGAGTGTCGGAAAGGCTGCCCTGGCAATGGTGGAGGAGGTGAGGAGGCAGTTCCGCACCATTCCTGGTCTGATGGAAGGCACCACGAAGCCGGACTACAAGCGTTGTGTGCAGATCTCCACTGATGCTTCCATCAAGGAAATGATTCCTCCTGGTGCTCTTGTGATGCTGACGCCCCTGATTGTGGGCACCTTGTTCGGAGTGGAGACCCTTGCGGACTTTTGGCTGGTGCCTTGGTTTCTGGTGTACAGGTATTGCTGTCGCTCCACCTGGAAGCATCCTTTGCCTCCTTTGATGTCTCCCTCACATTAGAATTCAGGACTTTTCGAAGTATAAGAACGCAGAATTGTTTCACAAAATATTTTGATATGGTACATTCTACGAGAGGAATATGGGCAGTGGATTGTGGCTCTTTTATCCATGCACATTGTGGTGAGTTACGTGCGGCGCAATATGGTTGTTGTAAGTCAAATATCTGAAATTCCGACTTGTGAATCGTTGTGCGTGGCAGATCGCCATCTCCGCATCCAACACCGGAGGTGCGTGGGACAACGCCAAGAAGTACATCGAGGTGAGGAGCTCCGAACACATGTAGAGTTATGCATGCAGCTGTGGTTGTGCAGAGGGCGAAATGTGGGAGTTGTAGGATGAGGGATTGATGAGTTGGGTGGGTTGTGGCGGTGCAGGCCGGGAACTCGAGCACGCGAAGTCGTTGGGTCCCAAGGGGTCGGACGCGCACAAGGCAGCGGTGATCGGAGACACGGTGGGAGACCCGCTGAAGGATACGTCGGGACCGTCGCTGAACATCCTGATCAAGCTGATGGCCGTGGAGTCTCTGGTGTTCGCGCCGTTCTTCGCAGCCAACGGAGGGTGGTTGTTCCGCATCTGGACTTAGACGAGGATTTGTTAGAGGGAGTGTGGGCGTGCTGCTGCTTGTAGAGGGAGGTGCAGCACGACGTGTGGAGTCGAGACGAGACGAGACGATCGGTGTAGTTTTTGTAACGGTGGAGGGCATATTGTTTTGGGGATTTGGGAGGGGGCATACTTACTGTTTATGAAGATGATGGATATAGCGAGCGAGCGACTGTAGGTTTGGTGAGCGTGTTTTAGTGAACACGCTCGTATTCTTATTCCGGTGGGAATTGGTGCCCCAGTACCATGGCATTAAGCATTATGTTCCTGACTTTTTGCAAGTAATCCAGAAGCTTACTACTCACATACGCGTGTAACTCATGCTCTGTCCTTTGTTTACGTATGGTTTCTTGGAACACGGATGAGGAGTAGTATCTGCAACATTTCGCTTGTTTCTTATTGTGCACACGTAGTTATGCATTACTTGGGTGCAGATCTCCTTCAGCCGTCTATTTATAGTGATGCTATGTTACTTTGCTTCCACAAGAGTATACCCATGGAGGCCCTTCAACCAAAAAAGTCGACTGAGACCATACTTTACTTGGATTGGTCAGCTTACATACCGAAAGTGATGCTTTCGAATGCATTGTTCATCATGTTCTGATATGGCTTCCGATCAACTTATATTTTTTGGGTAAAGATTGTTTATTACACACTCATGCTGATCACTAAGGGCATTCTCAATGGATGCTTTGAACAAAGGACCGCCAACGCCATTTTGCAGGGCCCCGCGCTGCTGGTGGGGCAGGCACTGCGGAGGCACCCTCCATGGTGTGCCTGGCAGTTGCACCCGCCATTGCTTTCGCTCGCCACTTGGCACCAGCTGTGAGGGCGATCAAGATTTGGAACAATAGATAAATGATTAGATGCTCCATCATGGCCCTTTGACTCCTCTTGGCGTGAGTACTTCGTCTGCCTGCAAAGCTAGAAAAGATGCCGAGAGCGGGAGCTCCAATAGCAAACTCGTCAGGGTGAAGGGAGCTGTAGCGTAACCATTGGGTCGACTTTTTGGTGAACTCACGGTTAGAGCCGTTGGCGGGACCTGTTACCGAGTCCACTGAGGATGCTCTAAGGGGGTTCGATACAGGGGGCAAGCAGCTCATTCTGGTGCATCGGATTGGCTGCATCGAACTGCTGCTTACCACATTAGGGTAAGCCAACTAAGCGGCAATCCGCCGTGGCAATGAGGAGTGGCAGATGCAAACTACCAGGGGAAACCCCCTGGTAGTACGATCAGCTTGTGCCACCTCAGCATCCAGCTCCTCCTCCCTCGCCAGGGTTGCGACCTCGGCGCTCCTGCACCACTCACTGCCGCCATAGTATGCGCGACTCTGGTCCTCATCTGCGACGTTGCTCTCGTTCTGTCTGCTTGACCCCCTTTGTCACCGCGACTCTGCTTTGCGATCCGCTCCTCGTACCTGAGACACCCTCCGTTGCACTAGGTCCGTGTTCATAGACTCGCAGGGGACAATGCGAGACGGCAATGGTTCCAAGGCAAATGCGAATGACGTGACAGCTTCTAGTCTGCCGCCTGTGCCCATTGTGCGACAGTTGTACAAGTGGGGCCCACCCCAAACCCCTCAGTCGCCCTCTATGCCGTGACGGAGCTCGAACCCAAGACCTCCCGGCTCCTAACCCACGTCCTTCGCCACCACCTTCTTGTGCGCGTCTTTTTTTTTCTTAGCCACTCGCGTTACCCGATACACCTCACCACGGCCCCTCAGCCATGAGCCTAATGTGGTACCCAATAATCTTGAGCCCAAGCCTTCCACACACTTATACAAGTGGGTCCTACTACCCGATAAGCTTCTATTGCGTAGCAGCCGATGTCATGGTAGTTGATACATGCCGCCTTTCATGCAAGGATATATATTCCATTTATCCATGATATCGACGTTAACTAGCCGCCCCAATAGATGCACATTTGATGTGTGAGTAATAGTTGTAGAGTAGGTTGGTCACAAGTCATGATGATGAGGGAATGAGCGTGTGATCCATATTCAGTGGGCACAGGCGGCAGACTAGAAGTTGTCACGTCATTCGCATTTGCCTTGGAACCATTGCCGTCTCGCATTGTCCCCTGCGAGTCTATGAACACGGACCTAGTGCAACGGAGGGTGTCTCAGGTACGAGGAGCGGATCGCAAAGCAGAGTCGCGGTGACAAAGGGGGTCAAGCAGACAGAACGAGAGCAACGTCGCAGATGAGGACCAGAGTCGCGCATACTATGGCGGCAGTGAGTGGTGCAGGAGCGCCGAGGTCGCAACCCTGGCGAGGGAGGAGGAGCTGGATGCTGAGGTGGCACAAGCTGATCGTACTACCAGGGGGTTTCCCCTGGTAGTTTGCATCTGCCACTCCTCATTGCCACGGCGGATTGCCGCTTAGTTGGCTTACCCTAATGTGGTAAGCAGCAGTTCGATGCAGCCAATCCGATGCACCAGAATGAGCTGCTTGCCCCCTGTATCGAACCCCCTTAGAGCATCCTCAGTGGACTCGGTAACAGGTCCCGCCAACGGCTCTAACCGTGAGTTCACCAAAAAGTCGACCCAATGGTTACGCTACAGCTCCCTTCACCCTGACGAGTTTGCTATTGGAGCTCCCGCTCTCGGCATCTTTTCTAGCTTTGCAGCGGCACGAAGTACTCACGCCAAGAGGAGTCAAAGGGCCATGATGGAGCATCTAATCATTTATCTATTGTTCCAAATCTTGATCGCCCTCACAAACCGGTGCCAAGTGGCGAGCGAAAGCAATGGCGGGTGCAACCGCCAGCACACCATGGAGGGTGCCTCCGCAGTGCACTCGCCCCCACCCGGCGGCCAAGGGCCCGCAAAATGGCGTTGGCGGTCCTTTGTTCAAAGCATCCATTGAGAATGCCCTTAGTGATCAGCATGAGTGTGTAATAAACAATCTTTACCCAAAAATATAAGTTGATCGGAAGCCATATCAGAACATGATGAACAATGCATTCAAAAGCATCACTTTCGGTATGTAAGCTGACCAATCCAAGTAAAGTATGGTCTCAGTCGACTTTTTTGGTTGAAGGGCCTCCATGGGTATACTCTTGTGGAAGCAAAGTAACATAGCATCACTATAAATAGACGGCTGAAGGAGATCTGCACCCAAGTAATGCATAACTACGTGTGCACAATAAGAAACAAGCGAAATGTTGCAGATACTACTCCTCATCCGTGTTCCAAGAAACCATACGTAAACAAAGGACAGAGCATGAGTTACACGCGTATGTGAGTAGTAAGCTTCTGGATTACTTGCAAAAAGTCAGGAACATAATGCTTAATGCCATGGTACTGGGGCACCAATTCCCACCGGAATAAGAATACGAGCGTGTTCACTAAAACACGCTCACCAAACCTACAGTCGCTCGCTCGCTATATCCATCATCTTCATAAACAGTAAGTATGCCCCCTCCCAAATCCCCAAAACAATATGCCCTCCACCGTTACAAAACTACACCGATCGTCTCGTCTCGTCTCGACTCCACACGTCGTGCTGCACCTCCCTCTACAAGCAGCAGCACGCCCACACTCCCTCTAACAAATCCTCGTCTAAGTCCAGATGCGGAACAACCACCCTCCGTTGGCTGCGAAGAACGGCGCGAACACCAGAGACTCCACGGCCATCAGCTTGATCAGGATGTTCAGCGACGGTCCCGACGTATCCTTCAGCGGGTCTCCCACCGTGTCTCCGATCACCGCTGCCTTGTGCGCGTCCGACCCCTTGGGACCCAACGACTTCGCGTGCTCCGAGTTCCCGGCCTGCACCGCCACAACCCACCCAACTCATCAATCCCTCATCCTACAACTCCCACATTTCGCCCTCTGCACAACCACAGCTGCATGCATAACTCTACATGTGTTCGGAGCTCCTCACCTCGATGTACTTCTTGGCGTTGTCCCACGCACCTCCGGTGTTGGATGCGGAGATGGCGATCTGCCACGCACAACGATTCACAAGTCGGAATTTCAGATATTTGACTTACAACAACCATATTGCGCCGCACGTAACTCACCACAATGTGCATGGATAAAAGAGCCACAATCCACTGCCCATATTCCTCTCGTAGAATGTACCATATCAAAATATTTTGTGAAACAATTCTGCGTTCTTATACTTCGAAAAGTCCTGAATTCTAATGTGAGGGAGACATCAAAGGAGGCAAAGGATGCTTCCAGGTGGAGCGACAGCAATACCTGTACACCAGAAACCAAGGCACCAGCCAAAAGTCCGGCAAGGGTCTCCACTCCGAACAAGGTGCCCACAATCAGGGGCGTCAGCATCACAAGAGCACCAGGAGGAATCATTTCCTTGATGGAAGCATCAGTGGAGATCTGCACACAACGCTTGTAGTCCGGCTTCGTGGTGCCTTCCATCAGACCAGGAATGGTGCGGAACTGCCTCCTCACCTCCTCCACCATTGCCAGGGCAGCCTTTCCGACACTCTTCATTGTCATGGCTGAGAACCAGTACGGCAACATGGCACCCACAATCAAACCAACGAACTCCTTTGGCTGAATCACGTCCACGCTCGCAATTCCGGCTCGGCTCACGTATGCTCCGAACAAGGCCAGGGAAACCAAAGCAGCTGATCCGATGGCAAAGCCCTGGGACCGCACCCATTACGTTAGAATCGGAATTATGAACAACCGACAGCAAATCATAGTATGGCAATAAACTGAAACGCCCTTGCAAAAACTCTCGATGCTGGAAAAGCGAGTACCTTTCCAATGGCAGCGGTGGTGTTGCCGGCAGCATCAAGGGCGTCGGTCCTCTCGCGTACCTCGTGGCTCATGCCAGCCATCTCGGCGATACCTCCCGCGTTGTCACTGATGGGGCCGTAAGCGTCAATGGCCAGTCCAGTGGCCAAGGTGCTCAGCATGCCCAGAGCGGCGACGGCAATACCGTACATGGCAGCCAAACTGTAACTCAAGTAGATGGCTGCAGCAATCGCGAACACCGGAACGATCACAGACTTGTATCCCAGAGCCAGTCCGAAGATGATGTTGGTAGCAGCCCCGGTCCTGCACGAGTCCGCCACGTCTTGCACGGGCCTGAGACACACAAACACCCATTCACATGTCAGTGACGCCAACACCCGCACACCCATACCCTGCTGCAGAAATGCCCCCAACAACTGCAATCTTCTGGCGAAAGGCGCCTACTCGTGACACACCTTGTTTATACCCCAGGTCCTACTTGCACACTAACATTCCTGATCAGTACACAAACTTACTGGTACGCGTTGCTGGTGAAGTACTCTGTCACGAATCCGATGATCAGCCCAGCCCACAGTCCTGACCCCACACAGAAAAAGATGTGCCTGCATGTCCACCATACCCATGTCGCTCCCACAGTAAGCATTACAGCCTTCATGCATGAGAAATTTATACTCACGAATAATCCCACCCAACCACACCCAAACAAGGTTCCAGCTTCAACAAGTTCGCCGAGCTCACCAGTTCTTCACGACCTTGGGCGCGTGACCCACCACGTTGATCAGGAACACCTCAGGCAGCGCATACCACGACACCAAGAAGATGGCGCCCGTCATCAAGATGGTCGAAATGATCAGCTGCCTCTTCAAAGTCGGCTCGATCTCCTTCACTCCCTTGATCGTGAACAAGTCCGTCGCGAACAACGTCGTAATAAGACACACGAAGATACCAGCGGCGCTGATGATCAACGGGAAGCACATGGCCACGAAGTTCCTGTCCGTCCCGAACGACGAGATCGACGACACCACCAGCGCCGCGCATGTCGACTCCGCGAACGACCCGAACAGATCGGCACCCATACCTGCGATATCTCCCACATTGTCTCCCACGTTGTCCGCAATCACCTGCGCACGTGCACGCGCACTGTCACCACCAACCACCTCACAACCAGCTTCCTACTCTACCCGCACCGTCCCGCGCACATCTACCTACACATGTCTAACTATCGTCATAAACAACGCACGATCAACCACCCCCCCCACCACACGGACGGCTTCAGCCTGCGTTTGCTTCTCAGCACCGCTCGTGCGTCTCTGTATGTCTTTAGTTGCATCAATAGCCACGCTAAGTGTCCCTATACAACATCATCGAGTCCATCTCCAAGGAGCGGGCGGACTCTGATGCTGTGCGATACATGTGACATTGTGCCGCCTTGCTACCATTCACGCTGAGGCCATTTCGCACAATCCCAACCCAATCAGTTCCGCTCCGCTGACCGTTCCCTCTCAATTCTAGCACCCACTGCAGGATCGTATCGCACACACACAGTCACGACCACTTACAGCTGGGTTCCTGGGATCATCCTCGGGGATGTTCTGCTCGATCTTCCCCACCAAGTCAGCGCCCACATCCGCAGCCTTCGTGTAGATCCCGCCACCCACGCGTCCGAACAGAGCCACCGACGACCCGCCCAGACCGTACCCGGTGATGGCTTCGTACAGGCCCACCCAGTCGTCTCCAAAGTACAGCTTGAAAGCCAGGATGGTCAGGAACAACACTAGCAGCCCGTTTGCGGCCAACAGGAATCCCATCACGGCCCCCGACCTGAACGCCACGATGAAAGCCTTGCCCACTCCGCGACGAGCCTCCAGGGTGGTCCTCGCGTTCGCGTATGTGGCGATGCGCATGCCCAGGTATCCGGACAAAGTGGACGTCAGCGCTCCCAAGATGAACGCCACGGTGCTGAAGAACGCGTTCGCGATCGACGACGGGCACGACTTTTTCGGGTCGTAATCGCACGGCAGCCTGTCGAAGCTGAACCCTCCCACGGACGCCAGAAACACGAAGATGATCACGGAGAAGATGCCCATGAAAATGCTCAGGTACTGGTACTCCGTCGCCAGAAACGACTCCGACCCTGCAACCGTTACGCATACACACAATGCGACACACATGTAAGAAACGCTCACTCCTCTGTCTGACACAGTCCTTGACTCAGGGAAGGGGTGATAGAGTGCAGGGTCTCAGGGGTTTTGAGACACCGAACACCGAACACAAAACTAGTAAACCTCCTGAATATTCACGATATCCAGTGTGTGACAGCAGGAAGAGCCAAAATTGTGTATATTGGTACACCAAGGCAGAGAGAATAGACATTTTTACGCACCCTCGGAGATGGCGGCCTGGATCTCGGCGCACTTGGCAATGACGCTGGAGTCATCAACGCCATCCTCATCGACATGCATGTACCCATTGTTGCTACCGCCATCACCAACCGTCACGCGCGACACTAGGTACCACTGCGCCAGGGCAAACAGAATGCCCACCGCGCAAGCGGAGGGCACAAAGGCCAAGACAAACACATCCCCGAGCACCATCGCTCCTTCCCACGCAGTCGATTATACTTTACCTGCCTGCCAACTCCACCACAAGAATAAGTCGATCACTTGAAATAACCGGGCACAATCTTGCAGCTGCCAATATACTTTCTAACGAGAAAGAAACGGAAATAGCTGAAAAACCCGTAAGGCAAGAACAAATTTCCTAAACTATTCTCCATAAATCTGTCCGCAGAGGCCAGTCTAAAAATGAAGCAATCCGTCAATGCATGTAGCACCTCTCAAGCGACAGGAACTATCAGCGCGTTATTTGAACCCAATCGAACATTGAAGGCAATCCTAATATGTTCCTGAATGAAAATGCAGGCAGAGGAGCAAGCTGATGATATCAGTTCGTGAAATCATACGGCAAAGTAGAACGAGGGCAATGCACAGTCGCGCACGCAGGGAAAAGAAAAACCTGCGAGGTTTGGCGGAGCTCGATGAAGGAGCCTGCTGAGGCCGAGCGAAAATGTGGAGGGAGACGACGACCTGAGGGTAACAGCAAGAGACTTACCCTACTCTCTGTTATTTTTTTCTGGGGCAGCTCCATGTACCTGCCCTGCCCACCGCACCAAACTCGCTTCCATCCGGTCATCCTTTGGGCAGCACGTTACAGAGTTATCCGTTATAAGCATATCATGAAACTTATCAATCGATTGGCTTCATTGCTGACGTATGATCCATGTGGAATATCATACAACTCTGCCGTTGAGAAATGGCACAATTCGAGAGAAATCGAGGGTGACGCTTTTTGTGCATATCTACCAAATTTGAAGGGCTTTGGAGACTAAGACAGGCCACTTGCAGCCGGGAATGCCATCCCAATCGATTCCCAAATGGCATCCATTTCCCCATACTTGTGTGGCTCTTAATTGATTTCTGTTGCTTACCTGCCCCCACTGCAATCTCATGCATTCTATGTCACTGGTCGTGGTCTCCTCCTATGGGTTGCGGTGGATCAACGCACTAGAAAGTTCGAAGTCACGCTGCCACTTGACCCTGGCTCTCGTACAATCAATTCACATCAATTGGCGTAAAGGACACATGCAGGTAATCAATCGCAAATTGTGAATATTCGCTTTATATCTGGCCTTTCACTGTAACACTGATCTATCCAATGGTGCAGATGCAGTTGTGCTTTCACAATGCATGGCGCTGTCACTCCAAACGACGCCTGTCGCGAAAGGATTATTTTGACCGTAACTGGGGTCATGGTTTGGAAATGAGAATGATGTAAATGTTGTAACTCCAGTGAGGATTAGAGCTTCGTCTGTGTCGCTTTTGCGAATATGGGGGTTTGTGCAGGATGTGCCCAATTCTGCGAGAATTTCATGCGAGCAAGTTAGGTATGAACTGCAATTAAAAATCTTCTTTAATTTCAAGGATGCCGAAATTTGTAGTGCGCTAATATCTCGAAATCTGCACATGCAAATCAAGCTTGGCTGAGTCTTCTTGTGAGACTTGGGTTATCACTGGATTAGCGATATTGACACAATGCTCAGCACCGCCTGGGCTCTGATCATGTTGCATCACGAGGGTTAAATTCCTTGACTTCTTTCTGATTTTCAGCGTCATCCTCTGGAGCAGATTCGAAGTACTTCAAACGATCACCCAATCATACTTCGCTATTTCACCAATCTTAAACGATGCAAAGGACAACTAAGTCATAATGCATGTGGCTTCTTCAACACTTGATCTGATATTAAACAATGTTTTAGCGTCTCAAGGAGAAATCACTTGAGAGCATATCCAATCTATTTTCTGTATATGAGACAGGTCAAGATATCGATCAATCAATGCAAGATTTTGAAACGAACTTCCTCTTTGCTTCATCATTACGTACGATAACATTGTCACAATCCATGGTCCTAGTACATTCCTTTCTTTCCGGGGGAGACCCGTAATTGACGTTCGTTGGTAGGTGAAGGAGTTCTCATGGGCTGAGTACAACAACAAATTGCACCGAAACTTGACAACTTCTGTACGATACACATGAAAGTAAACCTTGAGAGTATCACTAACCTGATGCAGCTTCGTCTAGGACTATAAAATATCGAATTGTGGGCGCCACTCGCAGCCAATGAACTATTTCTTCCTGATTCAAGTCACAGATCTTCGATGTGAGTACTCACACAGGTGTAGTGACTGCCGCACGTATATGGGATAATTATGAAATGCGGGAATTCGGTGCTTCGAGGGAAACGCCTATACAGTCGACACAAGGAACATTCCTAGCCATGGCTGGCCCTTTACTCGTCACCAATTTTTCTGCCCATTTAGACCCTAGATCTTTTGTCATTGTACAATTTGCATTTTACAAGCTTCAAAGCAGTTGAAATTCCTGTAAAGTGTGCAGTTGAAATTCCTGTAAGGACGTGGTCCAGCCACAAGCCTCTCATTCTATAATAAAATTCAGCTCATTTCACTGTGTAACCCTCAGTTTAAGAACCCTGTCGTTTACCACAATGGAAGCCAAGTTCTTTACCAAATTCATGACGTTGGTCTCATACAGCTATGACAGCGCTTGTATGCACACTATTCATCTGTGCTACTTGAGTATACCCTAACTCTGGTTGCAATCTGCAAGTGTAGAGGCAAATAGAATTTTCCATGTTCTAAAGCGATTTCAAAACATGGCCATCCTGACTGAGGACACCTCCAGAACTCGAGTCCGTACTGCATGCCCTTACTGATGCTACTCCCTTCACCGAGCAATGAAGTAATATCTGAACGCTGTTGCATCTGTAAGGTTCCGTCCGGCCTATTCAAAGAATCACCGTTGCGAGTTCTTCGACGTTCATGGGGGAGATGGCGGACAAGGATCCATTAAAAGCTCGAGTACCCAGCAGCACGTTGACTGCCTCAGTGGGGTGATAAGGGTCCCAGAACACATACTCGGATCGATTTGAGCAGAGGCTGTCTATCACCGGCAAACAGGGAAGCTGGCCGTTGAACGTCCCTGCACCACAGCAGCCCTCATTCACCACATTGAATCCTGCATACAGGCAAACATGCAATTTTAGTTATTGATTGATGGCTTCGGAATTTTAGAATTGAGTCATAGATGCAGGAAGTGATCTTACCAGAAGGGAATGGGTCCTGGATGAGGTTATTAACCATATCATATGAGTTTCCATACAAGAACATGGAGCCTTGGAGTGTCTCTGTCAATTCTCGGAGGAGAGGCCTGAGCTGGCCGTTGAAACCCCTCGCCATCTCATTGTCATAAGACACGCAAGTGCCGTCACTGCTCGCCAGTGCGAGGCGAGATGGGGTGCACCCCAGAGGACCAATATTCAAAATCACAAACTTCCTGGCACCCCAATTGTACAGTGTCTGCATAGGCAAGCAAGAACATTAGCTGAGTATCGTCAAGCGATTCTTCTCATGTCGTGGCTTCAATATATGTTTTCACTGATGTTAGGAATTCACTCATCGATTTACAAACGACCATTTTTATTGATATTATAATGGTAAAGCCACGATCAATTAAGCATCTTCTCACGTGCTGGTAGATACATGCAGGAGATTTACAGAGATGAAAGTCCTCATGTGATCTCGTCCAAACTGAGATTCCTATCTTGGTTGATTTTTATCATGTGCACCGGATCATAAGAGGAGTCGCATCGTTACGGCAAGAGAAACGGTCTAGAATTCTGGGGTGAAAAGTATAAGATTAGTACGTACCGTGAGTTGGGCTCTGTAAGTTGACATGAGGAGCTGAAGAAACTGGGAAGGGGTGTACATGGTCCTGGTAGTATTGTCAGTTGTAAGAAGATAGTTATTGATGTAATCATTGCCGCCTATGGCAATCGCAAATAAGGAGCCGTGAAGTAAGTAAGTAGCAGCAGATTCACCCAGCATCATATTTAGTTCGATAACGGATCGCAGAAACAGTGAAATTTGTTGGTTGAATGTTAGCCGTTCGATCTGCAAGTACTTGTCTGCATCATTAGTAAACTCACAAAGACATGGTCTGCATCATATGTAGCTACAAAGATATCTGTCTCAGAAAACTCGTGTATAGACTTCAGTATATGAAATCCTGGAGCTTATGCTGTTTGAGTTTCAGTGTACAGACTTCAGAGCAGGACACCGAGTAGGTTTTGTCTGAGTACTTTCCACTCAGTTCCTTAGCATTTGATCACCTTGTATACAGTACTGAATCTAGAGTCTTAGCGTGTGTTTTATATATCAGCCATCTTTTGAAAACCACAGTTGTGCATCAAGAGCGTTGGGGTATTGAAAATAGAAATTCTCTGCCGATGTGATGAAATTAGGTGAAACGGTCAGACTCACATAATCCGCACCAGTCTCATTCAGAATCCCCGCAGCGCCGGAGGCATAGTTCAATCCTCGCAGAATAGCAGGGCCCCGGCTTGTAGGTGCCAAGGCTGGAGGTGGATATGGCAGACCTATGAGGTCACCTGCCATTGTCATTTACCACATGATTCGGTCATTTCTGACCTGAACGTCATATGACTGACACTTTGAGTTAACGACCACCACATGATTCTCAAGTTGGCTAAACCTATCTCACGAAATCACAGTCTGCTTCGGAGGCTTAAGCTGTGTGGTCTTCTGCACAAATTTCTCCTCAAATATTCTCCTCAACTATGGATTATGGATCCGGCGGTGGAAGAATCATGGTTGGTGTTACGGCATTCAACTTTGTCAATTGAGGTGAATGCAAACTTACTCAGGACATCGAAGGTGGTTCGGCCATTGCAGAAGCGGCCTGTGGCGGTGCGTGTCGGAAAATCAATTCCGTTCGGGAACAGGTCAGCCTTGGCCAGAGATAACGCAATATAGTTGTTATTGCCACTATCCACCAACGAGTCTCCAAAGACGTACAAGGCCGGAAACAGAGGTGCTTGCGCTTGTGCTTGGACTACAGATATGGAACATAGCAGCAGCATCACCAGCGTTTCTTCCATCTTCAGTGCCAAAAAATGATCTGCCATTACCGACAGGAGTTGTGGAAGGCAATGCTCCGTGGGTCGCATGCAGCAATCGATGTGGCTATCAAGTCAAAAACCGGTGCACATGACTAGATATTACTATGGTTGCTCGACGAAACTATGCTTACATTCTGCATATGCTCTTAGATCCGATCTGAATGCATAAGCAACTACTCACAAGCTCAGCACCACAACTGCGTTTATATGTCTTGCTTGATTCTCAATTGAATTGCCTCTTGTGCTAATGTTAATATTAAAGATTGGAAGAGGAGGTTCATCCATTGAGTAGGTCAGGTAAGTCAGGTAGAATATATGAATTCAATGTTGTCAGGGCTACTATTTGGATCCACCTTTGACTTTGGAAAGTCAGCGGAGCCTGCTCGTTTCCATGACAACAGGTTTTGTGTTGGAGTTTTGACGTCATATGGGCTTGGGCGTGTGATGATGTTATGGCCGCTACAAGTACCGACTGAACATTGACTGCAAGTTCAGCGTGAAGAAAGCTTACTGAAGGTCATCATTGTGGCAGCACGCAGATTGTAAGGTAAGTAGATACGAGGTAGTTGGAGCTCCTAGAAATTACAGGTACTCATGTTACAGTCAAAGAATGAAGACTGATGAGCTTGTGTTTGGACATGAGCCACCATCTCAGTATAATCTGCGTGCTGCCACAATGATGGAATTCTATCCACATCCATCACTTTGGAAACTACTCATTGCGAAAGGCTTGTTCAACGTCACGAGGAATCAGAGAACCTGGGGAACAATCTTGAGGGTTGCTTTAAGCGAAATGAGGCATCTCGTGGATTTGTGACGGTAACATCAATTTCATTAAATCGCCAGGAAGTACAAAAAGAGACAATCTGGAAGGAAGTGAAGATGGTGGGTTCAAGAGTAGAAAGTGGTTTAAGCCAGTGCGATCTGAATTACAAGTGCAGACACACCGTACGGCATGTTGTGTCGCACGCTTAAGTTCCCCTGGCTTACCCACTCCCTACACACCACTGAATGTGGCAATAAGACACTTGTGATATGAACAATTTAAGAATTTTGAGAAAGCAGTCATTTCTAGTTTTCTCCATGTTCCTCACTCCACATCCATGCACATGTGACATCGCCAGTTTAACATAATTGAGGTTCGGTCACAGCTATTCTGGAACATAGAAAGCGTAGTTAGCGGTATAATTCGATCTCCGGACGTCGCCCACTTCCGCCCCGGATGTGTCGCTTGGTCCCAGGCCTCCGGAGGTGTTGATACGTTGGATGTATTCCACTTCTCCGAAATACTCCCTGTCGCGTTAACGTCATCACACGGCTCAATCACATGCAAAACCTCAAGTTCTACAACTTTCTCGAAACTTCACTTCGTCTCCTTAACTTCGTTAAACAAGCTTACACCCAGTTTGTGAAAATTTGCGTTCCAAGCTCAAATCTAGGAACCCAGTAAAGTGAAATCGAATGTCTTTATTCACAGGACATGAATCAATTCTGCTTCAAAACATAGCATACTTAGCATAAACTAACATAGCATACATCATAAACTGAGACACACCTATTAAGATTCATAAATTCTGTCCGAGTATAGTGAGAAGTCCATCAGTAGTAATATTAGAAGGAATTCAGGCTGGCTTTATGAGCATTCAAGTCTTTCGGTTTGCACGTAAAACAATATCTGGGGTGAAATGTATAGGTTCTTGGGCAACATGTAGTGAAAATGACCTATAGATGAAAGTAGGATAAGATGCACCTACTTGCTTCCGGAGTTATTGGTAGCTCTGAGGAGAACCCAAGCAATGCTGTCCTCGTCCACAGTTATCCTGGACACTGGCACGCCTGTCACCAAGCTATATGGCACGCCTTTGGAGGGGAGCGTTTCCCAAGTGGGCTGACCTCCCAAAGGATCAGGGGTAGGCAAGTAGTAGTGGCGCCCTATCTGCTTCATCTCCTGGTTGAACAGCTTGGCTGTGGCATTGTTACTCACCCAATCGCTGCCATTAAATCGGTAGTACTGATGCCCCTTCGCAGACAGAAGCAGATGCAGCTCGAATCCTGGCGGCACACTGATGGCATCCGGCACTTGGGGCGTCTCGAGGCTGCTACGTACCTCCTTCAAGTCCCTGGCAGCTGCAGACGTCAGAAGCAGCAAGAGTACTAAACCAACGATGAACGCCATGATGCCTAGGTTATACATAGATCTGTTCGATGCTACAACTCAACTTCCATTATACTACGGGTGTGCTCATTTGTATGAAAAAGGACAGCCAGGAACGACAAATTTTGAGTTATGCACTTTCCAATAATTTATGTTCTTTGTTGAACAGCGCATCCAACATCTGTTATAATTGCATCTTTCCGTTTACCATATGCAAGCATTACTAGCTACAAAGGTCGAAATTTTCAATGCTGGGCACCGGCGTAGCCTCCGGAACTCCACAATCCTCGTTATCACGCTGAGAATTTAAATAATATTAAACTCGCACTAATTCAATGATATATCCCGGTAAGCAGGGTAATCTTTTGACCTGATGCATAGACATGCATTTCGCACACTAGTTTATAATTTTCAACCCTTAGATTCTGTTTTGTAGTATCAAGAGGCGAGCATTAAAGTCAACACCCCTGACTTGGTGCAGAATTATGTGAGATGAAGAAGAGTTCGTGGTTGAACTGTTTTGGATGAAGCTCGAATGAAAGATGAGTTTGTGCCGCAGGCTGGTCGATTAAGCACGTGATTGATGATTGATATTCCTACGGCGTGCTTGGAAGAATGAAGTTCTCTAGAACCTTAGGTGGCCATCGAAGTGGACAATACATGGAATAGCATACTGCCATGCTAATCCAGGGCTAGCCATAATGGGGAGAATTGGGCCCGACGGATGTTTGTAAGCTGCTTAATTGAGAGAAAATAAATTCTAGACTATCATAGCTGGAATCTGTCATGAAGCCACTAAGTGAATCTAATCTCCAACCATAGTTGCTAATTCTACACGATAAGTGAAGTATCTTCACATTGTAAATTTTGAATAAATTATAACTGAAGATGTTCGTAGCAGTTCAAATAAACTGAGCCTCGGCGCACCTAGCAGCCCAGTTCCAGGATGAGTATGGGCCTACAGAGGGCATGCTGCCTATGTTCAACTTCGTACTGCTGATGCAGAAATTGTCACTGGATACCGTGGTCTTTCGAGATTCTCACTGACTTCTGGAACGTACAGTAAAACTTTTGAACCTTTCCACGGTTCCAGCTGCTGCAGGAAACAGAACGAGTTCCATGGGATCAAAAGCCCAACGATACTACAATGAATGAGGATGATTAAGTCTTTCCGCAGTGTACGGGGAGGACAAACCATGAGAAGCGATTGGTCGAGCCATTTAATAATCTTAATCATATGCCTTCCACCTGGCTCCTCGAGTCACTCGCACTCTTAACATAAGCGTTGACATGATTATGAGGGAACTTCGCACAAGAGACAAGCAGTCCTCGAGTTATGAAATGCTCAACCAACTATCGATTGTCGTGCTGTGCACAAGAGACAAGCAGTCCTAGAGTTATGAAATGCTCAACCAACTATCGATTGTCGTGCTGTGCTGGTGCAAAAAACCAATTATGATATGTGCTACCGTCTCCAATCATTGTTCAAAGGGCACTTCCATGGATAATTGCATCATACGAAATGAAGCTTAGTAACCGCTCAATGAGCTTGCTACAACAAAATTCGTAAATCTGGAATATAACCATGACCGTGAAGTAACATGACACATACTAAACCTTGTAATATTGAACATGCTGACAATTGGTAATGTTAACTTCTCATTTCCAATACTACGTGCTCTTTTGTGTCACATGCTATTGAATAGACAAGGCAAAGGAATCTAGCTAGCAATGTGGGCTCCAGGATGTTATTTGTACGATTGATTTTAGCAGTTGTGGTCAGTAACCGTCATCGTAATTCTTGTATATTATGGTCCTTCTAGCCTCAAAAGGAGCTCAAAATTGAATAGCAAAACTAATCTGCTTCTCTATGCCAAAGTACGAGTAAGAAGCTCATCGAGAATGTTCAGATACTTGACAAGTCCATAAGGGCTGTGCATTCAAGTTTCCGTCAATATGATACAAGTATACAGCTGCGACAGCCGCCTGATATCAAGCCAATTCTAGTTCAAGCTTCGCAAATGCTCTTTCAAGAGAATCGGCAGACTCATTGTCCTTCTGGGCCTTTTCTTCCTTTGCTGAAGCTTCAATCGGCTGGCCAGGCTTCGATGCTTCAGATCGAGGAGATGGCTGCTTTTCTCTACGAGAAGCTTCTGGAAGATCGTTGATTTCGGTGACGGAGTCCTTGTCCAACTCAGCTTCTAATATCGATAATTCTTCATCAAGCTCCGCGTCGTCTGCACCCGCATTGAGCGACGCCTCGGCTGTACAGACACATGCCCAATCACAACTCTACCATGACCCCAAAGCCTGCAGATAATCAAGCGACTCTAACTCTCCACCTTCACTGGTCCAATTAGGCCACGATTTATACTTGATCACTACCAGCCAAACAGAACTATGTACCAAGGGCTCAGACACCTCACGGTCACGTACAATCTGTACACACGTGCAACCGAAGAAAACTGAAAAACAGGAGGAGGCGGTACCTAGGGCAGTCTGAGTTTCACGTTGCTGTGAGATGGCTTCATCCACCTCATCCAGGCACGTTTGAATCTCAGCCAAGGTAACATGATTCTCTTTGATCGCTTGCACTCCTACTTTCGTGGCGTCAGTAACCTGCATGTCCAAATCATTACCTAAGGTAAGGTTTCGTTTTCATTCATAACCATATGTCCAAATCTCAGTATCATGATCATCCAAGTGAAATCCGGTCATCTGGAAGAACGGCCATATGACTATTTTCCTTACTGGTAAGCATTCTGCACGCACTACAGTGCAAGCACGCTTAACACACCTTTCTTGTTGCTTCCGCATCAGCAATAGCGGTCAAGACTTCGTCAACTCTGTCCATAAAAGTCTCACATTTCTCCTTGCTAGTCGTTAGCACTTTCAACCGCCGAGCATGGCGAAGAGCCCCTTTCTTATCCCTAGACTTCAGAGCCAACACCGCTGCGGCTCTTGAGCTGTGAAAATACCACCAAGATTCCTCTCAAATTCACTTGAGAAAAAGGAAGGCAACAGTAGTAAGTTTTTAGCATTTACTTGAAGTCAAATCATGGTTAGATACGTATCCAGTACTGTTCGTTCATTGTCGCATCCAACTTCCACTGTACCTTAGTCTCTCCGAGATAACTCTGTCCAAGCTAGATATCCTACTCGTCACAATGGGTGTGACCTTGAGCATGGAGCTGAATGAAAACGAAAATCTACCTTTCGCTTCTTGCTTATGGTAAGAGGCAGGCAGTATTAAAAGCATTACACCTAGAAGCGATATCTAACCTTGCAGCTCGAGTATTCAGGATGTTTGATTGCTGCTGCAACCTTTCCGAGGTCCAATATAAGCGCAGCACATGTGTGTCAAGATCTATGACAGCTGGGACATACTCATCCTCAAGAGTAATTTTGATTCCCTGCAATGAAAGCTCAACAACATCGTGATGCGAACGGAGGGGCAAGCACACAGAGCGCTGTCAGAAGCACCATGCTCCCCCACCACGGAAACCTACACAATCCGCTCTTGAGTTGATTTGTGATGTTGTCATTTTCATGAATTCTTGCAAAAGATACCTACTACTACTTAATTTCGATCGTTATTGAATAAATAGACAGCGCATACCTCAATATTTTCCTTCCCGTCCAATTTCATGTAGCAAGCTTTGCCTTGATTCATCAGCATCGCCATGAGTATATCTGCAGTCTCAAAAGAACCGCAGAGCTCTCGGAACCGCGTCATGGTGACTACAGCTACATGCCTCCACTCAGATTCTGACAACGCCTTGATTACCAGAGCGCTGCGTTCCTGATAAAGAAACGGCCCGCTAGAAATCATACGTTCTAGTTCGGGATAGTTTACCAATCAAAGCAAAGAAAGAAATAGACGTGGAAGTGCTTTATAATAATACAATGACGATCCAATAACCTCGACAGTTTGAAATCAAGGCCTAAAAGGAAGCGTACCTGGAGTAGGGTTTTGACAATCAGCATATCAGACAGTCCAGTTTCCGCTTGAACTCCAGCTGGTGCACCACGGACTTGGCTACCCACCCATGTAATAACCTGCTTGAAAACTGAACCAGTATACTGTGCAAGCGTGGCCTGAGGTCGCATCAACTCTTCCTTTGTTTGAAGCTCCCCGGATTTACGCATCTCAGTCTGGGATAGAAGGAAAAACTCTCAGATTCTCAAACCAGTACTACTCACACCGCTTTAAATGCAGAGCTGGGGTCAAGAAACTTGCGATATCCTAGAAAAATTCCTGCCTCCATATCACCTCTGTTGTTAAAAATGAGCATCACAACAATCCTAAGACCAAACATGAGCCTTGACAGATGGCACTATCATGACTCCTACAAATACTGGTTTCAGCCTACCCCTTTGTAACGGACAAGACACTTGTCATCTCAAAGGGGTCATACATGCCATGGATCATATATGCTAGTTATCAAACCTCAATAAAACCCAAAAACCCATTCTCTTCTCCGAATCGTCACAAAATGATAGGAAATCTCCTCCGTATATTTTCAAACCAAGTCTCACTGAGAAAGGAGAAATCACAGTCAAGACCTCTCACTGCCTAAACCTGCAGTCTCGAATATAATTAATGAACTTCAGCTGCTAGTTAATCTCATTAAGAAAGTAAGGGTCGAATAGAACTATACCAGAACGGTAGAAATCCCTAGTGGCGATATTCCTTCACGAAGAAACCAGAGATGCTGGACCTGGAAGAAAAGCAGCAATTACTTGATCGGCGATCGAGCAATCAAACAACGGCGCAGCCGAAAAGTTGACACGACAGAATTGGTGAGATACAAATTCAAATCCTCACTAACTTGTGTGGGGTCGATTGCCACAAGGCCAAGATGGCGCGCACTCTTCACCACCAAAGATTTCCAGAATTGCAGGCGATTCTCCCAATCCGTTCGTTGTCCGGTGAAAGCCTTGTAGCGAGCTCGGACCACCACCTCATCGTCCCAGTCCGGCACCTCCGCCCTGAGGAATGCCGCTAGCGGCGACTCGCGCCTCTCCTTTGCCAGCACCATTGCCACACCTCCGCTACTCTACAGACACGTTACCACCTCATCTCGTGACTTCGTTGTTACAATGCAATCAACAGCGCAACAGAAACTATGAAGCTAAGGTGACACGCCACTCCATCATCACGGCACCTTCACCGGCTTCAGCAAGTCTCAGTTTCTTGATTCTCACACCAATTCGCAACTGGGACATAACTTCAGTGATCGGTTCTCATATGCCGACGTCTCTCTCACTGGATCCACCGTCAGGAGCAGTTCTTCCTCTTCCTCACACATGATCTTGCATCACGGTCACGAATCTATTCTAAAACATCCTGTTATAAATTAGGTCAGAAACAGGGTCTCAACGAAGGTGATACCAAGGTGGAGTAAGAAGATTGATAGATACCTTTATATTTCTGACGTGGCAGTGAAAACTGCATACGTGGCAACAAGTTCTGCTTGACTCTTCGTGCTCATCTCGGAAAATCGAGTGGTGAATTTCAAGTGCGGATCGATACAATTTCGATCTAGTTGGTGAGGAGTACGCAATCTAGTATTGCAGAATGCAGTAGTTGCGATTGGGTGTGTGGGACAGATCTTCGAATGCATTTGATGCTTGGATTGAAGAACGAAGCAGAATGATAGAGCCGAGCACGTTTGATGCGATCGTGATAGGCACTGGGCTTCCGGAGTCCATTCTAGCGGCTGCCATCGCGTCAGCGGGGAAGACGGTGTTGCATCTGGATGCTTACGAGGGTTATTTGTCGCCCTGGGCATCACTCTCGTTCTCGCAGTTGAGCTCGTTCGAAGGACATTTGCCTAAACCTACTCTTTCTTTAGAGGATGAGGAGGAACTCAATTTCCCCCCTGTGGACGCTGATTATACTCTTCTGGAGGTCAAGAATGCACCTCCGTTGTACTCTGCCGTCAAATTGTCAACTTCGCATGATGAAGCGGTGCTTGGGCGGCTCAATCGTTACAGCTTGGATCTGGCAGGTGTCGGTTCTTTTCCTTTTGACACCACCTAGAGCAGTGATTTGTACCAAGTCTCGAAATTTGTCAAGAAAGAGTTCTTCATGAGGGCGTGGTGTTGATGTTTTGTAGGACCCAAGGTTGTTTTCTGTGCTGGGCCTCTAGTGGAGGCACTCATCAAAGCGCAAGCAGATCATCATGTCAGATTCAAGGCAGTTGAAGCAAGTTTCATCTGGAGGTATAGCTTGGCATTGTCGATTCATGTGCTTGATTCAAGGCTCTTTAGGGTTTTTCATTGATTTTTCCTTCGGTGGCATGTGCACGCTGTAAATTTCTATTAGAGCTGAAGAGGCAGCTAATCATCTGCCTTCATATTTAAAACATGCGTATGAAGGTCGTTTAGGTAGGATGGACTCGTAGAAGGCAAAAGAAGTGCATCATGAAAGTAGTGTGAGTAGCATGTTCTAAAATTACATGTCGGAGTTTGTCGCTACAGAGATGGTAAAATGAACGCTGTTCCAGCATCCCGAGCTGATATTTTTCGAGACAAGACGTTGAGTCTCTCGGACAAGCGATTTTTGATGCGGTTTTTCAAGCTCGTAACCGATTATACAGAAAATGGGGATGGAGAATTGGCAGCCGAGGACCTTGACAGGCCCTTTGAGGAGCTTCTTCGGAGGCAACAACTACCGATTTCCATTCAAGAGTATGTCGATTCTGCCTTTTCTCTCGTTATAAATTCTCGTATGTTACTACTATTGTATGTGAGCGACCAAATGTGGCGGAGTTTATGTTTCTCTCAAGCCGGGTATGTGGAGGCAGAATGGGAGTCTTTTTTATTTTAACTTTTCTTTGCTCTTTTGCTCGTCAGAATCATCCTGTATGCTATTGCATTGGTCGATGACGATCAGGATCAAAGTGCAGATGCAGCAACCTTGCTCTCAACGAACGATGGGCTGCAGACCTTGGCACTTTATCTGGCCTCGGCAAACAGGTAAGGCATTTGTATTAGATTGGACATGTTCCACATTTTTATTTGCAAAACACATGAGCATCGCTTTCTTGTCGGACTACTCTGAGTTTTCTCGTTCTCATATTTCAGGTTCCCAGATGCTCCAGGTGCTTTTTTGTATCCCATGTACGGGCATGGAGATTTGCCGCAGGCCTTCTGTCGTTGTGCCGCTGTGCGCGGAGCTATCTATGTACGTAAACTGCTCACTCGTTGAAGAGAGGATTGCTTTCTCCTTCAAAGGGCGTTCATCTTTTACTAAATTGCGCTAGGATTTATGAGCATCGTGGCGCTGCCACATTGAATGTGTGTTCATATCGCAAAACCTGCCAGCGCTTATTGCAAATTCATAAAATTCTGGACCTTGTCTTCCAGGTACTGCGAATGCCAATTGTGAACCTCCTTCTTGACAAGGTACTCTATCTGATCATATTGTATGTAAATTTGTCTGTGTTTATATTGAAACGTCTTCAATCTGAAATAGTATTTCCACTTCAATTGCATCTGTGTCTATGACCCTAGCACTTCAAAGTTGTGACCTAGGTCCCACTGCTGATGGTCATGGTGGACTGTGCAGGAAAGTGGGGATTGTAAAGGCTTAAAGATAGCAACAGGGCAGGTACTTTTTAGTGATAAGGTTATTGCCAGTCCTACCTTCTGTGTGGAGAACTCTGCAACACCAGATTCTTCGCCAACGACGACTTCTAGCATTGGAGATGCAGAGAAAAGTGCTCACACACGTTCCTCTGAAGTTCCAAACACGTCTTCTGAAGGCCAAGATCTGACAAAAGTGGCCCGATGCCTTTGCATTACAGACCAATCACTGCAACCTGGATTAAGCACTGTCCTCGTCATTTTTCCTCCCAATTGTGCGTCCCCTCACATTGCAACAACTCTAAGCATTTTACCGGAGATTGACTGAATCACATCGACTGTTTGTTATCGAATTGACTAAATATTCACATTCTTCACATGCAAATTCACTAGCAGGCACAGCCTCATTAGCTGTCATTGCCGAGCTGATTATACGGAATATTTGTGCAGCTCTTAATGGACGGAAGTCACAGGTTGTACGGGCACTGCAGCTGGGATCAACGTCTGATATCTGTCCTGATGGCAAGTGAGTTCGCATGCACTTCAGAGTAACCTCTGTTTCTACACTCAAGCTTGCCAAGCGAAAATTTCGATGATGTCGTAGTTACTTGTACGGTTGCTTTAACCTAGTTTAAGTGATGACATGGGATCTTGCACTTGGTTATCAAAGCTCAGAGGATAGTAAGCATGTTGATCTTCATCATAGAAAGTTCCATCAACCTTTTTCATGTTTTAAGTTTTGACCGTTTAGGCGCTACATTTTTAGTTTCGTTGCGACGATGCCGAAGAGTGGTAACAACTCCTCTCAAATTGGTTCTCTTATTCGATTTGTTTAAGGCTTATCTAATTAATGTGTTCTGAATAATATCTCATTTGTGGATGACCGCGGATTCAGATTCATTGTGCAACTCTCAGTGAAGTGTTCAGACGGAATGGAAGCAGAAGAAACCCTGCAAGCCGTTAAAGCATCGTTGTTTCGGGAGGACGAGTCTGAATCAGATGGAGAGTTGGTCAAACCAAAGTTGCTATGGTCCTTCTTCCTCGTCCAGGAAGTTTCAAATCCATCTCAGGTAACTTGGCATCGAAATAAGCTCCTATATTTTGTAGGATCCGGTCTCGTTTACATTGTTGACGATTCCAATGCTTATGATCATAATTTCCTCCATGAGCAGGCCATAAGAGGATTGAAGATGTGCGTCATGCCGGACGGAACTATTGATTACCGCAGCATGATGAAATGCACTGAGACGGTACGAAATTTACAGAATTTTCCTGCAGATGCATGTGCATGTACCTAAAGAGTATTAGCAATGTCTCGAGCACATTGGTGTCAATCTTCAGTATTCTCTTGCATTGTAACGAAAATCTTTTCAGCTATTGTTCATATCTCATTTGGAGTTTCTCCATTGTTCGACTGGATAGGATCATGTCGCAGCGACATCAATCTGATATGTTCTGAGTACATAAAACAGGAGAGGGCTATCGTTACCTGGTTGGGCACAATATCCAGTGTTCTTGTATTCTGGTGTGGCATTAATACTCAGCATTTTTGTCCGGCAGATCTTCCGTGAACTCTATCCAGAGATTGAGTTTTTTCCGAAGCTACCAGCTACCTCTACAAGCGAGCAAGGAGATGAAGACGCAGATGAGATAGCTGAGCTTTGATTGTAGGTACAAGCATCCTTTTTGGCTGCGAATAGTCTATGAAATTTATTCCCAGAACGTCATTTCGATTGCAAGACAGCGAGGGCAAGAGGTACTTTTTGAGCTCCTAGTACAGTTGTAAAATTAGAGTACCTGGCAGCATCACATGCTATACTTTACGGGATAAAGATTGATGTGACTCTGGTTTTAATTACCAAGTCAATCCTCGGAGCCATATTGAAGACATTTCATTTTCATATTCGAAATCAACGTGCCTGTGAAGATTGGCCAGCCGCTGAGTTCCAGATTAGGAGACTTCTCGCTGTGAATGCGGAAAGGTTCACACTGGATTTAATTTCGAAGATCCTGGATCCGTGTTGTCTGTAGCTGCGCTCTTTCTTATATGATCTTTCTTGGATGATCCGTGTTGACGTTTCGTTTAGTGGTGTATCATAGTACTTGAATATCACGTGACTAAATGGTGGATTCCTTGCGACCTTCATGGTTGCTTCACTTGCTCCAACAATGAAATGAACGGTAGTTCTCTGTTGAGGTCAATTGCGCCTGCATGTGTATTCTATCTGCATTCGTTCGAATTGTGCTCGGTCATTGTTACTATCGGAGAATGTTCGAAATAGATCTTATCATCTACAAGGTATGTATTAGAAGATAGTTCTCTTAATGAATTTGATACATGGACGTGCCTAGGACAGCCTACAGCCAAGGACATCCACTGAAATCGCCAGGAAGTAATACCACTCTGCATACATCGGGAATTAATTGCAGAACTTACGGAACCTTTCAATCTGATCAATTGAAACAGTCAAGTTGATCACTCCATCAAATAAAATTGAAACTACGTAGTCTATTATATAAGGCAAGTTGTTTGTTCATTTGTGTGTGTGTGATGTGATTATGATCTTGGGCACCGCCATGGGAACAAACTAGTAGATGCATTCACATTGTCCTACAAGATTGCGTAAACCGAAGCATTGAGCAGCTCTCAAACACTACGTTATGTGTATATATAATAACTTAACAATGTGCCTAGTCTGATGTAGAGGTTAACCTTGCAAAAAACAATCCCCTACTGGGTAATATGAACATTGGTAGTGGTAAGAAATCTCTTGATGCTGAGTTGTAAGTGCATCGCTAGTGCGACTCATGAGGCCCACAAACAACACCTGCAGGTAGCACCTCAATTTTCTCGACCCAACGCGATCGTCAACACTCACGTTATTTTCCCATCTTACACCAACCAGCTTCGGGTCTGGTCAAATTTACCTCACTTGACGTGAGTTCTCGCTCTTCCTGTAACAAGCAAGATGACAAACCCGTGTTTGTTGTGTTCCGCGTGAAAATCATTGCTTTCATGTACAATTTTGTTTGACGGTCCAATAGAAGTTCAAGAAGCCGTCGCTTGGAGAGAGCCATTCCGGGGCAGCATTGAGGAGGATTCTTATAGACCACTCCCGGCACCTGGAGGCTCACTGGAAAGCTCTAACGTAGTGTTTGAGAGCTGCTCAATGCTTCGGTTTACGCAATCTGGTAGGACAATGAATTTGCCAACAGTGGCGCTGCCATGGTATGTCGGCTAGGAGGACGGCCGATATCCGAAGCCATGCCATGCTTGACCGCCTCGCCTCCACGCGTACGTTAACAATACACTTCGACCAATAATGGACACAAGCACAAGCACCGTAACAATCCCCACACTCGTTCCTGTGCCGGCCGCGTGGCTGCCGTACCGCGTTTTCAGCCTTACAAGGTTGCCGCCCGTTCCCACTTGCCTCTCCTCATTCTTGCAAGCGCTCCCATGCCCAGCCAGTGAGAACTAGAAATCTACTGTTCAATCTCCTTCCGACCTCTGACAACCGGCGTGCGGGCAGTCGGAGTCTCGGAGACCGTGACGATTTCCTTACAGTACATTACACTTTTGTACTGTCCAATCCTCCGAATATTTCACCTTTCGTTGAATAGTCACGTGCGTTGCTGTTCCTCACTATGAACCACCAGTTCACCCACCTTTCTGCCAGCTTCAGGGTTACTCTCCACTTCCCTACTTCTCCCTAGGAGAGTAGGAGACTCCGTCTACTACAGTACCTCACCTCGTTTTACCCGGGCCCAAGTTCCTGAGTGGTGCCATGCTATTCGCCGAGATCAAGCAGGATGTACTGTACATCTGAAGGTTCAAAAGGCTTGAAGCGACCTTGTTGTGGATGAATGCTGGAAGTCGTGCCAGCCACTGTACGCTCACCATCCATCTGAAGGTAGTGATGAATAAGCTCCAATTAGCGACCTACAAGTGACTGCCTGTGATCGCCTGCCATGTGGCCCTCTCACCCTTCCGTCCAGCAGTCGGAGGCCCTGAATTCTGGTGTTGCTACTGACGGTCGATTTTATTGTGAGTCGAGCGACCGCGGGTAGTAGGGTTCGCCTTCTTCTCCGTTAAGTGGCCTTCTGCGTTTGATCTCAGAGCGAGCAATTCGATTGTTGTATCTGCTGGCGCTGCCTCTGCACACCTTCTCAGAGCCCCTCCGCCTTTCTTTTTCAGAATCTTTCTAACCCTTTGGAGAATCTTTGTAGCTAAGACGAAGCTCCGGAGATGCTTCTGCTCTTTACGACCCTCTGGCTGTGCTTATTGACCAAGATTTGAGGTTTTGAACGGCTTGCGGTGGTGTTACCCCTTTTTGGCCGCTATTATTTACATGTGCTGTCTCGGCGGCAAGAAAAGAAATCGGCAAGGTGAGTGTCTTCTTGAATAATTCTTGTACTTGTTGCATCTTGAACCTGGACTGTAGCTGTAGGCTTTTTAGCTATGGTTGGGGCTTCGGGCGTTCATGAGCCACATTTTTTCTGAGCCAGCATCAAGTTTGCACACAAGTTTCTAGAAGATTGCGTTCTCAATGGGAACTTGACATCTTGCACAGAGGGACCAAAGTGAATTTAAGATTGAGACTTATTTTCTTCATGCACCGAGCGGCTGGGGTTCCAAAGCAGTCGCTGTCTGAAGATCCGTGATTGCTGTTTGTGAGTGAAAGTGAGCTTTTCGTTGCATGATTAAAATAGAATGTGAGAAGTTCTTTAGTCGACAACTGGTGAGGGCGTCCTGAGCTACTTGAAGTGATCAGATATTTTACAAATTGTTCGTCGCTCTTCATTCTCTTTCTCCATCTGCGTTGATGAAGCAGAATAATCGGAGCATTGAAATTGATGTAGTCCCAGACTCCGTGTGAAGTTTGTTATAGACAAGTCACTCGCCATTTTGTAGACCCTTCTGCAGTTTCTGTTTAATAGATCTATTTTATCGTTTCTTGGTTGTCGTGTCTTCTGGGTTTCCCAAAGCTAATTGAAGAGTAACCGCGACCCAAAACTAATTGAAGAGTAACCGCGAAGAAGTGTAAATTGCGGAAGTTCCCGGCTGCCTTTCAAGTTATTCTCCTGAGTGTTAGTCACTGAGGGGGCGTTTTTCAGTGGTGGCTTGTTGACGCCAAGGCCCAGCGCTCACGCTCATCCATCACGTGAATGCGCTTGTGATGTTCGTTTTTTTGTTAAGATCTGCACTTTTGAGATTTCATAGCGTCTTTCTTACGAGCGGGTAGTGGAACGTCCATCTGGCTTGTTTACGCTTTTATGTAACATTTTTTCCGAATTTCAATTCAAGCAAAAGTATAGCTACTGTCTGTTCAATCTAAAGTTGTGTATGTCAAAGCGAGCCCTTATTTGATGCTTACACTCTAGGTTATGGCTTACTTTATTTTTAAGTAGTCCTGCTAACACTAGTTCTCGTTTGCAGAATATCATTGATACAGAACAACGATGAGATAGTCAAGTTCAAGCCTGCATTGATTACTTCGTAAAACAGATGTTCACTGCCAATCCTAGAGTAGGACAGCAGATGCATAGACGGCGGTGTAGGGACAATGCGCGTGATATACATGGACAGTACGCTACGGGAGAAACGGAAGCAGTCGCTTCGCAAATGATGGCAAATAGGTCGCGCACACAGCTTTGCAGGAAGATCCGTTCCAATTCTAGTCTCTGTACCCTCCGGAGATTCTCGCTTTTTGTAGGAGTTCTGGTGGTCTTGTTCCTTGGAGCCAAAGCTAATGCCAAGGGACTTCAGCGAAATTTAGATGCTTTCTTTGGTACAGTAGATCAAGATGGAAATGGCGAAATTGAGCAAGGCGAAGCTTCGAAGGTTGTCCCTCTTTTCCTTTACCAATTCTTAAATTCTGGGAGTCACAACTGAGTTGACACTTGGTGTCTGACGGCTTAGAATTACTATGGTTCAATGTAATGGGATGTTTACCTAGTTTTAAGCGTCTCTTGCATCTTAACTTTCATTTACGAGGCCTGTATGCTCCTCACCCCTTGTATTCCTCGCACAGTTTAACGTGACTCGCAGCCCCTTCACAATCTGCACTGACTACCTGAACTTTGGATGCAGTTTCTGAGCAAACTGGACGCGCAAATGACTGATGAAGGTGATGTTGAAACAAAAGAGGGTATGAGTGAGCTGATGGCGTCCTCTCAGTTTGACTTTGATTTCAGCTATGGCGGCAAGACAATTTCCGCTGAAGAGATGCTGGTGAGATCATTGTGTCTGTTGTTTTGTTTACATGTTTGCTGTCGTTTACATGAAGGTCGGTCCATAAAAAGTGCATCATGGATACTCTGAAAGCGTGGAACTGTAATTTACTATCATCATGTTGAATTAGAGGCAATGAATGAGTTCTAAATCTCTTAGTTAAGGATCATGGTCTTCTGAGGAAAAAGATAGGCATGCAGTATTTTGACTTCATCAAAATTGTCCGTAGTCGCTATTTTAAACACGTTACCAGGGTGTGATCCGCTACTTATATACATACCGCTCATTTTGTCCAGGATCATCTGTCAAATATGATGACTGCAAATCATGTGGTAGATTGGGTTACCCACGGACTACAATTGCCTCAATACGCAGAAGCATTCCGTCAGAATGCTATCAATGGCATGGACTTTCCAGCTCTCATTGAGAATGACAGCGAAGCTTTGGTCGAGGACCTTGGCATCAAGAGTACTCTTCATCGCACTAAAATCACACATGCTTTGGTGAGACAGATCTTCGGAATTGGCTCCTGTCCAGGTTCAGTTCGTTCATTGGCATGTAGTCCGTCCAGTTATGGTGGCATACAGCTCTCTTGGGAAGCTCCTGCTAATCGCGGTTTGCCTCCCTTGCATAAGTATCTCATTGAACGGTGGTCGAAGACCTTCTCTACTTGGACGAATGTGGCTGATACAAGAGAGTTAGGCTTTTTAGACAGAAATGCTGTCAAATTGGGAAAAGAGTATACTTACAGAGTTCAAACATGGGGTGGCCACGGCCCCTCTGAATGGGTGACAGTAGATGGTTGTAGAGCCGATTTTAATCCTCCATCGTCACAACTGGACACAGAGGATGTGCCTTCTCTACAGATGGGACGCCAAGCTAGTGCAAGCTCGGACCCAGAGGTACATACGTCCAGAGATTCGAAGTCATCTCAGAAAGAAGAAAGTGAGGTATGGACTTGGGTAAATTCAGGGATCATACTGCTTCTAGCCTTGTTCTCGAGGCATACATTCTTCTTTGATGTAACTTTGGCTGCTTGGGTTCTCTTAAAAAATCACTTCAGCCAGGCCTTGAGACAAGGGTTAGAGAGTCCCCGTCTTTGTGTAAGAACAGTTGCACGTTCTATAGCATTAGCTTGTGAGAGCTGGTGGTACATGCGGCAGAAAGTGTGGGCACTTTCTAGGCTTGGAGTGGATCCGTCACTAGCTTCAAGGAGAGCTACCCTCAAGAGTCTCAGCGAGCCGTGTATGAAAAGTCCGTTTGAAGATGAAGAACAGCTGAGTGGGGACATTGATGAAACTCAAGGTATTCGAAGCCTTAGTGCAGATAACCTTCTAGACGCAAGCAGTTTGGGACTACAGCCGAGTTTTGTGGATTCAAAGAGCTCTTCTCCTAGCAGCAGTGAGAGAGAAACGCAGTTGGAGGACGTGATAGACAAGGCCGAATTGTACCCATCAACACCTCCTCGCGAGCCAGAGCTACTCTCTGTTCCCTCCAAACGGAGTAAAAACAGGTGAGTTGGTGACTTTCCTGTTCAATTTCATGTGTCTTTTGTAGCAGGTGTCCTACACATCGACCGTGTACTCGGTCAGCATCGTCTGTATCAATGATGATACCAATAGTAGTGATGCTGTCCTGTAGTATTGCTACTGTATAGCAGTGTCTTTATTTGTTCAGGACTTAACTAGCTTACAGAACCTAATATGAGGTATTTAATTTCTCAAAATAAGACTGCATGAAGTTTTAACTCGTAGGCTTCCCGAAAATGCAGGTGTAACCAGGAAGGTTGTAAGGCACGGTTTGATCGTTGGCATTCACTGCAAGACTGGTGGATGAAACTCAACAAACATTACTGTCGCGAATGTCAAAGTGTTTATTGTGTGAAGCACACCCGAATTTCACCTCATGGAGCCCGTGGTCAATGTGGGTTAGATAGCAGTTGTTACTGCTATAATTGCTACGCTTCGTTACCTGCGGAGAGCCAGCGCAGGTTAGACGAGCTGAACAAGTTACGTGTTGGCCCTTCTGTAACGAGTGATTCTTCATCGGAAGCAACTCCTTTGGGTAGTTCAAGGCAGGAATTTGGCAGTTCGTCGAATAGCTCTATCGCTGGCACAGGACTCCCTCCATCCTTGAGCGATTCTGTGGAACCTTACTTAGATAGCGACGGTCTTCTCGACTTCAGGGATGTTGTTGCTGCTAAATCAGTTGGCGTTTCAAAAGCAGCTTCTGACTCGGGGATGCCGGATCAATTTAGCGAGCATGTGATTTCAGAGCGTGGGCATAGGAAACAGAGAAGCTTCGCGTAAGTGGATGCCATAGTTGAAGAATGATCTCGGTGCATGTTGCGGGATGAGCAGGTATTTAACTTGTTATTTTTCATATTAGTGTATTTAGACGCCGAAGTGCTTCATCTTACATATCTCTTTAGTTTGGCACATTTCTCATCCCCTATTTTACCTTTCCAGCCACGACGGCTGACCTTGAGCAACTTAAGTTATTCTTGTCTGCAAACCAAAGTTTGCCAGGATCCTTAGCTTAGTTGTACTCTGATTTACTCTGGTCTGCTTTTGCAGATCATAAACCTATGCTGCATCATCCAATCGTGCATCTTCTCTTGCAGATGGCGGTAGCTCTTGTACACTAGAATTATTTTGTTGAAGCGTAGTGCTTCTTTCAATTGGCAAGTGATTAACCATCACTTCAGGCAGATTGCAATTATTTTTGTACTTGTAACCATTCTTTCTTCTTTATCTATACAATGCTACATTTATTTTTGCAACGTGTGGGACATTATTGAGGTCCTTGGTGTTTCTTGCTTTTTAGACACACGTCCCTTTCATATTTGATGTATCTTATGTATACGCAGGTAAAGCGAGTAGTGACGGCAGATATCCGAGCTAAGTATTAGGAAATTTCTACATGGTTCAACTTGTATATACAATAATCGTTCGTCACCAATTTGCGAGAAAGTCATTCAACCGGTTGTAGACTCAAGTTTTGTTGGAACTTTAGACTGTAGTTGGTTACTGGCGTCCCTTATTTGCTTTGAATTCTGTACCAGAGTACCACCTTTATCAGTAACTCAAATTTTCAGCCAAAAATCCGATACATGGAATGTAGTGTGCAAGGTGTGGTGTATGACTGCAATACTTCTTGAAAGTGAGCAATTTTAACCCTAGAACGTCGGAGCCCATAACCGTGGCCTGAACTTTGATATGCCTTACTCTGAATCCTCCATTTCGCCACTTTACCTGAAAGTAAAATATTTTATTTTATTTTTCGTAGATGTGATCACATGCTTTTCATATGCTGTAAAAATTTCAGATTTTTTTGGGAAGATTTGAAATTCAAGTGAATTTTCAAAGAAAAACCAAAAATAATTCATATCAAATACAAATCACTTTCAAAAAATCTGAAATTTTTAGAATAAGGGGACATTGTAGTGAAGAATAGCATGGTGTAATCCTTGGTTTCGTGTCATGCTATATTTGAAAATTGAGAAAGAGACCCTATAGGCATGTAAACTTAAGGTGTCAGTAAATCACTAGATATTAGGAATTTCTTGAAATTCTAACTTGGAGTAGAAACAAGACTTGGTAAGATTCATTTTATGAATTGAGCTTGAACTCAAAAGAGATCATTTAGTTGCCTAAATTTGAGACTTAATAAAAGTAGGAAAAAGTTGCAGAAATGCACTGTGTGGTGATTTGTTTTTAACCATTCTTTCAACTTTCATACCACATGTGATCTTAGGAAATACCTTAAATGACCTCAAATGAATTCCATGATATGCTATTATCATTCATAAATCCAATTACAAAAATCATGAATGAAATTCATCCCGCAATAATAGGTTACAGTGAGAAATGTTCTGTTCATCGGACATAAAATGGCCGCTTCGACGTTCCAGGGTTAATACTTGTGTTACCGCGTATTCGAAACTGTAAATGGTAGAATTATTGTTAAGTTGGGATCAAATTGGAAATTATGGTAGAACCATCAAGGTATGATATGACATGAAGGAACCTCTCTTGATGGACATTCTATGATACAACCTGTATTCTGTATCTCTTAATAGCACTCAGTTCAATTATTGAATGGGGTCTTATTCAACGCTCACATAAACGCTCACTTTAGGAACACATTTGTCCGTACATTGGAATTACTTCTTTGGGTTGCCACCTTGCTTTAGCATTGGTAATGCCTTGGCCAGTTAAAGATTGATGTTAAGTTCTCTGAAGTAGTTTTGTAAAATAGAATGTCTCCTTGTAACCCAAAAGTCGCAAAATTTTGAACTTTCTTGATTGCAGTTGATTATACCATAATGGATTAAACATATATTTGCGAACCAAAAAAGTTCTGCACAACTCAAATTCACTTATTTGAAAGCATCTTCGGGTATGATGACATGCTTTAACGCGAAGCATGACATGCTTTAACGCGAAGCGATTCTTGTACTGTACCCGGTACAATGTATATACTTGTACAAGATCATCCAAGTTCATGGTACAGTGTATATACTTGTACAAGATCATCATCCAAGTATGAACACCTTCATGGAGCATTACATTTGTCAAATAAGAAACGCAAGAGATAAAAGAAATATTAATACAAATTATATGATAATCTATTACGATCATAAGTCAAGATACGATGTAAAATATACACAGCTTATTGTGGTATTACACAGATTCATTTGATGACAATTTCTGTACATAGAGCTTGGAGAATTGTTGTGCGCAGAATGAGTTGCAGTGTGTACTAATATGAAACAGCGTTGGTTATAGTATCATGAAATGCGAAAAGTAAAAGAGAACTGGAAAACGAAAGTAAGTTGGCTCCGAACTGTTCAGAACGACGCTATTACTAAATTCCACGTAAGCTCAAGGTGGCGGGATGAGCAAAGAGGAGGATGGGAAGCTTGCGTGGCCAAGGGAGAGCCGGCGATGATTGCTACTTTGAGAGGGAGCAGGTGGGGGCATCACTTCCAGCCACACCGACGTCACACTCCGCTTGCATTGTGGGCTCCTTGCCCACCGCCAAGTGGACTTCCCTTCCTCCGTTCACAATGCATTTGCTGTAGGCTGGCACCCTTCCTCATTAAGATTCTCCACCTCGCCCCCAAAGTCTGCATGTGTTGCATGGTCCAGCACCCTGTTTGGGACACTACTAATTGCCCCCTTCCACCCTCTTCCTTCATCGCCTGCCTGTGAGAGCAGCATCAGCAGCACTGTATTTCCTTTCGAAGCTCTGTGCTTGAACGACACTCAATTGACGCACCAGCGCAGTGGCAGTTGCGAATCCGCAACCATGGTGAAGCTTACTTCAGTGCGGCAGAGCCGCATGTACGGTCCACCAGGGACGCGTGATCTGTTCGAGAGCTTGAATGCGTTCTTGTATCTATTTGCCACTGTGCTGCTCGCAGCCGGAGTGGTGTTGTTGCTGCCCAGCTTCGGTGTCATCACAACTGGCTTGTGGATGATTCTTGTCGGCTTGGCTGTTATTGTTCTTGTCAACTTCCATGATTTACATGCTCACTTGGCTGGCATTGACTACAACTTCCGCTTCCTGAGTATGGATTCTCAGCTGTGGATTGTCGAGCTAGCTGCGCCTTTTGTTCAAGCCATTGGCTCTATCCTGCTCTGCATCGCCACTTTCCTGTTGATCAGGGTGAGTCAATCACGATTTAAAAGATCTTTATCACATGCAACCTAACGGTACTTGAATCGGCATAACCTTGAAGCATTCTGAAATCAACATATACTTAGGGATGTGATTGAATTTTAAGTTACATTGAATCTAATTTAGTTTTAACCTGTAATATTTCGTGTCTGTCGTGGATTGATGTACGCGTGACACATGATAAATGTGGAAGGAATGCTTTTGATGTTTTGAGAAGGTGGGATATGGTGTAGTTGTGGGTTATGGACGAAAGGAATGTTCTGGTGTCATTGAGGTATACAGACTAGAGAACACTGGGGAGGAGCTCTTGAAACTCAGGATTGCACTTACACTGATATCATAACATGCAGGCAAATCACGGATCGTACAAGCACTCCGAGATGCATTTGAAATTAGCGCAATCGTTCAGATTGGTCGTAGCAGGGGCTGCTCTTTGGTTACTGGGAGCCATTCATAACGCATTCCAAGTGTATGAGAAAACAAGCATCCATATCCAGGCTTTGCAGAAAGCTGTGTCATTGCCCTGCATCGTCGCTAGTGAGCTTCTTCTCATCAGTGGAGTGCTGGCGCTGCAAGTTTCACGCCACGATCATAAACTCATGGTACACTCTATTTTACATATTCTGTCTGGAAGAAACATGCATCGGCCTGAATATTATAGATGTAGAAGAGTTAAAGCCATATAACAAATGGGTGTGGTGGCGGTGCAGTCGATATCGATGTGGATGGCTTTGGTGGCAAGTGGCTTGCTTGTGGTGGCAGCAGTGGCGAATGTGATCCGCGTGGTTGCGCTGCAGCAAGTGGATCGACATGGCGGCCATTTGGAAAGTTTGAGAGGAGGAGCTGACGAGGAATTGCACAGGTCGCGGGCGAATGAGGAGCCACTGTTGAGCTCGAGGGGCAAGTACCAATCTGACATCGAAGGTGATCAGTCCAATGTCCTCCCTTACCGAGGTTCCGTGGTTCCTGCCGAAACTCTTGTTCGTTAAATGGAAACACTAGTTGGTGAGAATTTCACAGTGCGCTAGAGGATATTGTTCTCGTCAAATGTGCATTGTACTGTCCAAGTGTAGGCGTGATTGTGAATTGGCTGTATGTATGGTAGAAATTGTACATTGTGGCTTTTTTCCATGTCTACCCCTGTTCTGGGGCTGACGGTTTTTCAATACATATACAATCTTTTGTTGTGAAGATGATATCGGCTTCGATCAGTCTTGTTTCTTGAGAAAAGGCTGTTGATATGTTGAGATGGAAAAATCTCGGTTATCGTACGATCGGTGCTTTTTCTTGTGCATGTGCATTTGACAGACATAGAGGGGAAAGGGATGGTTGTCAATGATTCTTAGTTTTATTAGATAGTGGCTCTGCAGATAAAGTTTTTTGATAAAATTTTCTTCGAAAATATGAGATTGCATCAACTCTATTGATGTATTTTCATCTGACAAGAGCGTTTGCTGTTGCTACTCAAGTCTACACATCTGTCAAAATTGAAGAGTATCATAATGAGTATGGTACAAAGGAATGAGTGTTGTGTCCAAGCTATTCACATTGCACACTGTAACATATGCGTGGTAGTTCTAATGTAAAAAATCTTACTCTTATAAGTCTTGCTTCAGTTAGATGGAACACAGTTGAACCATACGCATGTATCTATATTGTCATTTTTGATAATTAAATGTGGTAGCATAAAAATATGAAAAACTACTGTGAAGAGTAATGGAGTAGACATTTTTATTTCAGCATGTTGATATAAGTACTGTATATGAGGTTTTGCCACCCACCACATTCGAGTCATCTAACTTCTTAACATTAATAAACTGGTCGAGCACTTCATCTGTGTCAGCCGACGACTAGTGTCAAATATCCGACGAGGCAATATAAAAATTGGTGAAAATGATCGATGCTAAAATATCTGGTGAGTGAAAAGTCCCACTCGTGGGGATCTTCACTCCAAATGTAAGTGAAAATTTTTCACACCTATGAATGTTCACACCACAGATGTAGACGTTTCTGTGGGATGCCGAATCCAGGCACAGGAAAACTTTGAGAGGATCATTATGATTTTGGGGATCATAGTGAGGAATTTTAGGGGCTAACAAGATGCTGTTCCATGATGAATTGCATCTCTCTATCGTGATTTGTAGATGAACTAACCGCGTCCTTTCGCATTCACAACATGTACAAAATCAGGAACCAAAATTATTCCAGTGGCCAAATCGTAAGTTTTCAGTTGAACATTTTCAAGCGACTGGTAAACTGCACAAAGTAGTTACATCGCAAATTACGATATTACGATATTTGTAAGTTTGCACCATAATTTGAGGAGTTGATAATTGGAAGAGTTGATGACTGGTCAAAACAAGTGAACACGAGAGGATCTCTGAAACGGGTGCGCGACTTCCAGTCTTTAGATGAGCCATCTGAGTTGGAAGGCAGCCCAATAAGAATCTCCATTTCCTTTGTATGTTTTCCGTGGCAGCACTGACCAAACTCTAGAATCCAAGCACTCGATCGATCAGATTGGCAACTCCGTCAGTTACGATGTCAGTACCGGTCGTCTACTCCTTCAGAAGATTTCTTGCATTTGAAACAGATGGAAGCGGAAGATTGATCACAGAGAACAAGAAAACTGACAGCAGCCCTATGATAGAAGACCCAGTCTGTTCAACGGAAAACTCTGTCGGTTTTTAAACTAGGGCAAACGTCGAGTTTGTTGCAACAGATTCAAGACTAGTTGCATAGGAAGATAGCTTCAGTTCACAAATTGTACACAAATGTCCACTGGTCAGGTGAGATGGAGGCGTCAGACGTTGAGGTTACAACGACAAAACGCCCGACAAGTTCCGGACAAGCTGCAGCCACTGCGCATGCAGTACTGATGAACTCTCAACTAACAGCCTGCATTTTGCATGTGTTGAAAATCATACGTACGGGCAATGACATTGGCGGTAATCAAACTGACAATTTGCCATGTCAACATCTGTACCAATGTGACATCATTCACAGCAGTATGTAAAATCACATCTTTTTAGAACGATACTACTAAATGTTGTGACCTCAAAATGCCCAAATTCACATATTTGTAATCACCCTAATTATGCCATAATTAAGGAAGAGCATATTTTGATCTTCCCGGTTCGTCTGCATTTTGTCCTACCTGGTCATCTGAATGCACATATCTCCAGCGCAGCAACTTCGAGATCGGAAATGAGGTAGAAAATCTAAGCTTACGTATAATGCCAGAGTTGTAAAGATGAAAGAGGCGTAGAAATTGTGAGTAAGGGGAGAGCGAGCAAATGCTGGCCAATGAAGCCTCCGCATCCCCGCAGTGGGTGGGCAGTACAGGGAGGCGATTGACAATGTCCACAAAAGCATGCCACAGCAGCTGCAGCCTGGGAGCTGCAGCCTCCAGGACCTGCGTCGACCATTGCCACCCAATCTTTACATATGTCACCCTCAAACAGGTTAAGCATGTCATTTCCAAAAGCCTGAAAGTACTACACTAAATTTGATAATTAGTGTTAGATACACTAATTTACATAAACATGTTATAAGTTTTTACTGTTGTTCAATAATTTTATCCACTATATTGGCCAAGATGGGGGTCCTTATATAGTATCAGAATCAATACTCTTGGTAAATTTTTTTAAACAAAAGTAAAAACTTATAGCATTTTCAAATCTTATAATAATCTAACACTAATTATCAAATTTAGTGTACTGTCTCAACCCATCAGGACAGTACTTTACTTCTTGCTGTAACTTAGTGCTCAAGTAGCACAAGGATTACCAGAAATATCAACATACACATCATGTCATGTCCATTACTTGACCTCTTAAACGCCATGAATCTATGATGTTTTCCCTAGATCTTCTTGGTGTTACTTGGGAGCTTGAAACCTCAAGAATGTGATTTTCTACCTTTATTCACTCCTAGATGTGACCAGTTTTTTTTCGTTTTCTTAATTCCAAATCAATTTTGACTACTACTTAGTAATCGACTATTGGATGTCTACCATTTGAGAGATCAAAACATCCAAAGATTATCTCCAAATTTTTTTGAACTTTGATGCCACAATCAGTAACTCATCCAAGACTCATTCACAAAATTTGAACTTGAGAAGGCTTCAGATTTTTCAATTTTGTGAAGGTGTCACGATGTTATTTGAAAATTAACTTTGTGGTATTTGAGTTTTTGATATTCTTGTGGAATCCCCCAAATTTTATATTTGATTTGGTTCACTTTTGTGTTCACAAAGCCATGGGAGCCCCCAATTGATGTGTTACTTCTGGATTGCTCCTAGTTCAAAAGTAGAGTTAAATGTGGATTGTGAAGATTCTACTTGAAATTTTTGAGGCTGCCCTTGTAAAATTGGTAAACTTTTGACTCGCATCACTTTGCAATTTGAATGCTCACTTTGTAATTAATATATTTCAAAAAGAAAATTAGAAAGAAAACTTTTCAAGCTATTATTTTTTGACTCCAAACATATGATTTCTTGATGAACGTTTAAAAATTTGGAATTTGACTTTGCAAAATTTACCACATAGACTTTGCAATATAAGGAAAACCCAATAATAGACTTTGCAATATAAGGAAAACCCATTAAAAACCGTAGGCAAAATTATTACTTTTAACCTCTTCATCTAGGCTCCCTTAAATTGCTAAAACTCATTTCAGGTCTCAAGGAGAGTTATGGGTTAATATGGTGGATAATGTACATCTCTCCCTAGCCTTAACCATTTTTTATACATAAAAAGATATGTAGATGAGGTGCTTGAATATTCTACCGTATGTAATAGTACAATGTGAATTTTATATGTGTGAAGCAAATGGTAAATTGCTATTGCAAACCGGTTTGTTAAGAGCCAAAGATAAATATGTTGTGAGAAGGTGGGCACTCTTGGGTACTTCTTTAAATACCAACATGGCTCTTGCTATAACAACCTTTCAATACTTTTACAAATTGTAACTTTGACAGTAAGTTTTAACTTTCATTAGTAGCACTCAATAATGAAACCCAAGATGAATAAGTGTTGATTATGCTCCATGTCATGAAGCACATGCCAATTGGAGCCACATGACAAATGACATGGAGATTGTGAGTGGCAAGAAAGAGTGCATGCATTTCAATATGACATGTCAAGTTACAACTCATTAAAGACAACAAGTTACTTGCAATCATAATAATATCTTATTGAAGCTTCTTCATTTATACCTGACAACACTTGTAATTTTGATTATAAGTCAATAGAATTTTACTGCAAAAAATAAAAATATTGAACGTCCCTTGTCAATACATTCTTTATAACAATAGGTTGTTTATCACTGGGTGCCCATTTCAAAGTGGTGATTTACACTAAAAAATGAGAGGCCAAAAATAAATTTATAAAGGCTAATGGGAGGCCAAAAATAAATAAAATAAGGCTAATGGGAGGCCTAGGAATCCGGAAGCCAGAGAAATGTCATTTTACACTAAAGTTTTCAAGTTCAAGGGATAAGAGGAGAAAAGAATGATATGAACAACACTTTTGTCCTCAACGGCAAGAAAAGTGTATAATGATGAAGGCTCCTACGATTGTAGTTAGGCCTACCTCAATGAGGTGGGCCTTACTATAAATCCAGGGGCCATTGGTCTAAAACACCTTCACCAATCATTTATTATATTTAAAAATCATAAGAGCCTTCATAATTAATATACACTTTTATAGCAAGAGCTCTCCATGGAGGCTATTGTCCGTCTATATCTTTATACTAACCCAAAACCACTTTGTCCTGTGGCCATTGAGGTAAAGACATTACGAACAGACGCTGTATTCACGCCAATCTCTTATTGGAGATTGGAGTTCTTATATATATATATATATATATATATATATATATATATATATATATATATATATATATATATATATACTAACCCAAAGGTCATAGCTTCTCAAGCATTTGCCTCTCAAATATAGGCCACCGCCCAAGTGGAGGTTGGCCACATGCTTCTTGTTTGCACTGTAAAGGTGTCTAAGTCCTTGTGTTATGACCCTTTATATCATGTAAAAAACATATGTATCCAAAAATTATGATGTAAGGAAATTTACCTTTTAATTATCAATTTGGTTGATTAACTTTAGTTGGAAATAAGTCTCTCAGAGGTACAAAAATACTAAAAAGCATCTCCATTTGTCTTCATGTAAACATGTTAGTAATAACATGATAGTCAAGGATGAATGAATAATTCTTGTAAGATACACTAAACAAACGAAATGTTGTAAAATCACCTTTGCAAACTACTATAGTATTGATATTCTATTTCAAAATCCTAATTGAGAAAATATGTCACTTGAAAGATACATCAAGGGGTAATTAAAGAATGTAAGAAGTTTATTAAAAAATGGTAAGGCAAATTATTGCAAATTTTAATATTATATTGAATAATAATAATGATGATTGTTATAAAAGGAGGCATAATTGCCAAACTTGGGAAAAACGGGGTCACAAACCCATATTACACCGAGAGGTGTCCATTGACGGCATCGGTGACATCAACAATTAAAGATTAGGGCAATATTTACCCTCAAATTGATTTATGCAAGCAGGGATTTGGAACGAACACGGAGGCGCGACCCTCAAGTGTTTAGTCCTTAGAGTCGAGGCAATAGGACCCTTCAAAAGCACCCTTGGAGAGCCCTTGCTACTCTTTAAACCATAATGATTGCCATTTATGCAAAAAATACAACAAAAGGGCATCCAAGGGTTATTTTTTGACATGCCCTTTTCAATAATATTTTCTTTTCAAGTTTTGGAGAATTTTGCTTTGTTATTTTCGCACAAGAAACTTGTTATAGAGTGAGTTACTAATCTCTTTTTAGTTTTTTTGATATTATATGTTATCTTGGTTATATATATACTTAAGAATATTCTTGATCTTGTATAACCTTTACATAGTGTATGGCGATGCAATTTAGTATGAAATGTAGGAATTATGGCTACAAAAAACGACAAGTCTTAGAAAAAGTTCATGGCGTAGAGGGTATAAAGATTGTATTGCTGTAAATACTGAAATGCCATGAAAGGGCCGTAATCGGTGCTGCTTCCCGTGCATGCGTGGAGATGCAAGTCTCGATGAGCACCGATATTGAAACTCTTTGGTCTGTCCGGCCACGAGGCGCGCGGACCAAGCATACAAATAGGATATGTGACCACAAGCTGCATTCTCACTATGCAGTGTGCTGTACTGTATAAAGGCGTGCGTGAATAGCTATAGAGGCTTTTTTCTGCCGTGGAGCTTGAGTTCGAATGGCATCTGCGCTGAGTAGTCCCTTTGAATTCTGTTTGCGTCCCCGCGCATTCTCTTCGACGGTTTGGTTCTTTAAACATTCTTGCTCCTCTGATCTCTGATGATCTCGCCTCCTCCCCCTCCTCGTTCGCCATGGCCTGCGTGTGAGTCATGGCGTGGGCATCCCTCCGCGTGGTGGTGCTGGGATGCGTTGCTTTCGTCATATGGTGGTCCTTCGCAGTGTTTCCCGAGGTGCCCTTTCTCCCCATCGGTCGCACGGCCGGCTCCATCTTAGGGGCCACGCTCATGGTCGTCTTCCAAGTCATCTCGCCCAATGCTGCCTTCGCTGCCGTGGATCTTCCAATTTTGGGTCTTCTCTGGGGAACCATGGTCATCAGTGTTTACCTCAAGCGAGCTGGTCTCTTCAAGCACTTGGAAAAATTAATGATGTGGAAATCGCGCGGCGGTCTGGATTTCCTCTGGCGACTGTGCCTACTGTCCGCCTTGTCCAGCGCTTTGTTCACCAACGACACCACCTGTGTTGTCCTGACAGGCTTCGTGCTGGAACTTTGTAAGCAAAAAAGACTCCACTACAAGCCCTTTCTCATAGCCCTTGCTTGTAGCTCCAATATCGGCTCAGCAGCCACTCCAATCGGTAACCCACAGAATCTCGTCATCGCTCTCTACAGCAAAATCAGCTTTGGGCGCTTCATAGCTGGGGAGCTTCCCGCTGTGGTTCTGGGGCTGGTGGTGAACACTCTGTTATTGATAGTGGTCTACGGTCGGTCACTTTCTTTAAAAGCAGGGGATTCTTTGCCGACCCCACAAATAGGCGATCCCTCGGTAAAGTTACAGATCTTTACAACGGAAAGTGATGTAAGTGTGCGGGCGAGTTCTGTGCTAGACAACGGTGAAGTGGGAAGCGGGGATGCACTTAGGCATACTGAAGGAGAAATTACCTTTCATTACGACAGGACAAGTCAGACGTTGCCTGAGCCAGTGATGAGGGTGGTATCTGGGGCAGTCTTGAAAGCTTCGGGTGCGGCAGTGTCAATGGCAGTTGGGAATGCGGATCAAGGGACACAGCCTGGCGAGGAAAGTATGCCGAAGAAGAGGAACCTTCGCAAGGTCCTGGCTCTGGTAGGTGGAGTAGTGTGTGGAAAGAGATGTGTTGATATGTTGGGACAGCAACAGAAGCGCTTTAGAGAGCTGTGGAAGAAATACCTCTGGAAAGCTAGCGTTTACCTTGTGACGCTGGGAATGCTGGCTGCTCTTTTGGCGGGGCTGAGTCTCCCCTGGAGCGCAATTACGGCTGCCGTAGTCATGACCATACTTGATTTCTCAGATGCTGGTCCAAATCTTGACCAGGTTCCCTGCTCCCCTGGACTCTTGCGCTGAACACATGATCTCCTTTTTTGGTCCGTGTATTTGTGCTGAGTGTCCTTAGATACTATTGTCATACCACATGTCTGTTTGTTAATGTTGTGATGATGCTAAGCAGAAGGACGATGTTTCCACGTTCGAAGTGCACGAATGCCCATTAAATGAGTGTCATTTATTAGGTGGAGTCGATTGTACAATTCCCGAAGCGAGCTCATATTCTTCAAGGGGCTTGCTGATTGCAGAAAATAATGTGAAACTTATCCTTGGAATGCTTCTCATGCAGGTGTCATATGCCTTGCTGGTTTTCTTCTCTGGTATGTTCATTGCTACATCTGGCTTTAATAACACAGGCGCTCCTGAAGAATTCTGGTTAGCAGTGGAACCACATTCTCGAATCGATTCTGCAAGCGGGATCAGCGTGCTGTCCTCAGTTGTTACTGTTCTCTCGAATGTGGTATCCAATGTTCCCACAGGTGCTGATTACTTCTGGTCATTACTCTTCTTACTCTCGCACATGTAAAAGTGCAGGGTTCATTGGGATGATTCCTACTACCTGCGAGGATGACCTGTGGATTGGTGTTGGTTAATATGCAGTTATACTGTTGGGGCCAAGAGTGGCAGCATCAGCAGCTACTACCTCTGGTGCAAGTTCTGACAAGGCATGGCTTATCTTAGCGTGGGTGAGCACAGTAGCTGGAAATTTAACCTTAGTGGGATCTGCTGCGAACTTGATTGTGTGCGAACAAGCCAGACCAAGGCAGGCAGACAAAGTGCGTCGGGAAGGGCAGTCGACGGGTCTCCAAGGACCTGATCGAGCAACGTACGACCTGACATTCTGGAACCATCTGAAATTTGGATTCCCATCTACTTTGATTGTCATCGCCGTGGGTTTGCTGCCTCTGGCGTTCCGGAAATTCTGAAGGAAGCCGCAGCGGTTTAGGCGACTCACCCGTCATTCGTATGGTACCGATCCTAATCTCTGAAGGCATTCAAACGACAGGTGCCAGACTTGGATGATTGACACTGGATTCGAGAGACTTGTGAGACACCAGGAGAAGTATACTGTATTAGTGCTTGTAGATTGTGTTGTAGATGTTTGTAGATTCTCATTGGACGAATATGCAGGAGATGTGGAGAAGCACTTGGAAAGCGTCCGGCGGGAGTTGCAATTCCCCGTACTCATACTAATGACGGGCGTTTCTCTTAGACCCTCGGACCTCCTTAAGGTACATTCGCACAAAACCCTGGGACCCCCTTAATGTACATACATTAAAACTTTGATCAGTGGGAAATAATTCGTATACCTGAGGTGTTGTATGGTTGAGGTATCTTGTATTAAGGTGTTCCGTATTTGGAATGTAGTCGCGGTAATACAACTTAGTGTTGTAATCTAGAGGATAGGAATGCCATTAGAACCTTATTTTAAAATGCCTCCAGGATGTTAGGTCTGCCGCACCAGGAAATTGCTGTACTTTAGCTTTGACAACACGACACGACTTCGAGAATACTGATATACGTGTGTACTTCCTACATGTGCTTTGCCGCCGTGTACAGGAGAGCTTTCTTGGATTCTGGTGAAGCCTCATCATGCACATGATATACATTTTTGACCGTCGAATTCCGTGAGCAGAGCGATAGTATCTCTGGAGGGCTTCTGCTATTCTTCGTTGCTTCAACGCGTTACGTTGGCAGGTATGTCATGATTCCACCTTTAGGTAGTTACTTGTTTGCTTTCAATTGATTTTTTGTGAGACATTTGAGCGTAGTCTTTGTTTTTTTCTAAGCGCTTATAGAAGCTCTTTGTTTATGCAGAACATAGTTGTCAGTGGTTATCTCGGTTTAATCAGCAAATTTCTGACACGTTCTGCATCTATGCCCACGAAAGCAAGTAGCACTGATTAACCAAGATCAGTTTCGGTCGAAACGAATTGATATCTTAGTAGTTGCAGTTCAGTGCTCCTCCACTAATAACAGTAGATCATCGCTCTTTGACAATGAATACAGGTTGTCACAGAAATGATTCAAATCTCGAACCTCGTGTGTCGGATAACTACACGATATCAATCCAATATAAGAACACATTGTAGCCGATCTTTTATTTTCGAGATTGAGTTGGAACATAAAGTGATGAGTGCTAAGTGTTGGTCTGTGGCTGGGGTTAAAGCTGTAGTGAAAGCTGATGGAGTTATTGGGTGGAAACTTTAGAAGGGAACATTCGATTCTGATTCTTGCGTGTAGAGATCAAGATCTGAGTAGTGAGTACGCCTCGGCTCTTGAGAGTAGGTTCTGAATAGACTACCATATTTGACTAGTGTGTGAATTGTGATGACAGCGCCCCACACGGATGTACTTCTTACGTAATTTCTCTGTAACTTCAAATACATCTGTTGCAGTATGTTTCTTTAGGTCTTTGCTGCGTCTCTTCCTCACTTATTCATTGAGTATATGAGCATCTTTCTCAATTCCTGGTGCAAGCAGAAAGTGAGAAAGGACGGACATACTGTCGAATCTCGCCTGTTTTAAGAGCCCATTACTGATGCTTCAGCATATTCGATCCTGTCCTTTGACTAGTGTCGGGCCGATTTCCGATAACCTCAATTCCTAGAATCTATTATTTCTTCTTGAAATCCGAAAGGCCAGCGGTTTACCGGTCGGTAGCATGAGATTGGGATCAGGATCGTCCTTTTCATTCATGGAAAGAGCTTGTATTGATGCAACTGGGCCCCTCCGTTGATCTAGAGATAGCAATGTGAAAAAGATATACCTACATCACCTGCAGCAATGTTTCTGTTGTATCTTTGCAAATCAATCTCAGCAGTGAAAGCTTATTTGCTGGATTTGTCGTCGGTCTGTTCGTGCAGTCCTGACTGATTTGTTGCTTGCTTTCAGATCGGAGAATGGGTTGGACAACAAGCTCTGGAAGTGGTTAATGCAAGCAGGTGCTCCTTCCTCGATTACAAGTTGTGAATATGATGTGGAGGACTTAGGGTCCCTTTACACTATGTTCCATGAAGATTGACCATGGTCTTCGAAAATTTGTGATTGGAGAGTAAAGTGCTCTTGGTCCCATTTGGCTTTACATTAGCTTGAAAAAAGGAGAATGACCACTAATTTTGAGGTCCCCAAAGTATGCTAAATTTTGCATAGTGGATAATGTTTTCATGGTCTCCTTGATTATAGTTGAGTCGGGGCAAATACCTCGACTCAATTACAATCAAGAAGACCATGAGGCTTCAAAATCATTGATTGGCCAGTGTTCAATTATTTTAATAGAGAGGAGGAAAAAGGGGAGGAAAAAGGGGAGGGGAAGAGAGAGAATGATGAGGATTTATAATAGAATATTGAGATGAAAGTTCTCCTAGTCCAAATCCACTCTACACTACAAGAGCAATGATCGGGAAAAACCGACGGCTAGTGTATTATCAGCCGATGGATTTAGCTCATTGGCCGGTCCATTTTTGAAACCACCGGCTAAAAACCGATGAAAATTAGAAATAAATTTCTATTCTCAGTATAAAATGAGAAAATTGCCGGAAGAAATCTCTGAAAAACCGATTAGGTGTGGGAAATGCCGGTTATTAGCCAGTAAAAGCCAAAAAATTCCCCGAACCCTGTACAAGAGTGACCAAGCCACTCAAAAATCCATTTTTGATTTATCATGGTCACGGCTCTTGGCCAAGAGCCATGACCATGAAAATTATTTTATTTTTCTTGGTCATGGCTCTTGGTCCATAGTGTAAAGGGACCCTTAACTGCTTTGTTCATCCAAGTTTTGGTTGAAATAGGAAGATTCTTCTTGGAGAATCCAGGATCCAAATAGATTGTATGGAGTTATAATATCTCTTGATGGACCTCTGAAATTACAACTTTCATCAATATGGTCGTTCTAAAGTAATTTGTGGGGAAGATTGTTGGCCCTCTAAGCTTGGACTACCTTTATATAGGAATATGACTTCAATTTCTCTCATCGGTATTTAATCGAGCTTCTGGTTATTTACTCATCAGCATATTAATAATGACTCATCAAGTAGCTAGACCAAGTAATAAATCAATCAATGTTATCAATTAAATGTTTCCCTTGCAAGCATGCACTTCATGGTCTCATTTTGAAATTATGATGCGTCAATACAGTCAGTTCAACTAAGTGACATGGTGCAATTACTTATGTTATTTACCACCATGTGCAAATAACCTTAATCTTCTCAAATTTTCATATTTTTAGGCTTGAATTCACGAGCATCCTTACCCCCATAATGCCGGATCACGACGAATGGATAAGTATGGAAATTTGGACGGCAACCCTTTGGAAATGAGCAGGTCATCCAACTGTAAATCCCTCTTGGCTACTCTTACGGTGGTGGGAGATATTGTGTATACACAGCTTACTTCGTTCATGACCATAACCATATGTACCCATCAAATTCCTACATCAGTTTCAGGTTTGTCCAAATCGTTCTTTTGATGCCATGTCAGGTGAGGGAAGAGATTGAGTGCTGCGGAGATGACTACTCACAATTTTTAGGCAAGAGATGCTGTTGAAGTTGAAGCTTTCTTCCTCAAGCACCTGCAAGATTTCAGCCCGAACACATTGTTGCCATTCTGGATAGTGTGCAAGCATTAATAAGGTGAAGCCCATTAAATTCACTGTCCGATCCGACCCACGAAGTAGAAATTCTTGCAATTCTCAACAATTGAGCCTTGATTTGTCTCGATGCACCTTAGCCGCTTCAGAGTCTATCAACGATGCACCTTAGCCGCTTCAGAGTCTATCGACTGTGTAGACTTTGATATTTTCATAGAGAAGAGTAATCATCAGGTTTGATTCATATGCTTCGTTCATCTGTTTTATAGAGCTGTCTTGAATATCATAGAAAGATTTCTCTTAGAGATTTTGATTTGTGGATATGTTGTGTGGATATAATCATTATGCCATTACTATTAGTATTATTCTCGTCTTGTGCACGTTTACAGCTTTCATCACTATATTTGTGTTGACTTTTCGAGAACGCATTGTTGTTTGTCTTTCAATGAGAACAATCTTTTTTAGCAGTTGCTTACATAGTCTACATCTTTCTTGAAGTAAAGCTCATTGGTATGAAGGGATATGATATAGATTTACCACTTCATGTGTTTCTAAAGAAGTGTCTAGTGTGCCCTATAACTTTGGTTCAAGTGTATTTAAAAAATTAACACAAAAATCTGAGCTTCTTCATTCAACTTATTTTAGTATTGCAGTTTTAAGGATGTATCTTAACCCAAAAATTAAGAAAATACATGGTCCTTGAGGAGTTGTATCTCCTTCACCCACTATTGGATTTTAATTTGATTTGTGGAACTAAATCTCAATATATTTTGGCAAGAACCTGTGTTTACTCCAAGAGTGAGGAAGGTATGGCACATTTTAGTGCAATCAGTCTAGTTTTGGAATCCTTTTCCTTTGAAACTTTTGGGGTATTTTCACCATTGCAAGACTATTATGTAAGCATTCTATTTTTTTGAAGACTGTGCTTGATATATGAGTGTCTTCAAGATGAATGTCACCAACTTCTAGTGTGAGATATTTTGAATAGAGTAGGTTTGTCTGAGAAATATCACATTGAAGTGAAAATTGTGTAATTTTGTAAATGTCTTTGAAATTGATATGTTATGCAATCTACAAGGGCTCACGACTAAACTAGTTTATTACAAGATAGTACATTGGGATCTTCATAACTTACCTACATTTCATTTATGAGACTTCTTTAGAATTGTGATTTATAATTGAATTAGCGTAGGATATTTGAAGGTCTATCAAGCTTGCATTTGCTCAATCTATGAATAGTAAATAATTACTGTATCTTTCTAACAAGACCATCCAACTTTTAATCTCCATCTTCTTTGTAAGTTCTCAATCTTAAAGTTCAAAATCTCATTTGTGGTAGGCTAAAATCTACCAAGCATTGTGGAACATACTCAAATTTTGCATCAAAGTCTTCATATCTACCCCCAAAAAATTTAGCTCTCTCACCTTCAAAATTCACCAGAAGTCTATATATTACATTTTTTTAATGTGTTTACATTGTTTTCAGTTTATTTGTTTTTGCTACACCTGAAAGTGATCCCAATGCTTGTTTCTATTTTCAGTTTCTATTGCGATGAATTGTCATAAGCCTTTTTTAGTAATAGAAGAGAAGCCATTGTTTTTGAATATCGAGATACCACTATGTAACTTTTCACAAGGTTTATAAGTTCTATGAGATTGGAAATTTTGTATTTAATTCACTAGGAACAAAATTTGAAAGGGTTGCAATTTCCCAATATTTTATATACAGTTTTTCAGGTCTAGGAACCATGATTGCACTTTCTTTTACTGTAAGGGAGAAAATGTTCTTAACCAACTTTGATAATTGTTTACAAAGTTGTGCATTGTGTTATAAACATGTCTTTGTAGCTTCAACATTCTTGTAGCAAGTCACCCTTGTTGGTGTTTCTGTCTTGAACAATTTACCATTTTGTTGTTGCTCTTGTGATTATGTGAAGGTGATCCAGGTTCGAAAATATGGAAGTACTTTAGGACCGATCGAAATGGGTGTTGGTAGCCTAAAAGGACAGTGGCCACGACGGGCGCCTGCAGCGGCGTGGAGGACGCCGTTGCCGTGGGAGGCGACGACCCTGAATTTTCGTCGCGGTCGGGAGTTGGTTCATGAAATGAGACTCGGAGCTCGAATATTCCGCCTCCCGCGCCTTGCAACTGCCACTTCCCCCCAACCAGGATCTCAATCCTCGCTCCGATCGACCCCCACCCCTCTCCTTCCATCGCTTTCTCTTCGCATTCCTCGTCCACGCTTCACACTTTCTTCACTTTTTCTCTTCGGTGTTGCTCTAGCACGGAGTTAGCCATCGTCAGCTTAGTTGGCATTGCGCGCATTGCGGAATTCTACATGATTTTTGTGCACATTCCACGTCCGAACTGTCACCACGTATGCTTTGCTTGACTCCATGAAGCAGGATCGTTAATGTGCGCTAGCTGCTCTCGTCACCCACAGGCCTCAGCACTGCATCCCTTTCCGGTACTCAACGCGCTCCGTCTCGCTGAAGCTATATTCTAATTTTGGATTTTGTTATGTCAGCCTGAAATTTTCTGTTGAATGGCACTCCTGGGTGGATCGCTCAAGCAGTTTGGACGTACTCCGTGATTTTGAGCATTTGTCATGTGGAGATGTTTCTTTGTTTACAATGAGGGTGCTAATTCAAGGCTTGACATAGTTTGGCGCTAGCAGATTAGTAATGTCGGCAGAGCATACCGATCCTCTGCTCTTGAGAGAGGTCATCATAATGCGCTTTGAGACAATACTTGTTCATGTTCGTAACATAATCAGCTTGTTTGATGTACTGAAAATTAATCAGATGTTGATTGTTGTTGTGAGTGAGAACGTTCATTTTTGGCTTTCTAGAATTCTGGCGCTGCGCATGGACGCACATTATCGTTTTACCTCCCACTTACATTCAATCAGCCAGTTGTGGAAACTAATTATCAGGGTCTAACACCAATCGCTTACGCTCTCACTTTCTCACTTTATTAGTTTCTAGGACTCGATGTTTTTTCCTACGTAAGTGTCTTGCTTTCGCAGGAGGACCGGGCTGCTTTGGTGTGCTGCGAGCTTGTAAATTGATCGAGACTTCTGATTGTTTTCTCTCTCGTGTTTGTTTTGAAGGTGATTTCACGCAACGGACGTATGGAGCAAAGTAGGAAGACGTATGAAGATATCTGTGCACCTATCATCTTCGCTCAGCAGCATCGTAGACAATATGCGATGTCGAGTTCAGCTTCATTTATTCCTTTCTACACCTCTGCTGATATCTGACGGCCCTAAAGCGGAAGAATGAGATAACCTTCTTGAAGGCATAAAGATGGACTGAAGCAATTCCATGTTGAATGTCGATATATGGAAGTTTGTCAAACCAGGTTAAGGAGGTGCATTTGCTGGTGCATCAATGTAGCTTGAGATTCATGTAGAACAACCTTATATCCTCTAGCAGGTCAGATGATGAGTAAATGGCATTGAAACATCATTTATGGATTGAACGCTGGTGAATTGGGTGGTGTACTAAAACGCGACGTGTTGGAAAACTGAAACTGAATTCAACTGATGAACGACACCAATATTCTCCGGTGGTAGTTGTAGCGGAACTGCCCTCAACCTAAAAAGGTTGAAGAGCGAGATGGACAACGAGGACAGGGGATGGCCCCTGGAAAAGGAGGCGATACGAGCCAAGTACTACGCCCTGGTGAAGAGAGACATGGAGCGAAAAGTTCTTAAAGCCAAATGCAAAACCCTGGCGTACGACCACATGCTGCAGCGAATTCCTGTTCACCTCACCAAGTCGAAGTCCACCCGGGAAGCGTACTCACGAGCGCGCAGCCTCCAGAGAGTCCTCCGTCGCGCAGGCTTGGCAGACACAAGCGGCAAGGGGTCTCAGTCTGTTCCCGTTTCCTCCCCATCCTCAATTGCGCCAGATTCTGGAGCGACATCCTCGTCTCATCACTCAAGAGGGACAAATCACGTTGTCATTCCCCGTGTCAACCTCGCAACGCCCAGTGCTCCCAAAGGCGCTCGAGTGCAGAAGAACGGCAAGCAAACCAAGTTCCTCACTAAGCAGTTCAAGCTGATCTCCAACAATGCCAACGCCACTCCTCGACGAAACATCAAAATTCTAGCCAAGGATCCCTCGGAGGTAATTGTCGTCGCTGAAAAAATGGAGAGGGATCAGCTACAGGAGCGGATTCGAGCGCATGACTGTGACAAATCGGATCCGTCAAATTTGATTGATTCTGCTCTGCGGTTGGATGCACTGTCCGGTGCGAGCAAGATGCATTCCGCGTCGGAGGAGCGGCACTCGATGGATCGTGCCCTTGCCAACAGTCCCAGATCTGTCATCTCCGAGGTTGTGTCGGTCTCTGAAACTGATATGTCCAGCGTGGAGAATGAAGCAACTGATCATCTCAGATTAACAAGCTTTTCGATCACGAGAGAGAGGTGGACGAGCCGCGAGATATTTGGCTCGTTTGATATTGGAGGGGAGCTTGACATTGTTGAAGGATCAGTAGCTGAAGCAACATATCCAGAATCCTCTGGGTATGATGACCAAGACCGATTCAGCTCCTGTCAAGGTACGAGAAAATCCCACACACCCTGATTGACGTCAAAAGTCAGAGCTTACACTCTAATAACACAGTAAATGTGCAATTGCACATTCCTTGTGTATCTTTAAAAGTGTTACACGTCTGATATTATAATTAGGCAATCTCCACGTTCCACACACGAGCGTGCTATTGGAAGTATATCCCGAAAGTGGGCAGTAATTTCAGCATTGTGAAGCACAAGCATTTGCATGTCATTAGGAGAACACGGCCTTCAAGTCAGTCCATTCTTTGTTGGCAGCCTCCGTCTGCTTTTGATTAACTAAGATCAAGAGACGACATGACATGGCGTGTTCAACTGCTCCTGCTTGTCACTCCAGAGGACTGACCTGTCCAGAGTCTGCAGAAACATGGAGTGATGCATGTTTGAGGACTAAAATAAAGAGTGTCATGCTGTGGCAGATCAATCGGGGAATTCTTCAATCTCGGGAATGCGTTCACCTCGTCAATCTTACGCCACTTCATCACAAGGAGGGGCGACAGACCATGGTCATTACGCTTCCAGAGGCGGAGTGGAGCAACGTATGAAAGTGACGAGTCCATCGTCTCTGTTCCGAGATGGCCCTCAATCGTCGTCAAATGCTCCCAGGAGACTAAACCGAAAGCTTTCCAAAAGTTTCAACAAGAGACGAAAACAGGGGATGATCCAACCTCATCCCGAGAGTTTGTCAACTCTTAGTCCTGACAAGAAAGCATTTGATCCTGAGAAATCCTCCAGGGAGAGCTTGACCTTGCAGATAGCCGGCCTTATCTCTGGGTACAGGCTTTCTCAGGTCTATGGCAAGAGTGGCATGCAGGAGGCGGCTGTGAATGCGTTTCAGGAGGAGATTGCGCAACTGATGATGGATCACAGTGAGAGCAATGAGATTGGCGACATCGAGGAGTTTCTGGATGGCTACATGCGGTTGCGCTCTCCGTTTTATCTTGAGGTTGTGGAAGAGTTTTTTAGAACTGTGAGCTACGACTGCTACAAAAGGCCGTTGCAGGTGAAGAAGCTGGCACCCAGGGTGCCCAAGGTGCCCAAAGTCCCCAAGGCCATACAACAAGGACTGAAGTAGCTAGCCTTACTATTGCAGCTTCATTCTGTTCATAACTCATCAGTCACTCATTCATTGATTCATTCATTTATTCATTCAATCCTCTTAAACCACTTACAGAAACGATTAACATTCACTCATCATTTGAGTTCGAATTACACAAATGCAAATCCTCAGGAAGTGCAAAGAATAAAGGCCTCCGCGTCCTCTGCATGGGAAGCGACGTCTCAAGCTCGAGTGAATGTTATGTCACCTTGGGCGAGGATTTGGCAGTCAGAGCACTTGTCACGAAACAAGCGTAGTTCATCTTTAGGTCTCAGGGTGTTCTGAGTCAACCCGTTTTGAAACAAGCGACGTTCAGTTGCACTCAAGAAAGAAGTGACACGGAAGGTCGAGACCATGCTGAAATTAGAGCGCATCATCTACAGTACTTGAAGCCGTGGATATTGAAAGGTTGGGGGACGGCGGAGGGGCGGACGGCGGACATGACGGGGGCTCAAGCACGAAGTCAGCGGCTCTGCGCTCCAGAAAAGTGGCTTTCCTCACGAGATCCTCGAGGCAAGAGCGATGAGCCATCAGTGCGCAAGGGGAGGAGGCCTGATTGTCTGACTCATCCGCCTAAAAGCTGAGCGCCGGAGCTTTAAACCGTAAGTTACTGGTTGATATGGAAAAGCTATCACCTCAGCCTCCTGTAGTAGTGTACGGTCCGTAGGCTGTCTAAAACAGCAGTCTTAGCAGCGCCTATGGCCGATGTCAACTCACATCTGACTGGAAAATTTCTAATGTGAAGCAAATGAGAGATCACTTTGCTGTAAAGCAGAGTACAAACCTCATCAATAGAATCTCCTACGATAGAAATTACTCTGGAGACTCGAGACGGAGGTTAGCAGGCGGGCATCCACCTCCTTCCGGCGTGGACATGGCGTACGGTAGACCTCTCCTTTCCCACGTAAAGGAAATGACACCCTTTGTCTTCTGAGCAACTTTCACGAACACCGTCTTCTCGTAGACCTCTTTTCAGTCGAACTCATGGTAATAAAAAAGAAAGCACGAGAATCAAGATACATTCATGTGCCTTCTTTAAAATGACCGATATAGGAGCGTGTGAAACTCCATTGAAATTTGTGAATGATACCACATAATGTGTTAACCCTTAAACGTCTAAGGTGACCCGAGGGGTCCTTTTCCAACATAATCTTCTCTGTAGCTCTCAATGTACTCAACTTTTCACTTATATTTTGATGTCAAACTGGTCACCTTCTTCTGATGCACTCAAAAAGTGAAATTTTAGAATTCAAATCACAATTTGTATGAGTGATTTTGTGCTTTGAAAGGATTGTAGTAGGTAGGTTGGGGTTGTACAATACTTGTAGGAGGTTGCAAGCTCATCATTGATTGGATCATTCATGATGCCCAAGTTCAAAAAGTGCACTATTCATGATGCCCGAGTCCAAAAGATGCTGTGATCCAATACTGGGCTGCCCAAATCCGTGTAGCCTGACGTTTAAGGGTTAACTTGTAAACAGAACACTGCTTCTTTTGAAGCAAAATATCTCAACAACACCTCTTCAATGTATTATTCAAATGGATCATTCAAGAAAACGATTTGACTTCAACTTAATCTTGTAACTATGGAAAGAAAAACATCAAAATAGAAATTTCTTGAACATGTTAAGTGGGATAGATCGATAGCCTGATTGATTACAACTCAAATAACTGCAAAGATTGTACCCTCGCAAATTTGTCCAGAAACTATTTTGAATCGAGAGAGGACCAGAGTAGCATCTCATCGAATCAGCTCAAAAGTACATTTACAGAGTAGCTTTGAGGTATATTTACATAGGATCATGCGCAAGGGTTCAATCTTCTCCTCTGAGCTTGGATATGTACCAATCTAATTTCTTCCATCTCTCTTAACTAAGCGCACAATTGCAGCGACTGCAGCCTTTGGCCAAGTCTGACCGAATTTGAAAGTATGCAAAGCGATCTCTTCAGCTGTGCACTGGGTTTTCATAGTTGCTAAGCTGATATGTACTATGGTAGTCTCTAAATACATGCATCCCGTTTCTAGTTTGAGCTCCAACCAAGTCGGTAACTGGAGATGCGGATGACGGAGGGTACGAAGTGCTCAGGATCCGTCCCAACTTTTCATTCTGTGATCACTTGCGATAGAGATAGAGCTGGGTAACTAGGTTCCTTTGTTCAGGGACTCCAATTCAGAGTCAGATACGTCGTGATATGCAGCATAGAACACCCCCTTGGACATGAATTCGCGACAAGCGTTGGTGACGGCGTTCTTGGGCATGCGGTCGCAGATAGTGGGCATTTTCTTCTGCAGGTCTTGCATCTTGATGTTAGACATTCGCTTCTGCAGGTCTGGCATCTTGAGCGCTGGCATCGCTGGCATCTTAGCGCGCAAGTTGGGCATCTTCTTGGGCATCGAAAAGAAAGGCTTCCCCCCTTTGGGCTTCGTCTCTTCGGCTTTGGGCTCAGCCGCGGGGGCCTCTACAGCTGCAGGTGCTGGCGCAGGGGACTTGCCCATCAAGTTCACAGTCTTCCCACTCTTGCGAATGCGGGTCATAATCTCCTCGGGATCTGCAGTCCCAATAACGGTTGCCTTCTGTTGCTTATAATCAACAGTGTAGGAGTCGACTCCTGCACATTCGACATGCGAGTCCCACGCTTAGAGGCCTCACAAAACTGGCAATTTGATTCCATTTACATGAGTGACGTGCAACATCAGTGTCAATTTGATAGTAAAACTTTTGGGATGTCATACTACTGAGTGACAAGTTGCCAAATGTTGGCTAATCTGCCTAAATTACAACGTCTTTCCTTTTTGATGAAATATCAGACAGCATCACTGGTAATCGACCACAAGCGGTAAGGTAAGTTGGACGCAATTCACGAAAATAGATGCTCTTGATTCAAACAGAGACCATCCTAAGCTCACATGGAGGCACCCACTTTCAAGATCACAACATTCAACAAGTTCAGCTGGATGTTTCAGCGGGAATGTCTGAGACAGGGCTTATTAATTCGATACAATTTAGCAAAGTCCGACAAGTATCGAAGAGTTAAAATTTACGATACTTGATACTTTCTGACTGACCATGTAGATAAAACGAAAGTTACAGATGGATAAGCTCTGGGGGGAGAAAAACACCTGGAGTTTTTTTGAGAATTTTTCTCACACCTCCAGCACACCCTTCACAGTGCATGACCACTTTGAACTCCATCACCTGCACCAGTGTACACCTTACTCTTCAGGTTAACCTTGCAAAATTAACCACTCTGAAGTAGACTCGACTAGCACTCACTTCAAAGAAGAACATATCCTGATCCTTGACTATTTTCTGCGAAATTGAGAGCTTAAGATTGTATTAACCATCTTCAACCGAAAGGATACTTAGTTTTTGAAAGAAGTTTCACACCCATTGAAACCAGTGAGCAAGATGAACTCAAGAGACGCAATGAGGCCCTAAAGAGAAACTCAAGAGCGGAGGGAGAACGTGGTGCCATAGAATATACACTTGCGACTTAGACTACCAAAAGAAACCATTTCAGAGCAGAAATTAGACCCAGTGATGTCGATTAAATCCGTCTCAGAGAAAAGAATTGGTGCCTGCTGTCAATTTCTGAATCCTCTGTAGTGTGGTTACTCTACAGACTTCACTACCAGCTAGTACATTTATCAATTTTGAAGGTATTGATCGCAGAGGCCTCCATTTTATGTCCGTCGCAAATTTATGAGTAGTCGACACAGTGAAGCTGAGAGCTCACCAATTTCAGTCGCGTGAAGTCGATTATATTATGGGAACGCGCTGCGATAAATACTAGTTAGACGAAAGCTACAGTCAAGCTAAAGCAGCAAGAATTGGTACCGATCGTTGCAAGCAAGCCAGGAAAAAAAAAAGCAGATCGTGGTATTTACCTCAGCCATTTATAACAGAAAGGGGTTTAAGCCCTCGTCTCCAACGCCTCCAATTCGGCTTCACAAGGCTCCGAGTTCGCAAACGCTCAATTAATTTCTCAACAAACGGGAATGCATAGAGGCCCTAAGCTGCTATAAAAATCGTGCCAGAGCCATCCGCTGGGAATGGTGCCTATCCTCAATTCGGAGCTTCACATGAGACAACCAACAACTGAGCAGAATGGTACATATGTTGAACGAAGACAAAGTCAAATTCTCTCACAAAGCTGTACAAACCCACATTCGGGTCCAAAAACAATGCAGTCTATATACCCGAACTGTAGAAAAAGTAAGTATGCTATTATTATACGAATGAGGGTGCCGGCAACTTGTTCTTGTGACTGGAGACGAGCCAAGGACAGGCCAACACCGTGCAATAATTACGAAGGGACTTGGTGCCCACCTCGAAACCTGAGAATGGTGCCGGCTCCCATGATAATGATGAGAGTGTTTATATTGACGTGTGGCTCAGATCGGTGGGGACTGATGATGATGGTGGCTTGGCGAGCGGAATCAACTATTCTCAAATATATCCGTGAGCCGTCCCTGAATATTCTATCTCTACCACTGTCGTGAAATACGAGCTCATACAACTGCTTTTAACCTGAAATATAACTTAACAAACAGTTGAAAAATTTGATAATTCTAACTGCAAACCTTTATGATAGCCCTACTGTTACTTTGAAAGATATCTACTGATGCTTTTGATAAATTCGGAGTGGCGTAACGTACATACGTAGAAGCATCCCTGGAAACTCTCTTACTTCGGCAAATCATTGGGATGGATTGATAACAGAAATTCCGAAGCCGAAGCTCAGTGTGCAAAGGTGGAGAGTTTTGCAAGAGATGAATCTGGATGAAGAGGAATAAGTCAAGGAGATGGATGTCAGGGAGACCGTGGATGAGATTACTTTAGTAGCGCCATTATTGGAGCGGCAGCAGCCATTGTCCTGTCTGGGTAAGGAATCATTTAATCAGAAGGAAAGACAGTCGACACGGTCGTCTCCGTTTCAAAAGCCGAGCTTGTAGATTAACTCAACATAATTATTAACAGCATGGTACTTTCTGATATTTTCCTTTGTCGACCTTCTAGTATCCCGGACATGGCACCTGAGAAAATCAAACAATTTTGTGCATGCATTCCTTAAGAGTATTTCCACCAATTCATTCATAATGAAAGTTGACGAATGTTAGCAAACTTTACCTACCATTTTGACGATTTTCGACTCCTTTTGAAAAACTCGTTCCAGATTCTTTTGTCAAATAAAGTTTTTTGTATTGTTATGATCAATCCCAAGTTGAGGTGAGATTATGGCAAAAAACTGTCAAGAAAACACTGCTTTTACAGAAGATGACAATTAAAAGTAAGGAACAGTGATAGAGATTCAAGTGCATCAGGCAGGGGAGGACTGTCAGGTCTCGCACGCCTCCCCATGCACGAATTATGCGGTACCGCTCTTGACCAGCCCTTTATCCGTGGGACCGGACTCAATTCTATCTACATTCTATCTCTGCAACTGTTACTTGCTCATTGTTGCTCTTGCAATGGTTAACTTTCTGTTATAGTCACATTTTCGGCCGGGGTGATCTGGCCTGTGCAATTTCTTATAAGTTTTCGTGTTTAGGGTTGAGAAGACAAGGTATGGGTAAGATTGAATCTCAATGTTTTGGATCTAAATCTTAGTAAGCAAAGAGAACTGAGCCTCAAATGTTGGTTTCCACTCGAGATGAGATGAGTATGTTGATTGCATCATATCAACTATGTTGAAATCCGGATAATGTGAGTTTCTCCATAAATAGATATTGCTTTTTAAAAATACGAAAGCTTCATTCCAAGTCATAAAGCTGGCTTATGTGAATATGTACACTTGGAATATTCTATATGGTCATCATGGGTCATTCTTTTCACAGTACAAAGAGTTACATTGCATCCAAACATGTTACTTACAATAAAACTATATTCAATAAAACATTGACAACTGTGATAATTGATGATAGCTGATAATGATGGTAGCGCTATTGTAGAGGACATTCTAGAAAGTGTTGTAAAAGTTTCACTACCATAAAATGTCAATTGAGGTATTTAATGGAATTCCTAACCTAAGATGGAGGTAGGGAAATTACGTGATGCTGTCTATGATGCTCATTGTGCTACAGGACATGGGAACTTGTCCTGCATCACATGTTTCCAAATTTTTTTTTGGAAATACCACTGAGCTGACAAAGTCATGTCCTATTTTACCATGATTATCAAATCGAGTAGAAAAGTAGGCTAGTAAATTCTTTAAAATATACTCATACTTTCTTACTCTACTGCATCTACGGTCAGCCGGCCTATTCCAGGGAATTGAGGAACTTATTTATGCCTTTGATATTCAACATGTGATGAAACTAAAATAGGTTGAATACGAAGTTTCACTCCAGGGTGACTAATAGAATCGGAACCATTTTATTTATTTTAAATTTTACATTTATAATGAATATATGAGTTATGCAAATTTAGTTAAGATCCTAGCTTTCTCTTACATGTCGAAGCCTATCCCTAAAATGACTTATAAGCTATTATAAGTCATTTTAGAGTGAGGTGAGCTAATTGGTAATAAATTTGTGTTTATTTGTTCTTGGGAATAAGTTAGGTAGTGGTCGTCCCAACAGGGCAACTTTTAATTTGGTACTCTTCTGAAATTATAGGAAGATGTGAAATTGGCGCTTTCTTCAAAAGAGTTGCTCCAAAGGCCTTATGCATAATACACATGCGCACGTACACATACACCCCCTTCTTTCTCAATAATATCACACTTTTGTAATATCACATATGAAATGTGAAGAATAGACGGTGTGGAATGTCATTTCAAAATATAATACTTCATTTATCTTTAGTGCTTGGTCTTCCATGAATAACATGAACCAAAAATAAGGAAAGTGGGGACGAGGAACCAAAAACAAGGGAAGGGGGGACAAGGAACGAGAAACGAGGGAACAGAGGACGAGGAACCAAAAACGAGAGACCATAGTACAGGGAACTGAAAACAAGGGAACAAAGTACAAGGAACCAAAAACGAGGGAACAAAGTATAGAGAACCGAAAATGTGGGAATGAGGGAACTCGGAAGTGGAAACCACGAATGGGGGACGAGGGAGGTTGTCACCTCAAAAAAGTATGATATTTGTGAATGAAAGCTCATTCAATACTATCTAACGTTGACAATAAATAACAAAGAACAAGTACCAAATAAAAGTTGTCTCATTGGAACATATGTTTACTTCACATATATTTCAAAGATTAATGTATGCCCAACAATCCCAAGTAATGAGCCACACGGTCATGCATATACAATATAAAGAGTTTGAAGACTTTTAGTTGGTGTTTTTTGATTGTCATTAAGAGTTGGTTAGATCTAATTAATATATCAAGGCAACGAAGGGACAAGGAATAAGGAACATGAGAACAATATCAGAGAACAAAGGAATCATGAAATGTAGAACTAGAAACAGAGAATGGAAGTTGGGGGACGAGGAATTGGGAAGAAAATAAGGGAGGATGGGGAACTAGGAAACAAGAAATCGGGAACGGAGGATAGCTAGGGAATCAAGAACAAAGGATGGAAAATTGGGAATAGAGGACAAGGAATCCGGAATCAAAAATACATGATGAGGAATCAGAAATCAAACTGAAGACAAGGAATAGAGAACAAAAGAAATTTGAATAGGAGGACATGAAATGGAACACGGGGAATTGGGAATCGAGGATAGGGAACTGAGAACATGGGAAAAAAGATGCAACAAGCAATCAATAGTATTTGTAGGGTTTGTAGGGCCAAGAACTAGGATGTTTGTTTAGGAATAGGTTAGCTAACCTTACCCAAAGTATGTGTGCAGCTAATAATAAAACTCTAGATCTTTTTAGAATTCGGCGTGACTGAAGTGTAGTTCGTAATGAAATGTGGGCATTTATCAATAATGATGTTACCTTTCACACAATTGTATGTGGTACTATCAAGATAGTGTAAGTTATGTAAGTTATGTAAAATGCACATATTATGCTTGAAATCGAAGATACAAATGTGATTGAAGCAACCATTTGAAGTTGCATTTAGTTATGTCCGCTTGGTATAAGGCTTATGGAGGACTTTTGTAATAGATGCGTGAATATGAAATTTAAGACACTATATTGGAGTTCCATAATCAAGGCTAAAAAGAAATCATAAGCTATGATTTGAATAGTTAAAGCAACATATTATTATCATGGTATGAATTCAACTTAGCATGAAAACAAATATAACATTCCAAAATGTTTACCATGATCTTAGAAGTTAGTGTGTTTATTATTTGCAAGCAGTATTGCCAGTTTCTTGTCTTTATATAGATATTGTGCAAAATTATGCTCCAAGTATACACTATTGATGTATAAAATTGTCATTAATTTTGTCATATACATCACTACATTGCCGAATAGAAAATCGCTAGCATAACAAAATCAAGATGTTAACAAACATGTTCATGAATCTTCCAGATTGGAAATCATTCCTCACAACTTACATGAAGAAATCAGGAGTAAATTTTCGACACAATGGGCATAATCAGCAACATGATATCTATTCATTCAGAACCCCTGCAGTCAGAAGTGCTCATCGTCGTCTGTCGATTGAACATTGTAGACTTCATGACTTCATGGTGGCAGCACTAATGCACAGCAAATCAGACCTCGGAGCATCACTTCATTGCTGTACATTTTAACACTAGTGTATCTGGTTACTTTGTCACGAGTAGATGCATTCCGGCAGTTGATGCAGACAAACAAGATATACAATTGTCCATATAAGAATTCGGAACATAAGCAGGAACTACTTCCCCGACCAAGGAACCATCATTGCTTGCTTCAGTGAGACCATCAAGTAGTGAGTGTTGCGTCATCCTCTTGGTCGTCTGCAACTTTGAGAAAAATTTGTGCAACAGCATGCATTTCCTAGGTGTCTAGAAGGTGCAGGATTGGCTCTCTGGGGGCCAAATCCTTCTCCTATGGACTCTGCTCCATAATGTTGTGAAACATTACCCATTTAACTTCCGATTGAGGTTGGAATACTAAAGAATACTAGTGCAGTATCAGATGGTTTTAGTTTTCTCTCAAAAGTACTTGCTATTCAATGTCAACTGAAGTTAAGTGATTGGTCAAAGTCAGTTAAAGTGCAGGAGCCGAGCTTGCTTCGTCCGACTATGGCAGCTAAGTTGCATCACGGAGATAACTGATGCCACCTAATTTCAGGCACAAATGCTATTGCAAGCAAACTAGGTTTGCCCACTGAACATGAGAATCGTCTTTGATACCTACTTGGCAGATATTGATCCGCACTATCAAAGTTCACACCGGACGCATTATGGTACTGACGATTATGGTACTTAGGCGATATCACAAACTGACTAACGATGAAATCCTGCAGACAAGAGGTCAGGCTAAGATTTCACTTTTGAAACGACTTTGCCATGATTTACATCTAGAGCAGATACAAATAAAACCACCCATCCATTTTGACCAGCCATTCTTTTACAGGATTCCTTCATAAAACCTGAGAAATATAGACACATCAGTACTGTAGCAAGGAGAGATGACCCAAAACGCGAAGTAAAAAACGAACTCCCTGCTTTAAACAGAATGGCCGGCTGCGGGTCATCAACTAAACCAGCAAAGTGGCTTCAAAAGTGGAAAATACTCTCGTGCTTAATCGCAGACATACTGACTGACATGATTTAATGAACAATTCGGTTTCATCCAGAACCCCAGATTTGAACATCAGATGACCACGTAATTGATCAAGTAAACTTCATTCTACTGAAATAGAAAAAGATGGCGGTGGTAACTTCTCACAGAAAGAGAACAGTGACATGAATCACTAACCAAGCAAGCTTTTATAAGTGGTCAATCTGGTTCCCATCACTTGCATAAAGCTGTTGTTTCTCGTGCAGCTATTTCGAGTTGTGGGACCTCGCGTTCCTTAATCACAAGGATCAGCACCCTTTTATACTTGGTGCCTCTGCTACTGATCGCTCGTGTTGCTCATGCTGCAGCTCTAGCTGTATATGATACGTGCATGCCTCACATTTTGCATCCCTCACCTGAGTCATTCCAAGGACACATGGCAAAACAATTCGTACTTGCTGCTGCAACTTTCTCATTTAGTTCCCTCAGTAGTGTACGCGTCTACGCGATGTCGAAGCTTGCTCAAAGTGACATTCTAAAATGAATAGTCTGACAATCTACATCTGATCAGGGAGAGTGAGGGATTGAGGCAAATGAACTGTTGATCATCTCCTAGTTGAATAATTGCAGTAAGAGTTCGTCCAGATGTTTCAATCCTAGTCTGAAGCTCAACCGCAACTTGCAGCTGTAGAGACATTAAGCTCCTGAAGGCTGACCACCGTTGCATAAGCCTAGCCAACTTGGACTGAATTGTGGCTGAGCAATATGGGTACCATGACGCGGGACATTTTGTTGTGTGCTCTGATTGTAGTGCAGCTTCTGTGCGTTGGTCAGTGTTACCGAGGAGTTCGCATACTTGGTGGTAAAAAGCTGGAGCTGCCACAACGTGACCCGTCGAATGCTGCAGAGAATAGCAATGTAAGAATATAAAGACGTCTAAGAGATATAAATGGCAATAAAGGAGTAAACATGATAACCGAGAGATGCGAAGTCATAAAGAAGTAAACATGTAATTGAGGATTCTGAAGCTCGACACCATATCACACATGCAGAGGATGTAACAGCTGATTCTTCCACTAATTTGGCCACTCGTTGAGATTTTCAGGTCTTAAGATCGTATATTTTTCACAGAGACAATTTTCAGACAGGGAGTAACTTATCTGCCAAATCTCGGAGGAAGAGATTACTGGATGCCGTGAAACGCAGCGAGAGGCGCATCGAGCAGGTGAAGAAAAATTTCCGACGTCTCTCACCTGGCGACTCAGAGGACTTGGAGAGCGCAGTGTCGATTGGCGATGGTGAGTACGTGATGCAATTTTCCTTAGGCACACCTCCGCAGCAATTCACGACCATCGTTGACACTGGCAGCGATCTATGCTGGGTTCAGTGCGTCCCTTGCATGCGCTGCTTCCAGCAACCCAACGCTTTATTCAACCCCTTCGCCTCCAGTTCCTACTCACCAGCTGGATGCACGGACGCTTTATGCACTGTAAGTGAAAATTGATTATCTGGATTCACAAATTGCCTTTCTTCGACTTCGACTCTGGGATAATAACGTAAATGACAAAGTAAATTCTTAATACTTAGTTGAACATGGTCAAAAATTTCTCCAATGCACTAAATCATACACTTGATTACTGACAGGATCTTCCTCCACCAACAACTTGTAGTATGAGAAATACCTGCACTTACTCGTATGGTTATGGCGATGGGTCTAGCACCCGTGGAGACTTGGCCTTCGAGACGGTCACCCTAGGGGGCTCGGCGTTGTCACGTGTGGCGTTCGGCTGTGGCCGTAACAACCAGGGCACATTTGCAGATGCCGATGGGTTAATTGGCTTAGGCCAGGGCGCTCTATCACTACCCTCGCAACTCAGCCCCTCCATTGCAAAGATCTTCTCCTACTGCTTGGTAGATCAGTACAATGCCACGACACCATCCTCCAGTCCAATTACCTTCGGAAATGCAGCAGAACATTCGAATGTCACCTACACACCGTTGCTCATGAACGTGAACAATCCAAGCTTTTATTACGTCGAAGTGACGGGAGTCAGTGTTGGCCGGCACAGAGTCAATACGCCTCCGTCAGCATTCCGGATTGATAGCAACGGCAATGGAGGTGTCATCCTTGACTCCGGCACTACAATCACCTCCTGGAGACAAGCAGCCTTCGATCAGATCTTAGCGGTGCTTTCCTATCTTCACTCTCTAACTTCACTAACCGCGCCCAGCATCTCAAGGAATTTTCTAAAGAATGATATCCACAGAGTTCTTCTGATTGAAGTAATGTACGTACCTGTAGTGTCGATAATGAGAAACCTTGTGGGTGCAGTCTTTCCGGCAGCAGATTGCATATCCTGAGGTGGATGCGTCTGCATATGGTCTGAACCTCTGCTACGACATTTCAAACGTTCCTGCTTCAAGCGTAACATTTCCGAGCATGATGGTGCACATGAGGAACCTTGATTTTGAGATTCCTGTGTCGAACCTGTTTATGTACGTCGATAACTCGGGGAGTCCTGTGTGTCTTGTGATGGGACCTGCTGATGACTTCTCTATCATTGGCAACATCCAACAGCAGAACAATCTCATCGTGTTTGACATAGCGAATCAGCGCGTTGGTTTCCAGGCTGCTCCTTGTGATTTTCTGTAATTGCTATCTCTGTAAAATGAGCTCGGATCATACTCAAATCATAGTTGCAGAGTAGTTGGCATAGTACCTTGTACAAGATCTGTTTGGGAAGTCGACCCATTTCGTCATTGATCATCCATTACAGAGGACTACCAGATCATATTCAATAAAGAAGGCTGCAAAAATGTCTGTTCACATCATGGCGTATCGAAATGAATGGTGATAAATTGTCCATACATCCTTCCAAAGTACTTTCATGGTATCGAAGAGTGCCGCGTGCACAAGATCCATAACCAGTAGCAACATCTTCTAAGAATCAAAAAACTTTCGTACAGAATTCACAAGATACAGGTATTAGTGATTAGGAACCACGAAAGGATTGGGCGCTTTTCAAATAGCCACGAATGAAAACGATAAAACCTCATGAAATGGGCTCACTTACTTCACCCTCTGTATCTCGCTTCCATGATGCCACCAACGCTCAGGCCTGCATCTTCAGTACAGTGCATAAAGCATACCACCGTCAACGATAAAACAAAGGATCAATCTGCATAGGGATCAACTGATATTACTTAAGATTCCGGCTCTAATCCGTTCAGTCATAGCCGAATGGGACAACCAGAGGCGTAAAGAGTCAAAGAGCTCTCTGATTTTGATTTCAATATATCCACAATTGGGCAGGACAATACAAGATTGTACGGTTGAAAGTTTCACAATTTACATGTGCTTTCAAATAAGTTTCAAATTTCACAAATACATATTGACTTGCTTACAAAGACATGTTGATATGCTTTCATATTCCTCATGAACAAAATGATGTTCAGCAGTGGATAGTAGAAGTGCTGAGGTTTAGGGTTCAGAGTTTTAGTACCTTTCTGGCGCCAAGCAATTGAGCTACAATGGCGACAAGGCGAGGATGATGTAACTGAGAAAGGATACTACAGTATTGTATTTGAAGCAAGAATGTCATTTTTTGAGACTTGGTTCGGATGCTCAAGCAATTTCAAAGTGCAATAAAAGCTCCAGGTTAACAGACGTTTCAGTTCACATACAGCCACGGATTTGGAAATGTAACGGGCATTCATTCGACCTCATTATCTCCCTCAACACAGACAGCTTCACAGTGCACACAATCATCCTCTCCTTGAAATTATTACACTAAGTTACTGTTACAGTAACTGTTCTACTGTAGTTTTTCATACCACAAGCTACAGATGGTTGTGTGCAGCCAGAGAATGAACGAAAAGGGATCTGTCCGATTGACCGACTGTAAATCATCGCTTACTGTGCCTAAGTATGAGCAGATATGTCGACGATCTGGCCCATACTGAAAAAAAAAAAAATCAGTTACCGTGAATTTTGAGGAGAATCTGGTCATAGTCACCACTGACAGCAGATCCAATCATGACCACTAACTTCGTGTACATGGGAGGAAAAAAGCATATCGATCAGCTCTAGACACATCATGTAGCTGGGAATGAAAGAGTTCACTGGAAATTTTCCGGTAAAAACGCCTTGAACCTGTAGTAATTCGATATGATCGTTACTTGGGCCGGAAATTTCTCGCCAAGCCTCAGCCATTCGTGGAGTCCAGCCTAGCAACTCCTGACCATTGACTCCAAGGCATTTATATTCTCAAAATGAGCCGTCTCGTTCCTGAGTTTTATCACGTCCTGTGACATGGACTTGTAAGCCTCCAAATCCCGAAAATTAGGATTTGATCCAAACTGTCCATAGGCCTTGCAACCAAGCTGAAACAGAAACAAAATTAGAATATAGATATCAAACATAATCAACTATAACCAATTAAGGGTGAGGGGTTGGTATTCTTATCAGTACCATTCGCCGCACTTCCTCGCTTTGATCGTAAAGGTGGCGACCTTCTCCATCGAAGGTCCCACGTTTATTCACTGACCACTTCAAAATTTCCCCTGCTACAATTCTCACATCTCTTTCGAGAGACTCATACAACATCGTCACCACGACGTTACTCCGTCGCTCCAATTCCGCTACGCGACTCTCAAGCCTTGATGTCATGGTGCTTGGAGCTTGCACACGGATCAGAGGAGGGTACTCTTCATCCGCCATGATGCAGACAAAGAACAGATTGTGAATCAACTGCATGTACGATACAAGATTCGTCAGAACTTCCACCCACTAAACACAATATACCGTAATCACTTACTGAAAAAGAGCAAAATTGATACCTCTGGACAATGTCACAATCGAAGCTCCAAGCAAGTCAATTGCGGTTTTGGCAGCTTCAACTTCGTCCTGGTCAGGTTCACCACTAGTAAATCATGAGCATACTCATATATCACCAATATTGAAAAGCATCATCAAAATCATCTGAGTAAGCTCATTATGCACCTCGGGATTAGGGCCTTTCGCAGCAACTAAAATGCCACCGACTCGAACAAGAGGAAGGCAAAGCTCAGCTGCAAGGAAACAACAGCACGGACGAATCTGAGAAAGAGTTCGAACGAGGTATTTCAGACGAGGTACTGACCCAAGACTCGCATTTCGGCAACAGCTCTGGCTACAGCGATGACGCAGACTGTGACATACACAACTTTAGATTGAACAGACAGTAGCTATATTTTTTCTTGAACTGAATTTCGGAAAAAATATTGCATAAAAGTGTAAACAAGCCAGATGGACGTCCCACTACCCGCTATAAGAAAGACGCTATGAAATCTCAAAAGTGCAGATCTTAACAAAAAAACGAACATCACAAGCGCATTCACGTGATGGATGAGCGTGAGCGCTGGGCCTTGGCGTCAACAAGCCACCACTGAAAAACGCCCCCTCAGTGACTAACACTCAGGAGAATAACTTGAAAGGCAGCCGGGAACTTCCGCAATTTACACTTCTTCGCGGTTACTCTTCAATTAGTTTTGGGAAACCCAGAAGACACGACAACCAAGAAACGATAAAATAGATCTATTAAACAGAAACTGCAGAAGGGTTTACAAAATGGCGAGTGACTTGTCTATAACAAACTTCACACGGAGTCCAGGACTACATCAATTTCAATGCTCGATTATTCTCGCTTCATCAACGCAGATGGAGAAAGAGAATGAAGAGCGACGAACAATTTGTAAAATATCCGATCACTTCAAGTAGCTCAGACGCCCTCACCAGCTTGTCGACTAAAGAACTTCTCACATTCTATTTTAATCATGCAACGAAAAGCTCACTTTCACTCACAAACAAAGAATCACAAATCTTGAGACAAATGATCGCTTTGGAACCCCACCGCTCGGTGCATGAAGAAAATAAGTCTCAATCTTAAATTCACTTTGGTCCCTCTGGGCAAGATGTCAAGTTCCCATTGAGAACGCAATCTACTAGAAACTTGTGTGCAAACTTGATGCTGGCTCAGAAAAAATGTGGCTCATGAACGCCCGTAGCCCCAACCACAGCTAAAAAGCCTACAACTACAGTCCAGGTTCAAGATACAACAAGTACAAGAATTATTCAAGAAGACACTCACCTTGCCGATTTCTTTTCTTGCTGCCAAGACAACACATGTAAATAATAGCGGCCAAAAAGGGGAAACACCACCGCAAGCCGTTCAAAACCTCAAATCTTGGTCAATAAGCACAGCCAGAGGGTCGTAAAGAGCAGAAGCATCTCCGGAGCTTCGTCTTAGCTACAAAGATTCTCCAAAGGGTTAGAAAGATTCTGAAAAAGAAAGGCGGAGGGGCTCCAAGAAGGTGCGCAGAGGCAGCGCCAGCAGATACAACAATCGAATTGCTCGCTCTGAGATCAAACGCAGAAGGCCACTTACCGGAGAAGAAGGCGAACCCTACTACCCGCGGTCGCTCGTCTTAGCTACAAAGATTCTCCAAAGGGTCAGAAAGATTCTGAAAAAGAAAGGCGGAGGGGCTCTGAGAAGGTGTGCAGAGGCAGCGCCAGCAGATACAACAATCGAATTGCTCGCTCTGAGATCAAACGCAGAAGGCCACTTAACGAAGAAGAAGGCGAACCCTACTACCCGCGGTCGCTCGACTCACAGTAAAATCGACCGTCAGTAGCAATACCACAATACAGGGCCTCCGACTGCTGGACGGAAGGGTGAGAGGGCCACATGGCAGGCGATCACAGGCAGTCACTTGTAGGTCGCTAATTGGAGCTTATTCATCATTACCTTCAGATGGATGGCGAAGTCTTCGTTCGTCATTGGCCAACGATGTTTTTTTCATCTGCAAGAGCAGTATGTTCGCGTTGTACACGAAAGTGTAACCTGGAGCCAATTGCTTTTTTGTGTTCTTGTTTGAATCGTCAACGGGTGCTGCGATGGCGAGCCTTGCTTACTTGCTCGCAGTATTGTTGTTACTGCACAGCCCGGCACTGCTGCTTGGGCTGCAGCTGGACGATTTAGAGGAAGCTTCGGACTTGGGGTCCGTTGTAGAGCTCACGGATGCCACAATTGAAAGCGCTTTGAGCCGACATGACCACATTCTGGTCGATTTCTATGCTCCGTGGTGCAAGTATTGTCAGAGCTTAGCCCCCGAGGTAACACTTCCTTACGCCCCTTTTTTTTCTCTAGTCATTGGATTTGATGATGCTGCCTGGTTATCACTTTAGGTCTTATTTGTCTAGTTTAATTAGGTCTCTACCATGTGCACCACATCGTTATTCAGTTTCTTATTAGAGACGAGAGGTGGTTCTTTCGTGCAGTTAGACCAAGCAGCTCCTATGCTAGCAGATGGTGATCCGCCGATCAGAGTGGCGAAGATCAACGCTGATAAATATCGTAGCGCCGCTGCTACATATGATATAAGGTCCATCCTTCTTCCCATTGCCCAATGCTTTTAGGTTAGTTGGTCGTATCTACCCGATTTCTAGTCGAAGAGTTTTGCAAGTCTCCGCTGTGTTTCACCGAAATCAACTGATTTCCATCTCTGAAGTCCGATATGGTCAAGTTGGCGAGCTCGCCAGGGGTAGGTGTACTACGATGCTATTACTTCTATTGTATGAATATGATGCTATGCCCAGAAGTTGGTTGGGATGCCGTGAACCAGTGAGGTTGGAGATCATTGTGTAGTCACGCTGTGATTCCATGTGTGTCCAGTTTCTACCCGACGCTGAAGTTTTTCGCCAATGGATATCCTACAGATTACGACGGTCCTCACAGCGCCCAGGGGTTGATCACTCACGTCAGACGCTTAACAGCTCCGGCCATTGAAGTTTACACCTCCGAGTCTCGCTTCCGAGACTTCCTCAGCTCCTGTGGGTCGGATTTGCCCATCTTTGTAGGGTTCGGCCTGGAGGCTTCCTCGTTGGAGAAGCTGGCGCATAAGTACAGAAATAAGGGTTGGTTTGCCGTTTTGCGAGAGTACTCCGAGAAAGCTCATGAGGACTTCCGGTTTGACGAGAGACATGCAGTGGTTGTGTTGCGTGGAGATGAAGAAGTCCAAGACGTCTACTACGGTCCTTTTGAAGGTATTCGTAAATTCCAGGTTCTAGGGTTTCGACACGATGAAGATTACTGCTCCCGCTCATTCCTTTCATTCGAGCCTGACAGACTTTCTTCTTGTTTGTTTTTCTACTATCAGGTCCGGGACTGGCCAGCTTTGTGGAGCGAAACTTGCTAGCGTTGATGACACCCTTGAATCCCGATAGCTTGAAGGTACTAACGGGCGACGGTCGGCCAATCGTCGTCACCATTCTGGATAGCCATTCATCTGCTGAAGCTGATGCCATTCTGAAGAAGGTGAAAATAGTTGCCCAGACCAATCGGGATTTCGTCTTTGCAAGTATGGTTGCCGCGGAATGGCCGAAATTCGTACGCCCGTTTGCCCTTGGCAAGAAACCTTTGCTACCCAATGTAATCATCTGGGACAAGCAAATGTATGCTAAAGTAAGTCATCCGAATTACACCCTCAACTTTTCCCTCTAGCTTTGAACCCTGCTGCCGTATTATAGGCCTCGCTCTCATTTGAGATCTGGATGTCAAGCTTCGCATTGAAATGTTTTGGAACTTCCCGTGAAGGATACGGCAGTGTCTGAAGTTTCACCTTGCGTCTGCAAGTATATCCAATTTCAGCTTGTAAAGAAACTGTACGTTTTAGTCAGAAAAGTAATCTTATGGGGCTCAGATCCTCACAAAAGGTAGGCCATAATAAGTTCACTGGGAATTTGGATTTTCAAAATCGAAATGAACATACTTGGAAGATCCGTTCCTCATTGCGAGTGCAGTTAGTTGCTCTTGAACTAATTGAATGCTTGTATGACCGATTGTTTCAAAACTTGTTGACGGTTGTTAGGTGAGCTGAGCGCCTGCACTGAGTCTTCGTGATGCTTCGAACTGCCGAGGAGATCTCTGCTGCATTGTCTGTGTTAAGTGTTCTCAAGCTTAGGTATCCTAATCCCAGCACTAGTCTGATGTTACACGTATCCTAACGATCCATTTGTTGACAGACTGACAAAGCAGATGCATTTGTTGGCGACAAAGCGGAGACAAGCCTGAGGGAGCTGCTGCAAGGGTACAGAGAGAACACAATCAAGCGGCATACAGTGAAAGGTCCTACATTGTATGAGAAGGCGACGGAGAATACCACCCAGTTGTTGCAAGCTCTTGCCCTGGTGGGTGCATTGTTTTTTCAGTGGTTTCGAAAGAACAAGGAGCAAGGAGCTGTCCTTCGGCAGGAAACTGAGACTCCGGAGACAGCAGGAACTCAGCCAAGTGGTGATAGCTCATCAAGTGCACCAGCATCACGTGGCGCCGCTGATACGCACAAGGAAGATTAGACACTCTAGGGTTTTTCTCGTCCAAATTTGGTCTCTAGTCAATCTCGGTTGCAAATATCGCTAAGATCTACTGTAGCTTCGAAACGCATAACTAGAATGTGATTGTTGCCTCTCACTAACTTGTGTTGTGCATGGATTTGAAGTGATGTTGAAGTTGATACTCACACGTCTGCACCATTCAGTGCGTTTCAGTGAGTTAAAACTGATCTCGCGATACATATCACGGTAATCCTTAACCAGGCGCCTGCACAATTCAACGAAGGAATTCAACTTGTCATTTCGTAATTATTTAGTGGGTTGATTCTTTTCAAGATGAATTCATCACCTCTGGTTGGACATGCCTATTCTAGCTCAGAATCATTAAATTTTAAAACTTGACGACATAGACCCTTGTTGTCCTCAGGTTTTTGTACCCAATAACCATCAGTACTTATGGAGCTTTATTCATGTACATGAAATTGAGCTACTCAGAATTTTTAATACTATCATAAGGCTGCATATGGCTGTAATTATCAAGATAGTGTGTTGGTACGTAGAATGAAAGCCATCATCTTGGATTGAGCTTAGACTTCTATCACAAGAACTAAATTGGCTTTAGGATCCAATTCAACAAGTTCTGAACACCAAATGAAGGTGGAACAACTGAAAACATCAATTTAGGTGAAAATGACATCACTCTTGTTAATGAGTTGATGAAGTTGAAGATGGAATTTATTGAATTGAAGTAGATTGTTGATTGGAATCATGAATCCTATTAGTTCAAAACCTTGAGTCTAAAATTTCTAAAGTTGCCAAATATTAATTTGGACAAAGCAATTGTGAGGCACTTTTTCATGCCTAACAATAGAAGATAGAACACAACTGGAGATGTGCTTTATATGAAGACAAAGGTTACTATTTTTTCTCAAAGGTTACTATTTTTTCTCAAAGGTTACTTAATGTTTAACTCAATCTGGGGTTCTTCACAAAATACACATTGAAACTCATTCTAGAATCTTTTGATTGTGCAAAATAGTTACCATGCCAAATTTGATTCAATTTGAGCATTTGGACATCCTTGAAAATTTTTGATTGATATCTTGATTGCAAAGCCATGGAGAGCCCCCCTTTTGGAGTACTCTAAGCTCAAAAGTAGTTAAATGTAGCACGATGAATAATTCAACAATCTCAAGCCCACTAGAATTGATAAGCCCCCAAGGTTGAATAATATACCACAAAGGCTCTCCTTGGCACTCCTTGGTAGAGTGTGTGGCCTACATAGGCACGACACTCCCTCATCTTGAATTCACTTGGACTTGGATTGAAGGAAGAATCACTCGTCAATCTTCTGGTATACAAGTTACAATCATGAAAGGGAGGTCAAAGCAACTGGTGCAAAAGGCTTCTCGGTGAGATGCAAAGGCTGCAAGAACTCCACACATTGGGAGATGCGAAGATGCAAAGCTTGCAACAACCTAGCATGTTGGAGGATCTTCAAATTCATTTTTCACCTCGAAGGAGAGACACAATAATGGCCGGATCTCTTGTGTCAACACTTTGCAAGCCAACTAAATTTCTGTACCAGAATGGCAGTAAATATTTATCGAGTTTATAGGTAAGACATTCTATACAGTTCCTCATGGCATTCTCAAACCCATTCTAATATCGAAACATGAGGCTTCAGCTGTAGGTGGACGTGACCAGCAGTTTGTAAGATGCGGGCATGACTGCTTCAGATCATTTCCCAGCAATTTGAAATTATCTACCTCTCCACTTGCGAAGGAAAAAGCTAAACGTGCGAACTGCTTCCAATTAAACTGGTATAGTAAACTCTACCCTCCACCAAACGCCATCGTAACAGCTCGAGTACCCTCAAAATATGAACTGGAGATGGTACACGACCATCTGTTCTACAACTATCTGATGGACCAAACTCTTGCTTGGCCCCCAACGACTTCAATATTGGACCTCACGGATCTATCAAATTTGACCTGGTGCCATCCCCTCTCAAACGTTCAAAAGTCCACCGAGTTAAGACTTTGCAAATCGAGTCCAGGTCGAAGTTACAATACATTACAAGGACTGTTCTAGTCTCTCGTGGCCTCTTAATGACACCACATACGCAGAGCGACACCCGCTCCCCTTCCCTCCCCCCAGAACAAATGCTCTGCGTCTACAGTACCTCGATTAAATATGCTAGCTTGTAATGGAGCAATAAGCCTTTCTTAAAATTAACATCGATTCTAAGAAATTCTAAATTCATCCAAAAGGAAGATCACTTCGAACGTGTAATTACTTGATGAGTTATATCTATCAATGCACGACGACACTGTTGAACCAGTAATGAATCGCTTGGCGGGAGACTAACAATCGCATCAATAGCCTTTTGGGCATGCTCTGCAGCTAGCTCATGCGTTTGAGTTATACCCCTGCTTTCTTTCACCATTTCAACAGCCTGCACATTCACCTTTTGCATCAGAACACGCACGGTAGTCATTTGCACAGAAAGACCACTGCGAACATACTTGACAACTTGTCGACACTTAAGCAACACCAATACCTGATTCCTGTCAGCAATGGATTTAAACTTGCGTTGTATCAATTTCGCCATATCGGGAAACTCCTTCAGAGCAAATAATACTGGAGCTGTCACGATACCCTGATCAAACGACCATACAAACAAACCACATGGCGAAGCAAGCCCGGTCAGGCCTCTTTGATGTAATGAAAGTAACAAGTTAAACTACTCCTGAATATATAACCATAACCTAAGCACGCATTGACCATAGATAACGGATGAGTATTCCGTAAAAGATCACGGCTTAGGACGAGCTTACCTGACCAAGATCAGACAATGCAGGCTTTCCCAAAGTTTTTGTAGTGCCTGTGTAGTCGAGAGCATCATCCACAAGTTGGTATGCTAAACCCTACATACCAATTAAAGGAGCCCGAGTCAAGTATGTTCTCGATATAGGGAGCAGTAACAGCAAGCCATTGCCCAACACATTCAGATCTTAAACGATTGATAAATGATAGGATGACTCATGCGCTAGATTGCGAAAATCGTGGACATCATGGTTCAAAAAAATCCCTACCAATAAGTTCGATAGACCAGCACTTGCGAGAAAATAGGATCACATACTTCACGTTTCACTTATTATTTCGAACCGAAGCAAGAGCAACAAACTAAATTTGCTCCGATTTCAACCTCTAATATAAACTTCCAACTAGATCGAGAAATCTTGCATGTGCATCTCAAGCTTATTCCCGCAGCTCGCGTGCTCCTATGTAGTAAACAGAAAATTTGATTACCATATTCAACCAAGTACTGCCATTAAAAAAATCAAGAATTTCTAACGAGGATAATAGCAGCTATATTGTATTTCATGAGTCAAGGACACATACCAAGTGGCGTCCATAGTCAAAAGCAAGACGGGAAACTTCTTGAGGATGACCGGCTACTATAGCAATAGCTTTACAGCTATTAGCCATAAGTGACGCGGTCTTATAAAAAGTCTTCCGCATGTAATAATCCATGCTGTTGTCCACACAAATCCCTTCGTCAGCTTTTGGATTCATGTTTGAGATACAATACAAAATCCTAGCTCCACCATCTAGCCAAGGCTACAACATTTACGTATACAAAAGTGAAAAATTAGATGATACTCACTTCGACATATCCTTGTCTTCGCTAGACAGCTGCATGATTTCGCCCGTGACTAAGTGCTCCAAAACCTGAGAGAGCAATTCCATAATCTCTGTATTTCTCAACGATGCTAGTGCTACAGATGCCCGCGCCAGCAGAAAATCACCTGCCAAGACTGCCAACTGCAGAACCAAAGCCAGCAAAAGAAGAAATTACATGAAGCCGAGATAACGTCATCAGCACGCAAGGCATTACAATCGCAGTACAAATTGCAAGAAAGCGCACGGACACCAAGCTAATCTGCCCAAAAATGATTTGCATCGTCTCTCTTGTTATCAGACTTGCGTAAATAAATGATTGGCAGACCCAGACGGAGAATAAATGACAAACCTTGTTGCCCATAGCTTGATTCAGCGAACTTATGCCTCTCCGAGTATCTGCATGGTCCAATACATCATCATGCAGCAAACTCGCCACCTGCAGTGCATTGCATAAACTCAGAAACAGGTGTAGAATAGAATAAGTACACTAAAAAGGACATGCTTGCCATACAGAACTTCTGTCAGTATATCTACAAACTAGACCAATATACACTCGGCACAGAACAGTAGAAACCACTAACTGAATCATCAGATTCAAAGAGTTGTTGCAAGTAAAACATCAAGCAGGGAATGCTGTGGTGTCAATTCATTACTAACGTGAATCATCTCCGTAATCTCAGCAATTCGTTGTTGCCGTAATCGAAGGTCATCATATATCAAGTCTTGCAATCCATGAGGAGGTGATGTCATTAAAGCAGTCGACATAAGAAGGAGAACCTGGACCATGCCACCCCTTCCAAAAAGTGAGACACAGGGAGATAAATCAATATAATAGACGGAGAAAGACGAGGTAGTCCCCCACAAATCAATAGAGGCTGAGTACTTGATTGCAAAACTACAAAGGTGCAGGCGACTGCTTTATCAACTATTTCCCTTGGTAGTATTCACCTGTGAATGACAATAAAGCGGAGAAAACAAACGAAGACACAAACCAACAAATGAACAAACGAAACACTTAAATTGATGGCGAACATATTCTAGATACCTTCTGTACAACAAGAGAGGAGCTCAGTTGCACAAAAGTGTACATACCGTAGGTCGAAACCGTTTGCCTTCCACACCCATCTTGAAGAAGTACTCAGCTGCTAATGCAAGCACTGGAACCTGGATCCACCATCCTCCAATTAGTGGGAGCTTCGGAAAAGCTCACAGAAGTAGACGATATATTTGACGTCATAACTGTAACAACGAGATCTCAACAACATTCTCTCAAGTGCCTTGCACGAGGGTAAAGATTGAAAAAATAACCATTATTCCGTAAAGACAGACACGGAAAGAACTACATAGTAGAAGGCCTATATGAAAATCAGACAGAAAAAGTATACAAACCATGTAAAAAAAGAGGCATGTACTGACTATCACCTCTGCAGTCACCATCGATCGTAGCCGATTAGCGACAACCTGCAACTCGTCTGCTACCAATGAAAATGGATCCACCTTTTCCTACACACATCACATGTGGTCATGATAACAGAAGAATAACCGATAGTACTGATGCCACTGAGCACAACAAAACTGTGAAGAAGTATTCAAAATCAACCCATCTAAAGCCTAGTGAAGGCAACCTGGCTGCTGGTGTTGAAATGATCCAATCCTGAAACAGCGCTGAGTTGTCTGAAGGTGGTCGAGTGCCATGGCGACAATGCAGGGGTTTCTGAAGGCGCTGTATGACATGGGGCTACAGTCCATGTAGCATGCGTTATGCCTGAAAATATTTGATGAACCTGCAGCAGCACCCATTGCCCACTTAGCATGAAAATTCAGCAGCACTAGCGCTTACACTCGTTTATCAAAAAGCACCAATGCGTTCAAAATTAACATCTCTTCTGTATGTCGTATGACTTATACTACTACAAGGTGCAGTTAGACGTCACATCGTCTAATAAAAAAACCCCATCCAGTGTCTTCGACAGGAATAACCTTCATAATTGGAGTGCTGAACCCTACTTGGTTGGAATAACGACAATTACAATTACACTGTCTTAGGTCATGGACACCGAAAACTCTCTCAGGGTAACACTTCTGCTGAGTATGCAGTCGGACACATTTTAATTTCACCATCTACTACACCACTTACTTCCAATAGCATCGGTAATCGTCTACATAAACAATTCTTTAACGCTGTCATTATTGATGTCTCCCAACCATACATCCAAAAGAGTACTAATTTGACTAACCCAGCAATTCTAGATGATAAAAGTACTGTCGATATGAAAGTGATGTGAATTTCTTGAGAATTCTAGCAGTGAGAGTAACCTTTTAATAAAGTGCAATTGCGAAAGAGGAAACTAACAACTGCCAGGTTAGCCTCGAAAACTGTAGCTCCAACTACAACCAAATTATGATATTATACGAGATGAAACAGCAATGTCGCCGACCATACGCCCTAAACGACCAAGGCAGGTGGAGAATGTCAAAATTCATTTTAAGATGTACATGACAGTGGCTTCAAGTACCCCCTGGCGCATTAGAATCACAAGAGACTCAAGCAGTAGGCATCGAAACCTCATGCCAACGGTACCAGGTGAAACGGTCAGATACTTTCACTGGAGAAAACAAGGGTTGCAATAAAAATAGAGAGTAAAATCCGGAGCAAGGAATTAGAACCTTCAGACGTCGAACAAGGAAGCGCCCGCCCCTTCCAGCTTGCATCATTGCATCCAAGTGTGTATCTCGGAACCACCGAAACGGCCGTAGGCTTCACAGGTAACCTGAGACCGTCTCTCCTAGCTCGCCAATCCCCGGTGCTAAACGAAGGAAGATCATCAAAATGGGGATATCAAAAGAAAATGAGAACAATGCCTAGAATTGTTAAGCTGCTGCGGAACGAAGGTTGGGGGCACAACCGCCAAGTGACACCAGAAACGTGCGAGTCAAGTGGAACATCTGAGTGGAAAGAGGCGAAACAAGCACAATCTTGCGTCTTGCGCAAATTGGGGTCCAAAAGGAAGGGGTGAAGGGGTTGCAAAACGTGCGAGAGCGAAAGGAGAGACGATCGAGGAATCTCCCCGAAAGGATTCCTAGCAACACAGCAAGCCAAGGTGCGCAAAGTCGCAAGCTCGCCCAGCAACCCTCCTCCGGTCTTCGGTGCGCCAGGTCGGACGCCGCCAATGAGGTCCCGCCATGTGGACAGTTAGGGCTATGTCACCAGTGACATAGAAAAGTGTGTGCCGTGTCTTCTTCAGCCACAAAGGTCTACAACTGAACTCCGGTGTAATTACGGTACAGGAACCTATAACGGAGAACTTAAGCATTTGAGCATGGAGTGGCTGTGATTATGAAGGAGCACTTATTTTTCCTTTGTAGGGAAATAAGGTTCATGAAGAATGGAAAATTTTAATTTTTTTTTGAAGTAAATCTGAAATTACTACAAAATTTTGAGTCAAAAAGTAGCCCGGACACACAACCGCCATATAGCTTCATCCATTTCGGATAGGAATAAAAGCAGTGAAGGGAAATCCATTGTTGAGAAACCATAACAGACATCATGCAAATGGAGCATGGAGAGAACCTAAAACGGACAAGTCTGGACCACATAGCTAACTCAGAAGCCCTTAATTCTAGCCATAGCCGGAGGCTGTTGACGTCATTGGTGTTCTCTCCATCCGCACCCCGCGCTCCCCATGCAGGCAGTGGAAGTCTCGAGAGCGGGCACACCGTCCTCCTGATTCGCTACAGATTTTGAGGCTTCCACCTGTTCGTCGCTGGTGTCAACGGCTCCTTCCCGCGGGCTCTTCCCGCCCTCCGTCGCTTCTGATTCATTGCGGAAGGAAAATGTAAGATGCGTGTTGTAGGTTTACAGATAATGGTTGTCGAATAGTTTGAGGTTGGGGGTTTGGCGACATAGATATCACAGGGTTGCCGAATTGATCGAAAGGGAGGAAGTATGGGTGAGCTGGCATTCCCGGAGATGGTGAAGCGTAAGAGAAGTAAGGGTTGTGAATTGCTGCAGGATTGAAAGAAAAATCTGATGTAAGGTAACTTACATTGATAGATGGATGAATGAAATCTTCTAACCACATTGGACAGTGTGTAAGCAGAGGATGAAAGGAGTCAGACAACTCCTAGTTGAGGATGGATGGACCGAGTCGACAACCTCATTTGAGAACATGTGCACTGGAGTTAGACAGCTCTATATTTAGTGCATTGGAGTCAGACCACTCCAAGATTGAGAACATGTGCACTAGAGTTAGACAGCTCTATATTTAGTGCATTGGAGTCAGACCACTCCAAGATTGAGAACATGTGTACAAGAGTTAGACAACTCAAGATGAGGTACACTAGAATTAGACTACTGATAGTAGTCAATTAGCTTTACTCTAAATATAGGAGTAAAGATCTAGAATGATCTATAAATAGGCTAGACTCTGGAACATAGCCTAAGATAGACTGTAGTTCCTTTTGGGAAGGAACTCATATATAAGCTCGGGGGTGAGAAGGTAGAGGCTCTTTTTGGTGGTGAGCTCTTCTCTATGGTTGGGAGGTTGAGCTTAATAAAGTTCTAGGTTTTGTCTTCCTAGCTAAATTGTGTTGTGAGTTGGTAATAAACCTATTAGAGGGTTGTTACAATTGGTATCAGAGCGGTATGGATCGTCTGCAGGGTTTGGAAGGGAGAGTTGATCCTCTTGCGGGATTGGAAGAGAGGATTATGAGAGGAGTGATGGGAGCCATGAGGGAAATTTTGGATTCTGTTCAATCTGGAGCTCATCCTCTTCCTAGAGAGGATTCTGTACAATCTGGAGCTCCACCTCTTCCCAGAGGTGTTCGTTCAGACACTCCTCACCCTCCTTCATCTTTACATGCTAGATCAAGAGAGATAGAGTCTGTTGCAACATCTACGTTGAGGGGTCATGGTCCTAGAAGAGTTGATGTTTTGAACGACTTGAGGAAGTATCCTTTCAAGCCTTCTTTTGGAGGAAGGAACTGCAAACCGGAGGAGGTTAAGTCTTTTATTTCCATGCTGGAGGACTTCTTCACTTCAGATTACCAAGATGATGACAAGATCAAGGCTATGGTGGTTTGTCTTCAAGACAAAGCTCGTGTGTGGTATGATAATTTGAAGAACGACCGGGAGATTCGTGGATTTCAACCTCTGTCAAATTGGAGCACTTTCAAGCATTTGTTTCTTCAAGAATTCCTTCCTGGGAATTACGGAGAAGACATGCGCCAAGGGCTCTATGACTTGAAATAGGGAAGTTTGTCTGTAACCCAATACAAGTCAAAGTTTGATTTACATATTGTCTATTTTCCCAATTGGGGTGAAAGTGGCAGGGTTGAATTCTTTCTTCAGAACTTGAAAGATTCAATCAGATTTAAAGTCAATGCATATCATCCAAGGACTCTAGATGATGCTTATGGTTTGGCTTTGAACTTTGAAAGAGAGGTTAATAGCAAGTTAGAGAAGAACAAGAGTCTGTTGGGAAAGAGGTCCTCTGAGTTCAATCGGTCTAATAACTTTAAGTCTTCAAAGTTCGCTCAAGGTTCTAATCCCTCTCAAGGTTCCAAGTTCAACTCGGGACGAGAGGGTGCCATGATGAGCAAAAGAAGAGCGGGAGGAGCATGTGAAGAAAGGTCTTTGCTTTAGGTGTCATAAGCCCGGACATCGAAGCTTTGAGTGTCCATCATCCAAAAAAAAGACAACAGCTTTGGAGGTGGAGCAAGGAGATGAAGATACATTTGATGGAGAGCCAAGCAAGGATGTTGTCCCAACTGTCTCAACCGCTATTATGAACATGGAAGTGGAGCAAGATCCAACGGTGCTCCAAATCAAAGGATTTTTGAACTCTTCCTTCTCTTCTATAATTCTTATTGATTCTGGTAGCTCTCACAATATGATGTCAACTTTATTTGCTCACAAGATAGGACTTCCCCTAGTTCCTATCAAACCTTGCTCAGTTTTGTTACCAAATAACCAAACTAGTTCTATCACTCACCGCATGTTGAAGGTTCCTATGAACATTCAAGGTGTAGATATTGAGGTGGACTTTGAAGTTTGGAATGGAGCACGATATGAGGTGATATTGGGGATGGCGTGGCTGAAGCACGTGGACGCATGGATTGCATGCAAGGAGGGAGCAGTCCATGGAAAGCTTCACAACGGGGAATCTTTTACCATAAGAGGTAAGAGATCATCACCAAAGGTCCCTATGCTTTCTCACTTACAAATGAAACGATGTATTAGGAAAAACAACGAAGTATTTCTAATACATGTGAGTGAAGTTGAGGACGAAAGTAAGGATAACAAAAGAGTGAATGAATTTTTGGATGAATTTAAAGATATATTTCCTGAAGAGTTGACGAAATTGCCACCTAGGAGAAATGTTGATCACGCTATAGATTTAATTGTTGATGCCGCCCCTATTGCTAGGGCACCCTATCGTCATTCTCTAACTCAAAATGTTGAGTTGGAGAATCAATTGGAAGATTTGTTGAACAAAGGTTACAATAGACCTAGCAAATCACCTTGGGGTGCCCCGGTTCTCTTTGTTAAGAAGAAAGATGGATCATTAAGATTATGTGTAGATTATCGTGGTCTTAATAAACTCACGGTGAAAAATAGGTTTCCGTTGCCCCGTGTTGATGATATTTTTGATCATTTACATGGATCAAAAATATTTTCTAAGATAGATTTGAAGAGTGGTTATCATCAAATTCGAATTAAAGAGTCGACATTCCAGAACAAAGGCTTGGATCGCGTTTAGGTCATTACGAGTATGTTGTAATGCCTTTTGGACTGACAAATGCTCCTACTACGTTTATGACTTTGATGAATTCCTTATTTCGAGATCTTTTGGGTAAATTTGTGTTAGTATTCATGGATGATATTCTTATATATTCCAAAAATGTAGAAGAACATAAGAAACATCTTAAACAAGTTTTTGAAATTCTGAGAGCGAATAAGTTATATGCTAAGCTAAGTAGGTGTGATTTCTTTACCTCTCGTATTGAATTTCTTGGTCACATCATTTCTGATGAGGGAATCTCAGTAGATCCTAGGAAGGTCAAGGTAGTTGTTGAGTGGCCAATACCAAAAGACAAGAGTGAAGTGAGAAGTTTCCTAGGTCTTGCAAGCTATTATAGAAGATTTGTCAAAGGATTTTCTAAAATAGCTGCTCCTATGACCAATTTGTTGAAAGGAAAGGGTAATGGAATAGATTGGTCTGCTAAGTGTGACTTGAGTTTTCAGACTTTGAAGTCATTATTAACCCAAACTCCTGTTTTGACTATTATGGATCCCTTGAAAGGAAACATAATATTGTGTACTGACGCTAGCGATTTAGCTATTGGTGCAGTATTGATGCAAGATAGAAAGATAGTTGCATATGAATCTCGTAAATTGAATTCCGCCGAGTTAAATTATCCAGTACACGAGAAGGAACTACTAGCAGTCATTCATTCTTTGAAGGTTTGGAGGCATTATTTACTAGGAGTAAGATTTAAAATAGAAACCGATCACCAATCTTTGAAATATTTATCAACCCAATCGAATTTGAGTAGAAGGCAGTGTAGGTGGATGGAATTGTTACAAGAGTTTGATTTTGAAATTGAATATGTTAAAGGTAAGGAAAATGTGGTGGCTGATGCTCTTTCTAGAAGACCGCTAGCAAATGCTATTTCATGCATCAGAAATTCTCTGATGGATGAAATCAAATTGCATTATCCTAATGATGATTTCTTTAAAATTCCATTTGAAAGTTTGTCTAAGGAAGCTAGAACTGTGAATGAAATCGATAAGTTTAAGCCTTTTGAATTGAAAGATGAAGTTTTATATTATTATGGCGAGTCTCGTATTCCCAAGGTCGGGAATATAGACTCAATATTATGAATAACCTTCATGATATTCCAATAGCAAAGCGACCCAGGTTTTCAAAAGACCTATATGGCGGTCAAGCGTCATTATTATCGGCCGAGAATGAAAAAGGATGTCAAAGAATATGTTGAAAGATGCTTGAAATGTCAAGTCTCTAAGTCTGAACAAGTGAAGAGTCCTGGATTGTTGCAACCTCTTAGTGTTCCTAACTTGAAATTTGAATCAGTCAGTATGGATTTTATTGTTGGATTGCCTAGGACTCGAAGTAACTTTGATAGCATCATGGTGGTTGTAGATAGACTCACTAAGATAGCTCATTTTATTCCTACAGTTACTACTGTAACTGCTTATGGGGTAGCTGAGTTATTTATGAGAGAGATCTTCAAACACCATGGAATTCCGCGTGAGATTATAAGTGATAGAGATCGTAAGTTTGTGAGTGAATTTTGGACCACACTTTTCAAATTGTGTGGGACCAAAATTAAGTTGAGTACTGCATATCATCCTGAGAGTGATGGCGGGATCAAAGAACTAACAGGACTCTTGAAGATATGTTGAGAATGTATGTTGGTAAGAAACAACACTCATGGGATAAGTGGTTGCATTTGATTGAATTTGCTTACAATGATCATATTCATAGTAGTATTGGGGTAAGTCCATTCTATGTTTTATATGGTCAAGAATGTAGAACTCCTATAACACTCTCTACTCCTACTACGAGATTTGAAAGCATTAATGAAATGATTAAGGAAATGAATGAAATTAGAGAGTTGGCAAAGTTGGCTATGAAGAGTGCTCAAGATAGAGCTAAACACTATGCTGATAGAAAAAGAATCTTCCGTGAATTTGAAGTGGGTGATAAAGTCTTTTTGAAGGTAGCTCCAAAAAGATTTGGACTCAAGCTTGGTAAGTCAAGGAATTTATCACCTCGGTTTTGTGGTCCTTTTGAAATTATTGAGAGAATAGGACAAGTTGCTTATAAACTGAGGTTGCCTGAGGATTGGCAGATACATGATGTATTTCATGTGAGTTTGTTGAGGAAGTATGTATCTGATCCTAGTCATGTTTTGCCTGATCTTCCAAAAAAAAAAACCCCCGAGGGAGAACTACTTGCTCAACCTGAGAAGATTTTGAAGGTGGAGAATCAACATCTGAGGAATAAGACATTCCGTAGATTCTATGTGAAGTGGAAGGATTATCCGGAAGAAGAAGCTTCTTGGGAGAGAGAAGTTGATTTCAGAAGGGATTATCCTGACTTTGTCATTGAGGACAATGACTTTTAATGGAAGGGGAGGATTGTAAGGTAACTTACATTGATAGATGGATGAATGAAATCTTCTAACCACATTGGACAGTGTGTAAGCAGAGGATGAAAGGAGTCAGACAACTCCTAGTTGAGGATAGATGGACCGGAGTCAGACAACTCCAGATTGAGAACATGTGCACTGGAGTTAGACAGCTCTATATTTAGTGCATTGGAGTCAGACCACTCCAAGATTGAGAACATGTGCACTAGAGTTAGACAGCTCTATATTTAGTGCATTGGAGTCAGACCACTCCAAGATTGAGAACATGTGTACAAGAGTTAGACAACTCAAGATGAGGTACACTAGAATTAGACTACTGATAGTAGTCAATTAGCTTTACTCTAAATATAGGAGTAAAGATCTAGAATGATCTATAAATAGGCTAGACTCTGGAACATAGCCTAAGATAGACTGTAGTTCCTTTTGGGAAGGAACTCATATATAAGCTCGGGGGTGAGAAGGTAGAGGCTCTTTTTGGTGGTGAGCTCTTCTCTATGGTTGGGAGGTTGAGCTTAATAAAGTTCTAGGTTTTGTCTTCCTAGCTAAATTGTGTTGTGAGTTGGTAATAAACCTATTAGAGGGTTGTTACATCTGAAGGATCTGGCGCCTCTTGCCCGACGATTGTCGTCTCTCCTCCCTGTCCATCGTTTGGGCGACCTTGAGATACCTCAGTTGTCCTGCCTCCGAGGCGTGTCATTGTGCTTCTAGCCTTCTCGGCAGCTCTTTGCGCACGCGCCGCTGCGGCCTCAACTACGCGCAGCGCCTTCAGGCGCGCTGCCTCCTCTCGCTCTTCACGTCGACGACCTCGCGCTTCGGCTAGCGCAGCAGCCCGGGCCTCCTTTTCGGCAGCCTTCCGTTGTCTTGTGGACTCCTACTCGGTACGTACCCTCTCCTTCTCTCGCGCTGATAACTCCTTCGCTTCATTGAGTTGCTGTACCGCCGCGGTATACTCGTCGGACGTGAGAATCTTGGACGTTGTGAAGTCCAGGAGGGGATCTCTCCTTCTCGAACTAGCTCGGGCTGCAATGATTGGGAGTGTGAGAAACCTGGTAATGGATTGAGGTTCGCCGTCGTCGTTATCAACCGTGCCGATTTCGAGGGCTCCCTCTCCCCTGTCTGCAGGGTCGGGTGCTACGAAGTAATGTGATGCGTTCGAATCGGGCACCTCCTCGAATTCGCCCTCCATCTCGAGCCGCGCCTCCTCGCCCACTACGCTTCTTTCCAGAGCTTCATCACTCCCGTCCTACTCTGTACTGTGATGCTCGTCTTTTTCGTTCTCACCGTTCGGTGTCTGCACATCTACGGGGTCGCAGAGAACAACCTGTCCATCATTACAAAAAAGTGCGTTAGTTTGAGGCATTCTGATCGCGTTGTTCGTAGTTCCAGAGTATTATTTTCAAATGGCGGTAGTTGATGCATTTAGTCGGGCTTAAGGATTCCCGATCAGTATAAATTGAGCAACTGATTGGAAGCAGTGCTATTTAATTATGGTGATTTACTGGGCATTCTAGTATAGTTGTACCTCAAGACGAGGAGCTACAGAGAACGGAACCGATCATGAATTCGGTTGATCCGTCACTGTCCTCCATGCTGAGGATTCATTACGGATTCACTTTACATGAATACTAGATTTGGAGAATGAGGTCGTGAGACTGTGGAATATAGTTTCGGATTATGGGAATCCTTTCAACCCAAGTTTTGTCAGCTAATTGTTCACGTGTAGGGAAGTGCATGTATGTCGGTTCCTATCTTTTGTTCTCGTTCATGTTTCCCTTCATCCCCCTTTACTTCTTATTTGCTCCCAAATTCATGTTTTATATTCCTTGTCCCTTTGCCTCCTTGTTATATTCTAAAAATATGATAAAACTCTTTATAATAATTAGATACCACTAATGGAAACTCTTCAAAATCTAAACTCTATGTAACAATCAAATATCACTATGGAATCTCTTCAAAATCCTTAAACTCTTCATACCATGTATACATTACCAAAGCATGATGACCATGACCATAACCATACATCGCCAAGGACAGATAGAAAGAACTCTAATTGTGTTCTTATATATATATTACAATACTGGAGGCTTTGTCTCACACGACGGTTCCGCGCTGGAATCCGTCGTCGAGACGCTCAACCCCTCAATCAACCGCTCAAATTATATTGGATGTATATTTTATTATTCTAAATATATAAATTCGATATGTATTTTTTAATATTTTCTGTATCAACTTATTTGAAGTTTATGAATGTTTTTATAGCTTTAGGCAATCCAAGTTGAACGTGCTCAACGGCACGGGTCCCACTAGTAGATATATATAAAAGAACACGCTTTGGAATTTGTCTCTCCTTGGTGATGCATGGTCATGGTCTCGCTAATGATCTCGGTGGTTTTGCGGTTTTCTAATTTCAGAGTGCGGGGAAGTCAGCAGTGTTGAACAGCCTCATCGGTCATCCAGTCTTGGTACGTTTTTCAAACCGATGATTGCATTAAGTGCTCACATCTGAGTTGGTAATTTCAGACAACTTTTTTGCTATTGACGAGGGTATAGAAGCATTTTGTTACTTAATGATAATGAACAATAGATGAAATATATAGGTAAAGCTCAGGTAAGGCTTACAGGTTCTGTAAGCTCATCGTCCACCTGCAGGTCAGGAGCGGTTGGTGCAGCCTCTGCAGTTTCGAAGATTTCCGCAAGACCAAGGTATGAATTCACTGCCGCAGTGTTGAGAGGGTATATGCCTGTCGCTCTGAATCCACTGCATATGTTCTCTTCTGTCAACGCTTTTCGCAGAGTCAAATGCACCCAGTGAGCCAATGTTGATTTAGTTGCCGGCTGCATCAAATTTCTAGACGTCCAGAAGTCTCTGTAACTTCTAAAGTTCTGCTTGAATGATTTAAACACACTAACATCTAGTGGTTGTAGGGCGTGAGACGTATGGACAGGAAGCGTGATCATGTCCAAGCCTGCAGCACGAGTCTCGAGGACGACATCTAGTGTGCAATGTGAATTGTGTCCATCAAGTATCATGAGGTGTCTCCTTTCAACTGATATTCCACCCATGCTCTGTACACTTTCAATAAAGTGTGACAACCACGCACTAAAGAGGTATGTTGTCATCCAAGCCCGGGGTTGCATGGCCATGGTTGCCCCGGGCTCGCATCTTTCAATGTAATTTTGTCTCAACCGTGTGCCTTTAAAAACATAGAAAGAAGGGATACTCACTCCACTTGCGTTTATGCAGACCAAGAGACTAAGCCACTCTCTTTGGTCAGGCACGAGGGAGTGTACATGGCGGGCGCCTTTCTTTGCAATAACAACTCCTCCACCACTCCTCCCACCTTGCGCACCGGACTCGTCGCAGTTCCAAATCCTATCTGCACTGTACTCATGCAAGGTGATTAAAGTCTGTAAGTTTCTGTAAAAGCTTTCCACGTTCTCTGCACATAGGCCCTTTGCGCGTGCAGTCTCCAGGGCTTGAGACACACGCAGTGAAAGCTCTGATTGGCGATGCCGCCACCACCGCATCCAACCACCACTTGGGATGCCATCGCGGAATGGGGTGACATTATCCTTTGTTATGTCATATACTTTCAGTTTGAGAGCAGTAGGTGTTAGTCCTTGCCCCATCTCACACATGCGTATACAATAGTCTACAAGTAGTTTTTCTTCACTTTCACTCAAAATTGCAGGTGGCCCCCTCTTTCTACTACATCTCATGCCATAACACCATTCACGAAAAGATGTGTAAGTTATGTGGTACATTTCTGAAGCCTTTTTCATGTTCATACCTCCGTCTACTGCAGCCTGTGCATCCCGCAACTAAGTGTTTGTCCATTTCCCGGTCATCTGTGCCATGCGAGGTCTGCGGGTCTGCGACTGTGAGTCTGCTACGGGAGGCAGGTTGGGCGTCGAAGAGGGTTGCATGGGTCTGCGGAATGCTCACGCTGGTGCCTGCGACCCGACTGCAGTTATGTCTTCGGCGGGCTCAGCTGGTGTTCCGCTTGCATGCACACTCGGCATCGCTCCCCGTCGAATCCGCTGCTCTGCTGGTCCGAACCTGGGGGCTGGTGTTGAGCACTCCAGTGGTGTGGTGAAGAGCCGCACTCCGTTCACTGATCGGAGGAGTCCACGACGACTGCCGAAGGCAGTCACTTGAGTCGCTCTGGTCCTGGGCCTCGGCACTCTGCTAGCAGTCCTCTTCTCCGGCCCGGCAATTACCCGCTCCAGCTGGCTGTAATCCACCTCTTGATTGCCCACCACAATTTCATCTCCGCTCGATTGCTCCTCATCAGAACCGTAGCACATTCTCTCGTCATGAGGGACGACATTGTTGTATTGCGGATTTTCGTCACTACCTAATAAGAGATCCTCGCTGCTAAGCTGTGGACTGTACGCCATGAGTCACAGATGATTTGAAATCTCTCAGGCCTATGCCGAAACGGTAATTCTATAATGTCAATGTGTGCATGTCAATGAACAGTCATGAGAATGCACTTCAAAGAACCAAAGAGATCAGGGCGACTATCCTTCGCTAGGTACGCTCATTGCAATGTGTGCAAGTCAGGAAGACATCGAAACAAGCACTCTTATTCCCCAATTCCAATCACGAGATCCGAAATTTCAGCCTAAACAGCACCAGTAACCGCTAATCTTCATGCTAAAGCCGGTTAACTTGGAGCACATAAACCACTGCCATGATAAATCAGATCCAAATATAAATGGTGGCCATCACGGATAATAAAAGTCGTTAGCAACAGCCATGTGAATTTGCAATTTCCGTATTTGGGTGCACCAATTTCGGCTACCTCCCCTCCACTATGAGATCATGCACCGCACTCTTGACGGATAAAATTATCTCTTTTTGGTTCAGCCATGCGCGGCACTGAGAAAGCCTACTTACCGGTCACAGGGGTGCTAACCGGTATGGGTGTCTGTACCTTAGAGTGCAAGTTTTCCATCCAATTTTGTACGCTACATTACCATTCTCAAGCCCAAAAGGCAAGGGCATTCATCTTAACCCTTAAACGCCCATGGGGTCTGAAATGGGCAACCCAAAATTGAATCACAGCATCTTTTGGACTTGGGCATCATGAATAGTGCACTTTTTTGAACTTGGGCATCATGAGTGAACCAATCAATGATGAGCTTGCAACCTCCTACTAGGTTATGTACAACCCCAACCTACCTACCACAATCCTTTCAAAGTACAAAAAGTACAAAATCACTCATACAAATTGTGATTTACACTGTAAATTTTCACTTTTTGAATACATCACAAGAAGGTGATCAGTTTGACATCAAAATATTAGTGAGAAGTTCAATACAGTGAGAGCTACATAGTAGATTCTGTTGGAAAAGAGCCCCTCGGGCTCTCTTGGGCGTTTAAGGGTTAATCTTGTATGGTGGAATTACTTACTTTACGGTATTTGAGACATTCACTATGTTCAACCCTTTAATGTAGGGGAGGTTTGATTCACAGGCTTCAACTCAAATTTCATCAAATTCATCGTACCTTCCCTCCGAGATACTTACAATGAATGTGCCCAAATCTTACAATAAAGAATTCACAACAATCCAATCCTACTTTGAAAATGTATAACGATTGGAATAGCTTTAAATATTACAACACAAAATACATCAAAAGAAAAATACTATGTTGTATTTCATACACATAAACATTGGTTCCAATTTAAAGTTTTGATTAAACTTAGTTTTCAACAGTTTCTTAAAAATTTGGTGATTCTTAATCTCTCTCCCACATTCAAGTATAAGTATGGAACATTTTTTGTACACATTCAAGTATATTATGCAAAATGGTCACCAATCATTGGATATGAAGCTTCTTTTCACATATGTTATGTTTAAGGAGAGCTATTGACCTAATGCACATGGGAACCAATTCCACTCAAGACAAAATGATTTTTGCAAGAATCTATTTATTGGTGAGTAAAGTAGCATACCCTGAAGAATCCACAAGTTTCATTAGGAAAATACGATAACTTAAAACCTTATCATCTTTTCCATCAGACGTTGCATATTTTTATATATCTTGTAACAATTAAAGTCATGATTTGAATATAGTTTTGTAAGGTTTAATAAAAATAAAAGGTATTTAAATTTCATCAGAAGCGGTATACAAAAGAAGAAAAAACATAAGAAAAGTGTTTTAGTTCTAAAACACTCTTTAGCGTTAAAGGGTTTAAGTAATGAGATGTGTAATTGAGTATTTATGGACTCTGTTTTTGACAAAAGTACTTGATTTAATGGGCATATTAAGCGTGGTTTGTGTGGTAAAATTGCAAACCCATAGAGTAAAGTATGAATTAATGGCATGCATTCTAGTGAAGGCAACTTCTGTTTTTTAATTTTTAAAAATATTTGGCATATATTATCATCGCAAACCAATTATGTGAAACCAAAAATATTTTTTCATGAATAATTTATAAATGAGTATGATCATTAAATGCATCTCAACAACTTTGTAGTTACAACATTTTAAATCCCGATAAATTTCGTATTGGATTTGCATTAATGTTTTAACAATGAAAGAAGTGAAAAAATGGATAATTCTTGAGAAGCTATACCTCCTTCATCCATTGTTAGATTTTTATTTTATTTTTTGGGATGAATTCAAATCAATCGAAGATGTATTGAAGATAAGGCATGGATTTAAGTGCAAGGGTTTGGTTTTCAACTACTTTTCTTTTGTAAAATATTTGGCAGTATTCACCATTGCATTTGAGCCAAGATTTTTTTTTTGATGATTTTTTTTGGTATGATAGAGTATTTGAGATGATGGTAAACAACATTCTAGTAAGTAATATTTTAATTTGGTAGTATTTTTACCTCAAAGTAAAACTCATACTTAGTTATTTGCGGCTTGTTTTGCACTTTTGCGCACCAAACCTTATGATCCCACAATCCATAAGGTCCATATGATATACAACACATTTATTACAAGTTTGTATGGTTGAGATTTGAATAGCTTATGTTTATTTGTATCTATTTTGTTCTTTCAAAAATGAGTTTCTGACTAAAAATACCCCAAGGACTTGTAGGGTTAACCACCAGACTAATCAAATTTTATCATAGCATAGAAGAAATATTTGTATTCCTCATATATATCCAATTTCTATATATCACCCATCTGACCGCTTTGTTGCTGTAATATCACATAAATTTTGTATTCACTTTATATCAATCATAGCATAATTTCAAAAGTTATATATAGAAAACACAATAACTAATATCGTGGAATCTTGCCAACCTTTAGTAGATAATTAATGAGTTATTGCATTCTTTTGAACTCATCATATTGTTTTCTATTCACCAATATAAATTGCAAGACAACACTTCATGTCAACTCTCAAGCAAATGACATACATGAAAAAAAAAGACCTACTACAAATTCAAAAATTATATTTAAACCATGGCACAATATCTTGGGCTTTGCAAGAGGGTAGATTCAAATAGTGATTTCTTTTGTTTTCTTGTGGTTAGCATCAATACTGAATAGGTGAGAAAGTGCATTCACTATCCACATAATATCAAGTTCTATTAGTTAGAGTCATTCAAAAAATATAAGCTCGAGTATTTAGATGAGAACTTTTAAAGAATATTTTTTTTATAATGATGATGAAAGTGAAGTGCAAGTGAAAGTAAGTAGCTGTCAGAGCACTTAATGGTAGGGAATGAACTTAACATATGTAATTTGTTTTGCTATCTTGATGACAAAATGTATTGGTTTTTCGTCGTATGCTAGTCCACTTTAATTTGATTACAATACAATCAACAAATTTGAAGTTGGATCATTCGTAATTACATAATAACAAGATTATAGGATTTCTAAAATAACTTCTCGAAAAGGGAGATTGAAATTTGCTCTTCACTTTAAGTATTGTACATACTTGAATGTAGATATTGGTATTGGTCACAAATGACAAAAGATGAAAATGTAGTCGATCAAATGTTAGAATTTGGCACTAAAAGTGATGGTTGTAATGACATAGAAGTTTGCTTTTGGTGTGAAAAATGCATACATATTATGCGGTAAAATTTACAAAGCCATATTCTAATTTTGGAATGTTATCCCGTAAAATTTTGTTTTCAAGCCTTAACATGCAACATGATTTATTTATTTTTTTGAATAAGGTTTTTAAAAGTTTTTTAAAAGAAAATATCTATAATATTACTACTTCTCAAAATTTCAAAAAATCCAAGTTGAGACTTTTACCAATTTTACAAGGGCAGCCTTCAAACTTTACAACATCAAACCTCAAAATCTGCAAAAAATGTTTTGCATCAACTTTGGTTGTCACGATCTTCCAAATGGTGAAGATCCAACGGTTGAATTTGTTTCATGATAGTAATGATGGTAGGTAGCTTTAAGATTTTAGAGTCGAAAGTAGAAAAAACAGTGAATTTTTTGACCATATCTTTCTTAATTCCAATAAGGTGGTCAAAAATCGCAGTTTTTCACCCAAAACATGCCTTTGGCACTTAGGATTAAGTACATTGATTCGTTGAGATAAAGCTAGACTCTACGTGCGGGTTTAGTACTTCAGGCGTTGGAGTCTTGCTGCACGGTAAATGAAGAGGAAGGAGAAGACCAAGTCCGACGTAAAAGCTGTCGGGACCCGGGAGAAGACTTGGTTGGGGTAGATCGATCAACTGCTTTCATGGAGACCTTCAGAAGACGAAACAAAGATAGTCACACGTACAGCGCGCTGCGCACATAAGTCGAAGTTCGGTTGCATGAACAGAAGAATCACGTATCTCTGCGCATGCAGAGCCGCAATTAAGATCACCGCAACCACCATGCCGGCATCGTCCGGATTGCACTGCATGGTGGGGCTGTGTACGTACGCACTCAGCTAGTCAAGATCAGATGAAGAGGGCAGTGCCAGTCAGAAGATCCCTGCCACTCAATTCTAGCCGCCCATTGACTTGCTTGCGTTCTGGTGAAGACCAAGTAACCAACTTGATGTAGAGACACCAATCCAGCATGTTCAACGTCAATATTCACAAATTAAACACCTGATTGGCCAACCATGTCCACAAAGTACTGATGAATGGAATGAGTACGTACTAGAGCTCTCAGAAGTTCTTCCCTTGAGCATGAATCTTCCACATACGCACGCACGCAGTGCATATATACGATTCAAATCTCTTGAGACCAGAAGTTTTTCTACCGGGGCTGTGGAAGTTGACTGTACGTGTTGACGCTGTAATGTACCATTTGCTCTGACTTGCAATCCTTTACACACTGAGCTGATCCATTTGAACCTCAACATTTCAGTTCTCCTGTAACAGAGCAAATTGCAATAGAAAAGATTGTTGAATATATATAGGAGTGAAATTGTAGAAGTATTATTGAATATCATGGGATTCAAACAGGTGTAAGTTCTAGTCAGTCACTTCTGGCTTGTCATAGTCCTTATGAACACGGTTGCCTGTAATATACAGTGTGAGCACATAGCCACATGCTGGTTGAATCTGTAACTATGCCATCGGATCGCGAGGTCAAGGTGAAGTCTCGCCCTCTAACACGCACGACATAATCTCCTTTTTTATCACTCAAGCTTTGGGAGCCCAAAAAACCAATTTCAGAACTAAATTTAAAATTCAGCTTTTCACATTCTTGTTCCTATGTATATGTCCATGCAATTTTTACCTGATGCAACTTATAAAATCTAATAGAATGCTTGAATCTTCACAAGGAGGTATGCTAAATTTCAATATCAAATGTTGCTTTTTGACAATTTAAATGACTTGTGAAGATAATTGTAGTTGCTTATCAATTTTGGGCAAAGGCTTGTTGAATATTGAATTAAATTTATGTTCTAAATTTTGGCACACCAAGAAATTATTAAGAAGTGAAAATTGATCACTCTTTGGTCTTTAGTGAACTTTGAGAGTGAATATCCCCTAAAGTATAAGGAATTTTGAAGCATGATTTGACTCTCTAAAAAGGTAGGAGAAAAATCTACAACCCTTGAAAAGTTCCAACTCTGTAAATCTATATTTAGTAAATTAGAGGTCGACCAAAGTCAAAATGTCCCAAAAAGGACTTCACCCTCCTTCATGTGTTGAGTCTAATATCTTCAATGTCAAAAGCCTAAGCCTTCAGAGTCACTCAAAACTCTCTAAATCCAAAGTTGTACAAAGTTGAGAACATTTTTAGGAGAACATGATATTCAATATTTAAACCTTAAGATCTTGAACTTAGTTCACCTTTTCTATGTATCACAAAGGAACTTGACTATTCACTTTGATTCTAAGCATTAACTATCAAAATTTGAACATTTACCACAATAACCTAAGACCAGTCTACATTTCAAGGCCCAAAATGAGTGCCTCAACTATTAAATCCACCAAATGTTGGAAAACTACATTTTGGATGACAAAGATAACTTTTGAAGAAGTATAACTTCCTCCACCAAATTCCATTTAATAGACAAAAACACTTGAGCCTCATCCCAAATCATCTCTTATTTGTGTAGTAGAAATTGTAGATCCATCGAAGAAGTATAATTTGTTAATGTTCATGCATTTTACTGTAGGCAACTTCTATTATGCCAATTACCAAACAAGGAGCATGTTTTACCAATACAAGCCAATAATCTCAAAACCAACTTAGTTCTATATCACATCTTCTTTACAAGGTGTGATATTAAGATGAAATGCAACAACTTTTTAAATAGAAGATTTTTGACGTTGGTATTGACTTTGCAATGATGTTTCTAGGTTGAATAAGCTAAAAAGAATGCCGTTCTTGAGGAGTTGTATCACTCTATTCACAATAAGATTTAGCTTTGTTTGTTGGATTGGACTCCAATTTTACTATACCTTTTTGTGGTTGAAACCCTAACTCTTATTCAAGTGATTGTCAAGACACTTTGAGTTGAACTATTGAATGAAAAAAGGTTGGTATAAGATACAAACTTTTTCTAATGTTTTATCGTTACAAAAAATTGTTGATGAAGTTTTAAACTGAGATTTCCTTGGTCCGACTCAACCTCAAGTAAATACACAAGATACATAATTGTAGTTCACAATGGATGAATAGAGGTGGCGTGGTTCTTATTATTCGATTTGCTAAGGAATATTTAATAATCTTAAAATTGTCCTTATTGATCAAATCTATATGGAGTTGTAGGTACACGGATCGTCTAAATTTTATGTGTTTGTATAGAGGGAGAACGTAACTTAATTATTGAGAAGCTAAGTTGATTGATGGTTGATAAGAAAAAAAAATTGTTTGATTATTTGAAAAGGTGTCATTATTGTGTCATTTTTAGATTTCTAGACAAGATAAGACACTCAAATTTCCTATACAATTTTAACCCCTAAAGGTTCTTGATGCAAAATTGTAAAAATGGACATTCCCTTACTTTAGGCCTAAAAACTCTCAATCCAAGAATTATTTGGAAGATCCAACCGTAGGATCTTGAAGGCAACTTAACCTTCCACTCACTTGCCAAAATTGAACCGTTGATTCTTCTTCATTTGTGAGATTATAATGGTCAAAGTTAGCTGAATTTTGGACTCCAAAAAGCAGTTTTCGCTTTCCTGGACCTTTAGGGGTTAATCGAAAACTTATCACTTGCAATAACTAACCTTCAACAATGCCTCTTTGCATAATAAAGGGACAGGGACAACGTTCTTAACTAAACGTTGATCTTATCCAGGTACCATTGTACCAATAATTTAACCAAAGAATGTTCTAATCCACCAAATCCTAGTCAAAGGAGTGGCTTTACCTTGTTGAAAATTGCACTCTTTCCTACTACATGAAAGTTGTTGCTTGAGTTGCAAATATTAATTGCAAATAGAAACATGACACATCATACGTCAATTTAGTGTTATAACATCAATTTTCCAAATAAGTTTGATATCATGGAAATTTAAAGAAAGGAGAAAAAGTTACATGAAGTTAATGAAACAAGAAGCATTGGATGCATTGTTGGCCCAAATTGAATATTACTCTTTGTCAATAACAACAAACCCTACATAACAAATGTTGACAACATTCTTGTAGTGAGCACATTAACCCGAAAATGTCCTTGGGGTATTTTTAACCAAAACCTCATCTCCAAAACTATTCTCACATACAAAAATAAATATAAGCTAATTAGACCTTAACGATACAAACTGGTACTAGACTGTTTGTTTATCATGAGGACCAAACCTTGACTCATGAAACCTCATAGATTGCAAGATCATTAAGTATTAGTGCGTAGATCATGCTACGAAATTCCATCATTTTCACTAACAAAAATAGTTCAACAATAAATTTGCAATAAAAAAATCACTAAATTGAAAGTTGTTCATCTTCATTTCAAAAACATTCTTGTACCACAAAAATTCATGAAGAAGTTATCTTTGCTCAAAGAATAGCCTTGCAATGGTTTAGGGTGCCCGAATATTTTATAAAGGAAAAATAGTCCACAACTAGACTCCTTGCACTAAATTCCATCCCTTATCGTCAATGTATCTTCAATAAGAACAATAATTCCACGACTAAAACTAGACTACAATTGGAATCTATCCCAATTAGTAAATCCAAAATCTACCAGTGAATGAAGGAGATATAGCTCTTCAAAAATCATCCAATTTATCGCTTTTTTTATTCTAGATACATCATTGCAAATCCAATATCAAAATGGTTTTAGTAAGAAAACTTCCAGCTATAAAATTCTTAAGATGCATCCATAGATCACACTTACATAAATTCCATAAAATTCTACTTTTAATTTACACGATTGGCTTGCAATGGTAAAACATGCAAACGTTTGATATCCCCAAAACAAAAGTTGCCTTAACTAAAATGCATGCCCTTTATTCATACTTTATTGTATGAGGCTGCAAATTTCATTGCACGAAGAAGATTCATTTTATTTCTAATTTGTTTAAATTTGTTCTTAATTTGTAACTCAACCCAACCCAAGTAGTTTGTCAAAAACAGAGTGTGGATGAGGAAGTTATGGCTCTTCAAAGTTTTTGCCCTTCATTTAAAATGTTGTTTTTTGACACTAGGGACCTTTATGGGTTAACAAAATGCAAAACTTGAAAAAATTGAGAAACTATTATGCAAAAGGCCCAACAAGTTTTAAAAAAAACTTACATGTAATACAAAATGTGCATTTAAGTGTTAACCGGGCCGAATGTCAAAAATAGCCATTCTGGATGACTGCATCAACTTTGAAGAGCCATAACTTCTTCGTCTATAGTCTATTGTGGATGAAATTACTTGGGTTACGTTCCAAATCAAGTCTAGTTTGCATGGTAAGAATTACAAATCCATACAATAAAGTATGGATAAAAGGCATGCATTTTAGGGAAGGCAACTCTTGTTTTGAGTTTTCAAACATGAGGCATGTTTTGCCATAGGGAGGCAATAATGGGAAATCGAATAGATATTTTCATGAATTTCTTCCGTAGAATCGTGATCTTAAAATGAAGGGTAGAAATTCTTTAGAAGAAAGATTTCAGATCCAAATATTTTTGGTATTAGATTTGCAACGATGTTTCTATTCGGAAAACTAGTGACGAATGGATGATTTGTAAGGAGCTAAACCTCCTTCATCCATTGTTGGATGTTGAATTTAATTTTTGGAAAGGACTCCAAATATAGTATATTTTCACTGGTTTAAACCTTAACAAAATCAAAGATGTACGGAAGATAAGGCATAAATTTGAGTGCAAAGGGTTGGTTTTTGGGCTATATTTCCTTCAAAAAAATTTGGATTTAACTCCATTGCAATGTCATTATTTGCGCAAAGAATTTTTGTCATGGATCTTTTTTGCTCAAGGGTGGTATTGAGATAAAAGTTAACATTTCTGTAGTTGGCGATTTTGTAATTGCAATGATATATTGGTATCATTCTCACTTCAAAATGAAAACATTGAGTCTTTGTGATGTTTTTGGAGTACTAATATGTTATGATCTTGGGTAGTCTTGTGGGCATATCATCAAGGGTAGGTTGAACGGACACTTAATTCACGCCAACCCTTACGGGTTTGGTGTTCTTCTTCTTATGATCTTGGGATCTATGAAACCTCGTAACTTAAAACTTGACCCAGAGTTAGCAAATGACTGCAGTTTCCAACTTACCTAACTTGTAGAAAATAAAAATGTTAGGAAAATACTTGCTCGTTTAAATCAGGTACAACTCCTCAAAATGTGCAAATGTTTGTAAGATGTTACGTTGGGGTGAGAGGGGTGAATGTGTACAAATGCATGGGGAGAGATTGGGCATATCATCACTAGACACTTGAACGTTTTAACCCCTAAAGGTCTGAGCGTGCCGTGGCGATCAGTAGAATACGGTGTATTTTGGTTGTATTTGGAGTGAATGCACACCTTTAATGGGTTTGAGTTCAAAGAAGAAGTTGACATTTGAACTAATGCGGTTCTAGTGAGCTATTACAATTCCGGTTTAAAGTTTCTTGATGGTAGCCAATCCTAATTATACAACAACGTACATACTATCCCCAAGGGACTTTTAAGGGTTAATCAAATGAGCCAAAGTAAGGGACCAATGGTGATTCTCCGTCAACGGGGAGTTAAGAGAACAAGAACTAGGGCCATCGGAGATACCACACAGGCCTAGAGGGGGAAGAAGGGCTGATTCCAGGGATAGGAGAAGAAGTGGATAATGCGCCCCAAAACCATGCGGTGATGAGCCAATGACAAGCGGCCTACGGCACTCGGGATCCCCTCCTTTATCTTCAGGAGTGGGACGCTTTTCATCCATCCCGGGGTGGGACGCGATCGATGGTGAGTGCGGGCTGTCTGTTGGATCGAGCGAGTCTCCTCCACTCGCAGTGCTTCTGAAGATATCCTGGTGGCCACAAGTTCATCCGCGGCAGCCCCCTCAAAACATATCCCCAGCCAGAGCGGAGGGGCAGGAATCAGCTGCGAGCCAGTCAGTTAGTCTCGCCTCGTCTCGTCTCGTTCCGGTGAGGGCATCGCCAGCGATCAAGCCAGAGTGGTGAGAGAGAGTGCGCAGCCATGGCTCAAGCGTTGAGGAGCGCCAGCATCGCCTCGTCGTTCTGCGGGACGAGCGAGTTCGTGGGCTCCGTGGAGCGACTGGGAAGGCAGAATGGCGCCCGCGTGGTGGCTAAGTTCGCCTTTGGCACCAAGAAGGTGAAGCAGGCTGCCAAGTCGGTGCAGAAGAAGTTCTCCGGCGGTGCTGACCGGCCGCTGTGGTTCCCAGGTGCCAAGGCGCCGGAGTGGCTGGACGGGTCGCTCGTGGGTGACTACGGATTCGACCCTCTGTCGCTGGGCAAGAGCCCCGAGTACTTGCAGATCGAGTTGGACTCGCTGAACCAGAATTTGGCGAAGAACGAGGCCGGTGACGTGATCGGAAGCCGTGTGTCGAAGAAGGCGGACATTAACCCCACGCCCTTCCAGCCGTACAGCGAGGTGTTCGGTCTTCAGAGGTTCAGGGAATGCGAGCTCATTCACGGGCGATGGGCGATGCTGGCCATCTTGGGAGCGCTCTCTGTGGAGGCTTTCACGGGTGTCACATGGCAGGACGCCGGAAAGGTGAGACATGTTATCTACCCGCATTGTTTACCTTAGGCTGCATGCGATGTGCATCACCATGCGTTTATCATCGGTGCATAGCCGACTCTCTAATTAATTTATTGGTGGCTCAATCCCGGTGAAGCGCTGATGTAAATGAAGGGCAGCGTGGCGACCTGCATAGATAAGAGAAAGTGCATGGAAATCTCACAGTGAGCATGTAACTGCGTCTGATGGCAGGTTGAATTGGTGGACGGTGCGTCGTACTTCGGGCTGCCCCTGCCCTTCAGCATTACCAGTCTGGTGTACATCGAAGCCCTGCTTGTGGGCTTCATCGAGTTCTACAGGAACGGAGAGTTGGACCCCGAGAAGAGGCTGTACCCCGGTGGCAAGTACTTCGACCCCTTGAACCTGGCCGCCGACCCCGAGAAGAAGGAAGCCCTGAAATTAGCCGAAATCAAGCACGCGAGGCTGGCGATGGTTGCCGCTCTCGGCTTCGCCGTCCAGGCTGCCGCCACCGGAAAGGGACCCTTGGACAACTGGGCCACCCACCTTGCGGACCCTCTGCACACCACCATCTTCGACACTTTCTCGAAGTAATTTCTCTCAGTAGGCCAATCGATGTTTCTCTGTCTGTAGCCGCAACAACGTCAATGCCAGGGTTTTATTGTAAGCATGCAATGTAACATTACTCAAACTTCTCTGGTCTCCCTGGATGCGATCTTGCGTGTGAGCATGATTGGGGTTTGTAGACATGGTATAGAAGGATAGTCGTTTGGCCGAAACGGGAGTTTTTTTTTGTCAGGCAAGAATCGTGAGTACTTCAACATGTTCATAATCGGAAGTGAGACGCGGCATGCCTTTTCATTGCTCCTTTTACTATCGACTATTCGCAGCCACCTGGTTTCGATTGTCTGCACCTCAGCTCTCCTGTCATATGTCCCTCTGGATCTGGTGCTATGGAGTATAAGAAACAAGTTGTGATTAGACATGCTGATTGGTTTTGCGGTATAGAGCATATAGACCTAGTAGCAAGGTCAAATGGAACATGTACTGGGAGACTACGTTAGGGTAGAGCTGGAAGGTTCAAAAGAAATGAAGTGGTCTGAGTGAGAATGAAGTGCACATACGCATGCAAACTGAACGTCTCGGTTAGGAACCCATTTCTATCCCTCCGAAATGCCACCATGTCACCCGTCGGGGAAGCGTGAGGAAAGGAGAACAATATATCGTAGCTCTTTACGACCTTGATTAAGAGACACCCATCCTTAACCCGTACAGTCAAAAGCACTCAGAACTAATTCTCAACTTTTGGTACAATCTCGAGCATGTAATTGAAAGATCTTATTCCTAGCTTGTCTGTGTATGTGTGTACTTAAACATATAGTTTCACATTCCTTACCGATTGTAAGATCATAACGTTCGAAACTGAAATTGATTTCCTTGTTGCAAAATTGGTTTGAAATTTTGTCTGAGCCCAAAAATCAAATTTTAAGAGAAAATCTGAATTGTGGCTCTTCAAATTCTTGTTCTTAAGGGAGTTAGGAAATATGTCTATGCAATTTTGACCCTCATGTGGCCTATAAAACCTAAAAAAATGCTTGAATTTTCACATGGAGGTATGTTGAAATTCAACTTCAAAGGCCCCTTTTTTATGATAAAAATGGCATGTGACGAATAATTGGATGAAAGATCCAATCAATGAGATCATGCATTAAAACCTTATTTCCATTTCCAAGTACAAAAAACAAAACTTGTAAAAGGTAAAATCTCAATTTTTGGTGAATCTTTGAAGTTTCTTTGATCTTATTTATTTTGGGCAGATTTTAAAAAATAATGAGCATATATCGAAGTTTTGGGCAATTTTAATTAGGCCAATTTCAAATAATGTTTTCAAACTTTGATCGTGAATATCTCATAAAGTATGAGGAATTCTGAAGCATGAAATGACTTTTCAAAAAGTGTCAAAAAACTCTACAACCTACAAAAGTTTTCAATTATATACGAGCTAAATATAGTAAATAAGGGGCTGAACAGGCTAGACTCCAAACATCTACGGCACTTTTTGACATTTTTACCTACAAAGCATAGAAGAACGAATTGTGTACTTACAAGAGGCTTCAAAGCAACATCCAGTAGAAAAAGGAATGGAGGTTGGAGAGTTAAAGATGCATTTAAGGTAGAAGCACCTATCATTGTGCAATTTAGCATACTTCTACACTAAATTTGATAATTAGTGTTAAATACACTAATTTACATAAACATGTTATAAGTTTTTACTGTTGTTCAATAATTTTACCCACTATATTGGCCAAAATGGGGTCCTTATATAGTATCAGAATCAATGCTCTTGGTAAAAAATTTTAAACAAAAGTAAAAACTTATAGCATTTTCAAATCTTATAATAATCTAACATTGATTATCAAATTTAGTGTAGTGACTTTTAGATGCATATATCTTAAATACTGAGCATTTGAAGAAAATTTAACAGAAGTGATAACATAATTTAATCATGCGATATTCTATGCATTTGCAAATTTTAGTAAGCCTAGACATTTGTACATTCCATACTCCCCTTCAAAACTTGTACCCTATGATAAGTCACCTTTTTGGGACTAGTGCCAATCAATGATTGCCTTGTGTTGAAATTTTCTTAAATTTTCTCAAGAATAGATTTATGGATGCACATTAGTAAGTGAAGCTTTGATTGAGAATAAGTGTATTGATAGGGCATGACCTTGGGTGGCATGGGTATGGGTGTACATACCTTTGAGAAGCTTCTTATGAAGTTGGTGGAGGCTCTAGCATGGAAACAATTTTGGATTGCAGAGGCCATGTGTAGACAAACCTTTTAATGAGACTTTAACTCAATTTAGTCCAATTTCTGCTAGAATTTATGCTTTATAAAAGTACCCTCTATATATGTTACCCATCATAAATGTTCTACTTATATTCCTCAACACTCTATGGATGCTAGCCTTCTTTTTCTCCATTGATGCACACATTTTATGAATGTCGTTTTCTTATAGTTTTTTGTGGTCATAATTGCTAAACTCTTTCTCATTTATCAAAATAGAATATATTTTATATATTGTATAGTTATCATTGTCAACTCTATATATCTTGAAAAAACTTCAGTCTAAAGGTCAATGATTTAAATGATAGATTTGTATATTCCTATCTTGCTCTTAAAATGGTGTAATTTTACTCGTAGCTACAATTCACATGGGGAGTCAAGTTCATCATGGGGATGAGGGAGGAGACAATTCCTACTACGCGATTGGAACAACTCTTGAAATATTCTTAAGGGACCAATCATCAAAGCGGGATTTTTGACCTCCTTCGGCCCCATGTACAACTTGACTCCCGAGGAAAGTGTCCCTAAATATTGAACAATACATCATAATCACTCAAAGTTCTTACTTTGCCCCTAAAAATCTAGGTGATTTTTGGACCTCCATAACCATATATTGCAAGTTTCTACCACCTAGCTGATATCAGGGTATGGCGGATCTCCACAAGTCGTTCCACTTCCAACCACAGAGTCTTAAACCTAGCTACTACATTAAATTCCGCGTAAACTTTTAGGCATTAAATCTGCATTGTTTGTCATTGAGGAGATGAAAAATTGATGCAAAACTTATTATGGGCATTCCTTGGAGGTAATAGCTTACATTCTACAAAGAGGAACTCAATGATTGTTACACCAAACATTACGCTCATATTTTTCTCATGTAATTGACCAAGTTGCATACTCTTGGGCATAACTTTAGAGACTTATTTGGCAATTTGAACCTTTATGCAATTTATCTTCTCGAAAATATATAAAAACAATGATCTAATTGAACATGTATTAGAGCATCCTCAGTCGGCCTGTTTTGGCCCACGCCAACGGTATCTGGCAGGGGCGGCATCTCACGGCGCGGACCAGTGGGCACGCTTTCCCGCCTGTTACCAAGCGGCTCCCTCCATACTAGCTCCCGCTCCCCTCATATTTTTCCTCTTTGCTGTGAGAAAGAGTCCTTCCGGTAGAGTACTGACAGGGGCCACCATGGCACATGTAGTGGCAGGAAAGACATTGAAATCAGACCCGAGCCCTAATGCTTAGGCACGTGGCAGAGAAAATCCGTTCTCCGGGGAGGGTGGCGGGCGACCCACTGTACCCCGCTCACGGCACTTCTCCCCGCTCTTTCGCGGGGCTCCCTCCAAACGCCCATGCCGGGACCCTTTGGCGGGCCCCGACTGAGGATGCCCTAACATAGTTTGCATATGAGTCACTTCAAAAATAAATGGTAGGTAGGTACTTCTATAGGTTGTTGAGATTTAGGCACAAATATCTGGGAATCTCGATTAATCAAATTTTGCAACATTCTTTTTTGAATGACAACATAAAAATACCGAAAACTTCAAAGCTTATAATTTTTGAAGGTTGCCATTGCATTATACATAAAGATTCAACTTGGGTCACTTGGGAACTTGCCTAAATATTTGGTTACCTTACATCTTGGTCAGTTTCAACACACAAGAGACGAAATGAATTATTTTTGACTGGGCAAAGCTTTCGGCAATAGAAATAGAAATATTCCGGAATTTTGAACTTCGCTACTATGTTTATTCTTCCCTTTCGGCGTTTTTTGGGGTCACTATTGATGTTGGGGCCAGACTTGAAAGAGTGATAAGAAATACGCTTCACATAATACTTTAGGTGTGCATTTTTCGACTTGAAGATTTGATTTGCAAAATAGAATCATTTCCATGACCTATGAGTTTTAATGATGTGTTTCATGTTTTGAATTACAAGTGCAAAATAAGACAAAACAAGATATGGTGGTTGTAGAGTAGGACCATTGTGATGCTACATTAACATGCACTATGAAGCAACTTTAATATAGTATTTACCATTATCATAGTATTTGTATTGATAAAAGATTGAGACTTTTTATTTTGGTTTGAGGGTAGGTGTACTTTTAATTTGAAGCCATTTTTTTTTTTTGATGTAGCGAATCTTATATTTTTCCACTTTAGTTTTTGATTTTTGCAATTTCAAACAGCTATAATTTTTTCAAAAATTAAGCAATAAGGCTTTATAATTTCTGCACTTTCAACAAATTCCAACATATAAGTTTCCAAAACATTCAACATTCTTGATTTGAATTAATTTATGTCCACGAGGTAGGGTGTGAACAATTTTTAAAGAAGACATTGTTAAAACGATTGAAAGTACAACGTAATTTTCTGCCCGTTTTAAGTAAGCATTTGAAACTAAATAGTAATTTTCTGCCCGTTTTAAGAAACTAAATAGTAATTTTCTGCCCGTTTTAAGAAACTAAATAGTAATTTTCTACCCGTTTTAAGAAACTAAAGAGTAATTTTCTGCCCGTCTGGAAACTCAAAAAGTGAAAATTAACTTCACAATTCTGACCCGTGTAGCTAACAGTGAAGAAACTAGCCAAGAAAAATATTAGCAAGACTGTATGTTTATTCATCCGCCAACTTTCATCAGCCAGAATTAACAAAAGCCATTTCGACTTTCTTGAATCTTTGATTCTCGGGACTTCATTATTGATATTCGCCCTCACATTGTAAATAAATTCCTGTGGTCAACAATCACTCTTCAGGGAGCCCAGTACTGTGACAGGAAAAACCTTGGGCCTTCGGGACACATTCCCAAATCTATGATATACCATGCTACTACATCTACCTCACTTGTGATCATTCTCACACATATACCAGTATGGACAACTCTCTGATGAATACTAAAATAACAATGCTCCAGCAGGACGAAAGAAAATTGGTAGTATCGAAGAAACAGCTCGGACGTTCTGCTACACGACCGCATAACTTGAATTCCTGAAAATTGATATAAAACTTTCAGGGCGAACAATATCAGACAGGAGACCAACGTGGGCTTCGGCTTCATGTTTTACAACTTCGCAGAATCACTATAATGTGAAGTGAATATACAAATTGCGTTCCTAAAAGGTTCAACAACCTAGATAATTCAATAAAACCGAAATACAACAGCAATGATAAGTGAAAGCAAGAGAATTCATACTAGCAACCAAGTCAAATGCTGCACGTGAAAGACCTCCAGTGACACGCAGGGGGCGCGAAAAAATATACGATTCAAGACAAGCGCATCCAAGACGTAGACAACACATGCTCACGGTAGTTCCGATGTGATTGGAGAAGCATTTATCAAAGAATGCATTGAGAAGTTTGAGTAATGTTACATTGCATGCTTACAATAAAACCCTGGCATTGACGTTGTTGCGGCTACAGACAGAGAAACATCGATTGGCCTACTGAGAGAAATTACTTCGAGAAAGTGTCGAAGATGGTGGTGTGCAGAGGGTCCGCAAGGTGGGTGGCCCAGTTGTCCAAGGGTCCCTTTCCGGTGGCGGCAGCCTGGACGGCGAAGCCGAGAGCGGCAACCATCGCCAGCCTCGCGTGCTTGATTTCGGCTAATTTCAGGGCTTCCTTCTTCTCGGGGTCGGCGGCCAGGTTCAAGGGGTCGAAGTACTTGCCACCGGGGTACAGCCTCTTCTCGGGGTCCAACTCTCCGTTCCTGTAGAACTCGATGAAGCCCACAAGCAGGGCTTCGATGTACACCAGACTGGTAATGCTGAAGGGCAGGGGCAGCCCGAAGTACGACGCACCGTCCACCAATTCAACCTGCCATCAGACGCAGTTACATGCTCACTGTGAGATTTCCATGCACTTTCTCTTATCTATGCAGGTCGCCACGCTGCCCTTCATTTACATCAGCGCTTCACCGGGATTGAGCCACCAATAAATTAATTAGAGAGTCGGCTATGCACCGATGATAAACGCATGGTGATGCACATCGCATGCAGCCCAAGGTAAACAATGCGGGTAGATAACATGTCTCACCTTTCCGGCGTCCTGCCATGTGACACCCGTGAAAGCCTCCACAGAGAGCGCTCCCAAGATGGCCAGCATCGCCCATCGCCCGTGAATGAGCTCGCATTCCCTGAACCTCTGAAGACCGAACACCTCGCTGTACGGCTGGAAGGGCGTGGGGTTAATGTCCGCCTTCTTCGACACACGGCTTCCGATCACGTCACCGGCCTCGTTCTTCGCCAAATTCTGGTTCAGCGAGTCCAACTCGATCTGCAAGTACTCGGGGCTCTTGCCCAGCGACAGAGGGTCGAATCCGTAGTCACCCACGAGCGACCCGTCCAGCCACTCCGGCGCCTTGGCACCTGGGAACCACAGCGGCCGGTCAGCACCGCCGGAGAACTTCTTCTGCACCGACTTGGCAGCCTGCTTCACCTTCTTGGTGCCAAAGGCGAACTTAGCCACCACGCGGGCGCCATTCTGCCTTCCCAGTCGCTCCACGGAGCCCACGAACTCGCTCGTCCCGCAGAACGACGAGGCGATGCTGGCGCTCCTCAACGCTTGAGCCATGGCTGCGCACTCTCTCTCACCACTCTGGCTTGATCGCTGGCGATGCCCTCACCGGAACGAGACGAGACGAGGCGAGACTAACTGACTGGCTCGCAGCTGATTCCTGCCCCTCCGCTCTGGCTGGGGATATGTTTTGAGGGGGCTGCCGCGGATGAACTTGTGGCCACCAGGATATCTTCAGAAGCACTGCGAGTGGAGGAGACTCGCTCGATCCAACAGACAGCCCGCACTCACCATCGATCGCGTCCCACCCCGGGATGGATGAAAAGCGTCCCACTCCTGAAGATAAAGTGGAGAAAATCTTGTTCCCTGTAGGACAGTGAGAGTTCGCCATTGGCTTAATTCCGCATGGTTTTGTGTGCATTATCCACGATCCTCCCGGGTGTACATGGGAGTCCACTACGATCTCACTTCGATCAGGTCAACTTCCGATTTTCTCGTGTTTGGAGGAACTAAGAAATAATTGGAAATAATGTCGCACGGTTTGTGCCTTTAAGACCTAGCAGAAGCGGACAGGAAGCAATGGCTGTGTGACTGACGGATGCAGCTACTAGTGAAACCTGGCGTTTGAAAATTCCGAAGAAGTCAGCGATGTTCTGAACTATTTTGGTGATCTGAAGGGAACGTTTCGGAAATTCTTGCATGAGGTGTCTGAGGGTTTGAGAATATTGAGACGTTGTAACAGGGGTTCGCAAAGTATCTAATCGAACTCCGGATGACAATGGAAATCGAAAATTTCGATGAAAAACGCCTGGGCTACATTTGAAGGTCAGTCGGACGATGGTGGAGCCAACTCTCATAGTTGGACATCTCCCGGCAGAAAATGTTGAGAGCCATTGGTCTCACGGATTGGTACTGTAGATTCAGTAACCTACCTCGGCGTCGAGCCCATGCAGTGTGGACGCCTTACGCAACGATATCAATCCCTGGAAATTCCACTTTTGGTTGACTCGATCTACACCGATCCGATCGTAAGCCGTGGTCACTATCTTGACCCCCTATTCCCTTCATCGTTGGGCATACCACCGTGGCTATGAGTATTTTCCTCGAGCTCAACTCCTACGTGAGTACGTCTGTATTTAATTACATTGGCTGTGGGTTGTCTCATATCTTCTTCAGAGGTTGGCTCAGTGGGTACAAAATAATTCAATTTGGTAGTTCTGAAAATTAGGTGACGTTGTAGAATCTTAGATTTGTGTTGAAAAATGTGCATCACATTTGCAATCAATTGACAACGCACGGAGTGATTTGTAATGGGGGTATCTATGGTTAACAAAATGTGAGAATACTCTTATACTTTTTATTTACACATGCTTGAAACTATGCATAAATCAAAAGAATCTGTACTTACAAGTATCCATAGTTTCAAGCATGTGTACTTACAATTTCACTGACAGATAATTAACAGAGCTGTTACAATTTTTCTCTCCTCAATTCATGAAAGTTTCAGATAATAACGGGTGTTCTTGGCTATCAAATTGCTACTCAGATTTGATACAAACATCTTAATCACAGAGGATCAGTTGCCCTTAGTCGGGCTCAGTGCTTTCCGATTTCTTCCTACAGAAGGTGACTACGTGTAGAACTAAGCATCAAATGCTACGGTCCAAATTCAAGAGGACGGCTACAGTGGTACTACCGGTTCCATCGAGTCTATGTTTGGGACCAGTGAAGATATAGTTGCCATTTGAGCAAGTGTGCCCTCTAGTAGATGATCCCTGTCTATTTTGGTAATCTCTACAGCATATGGAGCTCCAGTTCCTGCACGCAAACAAAGCATGACATCCGAAGGAATACATTACACCGTGTTGACTTGGAATACATTCGGAATACAATGTTACGACTTCCTTCAGTGATCCGTTCAGCCTTATTTAATATGTTAACACCAATGGTCACGTCTGCTATCAGTACTTCAGAAACAAGGGTCTCAAAATGGTCACTTTGAAAACGATGACTTGGATAGATAGGAAGTAAAGGTGCGGCGAACCAGGTGGTAGGAGATTTTGGTGCAAGAACTCAAGGCACAGCCTGCTGTTGATATTTCTCGTGAGCCGAGTGTCAGTTGTGCCCGACAATCTGCAAGCACAACAAAAACTTCTTATGAGTTTCTCTCACCAAGAAAGTAAAGCAATAAAGCTCAGGCTAGAAGATCTGATTTGTAGAATGAAGACAATGAAATATCGAACTGAGCATAATTCGAATACTTGGAGCATCAGACGAAGCGGGCATACTTGGCAGCTTTGAAGGTCCGTGGCCATAACACAGGAAAATCACACTGATCCATGTGGCACGTGCCCTGTGATGCCAATTCCAGTCAGAAAATGTACAGGTCATTTTATTCATGCAATTAACCAGGAGGGGATTGACGCACAAGCGAGAGCTGGGACGATTTCTGCAGATAGACATCCAGACACCTTGTGTGCAACACCTCGACAGGACTGGCTGTACGCAAGTGGCACATATGTGGGTATGTGGTTACCTTGATGGTGAATAGTTGGGTTACCAAAGGCTGTTCATCGAGCCGAGACTCTCTTCGTGCTTCAAGGAAGAGGTTGCGCAAGCGACGGAGGTCATCCCACTCGAAATTCTGCGTGTTTAGAAGGAGCAGAGGAACTTTTCCGGCCAGTCTGTCGAAGTCGAGCTGAACGCATGAAGAGATTTCGTCAGTGGAGGCAAGGCAAAGCAATGCAAATGCGATAGTTCAGCCTTCGGTTACGATCTGTTAGTTCATGGAGAATCATCGAATGGTGGCTAGCACTTTCTGCACGATATCCTAATCTTCCTCTGACTAGTATGAGTTTAAGGAATTCAGAAGCTATCACGCAGGACCGATTTCGATTGGAGTGTGCGCGAGGTCAAAAAGTAAGTGGTACACATATTTGATGCACATATTTAATTGAATATTAGTACCCGTGCCTTACCTGCTCTATAGGTTGCCACCAAGCATCTTCGGCAATGCAGCATTTTAGGCGCTTATCTAAACCGCAAGCAACAATAGCAGTGGATCCGCCAAAGGAATGGCCCCGGATGGCGAGCTGGCACATGTCAATGCGCCCCTGCAGCATGCCCACATCCAATCTCGCCCGCCCTCGCACGGCATTACATTCCTGCTTCAGTAGTCCACTGTCCAGCATCTCCAGCACATCCACCACCTTCCGGACCTCGACAATTCTCTGATCGATCATGCACCCGTAAGCCTCTGTTAATTCATACATCGGTCAAGAGCTCGCTGCGTGCTTAGTCTGGCAATCTATTTATGAAAAATCGTGTTGTTTAAGTTTGTCGAATGTAGCAGCATTTGGCCTACATGGCAAAACCTACGTGCGAGAGTTGCTTGGAGCGATCTGCCATGGGGGTATCATCAAACGGCCGTTCCGCGAACGCATGAGTGATCCATCGTCCCCGCCCACTCGCATCTCTGTACTTGGCAGCCACCGCCGACCCATCCAAATGTTCCACCGCCACCACAACTGCAATCATCATCCAATTTGGTTACTTCGTAGCGTCATTTATAGAGAAGCATTCATACATCTATATATGCTACCCCGCAGTCGGTCAACCTTCTGCAGCCCATTGAAGCATGTACTACTTGCTCTGCTCTCCATCCTTGCCTTCAATTGAGCTACAACGGAGACATGCAGGAATTCTCATTGGCACTTTACCTAGCTGCTTGCTTCAAACTCACGGTGGCCTTGCCACGGGTTCAACTACAAGTGCAAACCAAGCCTATCAAAATGTAATTTCAAGATACTCAACATTGAGATGGGATCTTCGCTCCAATTACTTGGTGAATGGTAACCACACCCAAGAACACAAGCTGCCCACTGCTAGTGTCCGTAACTTAATAGTATATATATTCCAACTATTAACAAGCCCTCAGGGTGGAACCATACATGATTGAAGTTAGTACAAAAAGAGCTTCAGCCTGTAGGCATGATGAACTTACTATAACCATGAGAAGCCATGTCACAACAGGCAATAGTGTAGGTGGTGCGGCAAGCCCACATGCCATGACAAAAAATCACCACGGGCAGTCGACGACCAATACTCTTGCCTGGAAGCTCCTTGTCATCAGCAACTGCTGTTTCCGATCCCAAGATGGGCTTTGCCACAGAGCAGTGCAGCTGCACCCAAATAAATAGATGAATGAAACCTGCAGCCATGGCCAAAACGACGACGACGAGGAAGCTTTATAGCCAGTAATTATCCGAGCTAGCAAACTGCCCGATGCCAAATCCCAATTCTTGAAATGATTGTCAGCAGAGAAGAATTCTTATCGATATGATACAGCAATAGTATACGTACATGTGACAGTCCAGATCGCAAAACGGCGCAGGTACGAGGTGGGTTGGACCAATTTGGAGAAGTAGCCCCACGTATAATTAATATGCGGCAACCATCGGCGGCTCTGCGTGTCCAGAAGGCACCACCTGCAGAGCATTGGAATAAGAATAGCAGAATACCAGTTTTAGCTGGTGGTTTGAGCAAATTGAGCTTGCAATTGTAGCGAATCATAAGTATCTACACCAGCAGTAGCTACGGTAGAGCTGCGGCTTGCATACGGCTATTAGTTTTTGCCATCCGGAACTATTTGTGCCATTGTGGTAAGTATCTCCATACCTGGGCTGTGCCGCTGTCGGGTAAAAAATTCGCATTGGCGGTACATTCCGTGCTCGGAACTCGTTCATCTCGGCATCATCCGAGCTGGGGTGGATTGTAACAGGGGGATCTTCATCTTGGTTGCAGGGTCGCAGCTCGAAATCCGCGAAAGAAACATGAAAAGGACCCACGGGCTTCGGAAGATGCATAGGGCGGCCGCCCATCCTGTTGCTGCTGCCGCTGTATCCCCATAGAAGGATACTGTTAGACAATAGATGGATGCAGGCAGGCAGGTAGCAGCCTCTTTGTTTAAATAATATAACTTAGTTTCAATGCTAACGTAACTGGATATCGGTTCAGGGAATGCATCAATCCAGTAGAACAGAATGCACCACTGCCGATGTAATGTATCTTCAATAATAGTCACTCATGTGCTGCTGGGTCAGTACATCTCAAACTAACGCACGCACATAGGCGTCTTGAATCTGTGGCCATGGCTACAAGTTGTCCCAGCTTGATCATCAGCAGTGCAGCTAGCTCCTCGATAAGCCAAAGACATTCACTCGCTAATAGTATCGCTCACTGTCTACAGAGGTGTGCGACGTACCTTCACTTGCAGGAATTCACAAGAAGGTCAATCTGATCCCCTCCCTCTCTCTTTCTCGAGTAGCCGTTGCAAGACTTGATCACGGATGAATGATTAGAAGGCCCCAAGATGCATGCTGAGGACGTAGTATTAAAGCGACGAACACTAAGTCCGGAATTAGTTGTCAGAGTCACATTCTGCTGAGTTGTGTCTAAGTTAGATGAAACTATGTCTATGTCGACCCAGCTTACACCAGCTACTGCATACACAGAGCAGGATAAGCAGAGCTGAGCTGAGCTGACGAACGGGCGCCGACTTGAGCTCGCTGTGAACGAGAGAGCAGCTCTAAGTTAACTGAAGCCAAGTGAGGTCATGAGTTGCAGCAGCAGGAATCACGAAGTGTGTCAGAAGCTGAGCAATCGAGCGCCGATCGTACAAGAAATGTATGAGAACTTCAGACCAGAGGCAGGGCGCTAGCATCAATCAAGACCTACCTGAACGCTGCTGTAAGTAAGGTACAGTAATTGCAGTGATTTCTGCTTAGAAATTATCGAGACTTAAGAGCCAGCCATGCCCGGGCTTTTCCAGTGCAACATGGTAAGGTGAGTAACCCTCGGATGGTTGAAATCAGTGAGTACCGTAAGTCCTCTTTGCAGTGAAGACCTCAGAGAGTGTGGGTGGGTGGACCGGTTTGTGGGAGAAATTACTTGCTCAGGTCAGTTACCATTAAGGGCATTGTCAGCCATCATCCGTATCTCAGTCTGAAAAGCAATGCCATTTGTGACATATTGTCAGCTATCAGCAGCAGCAGCAGCAGCAGCAGCATCTTGACGCCAGATTGCTCTCGGGGAAGAGACTCAAACGTCTGGCACCCAGTTTGAGTTTTAGAGTCCTGTTCACCACATTCGTTTCTTCAGCCGAAAATGTTTTCACGTGAACAATTTGAGCTTTGGGCTTGCTTCGGCTCCAGCACTGTACAGTACAGTACAGTAAAAACAAGTGCTGTTTCTTTTGTTTGCTTCAAGTGCTGATGTTAGGACCCACATACAGGTGCAGACGTCCTTACTCTGGACTACTCTAAACCCTATCCTACATGTCCCTGTCTTCATTTAGTCTCAATCTACAGTTTTCTTCAGCCCCTTAGCGCATTTTGTGTTGAAAACCTACATTCGAGATGGAGGAGTCAAATTTGTTGGGTTGAATTTCATATCAAGTCTCCTCATTGTAATTCACATTATAGGTTCAACCAAGATGAACTTCTGGCATGCATATTTGTGAAGGCATTTTTTGTTTTGAGGTTCTGAAGCACGTGGGCCCATGTTTTACCATTGCAAACCAATCTTTTATTACATGTTTGATCTTAGGACTATAGTTGAAAGCTATTTTGATGGAATAAATTTGCCAATGGATATGAATGATGTTTTCATATTGAAAAAAGTGAAAGAACACATGGACCTTGAATAGTTGTATATGCTTTTTCCACCATTAGATTTCAACTTACTTTTTGTGTTAGATACCATTTTGCAACTACTTTCTATGGTAGAAATCAATGCTCTATCCTAAATGTGACGATGATATCTTCATCAAATTTTGGATTGAATTAAGATTCAAACAAAAATAACTAATTTGAAATTAAGATTCAACCTAACAACTAAATTTGGTTTTTGACTATAGGTAGGCTAGAACGTCTAAAGTATTGCAATGAAAAAGTCTAAGAGATGAAAATGAAGGTAAGTTATTCAACTTTCAACAATTCTATCTTGCAATAGACTTATTGTAGGTCATGTGGGTCAGATTTAAAGTCATAAAACCTCATGAATTGCAAGATTCTAACATATCCGCACAAAAAAAGAACACAAAATTTTTATCATTTTCACTTTGAAGTAGGAATACTATCAATACACCCATTGCAATGAAAAAGTCACCAACTAGAAAGTTGTTCACCTTTATCTATTTCAACTCTTAGTAACCCTGCCATATTTTAGTCAAAAAACATACTTTTTTGAAAGCTTCCTAAACAGAAATGAACGTAAGTTATTCGGATCACAGCCGTACAATCTTATAGTACACTTAGTGCAAGTCATGTGAATCAAATTTGAAGTCATGAGGCATAAGAGATTGCAAGATCGTAATGTATTTGCATTCAGAAACGACTATAAAAATTCACTTTGAAGTGGAAATAGTATCAAAAATTTCAATCAATATTTCTCCAATAACAACGTTGTTCACCTTCATCTCAAAAATACTCTTGAAATTAAAAGACATCAAAAACAAATTCTTGGCTCAATCAATCAATAGCCTTGAGATGGTAAAAAATTGCCTCATATTTTACAAACGAATCGTAGTCCAAATCTAAACCTCTTCGACTAAAATCTATGTTGAGTCTTTAACCCTTAAACGTCAGGCTATACGGATTTGGGCAGCCCAGTATTGGATCACAACATCTTTTGAACTCGGGCATCATGAATAGTGCACTTTTTGAACTTGGGCATCATGAATGATCCAATCAATGAAGAGCTTGCAACCTCCAACAAGTATTGTACGACCCCAACCTACCTACTACAATCCTTTTAAAGCACAAAATCACTCCTACAAATTGTGATTTGGATTCTAAAATTTCACTTTTTGAATGCATCAGAAGAAGGTGACCAGTTTGACATCAAAATATAAGTGAAAAGTTGAGTACATTGAGAGCTACAGAGAAGATTCTGTTGGAAAAGGACCCCTCGGGTCTCCTTGGAATTTTAAGGGTTAAAACATACTAGATGATAGTAAGATTTCTAGAACAAGAACAAGACTTAAATTGGATTCTCATCTTAAAAAAAAACAAAAAATTGAATTCCAATAGTGGATGTAGGAGATACTAACAACTCCTTGAAGACCATGAATTTTTTGGGTTTACTTTTCGGACCCAAGGAGGCTTAGGAGCTAAATAACACTAGTCTATAAAAAAGATATATCAAAAAAAGTTATGGGCTTGGTTAAAATGGCCTTGCAATGGTGAAATCTACCCCAAAATCTATCAAAAGGAAAATAGTCCAAAAGTAGATCATTTGCACTAAAATGCCATTATGTCCTCCTCACATCAGTATCTACCACATAAACTAGATGCAAACTAGAATTTAACCCCACAAACAAAGTTCACTTCCATTGATAAAGCATGCCCTATGTTTGAAAACCCAAAAAGTGTTGTCACTACAATGCATGCCTTCAATTAATAATTCTTAGGACAATTTTGCAATTTTAACATTGAAAAATATACTTGATTGGGATCAGAACCAAGTGGTTTTGTCAAAAACATACTTCCGATGAAGTAAATATGGCTCTTCAAAGTTTTAGCTTGTCAGCTCAAACGTCAAATTTCCACATTCCATGCATTAATTGGCTCAACGTTAATTGCTTAGAATTCTTAGAGCCAAGGGACGCTTTACATGGGGCCAATGGAGAGCAAAAATCTCCTCAACATGATTGATGCATTTTTTGAATTAGAAGTAATGGATATCTTGTTAATAGATTTATTCTTTGTTTGGTTTGTTCTTCTTGTTGATGATCAAAGTAGGAAGTTATGCTTGTAAGAACACATTGGACAATTCCAACATCGAAATGAAAAGATTGCTCACCATTTTGAAGTAATCTTGCTCGGTACACAAGCTTGCTATCAACGACACGAAGATATTTTAGACATTTCATACAAACAAATTACTTGAGAGTTACAAAATATCTTGCTTTTCCGGGATTGGTTTTCCTTTGCTAGGGAGAACTTAACTTACTATATTTAACAGGCCTTAAATTTTGGACTACGTCAGATACACTTAGCTGCACAAGTGGCAAAAGCAAGAATTGCATGAAAGGAATGATTCTGCTGGAGCTCACTGATGGAGAGTCGCAGGTACTGGCAGACCAGGCACCTGCCCCATGAACCATAGTAAAAAACCGAGCTTGAAAAGTTTGGCTCATTGCAAATGGAAATTTGGATAGAATGAATGACAATTACAGCGCTTGAATAATATTGACTAAGCGCAAATGCCAGGTGAAATATTCAGAATCCATAAAAAATGCGGGTAAGCGTTCGTAGCAGCCACCAAGGAGGATGGAGGAGGGGTAATGAGCCCCCTAATTTTTTGATGTATAGACATTAAATGTCAAGGAGTAGGCTTCCAAGGGTAACTTGGGGTCGCAGACCTCAAATTTGAATTCAAAATGATCAAAAACGGTCTTGGGAGGTCCCCATGGATTCTAGGGTGCCTCCTTGGTAGCTGCTACGAACCATTGCCCAAAAAATGCTGACAGACTATCTGCTAAGGTTGAGTGTCCTAAAAGCACCAACTTAAGAGATCTGACCTATTATTAGCACTAGTAAATTCAAAATAAAATTATGACCACATTCGAAATAGGTTTTCAGGAGGATTGCAAAAATTTGCAACATGTATTTCGCATTTGTGAATTTTATACAAAATTCCAAAGTGCTAAGTAAGATTTGACCCAATTGCATTATATACGAATGAGGTACATCTGTATTTTCACAATCTACAATTGAGGTATAGTGCGCTTTTGGGTCCCCTGGCGCTTTTAGGTAGTCCAACCGTATTGCAGTTTTCCACACCACAACAATATTATGTCTCATAATATCATTTTGCGTTGATTACGACATCAACGACTTGCTTTCCGACCCAAGATCATTATCAACTCATCTGTAGATCAAACTGAAATCAGGCAACTACGTTAGTAACTCAACCCCTAATGTCCAAAAGAGCCTTATACTGGTCCATTTGACTCTGGTCAAGTTCATAGTTACTAAATACAGACCGTATGAAATTGAAACTTTTTGCAGATCGTAGATTTTGTCCATATCTTTCTGAAAAGTCATCTCAAGTTTCAAAATTCCTCCTACTTTAGGTGGTAATTACAGTCAAAGCTCCAAAATACTATTCGAAATCTGTCAAAAACTACCCAAACTGCGGTGTATGCTCATTTATTTCAAAATCTTCCCAAAATCAATTATATCACAGTAACTTCTCAAATTCATCAAAAATTGAGATTTTTTTCTTTTTTTCGAGTTTTGTTTTTTTTTCTACATGTAGAAAAGGTACCAAGACATGATCTCGCCATTTCGAATTCCAATCCAAAAGAATTTCACATGCCTTTTTTATTGTCGAAGACCAGCCTTTGTATTTGAATTTTTGCATACTCCATGTGTAAAATCAAGTAGTTCCGTAGGTAGCATAGGTCCAATAAGGGTGAAAATTGCATAAATGTAATCCTAACTCACTTAGGAACAAGAATCTGAAGAGCCTCAACACCACTCATTCTTGAAGTTGGTTTTTGGCTCACAAAACATTTCAAGCACACTTTACAACTAAGGAAAACTTTTTTTGCAGCTTTGAACGTTACAAACTCACAATTGGTGAGGAAATTGAAACTAAGATTTGGTACACACATACATGTACAACTTAGGTACTAGATCCTACAGTTACATACTCAAGAATTTCTCAAAAGTTAAAGAAGAATAACATTGGGTACTCATATCAAATTTGCAAGTGAAAATGAACATTGTAATTGAAGCAAAAACTGAGAGTGGTTAGTTGTAAATGGTGCACGAAGATTTATTGACTTTTAAACAATTTTATAACAAAGAAGCAGTTTTTTGCAATGATACTGTAAAACATTGTGGTGTGGTTCCAACGCCTTTTACGTAGGGCACTTCCGGTCAGTTTTGAGTACACAGGCAAAATTTAAACTTTTTTTCAAAACCTGCCCTCAAAGACAGTTCGAGTTAATTCTGCAACCCTGTACAGACATTCAGCGAGCTCTGTTGCGGAACCAAATGAACTTCTCGACAAATTGGCTTTCTTTCTTTCTCACTTTCTATTTTTAAGCAATCAAAAGGACAGGCTCTCATCAGAGAAGTCCGCAGCGGTGGTGCTTCTGGAGATTACAATGGATCCACTTCTCACTGATCCTGCATAGTGAACTAAAGCTGTGCATAGTGCCCTTCGAACGTGCACTCTGAAAGAAATTAGAAAGGCACTTTGGAGAATATGAAGACTTCGAACTCTCAACATTTCTTAACGCACTCTCCTGTAAAAGTTGTTAACCTGGATGCGATTACGACATGACAGTTCAAGTATACTTGGGGAATCTTGAGTACACTTCAGGTGAACAATTTCAGAGGTTATGGATGAAGAGAGTTGAATGACCTGGAAATACAAAGACGATGATACAGATACAAATAGATGTATTGATATCATAAGCAGCAACAGAAGGAAGGTGCTTGCAGTAGCTCATCCCTGATAACAATTGATACAAAGTTGATCTGATGTTAAATTGGCATGCATTTGACCGAATAACATCAACACAAATGAGAGGGGGAGGGACATTGTCTCATCCCCTCCAAGCTGGGTGAATGATTCACGCACCTGGCTTTGCAAGCGAAAGAATCTGCATGACAGTACTTTGGTAGGAACTAACCTACGCCGCTTTGTGATCCAACTACAACCACGAAGATAGCGACTAACATGTGCCAGTGGTACACAAAATGCCCCAACACTTTCGTGTCCTCCACGTAGGAGTGGTAAAAAGGCCACACCCCTCGTTCCTTCTTTCCTTTCCTTCTGGTCTGCATATGATCCATATGTTCACCCAAAGCTTTCGCTGCAGTGAAGAATTAACAAAGCTGATCAAAAGAACAGCTCCGAAGGAATCTCTATAGGAGACTCAACATACAGAAAGACCATTTCTCAAGTGCGCTCTATAATACATGCCTCCCGGGTTCCGATTCGAATCGAATCAATCAAACGTATCAAAACGTATCACTGCTTCAGGCTCCGCGAGAGTGAATCAGGGTCTTTGTCCAATTCTATGGACTTTTCCAAGACTGGCTCAAATACAGCAGGAGCAGTGCTCGTACTGCTTATACCATTGGACCCCCCATTCGTAGATGGTCCAGTCCTTGACTTCCCGTTGTTATTTGTTGACGAGCCTTGTGGGCTTCGACTGCCTTTCTCCGCATCCTCTCCACCGAACAGTTGCTTCCTCAACACATCGTGCAGTTGCCCAAACAGCTGTCTCTTTATAGAGTCGAATGCAAGTTCCAGGCGCTCCAGCTGCATTCACAAAACGTCGCGATGCAAGTGATTTAACTTTGCTATGTAATGCTATGCTTGTCTATGAACCCATGTGATGATCCACTTCCATATCCACTTCAACTAATTGCTCCAACCTGAACTATTCAGTACCAGCATCTACGCTTTGTAAGAGTACGAGCATTGCAGATCTGATCTCGAGAGAAGTCTCTAATACACCGCCTCCATGTACAGTACATCTGGTAAATTCTTAAAAATGAAGAACTTAAAAATAAAAAGAACAATGTGCAAATCACAAGTACGGGCAGAATGATTTTTCTCATGATATTCGCTTCGAGTTTAGTAAGTAGTTCCGGACCTACACATTGAGAAACAATATTTGAAAGAAACTTGATGGATGCAGTACGATTCAGGAATATTGAAATTGGCGAAACTGAGATCTTTGCTTACCTCCTCAGTGGCATTCGGGTTGTACATGAACAGCCCGTAGTAGAGCTCAAAACTGTCACCTGCTGTGTTCTCAACCTGCTCATGATTCAATTGTTCAGCTGCAGTTGCCACTTAAGACTGTGCACGGCCCAGTATCCTAATCAGAAATTATTTTCAAGAGAACCAACGTGAAAGACGGCATCTTTCCGAGGATGGTACCATCAACCCACAGCATCGTTCCAGTAAAATTCATCAATGATGATGATTGAGTTCTTCAACATCTTCACTACCAACTCAAACAGCCGCCTCTTCTTTCATTAGGATGCATGAAAAAAAACAATGTGACGGAATTCCTTACAAGTCCTAGAAGTGTCTCGTAACCCTTGGTGTTGATTGGCGTCGATTCCAACCCAAGCTTTCCAAGCACCCTGCAGACAACGTGCAGCTGCTTCAGCTCCGAATTTGTAACTTCATTGTAATGAGGGGACACTTATATATTTTCCCACCGCGTGGAAGAAGAGACTTTCACTAGACAACAACAAAAACAAGAACAGAATAATATTCAACCATGTAACCACAATGCCAAATTGGCTCATCCTTATAGAGTGTCCAACCTCCTTGATTTGTCCATCATAGTGCGTACAACAATCTACCTGCCAACAGTGTGAGTGATGAATTGGCTGCCTGCTGCATATCGATCGTGCTCGGCACATGTCATCTCCACCATGCGACAACCCTGAGATGCAAGCGTCCAGACAGGCGTCAGACACAAGTAATGATACATCCCTATGTCATCTACTTGAAGCTTCTAGGAACTCACAAACGACAATCAAGCATAACCGAGAGTGTACTGTTGAATGGGGCAATCAAGAAGAACTTAGACTTCGCCGATAACAATCTGAGCCGAAAGTGAGGGTGCAAGAGCTCGAAGCCTTAAAAGCTAAAAACAGGAAGTGGAAAACAATTTACCTCACTTGCAAAGATGTCGAGGAACTTGTCAGCGGATTTTGACCGCCGGTCACTGCTGATACGAACCTTGTCATACACAAAAGGTAATCCAGCCCAGCTGCCCTTGCCACTTTCGGGCCCGAACATAGGATGAGTACAGAGTACGTCAAATTCGGGAGGCAGAACCTGTGATTATCACAAAGTGGACACGATACAATAGATCCAGCATCTCAGTATACTACCCAAGACCTTATTTGATTGACAATTCTACCAACGTAACTCTGTTGCACAAAGCTAAGGCCGAGACGACGTCCTTAGCCGCGAAGATGAACAATACAAAATGAGCATCCCTCCAGTTCACTAAAGCCGTCCAGGATGAGGATTCGTACCTGAAGGAAAAGGTTCTTTGGGAACTCCTTAACAGAAAGAACATCGACAAAGAGAGTGTTGCGCTTCAGCCGTTGCATGGGGAGACTGCCCAGCACAGACTCAGTAGACAATATGGAGGTGCACAGAAGAACCACCTCAGGATGCTCCTCACAAAAATCATCCGCATCCCTGAGAACAGCCAAAAGGTCAACAGGGAACGATAGAATTTCCAAAAAATTATACGTGCGAGAAGTTCCAAAAGTTGCAACTGATACTTGCAGACTTTACACCCCAACCTCGTCACCTTGTTGACTCGCACGATCCGTTTGTGTACATACATCACAGAGACGAACTTGACGTCTACAATTCATTTCAACTCAAGATCCTGACACACATGACATTGATTCGGACTAGCCAGGTGGATATGTGGAGAGGTAGCGACAGCTAGGATGTCATCTTGCCCTTCAAATTCAAATCTCAAAGCGTGAGGAGTTCGGCTCAATGGAAGCTGATGCAGCCTCAATGGCATTTCATGAGAGAGTTGTCTTGGTTACAGAACTGTAAGACGGAACGCTATTCGGATGTTAACCTGCCAGAATCGGGAAAGAAAAGTGTGGAGGCACGGACACCCCAACACAAGTACCGAAAATGAGAAGTGGAACCGACCTGAAAAATGCAACACCTAGTTCACGCGCTTTCTCGCTGTAGTCTCGTCTGGAATGCGCCAAAACCCTGTGCCCTTGCTTCACAATCCTCTCCGCCAAGAACTGGCCGAAATTGCCGAAGCCCACAATGCCAACTTTGAGCTTGCTGCTCTTCTCCAACTCCTGCGACCTCTTCGACTCGTAGTCAAATGGTTGAGCCGCATCGATGGCGCTCACGTCCACGGCACTGCGCTGCTGCAGCCGGCGCCCTTCAACCCTAAATGTTCCGGCAAGCAACTGGCTCGGAGGCTGCCGAAACTGTCCTCGCAAGTCCATTGCCATGGAACCCGCATATTGCCGCAGCAACGGCAGCCTCGAACTCGCAACCACATTCAGCCTCGATTGACGGGACGAGATCATCGTGGAAGGTAGCACGTCCATAACTCGAATGGCCACCATGCCCACGCCCGCACCAATCGAAAATCTGCAGGTATCGAACTCCTCAATCCAGCATGAACTTCCGAAGCTGGAAATTACGACACAATTGCTTGAAGGGAGAGGTGAAAGTTGGGGAAACGACTGCCGCTATACGAGCAAATCGGCAACGCTGAGCGCATGACCTAAACATTCAGGACCAAGTCGAGCATGGGCTCACAACAGCCAGAAACTTCGGAATCCGTATCCTGGAAGATTCGTGCGGCTCCGGTGTGGGCGTCACAGAACACGCCTTGGAATCTCCGCCGGGGAATCCGTCGGCACAGACCAGCAAAGACAACTACACTACTAAAGTACGAAGGTGGTAACTGACACCGAGTCTTGCCACCATTCTCTCCTTCCTTTTCTTTATTCTCTGCCAAGTGCCAACTAGTGTGGCCTGCTCAAGCTAGTCCCTGACCTCCCCCGCTAGCTGTTCTGAGTGTGATACCCGAGACTCTGAGAGGTTCCTGAGGAGTCCCCGACCTTGTCCTTCCACAACGCAGGCTCGCGACATACATGCATACAAATGCACCACTGTATACTGTAGTTGGTTCGATAACTAAAGTGCCAACATTTATTCCATCAGAAGGTTATCATCCCCGGTGCTTTTTTGATGCTGAAATCACAGACATGGAGTTTGAGTTCCCATTAAGGAAAGTGGAATCTGTGTGCCTCCACTCTAATTATCAACAGCGATGATGATTCATGCGGCACACAGGGACGATGAATCTGCAGGGACGGAGTTGGACATGGCATATGCATGAAAACAGAATTCTCGGACAAACCCAAAAGTATGGTGCCTTGCCAGGAACTGGTGTAACAAGTCTGTGGTATGAGTGGTGCAAACAAAATTGTATGAACATAATTATCCGCCTTAAAGCAGGGGAATGTGGCTGGCACTTGGTTGAACTCACTCACACGAAGGTCATAAAACCATTAGAATCATCAAGATAATAAGTAAGGCTGGAAGGCTTTGATGGAAGCTCAGTCAAGATCCTGTCAAAGTCCTTCATATCCTTCACCGTATGTGTGAAGCGGCTTCTTCACCCTACATGACGAATACATGAGTAATGAAGTACGACTTAGCTGTGGGAGATAACTAATTTCTGGGCAGTCCACTCGGTGATTCAATTAAATCTCTCAGTGACGAAATTCAGTCAAGTGCAATACAAGGACGTGCTTGAAAAGCAGATTTGGGGACTGGCATAGGCCGGCTGAAGTATGGACAATTCGTCATGTTCATTTGAGGTAGTCAAATACCTGCGCAAGTCTAAACTGTGAAGCAGGGTTCACTGGTCCACATAACAGGCACAACGGAGAATGTCTGGTGTTTATGACCACGGTAACTTCGGTGTATAGTAAACTACTGCACTTCACATTAAGTTTATTTTGTGTTGTATGGTGCTCTAAAGAGTGTTCACATGCAACTTAGTTTAATGAATGGAAGTGGAGTGAGCCTTGTTGTAAAGTGCCCAAGTCCTTTCAAGTCACTCAAAATCTTGTTACACAAACTATTGAAGAGCTTGGTAAGAAGAACATTAGGCTTTCAAATTATTATTTGTAATACTTTAAATTATTTTCACCTGTTCATGTACTAGTCGAATTTTTGATTTCAAGAACATTGAAGTATTGAGCAAAATCATAAGCTTCAACCACCTAGTTTTGAACCTTGACTAGAACAAGCAAGGAGGGATTTCAAACTTAAAACCCAAAATGAGTGCTACAAGGTTGTTGAAAATTTGAGCTTCGCTGACGTACAAAGGTTGATGTAAGATAGACATTGATTCCACATCTCATATTTCTGATGTAAATTCATTTCATCGTATTACGTAGAGCAAATCTAAGTCATGAGGCCTCTCACAAGACCATAATGTCCTAGTACTAAAAAGAGTACGAATTTCTATCTTTTTACTTCAAAGTAGAATTGCTACCAACAAAATTATTGCAATAAAGATATCTCCATAAAAGAAGTTGTTCACCTTCAACTAAATAAGACTCTTGGACCAATAATTATCTGAACGATTCTTGGTTTACATAATAGCCTTCTGATGATAAAACTCACCCAAATATTATGTAACTCCTTGCACTACAGTGAATGTCACATCTTCCTCACATTTAGAATTGCCAAGAGTTTCTTACTACTATAATAAGATTCAATCTAGATTCCAGTACAACAAATATTTATGACATCAAACAATGGATGACGGAGATATAGCTCTTGGAGAGCCATGTCATTTTCAATATTTTCATTTTGGAGACATTATTGCATATTTTATTACCAAATTTATTCGAAATAAAAATTATTTATCTTAGAAAATTGTGGAAATTTATCGTATCATCTGTAGTAGAATGCCCTCGTGATGTTGCCACGCCCACTTAAATAATTTGACCATGCCCTTCCTATTTTTTTGGTAGATTTAAAATTACATCATCTTCGTAATTTCTGGGGATTTGGGGGCCATGATTACTTGGAAATTCTATTTCTCAACATATGACAGCCCAGTTCGCGATCCGGTTGTTGTCCACATCATTACTAAAAACTTGCTTCCAACGACACCTGATACACCCCAATCCAATCGGCGGGTGCTGAAGATTATAATGTCACTTGCAAAACAATACAAAGCAAAGTATCTCACATATATATATATATATATATATATATATCAATATATATAATAGATAGTTGAGCCCTGATATTCGAAGCGTTTTTTCTACCACCAGAACCGAACATTTTCTACCACCTTGTTTAAATTGAGGTATCGTCAAACTTTTTAGTGCTATTAAACATTTAGCCGTAGGATCTCAAAGCTTTTTAAAATGGGCACTACCATCTAAATTTCCAACTGTTGAATCTTTACCATTTGTAGGATCACAACGTTGAAAGTTAATACACAACTTTTTTTGGGCAATCATTGGCTACTATAGTCTACTTTGTGCATAGGGAGGGTTGAGAATTTTTATCTCAAACATTTTTTCCATATTTTTTTCCATGTTGAAAACTAAGATGAGCATTCTCACATATGATTTTAGAGACTCATTTGGTTTTTTGAACCTTCATCCAATTTGTTTCTAGAAGAGGTATCAAACAAGGATTTGGTAAAATATGCATCACATTAGTTGTATTGTATAGGATAAAAATGAACGGTGATTAGGTAGCTCTAATTGTTTTTGATTAATAAGCAAAATTCTTCCTTAAAAGAAATTAAATCTCAAATTTTCAAAATTTTTGAAACAAAAAGAAATGTACAGTTACAAAAACATTGAAGCTTGCTCTTGTAAATCATGATAGTTTCCCTTGTAAAAGGTTTCAACTTAGTTCACTTGGGAATTTGAGTATTGATTCAGCTAAGATGCTTTCTTTTAAAAGGAGTAAAAAAATGTAACTAGCCCCTTCTGGATTTCACAACTGAAACTTCAAGATGGGGGTTCAAGGATTGGAATTTGGCTTTGCAAATTCTACCACATAATATTTGAGTATAAGAAGTACCCAATAAAAATCTTAGGAAAAAGATATCACACATAACTCCTTCATCTAGGCTGCTCATAATTGCAAAAATCCATTTGGAGTTTCAAAGAGACCTAGGGGTTAAGATGCATTCAAAACCATAGAGACTTTTCCTCATCAAGTTTAAACAAGTAAAATATAATTTGAAGTTGATGTTGATGTTGGAAATATTTGAAACCCTAGAGCAAGCCCCTGAATCTATTTTAGAGTGGAAAGACAACCATTAGACCTATTGCACTGAAGAAGGAAAAAACAAATTACCAACTAGAAAGTTGTTCACTCTCATATCAATACCGATACCACCTTTGTGCCAAACACATTTTTCAATATTTTGTGGCACAAGTAATAGGCTCCGATTGGTGAAAATTGCCCCAATATGTGCAAAGAAAGAAATGAACTAGACTCTTTGTACAAGAATATATGCTATCATGTCTTTCTCACAACTTGGATAGGATTAAATTTTCCATTGCAAAAGTTATAGTCAAATTAGAAGCTAACCCAAACAATTACAGTTGAAAGCCAATAATGGATGAAAGAGAAACAACTCTTTAACAAATGTGTAATTTTATGGGTTTTTTTTAGTGTAGAAATATTATTGAAAACTGAGTACAAGAAACAAGGCGAGTTTACACTATTGCAGAGAAGTCTACCAGTCATGAGAAAAAGACAAATCCTTAGTTGTCATTGATTTAAGCCCTAAAAATCCAAGCGTTTCCTCGACCTCGAGAACCAAAAACTGCCATTTTTCACCTTCGTTGGGAAATGGGGAAATGGAGAAACTTTTTTTTTCTGGTTTCAGATTTTGAACCGTAAGATCTTGTACCTTACTTGTATACAAAGTACCGGTCAAAATTCAACCGTTGGATGTTTGTCATTTGTGAGATCGTAACAATCAAAGTTTGTCCAACGCTTTTTTTCCGTTGCGTGAGAGGCATTGTCTAAATGGTGCCAAGGGCAACTTGATGATTGTTACTCCAAACATTTTTTTGTCAATTTTTTTCATGTAGGTAATCAAGTTGGGGACGCTCATGCAAAATTTTAGAGACCAATTCCACTTTTTGACCTTAATGTAAATTATTTTATGGAAGAAGGTCTAAAAACAACAATATAGTAAAACAAGCACAACATATGATATATTTAGTTTGAGAAAAATGTGGACGGTGAGTAAGTGCATTTATGAGAATGTGAATTTTGAAAAAAAAATAAAAAATAAAAAAAAAATCTTGGAAAGAATCCAAAATCTCAAATTTTGGCAATTTTTGAAAGAAAAGATTGTAAAATTACTAGAAACTGTGAAGATTGTTTTTGAAAGTTTTGGAGGCTGCCCTTGTAAAATTGGTAAACTTTTTGACTTCGGATACTTTGGAATTTGAATAGTAATTTGTTAATGAACATATTTCCAAAAAAAATACTTTAAAAAAAATTATTTCAAGTCCAAAACTACCCGTTTTGGACTTGAAACCTAAAATTTCTAGATGAAGGTTATATATAAGATTACAATTTGGCTTTGCAAATTTCACCACATACACATTACAGTATGGGGAGCATCCATGAATAATCTTAGGCAATAATATCAATTCAACACCTTAAAATGAGCTGCCCGAAATCTCAGAAAACCGAATCGGTTTTCCTGGATTTTTAGGGGTTAAATCATGCTTCCTCATTGGTTGGTGTTTAGACTAAAGTCAAGGAGAAACCATCGGTGAACTTTAAGAATAAATGAGAACGTGACATGGTCGCCTATGTGGCGGTACTTTTTGGAGTTGGATTCCTCTGGAGGAGATTCTTGTTTGGCCTCAAGAGGCTAGACAAGAAACTCCTCCTTTGGACAACGCACAATTCAAGAGAATATAAATATGGAATGTTGTTATTCAAGACATTAAGAGATTTTAAAGATCTGCTTGTTGGTGGAGATAAGTGGGCATGCCATATTGAGGAGACCCTGCTACTAAAAGTTTTATCTAAGGGGAATCGGATATTATATGAAGGGATAGAAGGTATGACCAATACTTATGTCTAGTAAAGCCCTATTCTAGAGAGATTTAAAAAAACAAATAAACAATATAAGAGATAGCTTAATAATTTTTAAAATTACTTTGGTGGAGCAGCAGAGCTGTTCGAAGAGATGGACTAGTGTAACTAAGCTTGTAAAAGCGAGATGGAGACGATGGTAAGTAGTAAATGTCATGAGACTTTTGTTACTAATGGTTGGTCCAAAATTTGGCTTGGGTAAGTGAATCTTCTTGCAATTGAAGATTGGTGAGCAAGTTGGTGACATCCGCCATGTGGTGTAAAAGCTTTGCTGTAAGCGTGTGGGTGGCTAACGGTTGCTGCACTTGTGTATCGATCAGTAAGGGGGGGGGGGGCGGGGAGGGGGGAGAGCCACCAAGTGCATTTTCAACTTTATGTAACCATATTCCTTAATTAAGGTTATAACTTTGTTGTAACTTGATGTATGTAATGATTTTCCATACATATAAAGTTTCAATCTTTATAAACACATTTCTTGTTGTATTATCTTTTGATACAATGGCCATGTAGAGAATTATGGTTTTTTTTTTTATTGTAACTAATCTTCACAATTTCATGAACTTCTCTTCACCAATGAACATGTTTAGTGGCCTTCACCACTAATTTCTCTTTTAGGTGTTTGGACTACAACCAGTCAAGACTTCTTAAGAAATATTTTATTTCTTTTGATTCTCCTCTGGCCCATTGACCATTTGCCTCATGTAGCCATGTCGGATTACCGTTCAGTCCGAGATGGTCATCGATGGACGTCGTCTTTGTAGTGAACAAGATTTAGTTTGCATCGGAGGCATTGAAGATGCTTTGGGTAGACCATTATCCATAGATAGATTTATGGAGTGTAGTGAGGAGCTGGTTAGAGCATTTGCAGTTACAATTCATGGCAGAAATGAGTATGCGCCATCAATCGAGGTACGACGTGCTCTTACTTTTGCTCGCCAAGCTATTGGATGGAGTAGCAAGTTCATGGAGTTTCAGCTCCGACAGGCACGAGAGTGGGCTCTAGCTGCAGTTGAGGCTGAGGTGTATAGGTTGGAGCACGTGCAAGAGTATACGTATGATGGTGTTGAGTTAGAGTATACGTATGATGGTGTTGAGTTAGATGAGGGTCAAAGGATCAGCCATTGATTCAAGATTTTTTAGATGATGCAAAGTGGTATTTACCTGGTAGAGTTAGAGAGCGTATGATTCCAGGCTTGATGTTGATGTCCATTCATCACAATAGATTTCTGCCAAAGACCGGTATATATGTTGACTGGGTTGGTGTTGCTCGTCACTACATAGGTTTATATGGTACGGCATGGAGAGACCATATCCGTTCTATTTGATTTGATGTATTTTTTATACTTGAATATATATACTATTATGTATTACACTTTTTCACATTCTCAACTATTTAATAACAACAGGTGACATCCTATTCTAATACATATAAAGATATTCATCCATCCAATTAATCTTACACCACGTCCAAGGTATTTCAAATGCCATTCCAAAATAGTAAATCACTTAACTATCATCCGTTGTATGCAGGGGAAAAGCATGGATGATATTTTGATAAACCGAATTTCATCCGTACATAACTCACTCATACAAGGTCCAACCATCTAATGCAATACCATTTTAAAATACTCACATTAGGCCCTACAACATACCTAAAACCTAAAAACCAACATCAACCCCCTTCAAAAGTCAACTCTAAGGTCAACGAAAATCCAAATAAAAAAGTAATCATCTAATGAAAAATCAAAGGCCACCAATGGATTCCCTATGTTCCAAAATGGGGGGTGGTCATCTCAAAAAGTCAAAATTCCTGATATATCAAAAAGTCAACGGTAAATTCAAAAAGTCAAAGCACCTATATCTTCCAAAGCGTAATAGCATAATTAGATCTTATTACATATTCAGATTCACAACTATCGAAAATGGGGGTAGGTCACCTCAAAATATTTAAATTCCAAAAATAGAGTATTCTGCAAATCTCAAGGCTAATTGTAAAATCCCTCATAACTTCCAAACCGTACACTTTATGAAAAAACTAAACCCACCAGTGAATTTACAATGCCTCAAAATGGGGGTAGGTCACCTCAAAAATATGAAACACCTCATAAATCAAAAAGTCAACTCCAAATTTAGAAAGTCAAAGTGCCTATATCTCCCGAATCGTGATAGCATAATTAAAATTTTAACACATTTGGAATCATAACTATTGAAAATGGGGGGTAGGTCACCTCAAAACTCAAAAAAAGTATATTGATTTTGCAGGGACACACATGTAACCCCAAACACCTTGTAACATGCAAACCGACATGAATTAGGAAAAACTTATGGCACCATTAAGATCACAACCCGCAAAAATGGGGAGGTTGGTATATTCAAAATACCAAAAGAAGAATATGGACGGATGAAGTCTAGAATCCACAAACTTCATCCCCAAAAAACACAAGCTCTAACCCTACGAAATCCTGAATCAAACAACCCTAGAAAGCTCTAAGAATGCACTCCACCATGACGCTCTTCAATCAACCATTGCATACACCATATCAAAGTTATCATTGAACCTAAAATTTGGACCAATCAATGATAACTTTCAAACCTTAACCGTATTGCTCAATCTAATAACACCATCATGACCACAACCCTCAAATATGGGGCGGTAGGTCTAATAAAAATCTTAATATAGTAATTCTAAGACCCTAAACTAAACTTGGTCAACCAAAAAACCTAAAGTCAAACCACTTATATCTCCCAAATGAAAAACTTGTAGGACACGAAAACGATACCATCAGATCCGCAACCCTCAAAAATAGAGGAGTAGGTACGACTAAAATTCAAAAATAAAAAGTGAAAAATGAACACAATGCTATTGTAACCCTAAACCCTAAACCCTAAACGATCAAAACGAACACCTTGCTCAATGAAATTGATGAAAATTTGATATTGATATGGCCATTTGAAGATTTGGCTAAAATCCAAGTACATCTCAAAATGTATGTAATTCTTGGAAAATCTAACAACACCATTGAATTCCCTAGGTCTAAATTAGTAGAGGTGGGTGTGATCAAACTTCCAAAATGATGTTTTTTACGAAAAGTCCAACAAAAGTCATTTCAATTCGAAAAAGTCAAACCTACCATATCTTCCAAATGGCAAAGGTCTCATTAAATGTTTTTACATATTTGAAATCACAACTATTGAAAATGGGGGGTAGGTCATCTTGAAATGTGAAAATCCAAATATAGAAGATTCTGACTACCAAAGAGCTCAAAATACAATTCATCATAACTCCCGAACGCTTTGTCAAATGAAAAAACCAAGTGCACTGGTCATGAGAATCACAATAGGGGGGTAGGTAACTTCGAAAAACTCAAAAGAACCATTTTTCAAAAAAGTCACTGAAAAATTTGAAAGTCAAAGTAGCTATATCTTCCAAATGACGAATCGATCATTAAATATAATTACATATTCAAAATCACAACTATCGAAATTGCGGAGGTAGGTGACATCAAAATTCTAAAAAAAGTATGCCACTTTTTTGGGGACAAGCATGTAACCCTAAACCTTAAGCCCAATAAATTCTACACCTTAAACCCAATAAACCCTAAACCTTAAGCCCAATAAATTCTACACCTTAAACCCAATAAACCCTAAACCTTAAACCCAATAAACCCTAAACCTTAAACCCAATAAACCCTAAACCTTAAACCCAATAAACCCTAAACCTTAAACCCAATAAACCCTAAACCGTGTTCTTAGCATATTTGTAGGTTCAACACATGTTAACCCTTTATTGACACAGGGGACCAAATTGGTCCTCGATCTGAACAAGAACTTCCTTAATCTCAACGGTGGCAAATTTCGAGATATTTTGCGATGTGGTTGTTTTTTTAAACATATTTGCATAATCAAGTTACCTCCACACACACCATTTCGGATTTTCGGATTTATTTAATTATCTATGCTAAAATATGGTCAAAGGACGATGAGGTCACATTTTTCTCAAAACGATGATGTCAATTAAGGATTAACCCTTAAACGCCCAAGCAAGCCCGAGGGGCATGATTCCAACAGAATCTTCCCCATAGCTCTCGTTGTACTCAACATTTCACTTATATTTTGATGTCAAATAGGTCACCTTCTTCTGATGCATTCAAAAAGTAAAATTTCACAATTCAAATCACAATTTGTATGAGTGATTTTGTGCCTTGAAAGGATTATGGTAGGTAGGTTGGGCTGGTACATAACCTTGTACGAGGTTGCAAGCTCATCATTGAGAGGTCTATTCATGATGCCCAAGTTCAAAAAGTGCACTATTCATGGTGCCCAATTCCAAAAGATGCTGTGATCCAATTTTGGGCTGCCCGTTTCAGACCCTATGGGCGTTTAAGCGTTAACGTGGGAATGAGCTCCTTCTATATCAAATTGGTTTTCTACATATCGCTTTATAAATAAAAACAAGCAACCTCTATTTGAAGAGGTTCCAATTGACTTCCGTACTTTGGTTGTAAAAAGGTTGTTTCAAAAGTAAGTCACACCTGTTTGTACTAAAGTGTACCAAAGTTGGTATTTTGTTGTATTTGTGAATCAGACAAACCCTACTTTCTGATGAGCGAAGTAAACAAAGAGGGATGAATGGAGCTTAAACCAGCCATGATCAAATAAGCAAGAGAGCAAGCCACCACAAAGTTGGACTCTTGTATTTATATGCTCCACACTATTTTCACCTGGACTTCAAAGTAATACCAAGCCTGGGCACACACAGAAAATAACAACATACCATCAGAAATGGAAACAAGCACCGTATTACTTTGAGGACATGCCTACGGATTCAACCATGCCAGTCCATGCCATCGAAGAGTCCAGAACAGATCGCACGAAGCTAATGAAAATGCCTATCCTCAATAGAATTCTCAGAAATAAATAATCAGATTTGGATTGTTCGGGAACATGTCCGAACATTGAAATTACTCCCGAGGTGTAACAGTGGTACTTTTAGATGTTAATCATTGATCACATTCATATGTGGTTGGTACAATCATCTTTTAATTTCACTTTCAATAAAATCCTGAGGTACATTATACTCTACAAGTGTCTTCAAAGACATTCAAACTTGCGATTTAATCTCCAATCTTGTAAGTTGGTATTTATAAATATTTTGCGATTACCATCATTAAGATATTGATAACTCATGTCATAATGATGTAGCACCATGCTTTTCCACAAGCACCATCTTTATACCTCTCTAATACAAATCAAAGCAATCTAGGTGTAAGTATTCAGTGCTTATGACCTCAGATTGCTTGAAATAGACGAAAAGAGAGCGACTTTGAAAAAGGTTTCATGAAAAATAGAGCGACTTTGATTGCAAATTCAATAAAGAAATGGAAGTGCCTTCTATCTTTCTCTGGGTCAAGGAATGATAAAATTGAAAAGAATTGGTTGTTCAGGAGCACAAGTGGTTAGAGCTTGAAGGTCCCAATATTACCTCTTTCAAAGTTTCTTTTATAGTTGAATATGAAATCCAATTGCATAAGTCATAATAGAGCAAAGTGCTTCTTTACTTTATCTTGTTTGTGCTGGAGGAAACTATGAAAATAGCATCATTCACCACTCGCTATTCGATGTTTTTTGCTCATCTTGTGTTGATGTTTTTTGCCCATCTCGTGTTGTAACCATTGCCCGTTGTACGCATCTTGTGTTGATGTTTTTTGCCCATCTCGTGTTCAAACAATTGACTCTTGTACACTAGTACGTCGCATAAGCTGCAAATCAAGCACATTGTAGTTACTATCAACCATCGAATATGACGTTTCCTATTTGCTGTATGAAATGCTACGTTGAGTGTCTATTACCTATTTTCGGTGCACAAGTATAATATTATTGAACAAGATGAACATGATATTCTACGGGGTGTTGATTCAACGGAGGTTGACATATCTTTGTGCAATGCGAGGACCGATTTTAGAACATATGAGTTGAGTACCTGCAGATATAGTCGTCACCGACTATCTCGTCGTCAGAAGAAGATGATGTTGCCTTCGCTTCGAACTTTCCCCAAAGAAGCTACTTTCCCCAAACAAGTCAAAGTGTGGGAAAAATAAAACATAACACAATATAAACTTGAACAAAATCAACACCGTCTCCCTTCACTTATTCGTCAACGCACACGGTTTCAGTGCAAAACCCCTTCGTATTATTTCAATATTACTATTTGTTCACTCCTGATAGTCATTTATATATGAGAAAAACTTAATAGCCTCACAACTAGAATCCTTATTGAACTCTAAACTCAAGTTAGAAGCAGTTTAAGACCCCTTTGAGAGTAAGGGAAGGGTCGTACTGACCCATAAATCTAAGCTGCCTTTTCCCTCGTTAAGCAGATAATAGAGACTAATAGCTAAGGAGGGTTGATTTTTATGATTCAAAATGAGAAAAGGGATATAACCTCCTGATACCTTTGCCTGACTTCACAAATAACTCTATTCCTGTCATATTTTCACGTACCTGAAAGACTGTTGCAACAAATCCTTCTCTTCTAAAGCCGACACTTTTGTTGTGAGGCCAGAGATCCGCCCTGACAAGTCTTCGTTCGTGCTTGAAAGCTGCACTATTTTACACTCCGAAGCATCCTTCTCGAGAGTCAGCTCCTGAATTTTTGAGTCTCAAAGAGTCTGCTTTATATTTAGCACATTCTAGCCCAGCCAGGTTGTTCGATAGTTGCGCATTCCTGATCTCCAGTCGGGCCACTTTGCCTTCCAAAAAAGTCTTCTTGAAGGCCATCTGCTTGGCTCCATTAAGCTCGTGCTTCTGACCCTCATTTACCGCCTTCAAACCAAATACTTCGGCTTTGGCATCTTGCAGTGCCTGTTGCAGCTCCAAAACTTCACCCTCCAAGCTCTCCATTCTTGACCTGTTTGTAGAATTCAAGTAAGCGTGTGGTCAGTATAAAGGCGTGATGAGCGCCTTTACGTTATAAGACCAAAAGAAGATATTTACGCCTGTCATATCGACATTAGGCTATTGTATAACATGAGTCGAGTTAGAAGTAGTTCAACCACCTCAAGAATGAAGGAGGAATCATGTTGTTCCATGAATGCATCAATGCTAGCCGCCAGTTCCCTAAGCTAATTATAGAGTAACTAAGAGCTATCTCAAGCTCATTTTCAGTATTCAAAATGACGTGCAAGTTCATGCTGGCTGCGCCACACTTCACAAAAAAATAAATCATAAAGTCTGGCGAGAGACGTACATGGAGTCCAAACTTCGAGGTGAATCATGTTGCGTCGAGAGCTTTGAGGTACATTGCAAACATATGGCTACGGTGCCAGAGCTTGAACATAAATGACACTTGTCTTCAAAATTTGTTGAGCTTCCTGGTGCTTGATGGTAGGCTTTTCTCAACGCCTGCACAAAACACAAACATCCAATATTGTTCGGTATCTGAAAGTTGTATCCTCAAAGACCCTTGACCATTGGCTCTCGCGTGAGCTTTGGATACGAAGCAGACTCCAAGAGACATCAAAGCCATCGAGATCAGTAAAAATTCACCTCCAGTAGTTGTCATTGCCGACACTCTTTCGGCTGGGATCATAAACAAAACACTTTGCTCCAAAGGTCGTCAGCTATATCATCGGTTCATTTCCGAGGGAATGGCTGGGTGCTCCTTCAACATGAAAACCTACATCAAACAATCACGGAGATAGAACATTATCGCATTCTAATCAGAACCACTTCAGGACCTTCAAACCTTCCAATGATTTGCAGACTCATACCTTTTTGGAAATCGCAGCCTTCATCAACGAACCCAATTACTTCTTGACCAAGGTTAGTTGTTTTCCTTCACATGCTACCCATTCACATCTGTCCATCTTCTCGAGATATTCCAACATTCGACCGAACAAATTACATAAAGAAACCGTTCATGCAGATTATATTCGAAACCATTGCCAAACTCAATCCATCAAGGACGGACTCACAACCAACATATAAATTTTTAAGATGTTTTGTTCACCAAGGCCTTACCTACAGTAGTCTCTCTACCACATCCGACAAGACATACTAAGTAAGTGATCAATCACGTGCTCTCGGATCAAACCTGGCACACGATGATCTGCATATCCAATCCCTCCCATGGAGCCTTGCCGGTATAAAGTTCTAACAGCAAACATCCCAACGACCACACATCCACTTTGCACGACCTCTCTGCCACTCTTGTGGTAAACATCTCTGGAGCCCTATCACAATAACACAAAAGACTTGAAAAACATAGAAAGAAATTGCACAAGAATGCATTTCATCAGTGCTATATAGTTGAGCCCGCTTATTTGCCCCACAATTAATCACCCGTGGCACATCTCACCTTGAACACCTCATTTCCAGGACATTCTCTTACTCTTCCTAGTTCATATTCCTATACGTGCACCTTACATGTAAGCAAAGGTGCCAGCAATTGCGGTTGACGTTCCCCGTTGGCCAATTGTCCTTTCAACCATTTGGGAAATCCCAAAATCTGCTAATACAGCACCGTCAAACTCATCGAGCAAGACATTGGAGGGCTTCAAATCTCGGATCACCACATTCTCAGCGTGCAACTCCACAACTGCCTCACATATATCAAGCGCCCATCGCTCCAACAGTTTCCGTGGTGCCTTCCGATCTACACCACATGCCAACTTCTAGTCTCAGAGCGTGCATCATTTCGCCATGAACATCCTCGCTGATCTCAACACCAGACATGCTTTTGCGCCAACGGAGATAATAAAATATGGTTTAAGCGTGGACCCAATCCACCCAATCCAGAAAACAGGCATGATGTTACCGGGAAACTCGTCGATCTTCTTCTCCAAGGACGTGACATACTTCTTCATCACCAGACAGAACTTATCGTCCTTTACGCAGATCCCGTACAAACGGAATGTTCTCTTGCACCGCTCGGATACCTTCGCCAGCACAACAGCCTCTCTGCCTATCTTATTCCACGTCTCTTCGCAGTTTCCGTTCATGGGAAGCAGCTTCACGGCTACCTGCATGTGCACACCAGCTCATTTCATCCCAACATACAACATTGGACACCCTCAACTACACGCGCACATCTCATTCGTTAACACACCGACTGGCTCAGACCTAGATAGCATACTCTGGCGCGTACTCACAAGAGTAGTGAGCTATCTGACATACACGCCACCCCCATCTTTTTATATAGAGAGATCGATGGTTTGAAGTCGAGATTGTAGCGGGGGGCCGCGCAATATGCATCTCAAGGTAGGATACTACGTCCACTACAAGGCGCTGGTTGTCTTAATTGACAAAAAAATGACAAAAAACTGTCAACTGTGGTGTCAATTTTAGTACCCTGATTCGGTCATGTAGTTGACAGAACCTTCTCAATTCGGCTGTCAATTCTGCGAAAAATACACGTAGGATGTACGGGTTGCTAATGTAATTGCCATGTTGGATTTATCTTGCCATGTCACTATTACACTATGGTGATAAACTTCCACGTAGGACTCCAAAGCCTCCTTATTTTTACGATTTCACCATTTCCCAAAGATTGTGATTTTTTTTAAAGGAAGTAAATGTTAATGTTTACTGCACCTGAAATTATTATTTATTTTCATTTCTACTTTTACGCTTCTTGAGGTAACTACGATTCTACTACCCATGAAAAAAAAAACGCATTATCCGCCACCGGTGGGGCCCACCTCGAACTTCACAAACTATCGCCACCCGGGCTTGAACCGACAACCTCTTCGTCCCTAACCCATGTCTTCAACCGCCACAACACTTACAAACGTTCATGCACATGTGCGTTTAATTTTGTAACTTATTCAAATACTTAACCATTGGCGATTAATTTGCCATGTAAATTTTTTATTTTTTTTTCAAATTTTTTTTTCCACTATTTCATGCAGGTATTTTTCTATATGTATAAAAAATTTCAATTTTTTTTGAATTTTTTTTTTTTTTTTTGGCTGGGGCGTTTTTTTACTACCCAGCATACTTTGAATATTTTTCACGGTGTAAAAAAACATTTTTTTCAAAATTTTTTTCCACTACTTCATGCAGGTATTTTTCTATATGTATAAAAAATTTCAAATTTTTTTGATTTTTTTTTTTTTTGAGGTTGGAGCCTTTTTTTACTGCCCAGTTGACTTTGAATAATTTTTACAATTTAAAAAAAAAAAAAAATCAATTTTTTTTTTCAATATTGCATGCAGGGATTTTTCTATATCTAGAAAATATTTTAAAATTTTTCAATTGTTTCTTTTTGAAGAAATAATGATGCCCCAAAGCATCTTTGTTTTTCAATTTGCATTTTTATCAATGTCTGAAAAATAATGAAAAGATTCCCAAAGATTCCGTAAGATTCCAAAAGATTTCAAACTATTCCAACAATATTCCCTAAGATTCCAAAAAAATTCCAAAAAAATTGACAAAAGATTGACAAAAAAATTTGAACGAGTGAGAATTGACAAAACTCCGTGTAAATTGACAGAAATCCAAGGTGCGAAGGCCTTTTTGTTGATTTGGACATTTCAGTGTCAATCTTTAGTAGGTTTTACACCCATTTTCTTGTAGTGGTCGCTAGTATTGGACTCAACGTGATCATTGTGCCACACAAGGCCCGACAATCCTGGAGGCGGTTCGTTGTGGTGTGATAATTAGGGCTCAGAAATCCCCGTCTAGAGGACTAGCACCAGCTTCTGCCCTCCCACTACCCAGATCACTACAACATCGCTGCCAAACCGTATCAAGTCAAACGCCTCATGCTCAGAGGAGATAGAAGTGACAACAATCGGTACTAAAGTGTGGCGCGTTCCTTATCGAACATTCGGTACCCGGTTACACTGCACCATTTGATCGAGTTGTCCCAAGACTAGATTCCTACTTTAGGTCACAGCCGCCCAAAGTGGAGCGCAAGGAGAAGGGTTCATTCCATGCGGTCCAAAGTTTATCGTTTGTGACAGGACACTTGACTCATCGTTTTGGTTCGCTTCCCCACTATTTCGTTTGGACCTAGTTCCAGGTGGTGTCAGAGTGGTATAGTACCTCGATGCTAGAGTTGCCGTCTCTCAGGGTCCCAGCTCGCACTTCGCCAAAGGAGCCCGCGCCCAACACTTGTGGTCCCACGTCCAAATCTTCATGTTGGAGGCTCCACCGCTCCAACAGCCGGTCCATGATCGCGATGTTGATGGACACCAGTCGGAGTCCCCACACAAGATAGATAACCCCCGCACGTAGTTAATTTGTATGCACCGTTGCTACACACAGAGTTGTGCAGTGCAGATATTATCCTGGCACCAAAGTTGGCACCAGGTACTAGCCTGAGAGTCGAGGGCTCAGAGCCGGAGACACCATGGAAGCAAGGCTAAGTTCGTGCGTTCCTAAACAACGAAGGGGTCAGACCTCGGGGAGAGGAGCTGAACTAGTTGACGAAGCGCGTGGTTTTGAAGTACTTAAAACTAGTGATGACCTCACAAGTGGACCCGGATTATCGTGGGGTACTGTTCCAATGCAGACGAAAGTCCAACCCCCTCCTTTGAAAGTGTGGGAATGTCAACCCCAAGTTGAGTGCCAGACGGAGTTCCTGATGTCACCAAGTAGCAATAATGATTTGTGAAAGTCTCAGGAATCAGGGAGATGAAGTTGAATAGGTCAAACGGCCATGGGCGTGAAGATCGCTCACTCAGTTACCGACGAAATGGATGGTGTCATCTACACCGTTCACTGAATATAGTGAAGCAGAGTAGTTCGAGTTTCAACACTACATTCTAACCCTGATAATATCACACTTGTTAATATAACACCTTGGTATTATCAGCCAAAACCTTGAAACCAATTTTCTTACTGTAGAACTCCCTTGTTGTCATCACTATCACTCTTGATAATGTCAGTTTCTTTTCAGAATCCTGAATGTAACTACGACATTATCAAATTCTGATTTTTTATAAACCAATCAAATAAAAATAAATAAGATAAAAAACGAAAAAATTGCGCATGTCATGCTCAACACAGGAGCTGTGAAGTTCGTATCAATGTGCAATTGTTGTCAACATTCATTGCCCCTCCATTTGCATTTCCCACTCTTCATGACTATTTCCCCTTCCTCCATGACCACTCCCCGCCTCTCATATCCGTCACAAGTGTGCTCTCATTGTCGCATGAGTTATTGTACACCTCACATAACCTTGCCCCTCCACAATTTCATCTATCTTTACACATTGCATCACCTCCTTCACCTTAAAAATGCCTTCGCAATGCTAGGTGCATGCGTTAGTTGCCTCTCTCAGCTTATAACATGTGCTTCGTTAAAAGTGCTCATAGGCATGTGCACTTTTTTTTCATTGATAATACATTTTTTATAAAAACACCTACAAAGTGGTAACTTTTGTACATGTTTGGCTTGGGACTTATAACTTTTCTCTTGTGTACATTTTTACATGGTGTGCTATTGAACATACGATTGCTGACATTTTTGGAGGGATTTACATTTTAGAGAAATTTACAATTTCCATGAAAAGAGAGGGTAGGCATGTGCCCACCCTTCACCCTCCTCCCACACGGAAACAAAGTTTTGGTAAGCGGGCAGTAGGTATGTGCCCACCCCTCACCCACAAAAGCAAACTCTTGATAAAAGAGTTCAATTCCAAATCCCAAATACAAGTGACCAAGTAAATCCTCAAGACCCTCAAATCTATAGAGATCGATTAATTAGACTTGCATGATGTGACTGCTTCACTTACTACATCCTACATACATTTCGGTGAGGAAAAGTAAAATGGCACTTCGAGCTCCCGATCCCGATCAAATCATACATCGAAAAAACAGAGCACCGAGGCCCCGCGTGCACACGCACAACAAGGACCGTGAAAGGCGCTTGACTGATGATGGCGAGTTCCGGGTTTACACTACTCAATCGCCGGGAATACGAGAAACAGACTCTCGTTCAAAATCCTCAAGACCTAGACGTAGAGCAACAAACTCCGCCACGACTTTTCCAATGCGCACCCTTCATTTGAGCGGCGCTGACCTTTTCTTGTCATTGCATTGCCTCTCGAACAATTTCCAAACAGGGTATCATTATAACGCCTTCAGAAAGACTCAACGTGACCTCGGCTTGCGAGCGGAACCCCACAAGCTGTGTCCTGTGACTACCCTACACGCACCACCAATTTACGGGCCAGTCGATGCAATGATCTCACAACAACTACTTACGACTAAAATGACTGCAAGCGGCAGCGCACGCAAGCTGCTCCCACCAAATATTGCTAGCAGAAAAAGGTAAGGATGCCGGAACATGCTTAAGCTTGGCGTCGAATTGGGTCAGATGATCACCATACCGAGAGGGTCGTACGGCGGACAAGAAGCACTATGTTAGCCCGCGCACATGGGACTGAGGGAGGGCTGAAACAGGGCTCTTCAGCCACCCTCAGCCTGCCGTGAGCCCTCTCCGAGGCTGACAGCGAAACGAGCTACCAGCTCAGCCCACCCCTCAGCCAAGTCGAGCGGCTCCTGCCCGACTCTCCACCAACCTGCCCAAAACCACAAAAACCAAAAGTGGCCCCTTAACTACCCCTTAACTACACTTACCCTCACCCCTTTGACCCCACCTCTTCTCTCTTCTTTTCTTCATTATTGTCCCCATCCCTTTGTATTTTCCCCATCCCTTTGTATTTTCCCATCCCTTTGTATTTTCCCCATCCCTTTGTATTTTCCCCATCCCTTTGTATTTTCCCCATCCCCTTACCTACCGATTTTTCTTATGAATCCATCATTTCTATTAGATATTTATTAGCTATTCCAAGATTTATAAGAAATATTTTTCCTCCCTTCTTATCTAAATTTTCACTATTATTCAAAGTTCTAGTGACTTGAACCACTCTAAAGTAATATTTTTGTCATTTCATTCAATAAACTTTGATGCAAATTTTTTTTTAAGTATTAATAAATTTCTAAAACAATACAATAAATAAAATAATCGTTAAATGATAAATTATTAACTTCTAACCATCTTTATTGATTATTTAATAATTCAAAACGAGTTATATTCTCTAGTGGGTTTTCAATTACCCAACTCTGATATAAATATACAGGAGTAAATACTTGTGGGCGTTTTAATTGAACACCAATTTGTCAGTACGCTTAAAATTTTCAAAATTTTTTTTTTCAATAATAGGTAATTGATTCCACCAATTTATGGAAAAATCATTTATGGAATCTCGACCATACCCTCGATGAAGAAAAAATTGTTTAATTTTTTGACTTTTCTTGTTCTCTTCTTGCTCCATGAGTAACATATAATCTTCTTAGCATTTCTTCATCTATAACTAAGTTTTGACTTTAAAAACAACTCCAATCTCTCAATATTTTTTTTGTATGCTTCCAAAAAACTTATAGGGTTCTAATTGGCTGCTGTAAACCTTAAAACCACCTCCACCATGTTAATTTCTAATCCATTTGCATACACCCCTTACTTTCTTGAATCTAATTAATCTTAAGTAATTCGGGGAAAATAATTCCCTCACCCTCGCGGTCCTAAGATTTTCACCATAAATTTTTATATGACATGAAATACCTAGTAAAAAATTTATAAAGATCACTTAAACTAGGGGCTGGGGTTAAGGGGGCTTTAATAAAATTTTAAAAAAAAAATAAAAAAAAAATAAAAAAAATCCAAATAGCAGCTAAATTAAACAGGGGTAAAGAAAGGGGGGGGGGGGGGTGGGATACGGGGGCTGGGAGGATAGAGGGTTGGGATAATTAAAAGGGTAGGGAGGGGGAGCATAAGGAGGTGGGGGGGTAATCATGGGGGGAGGCTATGGGGTAATTATGGGGGGGGGCTGGGCTGATGGCGGGGGATGGCTGCCCTGCAGCCAGCTGCCGGCCCCTGCCGCAGCAGCTGCCGTGAGGCACGCCAGGGCACCTCCCAAAATTAGGAGGCCTGGCCCAGGCCCAGGCTGAGCTGAAAGTGGCCATGTGCGAGGGCCATGTGAAACCCATGCGTCAGTCAATACGCAACCACTCAGGGCCCCTGTGCGACCCAGGGAAAAAGGTATTCTTCGGCCCCTGTGCGACCCAGGGAAAAAGGTATTCTTCGGCCTGAGATTTTTTTTATGAGAAGCATAGACAGCCAGGTAGAAAGATTGATGGATGCGCCAGCATCCCCTAGCACAAAATTCTTGATCTGAGTGTAAGACAATGTTGCATCGCGATTGAAATGCGATTGACCAGAATAGTTTAGAGGTCCGAGACCATATCAGGATCCGACCGTAAGTTGAGTTGTGGCGAAGATACGACTGCAGAAAAAGCCCGGGAGCAGGGGAGGAAGGTGGGTGCTCACCTTGAGGTCCTCGTCACTAAGGGCTGTGCAGAAATGGGGGAGCGCGGAGCTGCCCGCCCACACTCGCTGCCCGGCATAAATTCGTAGAAATACGATTTTTGCATTTTTAGAGGCCCTACAATATTTTTTTTCAGATTTTGAGTTTGAAAATGGGATCTGCGACTCCAATTTACCCCGGGAGGTGTCCCATGATGACATTGGTGACATCAACAACAAAAATTTAGGGGGCAAATTTACTCCCAAATTATTTTATGGGGGACTGGGTTTTGTGGGCGGGCAGCTCCGCGCTTTACAATGGAACGAGAGGTCAGACAGGTCAAAACGATGACGACGACGAGAAATTCAATGAGGGGACGAAACGGGCTCTCTCACCCCCTTGCACCTTCAAAGAAAGCAGCGGCAGGTTAGGTTAACCTACCTCTAAAAATTAAAAGTATAGCCGGCTCCACAAATTAGGGTAAAGTGACTGTGCAAAGGTGCTCCGAGCAAGTATAAGAGCATACGAACTCACATTTCACTTCTTTACTTGTTGGTGTGTGATGACTTGTGATAAATATTGCATGCCGTGTAGTTTTGGAAACATCTCTGTCGTTCAAATCGGGTATCCTGATGTAGCAACTCCGTCTGGCACTCAACTTGGGGTTGACATTCCCACGCTTTCAAAGGAGGGGGTTGGACTTTCGTCTGCATTGGAACAGTACCCCACGATAATCCGGGTCCACTTGTGAGGTCATCACTAGTTTTAAGTACTTCAAAACCACGCGCTTCGTCAACTAGTTCAGCTCTCCTCCCCCCGTGTCCGACCCCTTCGTTGTTTAGGAACGCACGAACTTAGCCTTGCTTCCATGGTGTCTCCGGCTCGAGCCCTCGACTCTCGAGGCTAGTACCGTGCCAACTTTGGTGCCAGGATAATATCTCGCACCGCACAACTCTGTGTGTAGCAACAACGCATACAAATTAACTACGTGCGGGGTTATCTCTATCTTGTGTGGGGACTCAAGTGGTGTCCATCAACATCGCGATCATGGACCGGTTTGTTGGAGCGGTGGAGCCTCCAACATGAAGATTTGGACGTGGGACCACAAGTGTTGGGCGCGGGCTCCTTTGGCGAAGTGCGAGCTGGGACCCTGAGAGACGGCAACTCTAGCATCGAGGTACTATACCACTCTGACACCACCTGGAACTAGGTCCAAACGAAATAGTGGGGAAGCGAACCAAAACGATGAGTCAAGTGTCCTGTCACAAACGATAAACTTTGGACCGCATGGAATGAACCCTTCTCCTTGCGCTCCACTTTGGGCGGCTGTGACCTAAAGTAGGAATCTAGTCTTGGGACAACTCGATCAAATGGTGCAGTGTAACCGGGTACCGAATGTTCGATAAGGAACGCGCCACACTTTAGTACCGATTGTTGTCACTTCTATCTCCTCTGAGCATGAGGCGTTCCCAGCTTGATCTGGTTTGGCAGCGATGTTGTAGTGATCTGGGTAGTGGGAGGGCAGAAGCTGGTGCTAGTCCTCTAGACGGGGATTTCTGAGCCCTAATTATCACACCACAACGAACCGCCTCCAGGATTGTCGGGCCTTGTGTGGCACAATGATCACGTTGAGTCCAATACTAGCGACCACTACAAGAAAATGGGTGTAAAACCTACTAAAGATTGACACTGAAATGTCCAAATCAACAAAAAGGCCTTCGCACCTTGGATTTCTGTCAATTTACACGGAGTTTTGTCAATTCTCACTCGTTCAAATTTTTTTGTCAATCTTTTGTCAATTTTTTTGGAATTTTTTTGGAATCTTAGGGAATATTGTTGGAATAGTTTGAAATCTTTTGGAATCTTACGGAATCTTTGGGAATCTTTTCATTATTTTTCAGACATTGATAAAAATGCAAATTGAAAAACAAAGATGCTTTGGGGCATCATTATTTCTTCAAAAAGAAACAATTGAAAAATTTTAAAATATTTTCTAGATATAGAAAAATCCCTGCATGCAATATTGAAAAAAAAATGATTTTTTTTTTTTTAAATTGTAAAAATTATTCAAAGTCAATCAAGCAGTAAAAAAAGGCTCCAACCTCAAAAAAAAAAAAAAAAATCAAAAAAATTTGAAATTTTTTATACATATAGAAAAATACCTGCATGAAGTAGTGGAAAAAAAATTTTGAAAAAAAAATGTTTTTTTACACCGTGAAAAATATTCAAAGTATGCTGGGTAGTAAAAAAACGCCCCAGCCTCAAAAAAAAAAAAAAAATTCAAAAAAAATTGAAATTTTTTATACATATAGAAAAATACCTGCATGAAATAGTGGAAAAAAAAATTTGAAAAAAAAATAAAAAATTTACATGGCAAATTAATCGCCAATGGTTAAGTATTTGAATAAGTTACAAAATTAAACGCACATGTGCATGAACGTTTGTAAGTGTTGTGGCGGTTGAAGACATGGGTTAGGGACGAAGAGGTTGTCGGTTCAAGCCCGGGTGGCGATAGTTTGTGAAGTTCGAGGTGGGCCCCACCGGTGGCGGATAATGCGTTTTTTTTTTTTCATGGGTAGTAGAATCGTAGTTACCTCAAGAAGCGTAAAAGTAGAAATGAAAATAAATAATAATTTCAGGTGCAGTAAACATTAACATTTACTTCCTTTAAAAAAAATCACAATCTTTGGGAAATGGTGAAATCGTAAAAAAAAGGAGGCTTTGGAGTCCTACGTGGAAGTTTATCACCATAGTGTAATAGTGACATGGCAAGATAAATCCAACATGGCAATTACATTAGCAACCCGTACATCCTACGTGTATTTTTCGCAGAATTGACAGCCGAATTGAGAAGGTTCTGTCAACTACATGACCGAATCAGGGTACTAAAATTGACACCACAGTTGACAGTTTTTTGTCATTTTTTTGTCAATTAAGACAACCAGCGCCTTGTAGTGGACGTAGTATCCTACCTTGAGATGCATATTGCGCGGCCCCCCGCTACAATCTCGACTTCAAACCATCGATCTCTCTATATAAAAAGATGGGGGTGGCGTGTATGTCAGATAGCTCACTACTCTTGTGAGTACGCGCCAGAGTATGCTATCTAGGTCTGAGCCAGTCGGTGTGTTAACGAATGAGATGTGCGCGTGTAGTTGAGGGTGTCCAATGTTGTATGTTGGGATGAAATGAGCTGGTGTGCACATGCAGGTAGCCGTGAAGCTGCTTCCCATGAACGGAAACTGCGAAGAGACGTGGAATAAGATAGGCAGAGAGGCTGTTGTGCTGGCGAAGGTATCCGAGCGGTGCAAGAGAACATTCCGTTTGTACGGGATCTGCGTAAAGGACGATAAGTTCTGTCTGGTGATGAAGAAGTATGTCACGTCCTTGGAGAAGAAGATCGACGAGTTTCCCGGTAACATCATGCCTGTTTTCTGGATTGGGTGGATTGGGTCCACGCTTAAACCATATTTTATTATCTCCGTTGGCGCAAAAGCATGTCTGGTGTTGAGATCAGCGAGGATGTTCATGGCGAAATGATGCACGCTCTGAGACTAGAAGTTGGCATGTGGTGTAGATCGGAAGGCACCACGGAAACTGTTGGAGCGATGGGCGCTTGATATATGTGAGGCAGTTGTGGAGTTGCACGCTGAGAATGTGGTGATCCGAGATTTGAAGCCCTCCAATGTCTTGCTCGATGAGTTTGACGGTGCTGTATTAGCAGATTTTGGGATTTCCCAAATGGTTGAAAGGACAATTGGCCAACGGGGAACGTCAACCGCAATTGCTGGCACCTTTGCTTACATGTAAGGTGCACGTATAGGAATATGAACTAGGAAGAGTAAGAGAATGTCCTGGAAATGAGGTGTTCAAGGTGAGATGTGCCACGGGTGATTAATTGTGGGGCAAATAAGCGGGCTCAACTATATAGCACTGATGAAATGCATTCTTGTGCAATTTCTTTCTATGTTTTTCAAGTCTTTTGTGTTATTGTGATAGGGCTCCAGAGATGTTTACCACAAGAGTGGCAGAGAGGTCGTGCAAAGTGGATGTGTGGTCGTTGGGATGTTTGCTGTTAGAACTTTATACCGGCAAGGCTCCATGGGAGGGATTGGATATGCAGATCATCGTGTGCCAGGTTTGATCCGAGAGCCTGTGATTCAGTCACTTAGTATGTCTTGTCGGATGTGGTAGAGAGACTACTGTAGGTAAGGCCTTGGTGAACAAAACATCTTAAAAATTTATATGTTGGTTGTGAGTCCGTCCTTGATGGATTGAGTTTGGCAATGGTTTCGAATATAATCTGCATGAACGGTTTCTTTATGTAATTTGTTCGGTCGAATGTTGGAATATCTGAGAAGATGGACAGATGTGAATGGGTAGCATGTGAAGGAAAACAACTAACCTTGGTCAAGAAGTAATTGGGTTCTGTTGATGAAGGCCTGCGATTTCCAAAAAGGTATGAGTCTGCAAATCATTGGAAGGTTTGAAGGTCCTGAAGTGGTTCTGATTAGAATGCGATAATGTTCTATCTCCGTGATTGTTTGATGTAGGTTTTCATGTTGAAGGAGCACCCAGCCATTCCCTCGGAAATGAACCGTGATATAGCTGACGCACTGGAGCAGTGTTTTGTTTATGATCCAGCCGAAAGAGTGTCGGCAATGACAATACTGGAGGTGAATTTTTACTGATCTCGATGGCTTTGATGTCTCTTGGAGTCTGCTTCGTATCCAAAGCTCACGCGAGAGCCAATGGTCAAGGGTGCTGAGGATACAACTTTCAGATACCGAACAATATTGGATGTTTGTGTTTTGTGCAGGCGTTGAGAAAAGCCTACCATCAAGCACCAGGAAGCTCAACAAATTTTGAAGACAAGTGTCATTTATGTTCAAGCTCTGGCACCGTAGCCATATGTTTGCAATGTACCTCAAAGCTCTCGACGCAACATGATTCACCTCGAAGTTTGGACTCCATGTACGTCTCTCGCCAGACTTTATGATTTATTTTTTTGTGAAGTGTGGCGCAGCCAGCATGAACTTGCACGTCATTTTGAATACTGAAAATGAGCTTGAGATAGCTCTTAGTTACTCTATAATTAGCTTAGGAATCAAGCGGCTAGCATTGATGCATTCATGGAACAACATGATTCCTCCTTCATTCTTGAGGTGGTTGAACTACTTCTAACTCGACTCATGTTATACAATAGCCTAATGTCGATATGACAGGCGTAAATATCTTCTTTTGGTCTTATAACGTAAAGGCGCTCATCACGCCTTTATACTGACCACACGCTTACTTGAATTCTACAAACAGGTCAAGAATGGAGAGCTTGGAGGGTGAAGTTTTGGAGCTGCAACAGGCACTGCAAGATGCCAAAGCCGAAGTATTTGGTTTGAAGGCGGTAAATGAGGGTCAGAAGCACGAGCTTAATGGAGCCAAGCAGATGGCCTTCAAGAAGACTTTTTTGGAAGGCAAAGTGGCCCGACTGGAGATCAGGAATGCGCAACTATCGAACAACCTGGCTAGGCTAGAATGTGCTAAATATGAAGCAGACTCTTTGAGACTCAAAAATTCAGGAGCTGACTCTCGAGAAGGATGCTTCGGAGTGTAAAATAGTGCAGCTTTCAAGCACGAACGAAGACTTGTCAGGGCGGATCTCTGGCCTCACAACAAAAGTGTCGGCTTTAGAAGAGAAGGATTTCAAGAAGACTTATTTGGAAGGCAAAGTGGCCCGACTTGAGATCAGGAATGCGCAACTGTCGAACAACCTTGCCGGGCTAGAATGTGCTAAATATGAAGCAGATTCTTTGAGACTCAAAATTGAGGAGCTGACTCTCGAGAAGGATGCTTCGGAGTGTAAAATAGTGCAGCTTTCGAGCACGAACGAAGACTTGTCAGGGCGGATCTCTGGCCTTAGAGCAAAAGTGTCGGCTTTAGAAGAGAAGGATTTGTTGCAACAGTCTTTCAGGTACGTGAAAATATGACAGGAATAGAGTTATTTGTGAAGTCAGGCAAAGGTATCAGGAGGTTATATCCCTTTTCTCATTTTGAATCATAAAAATCAACCCTCCTTAGCTATTAGTCTCTATTATCTGCTTAACGAGGGAAAAGGCAGCTTAGATTTATGGGTCAGTACGACCCTTCCCTTACTCTCAAAGGGGTCTTAAACTGCTTCTAACTTGAGTTTAGAGTTCAATAAGGATTCTAGTTGTGAGGCTATTAAGTTTTTCTCATATATAAATGACTATCAGGAGTGAACAAATAGTAATATTGAAATAATACGAAGGGGTTTTGCACTGAAACCGTGTGCGTTGACGAATAAGTGAAGGGAGACGGTGTTGATTTTGTTCAAGTTTATATTGTGTTATGTTTTATTTTTCCCACACGCAGCTTGTTTGGGGAAAGTAGCTTCTTTGGGGAAAGTTCGGAAGCGAAGGCAACATCATCTTCTTCTGACGACGAGATAGTCGGTGACGACTATATCTGCAGGTACTCAACTCATATGTTCTAAAATCGGTCCTCGCATTGCACAAAGATATGTCAACCTCCGTTGAATCAACACCCCGTAGAATATCATGTTCATCTTGTTCAATAATATTATACTTGTGCACCGAAAATAGGTAATAGACACTCAACGTAGCATTTCATACAGCAAATAGGAAACGTCATATTCGATGGTTGATAGTAACTACAATGTGCTTGATTTGCAGCTTATGCGACGTACTAGTGTACAAGAGTCAATTGTTTGAACACGAGATGGGCAAAAAACATCAACACAAGATGCGTACAACGGGCAATGGTTACAACACGAGATGGGCAAAAACATCAACACAAGATGAGCAAAAACATCGAATAGCGAGTGGTGAATGATGCTATTTTCATAGTTTCCTCCAAAGACAAACAAGATAAAGTAAAGAAGCACTTTGCTCTATTATGACTTATGCAATTGGATTTCATATTCAACTATAAAAGAAACTTTGAAAGAGGTAATATTGGGACCTTCAAGCTCTAACCACTTGTGCTCCCGAACAACCAATTCTTTTCAATTTTATCATTCCTTGACCCAGAGAAAGATAGAAGGCACTTCCATTTCTTTATTGAATTTGCAATCAAAGTCGCTCTATTTTTCATGAAACCTTTTTCAAAGTCGCTCTCTTTTCGTCTATTTCAAGCAATCTGAGGTCATAAGCACTGAATACTTACACCTAGATTGCTTTGATTTGTATTAGAGAGGTATAAAGATGGTGCTTGTGGAAAAGCATGGTGCTACATCATTATGACATGAGTTATCAATATCTTAATGATGGTAATCGCAAAATATTTATAAATACCAACTTACAAGATTGGAGATTAAATCGCAAGTTTGAATGTCTTTGAAGACACTTGTAGAGTATAATGTACCTCAGGATTTTATTGAAAGTGAAATTAAAAGATGATTGTACCAACCACATATGAATGTGATCAATGATTAACATCTAAAAGTACCACTGTTACACCTCGGGAGTAATTTCAATGTTCGGACATGTTCCCGAACAATCCAAATCTGATTATTTATTTCTGAGAATTCTATTGAGGATAGGCATTTTCATTAGCTTCGTGCGATCTGTTCTGGACTCTTCGATGGCATGGACTGGCATGGTTGAATCCGTAGGCATGTCCTCAAAGTAATACGGTGCTTGTTTCCATTTCTGATGGTATGTTGTTATTTTCTGTGTGTGCCCAGGCTTGGTATTACTTTGAAGTCCAGGTGAAAATAGTGTGGAGCATATAAATACAAGAGTCCAACTTTGTGGTGGCTTGCTCTCTTGCTTATTTGATCATGGCTGGTTTAAGCTCCATTCATCCCTCTTTGTTTACTTCGCTCATCAGAAAGTAGGGTTTGTCTGATTCACAAATACAACAAAATACCAACTTTGGTACACTTTAGTACAAACAGGTGTGACTTACTTTTGAAACAACCTTTTTACAACCAAAGTACGGAAGTCAATTGGAACCTCTTCAAATAGAGGTTGCTTGTTTTTATTTATAAAGCGATATGTAGAAAACCAATTTGATATAGAAGGAGCTCATTCCCACGTTAACGCTTAAACGCCCATAGGGTCCAAAACGGCGACCAAAAATTGGATCACAAAGATCTTTTGGAATTGGGCACCATGAATAGTGCACTTTTTGAACTTGGGCATCATGAATAGACCTCTCAATGATGAGCTTGCAACCTCGTACAAGGTTATGTACCACAACCTACCTACCATAAATCCTTTCAAGGCACAAAATCACTCATACAAATTGTGATTTGAATTGTGAAATTTTACTTTTGAATGCATCGGAAGAAGGTGACCTATTTGACATCAAAATATAAGTGAAATGTTGAGTACAACGAGAGCTATGGGGAAGATTCTGTTGGAATCATGCCCCTCGGGCTTGCTTGGGCGTTTAAGGGTTAATCCTTAATTGACATCATCGTTTTGAGAAAAATGTGACCTCATCGTCCTTTGACCATATTTTAGCATAGATAATTAAATAAATCCGAAAATCCGAAATGGTGTGTGTGGAGGTAACTTGATTATGCAAATATGTTTAAAAAAACAACCACATCGCAAAATATCTCGAAATTTGCCACCGTTGAGATTAAGGAAGTTCTTGTTCAGATCGAGGACCAATTTGGTCCCCTGTGTCAATAAAGGGTTAACATGTTTTGAACCTACAAATATGCTAAGAACAGGATTTAGGGTTTATTGGGTTTGAGGTTTAGGGTTTATTGGGTTACATGCTTGTTCCGAAAAAAGTGGCATACTTTTTTTAGAATTTTGATGTCACGTACCCCTGCATTTTTTATAGTTGTGATTTCGAATATGTAATTATATTTAATGATCAATTTCTCATTTGGAAGATATAGCTACTTTGACTTTCAAATTTTGCAGTGACTTTTTTGAAAAATGGTTCTTTTGAGTTTTTTGAAGTTACCTACCCCCCTATTTTAAGACATTGTGAATCTCATGGTGCACTTGGTTTTTTCATTTGACAAAGCGTTCGGGAGTTATGATGAATTGTATTTTGAGCTCTTTGGTAGTCAGAATCTTCTATATTTGGATTTTCATATTTCAAGATGACCTACCCCCCATTTTCAATAGTTGTGATTTCAAATATGTAAAAACATTTAATGAGACCTTTGCCATTTGGAAGATATGATAGGTTTGACTTTTTCGAATTGAATTGACTTTTGTTGGACTTTTCGTAAAAAACATCATTTTGGAAGTTTGAACACACCCACCTCTACTAATTTAGACCTAGGGAATTCAATGGTGTTGTTAGGTTTTCCAAGAATTACATACATTTTGAGATGTACTTGGATTTTAGCTGAATCTTCAAATGGCCGTATCAATATCAAATTTTCATCAATTTCATTGAGCAAGGTGTTCGTTTTGATCGTTTAGGGTTTAGGGTTTAGGGTTTAGGTTTAGGGTTACAAGAGCATTGTGTTCATTTTTCGCTTTTTATTTTTGAATTTTAGTCGTACCTACCTCTCTATTTTCGAGGGTTGCGGATTTAACGGTATCGTTTTCGTGTGCTACAAGTTTTTCATTTGGGAGATATAAGTGGTTTGACTTTAGGTTTTTTGGTTGACCTAGTTTAGTTTAGGGTCTTAGAATTACTATATTAAGATTTTGATTAGACCTACCGCCTCATATTTGAGGATTGTGGTCATGATGGTGTTATTAGATTGAGCAATAGGGTTAAGGTTTGGAAGTTATCATTGATTTGTCCAAATTTTAGGTTCAATGATAACTTTGATATGGTGTATGCAATGGTTGATTGAAGAGCGTCATGGTGGAGTGCATCCTTAGAGCTTTCTAAGGTTATTTGGTTCAGGATTTCGTAGATTTAGAGCTCATCCCCACATCAACATGTTTTGAACCTAGGAATGAATATATATGGGAATGAAGTTTACTTTCCAAAATTTGAACATTGAAAGTATACCAATTTTATCTCATGAGGAGCATTTCGGTCAAATCTCATCTAAGGATAGAGTCATCATGAATGTTGTACTAGAAGATGAAAGATAAGGTAAAACAAGGGGAAGCTTTATACAAGCTTTATATAGCTTGGTATGAAAGAATCTCATACTCACTTTTTCTATGCATGAATAGTAATGGAAGTTAATACTCATAGCGCAATTCAATGCAAGCTAAAGCTACGCCATAGTACTCCAAGGTTTCTAAGAGTTAGTCTGTAATTCCGCTACACCTATTTCAAGTATGGTTACCTTTCCATGTGCAAACACTCACTATCATAAAAGCTTATTCACTCTTATGATAGAAGAAAAGATAAATGCACCACTTTGATCTTGTTCATCTGTAGCATGGATGCACATTTTTTTTCTAGTCAATCTCAACACTAGTGAGCCTTGATAGTGCAACTCATATTGGTTTTACATATTGAGTTGTTTAATGATTCAATTTCATTGTAGATCATATTTAAGTATAGTTGAGCATGAAAAAAAAGGTTGATTTAACCCCTAAAAATCCAAGCGTTTTTTGGACTTCCAAAACCAAAAACTGCAATTTTCTACCACCTTGTTCGAATTGAGACATGGTCAAAATTTTTATTGTTAATCTGTATTTTCAACCGTAAGATCTCAAACCTACCTACTATCACTACTACCATGTGAAATTTCAATCGTTGGATCTTTATCATTTGTGAGATCATAACATTCAAAGTTGGTGCAGAAGTTTTTTCGAGCATTGCTTGTGAGACATTGTTTCCATGGAGCAAAAAGAAAATTGAAGATATTTACCCCAAACATAATTCCCATATTTTTTTTCATATGGGTAATCAAGTTGGGTACGCTCATGCAAAATTTTGGAAACTCATTCCATTTTTGTGACCTTCATGCAAATTATTTTGTAAAAGAAGGTCTAAAAACAACGATATAGTAAAACATGCATTTGATTAGATATATTTGGCTTAATTAAAGATCCCAATGACGAGTAGGTGTCTTTATGAGTTTGTGAAATTTGAGAAAAAAAAAATTTGGGAAAGTTCCATAACCTTAAATTTTGACAAATTTTGTAAGAGTTATTTCAGAAATTACTAGAAATTGTGAAGATTGTTTTTGTAATTTTTGAGGGCTGCCCTTGTGAAATTGACAAACTTTTTGACTTGGGTCACTTTGGAACTCAAGTAGTGATTTGTTCATGAACATATTTCCAAAAAAAAATTCCAAAAAAAAGACTAAATTTAAACTGCCCTTTTTGGACTTCAAACCTAAAATTTCTAGATGAAGGTTCTAAAACTGGAATTTGGATCTGAAAATTTTACCACATGCACTTTGCGGTGTAAGGAGCACCCGGTAAAAATGTTAGGAAAAAATATTACTTCTAACCCATTCATCTAGGCTGCCCGAAATAGGAAACCTCCACTTTGGTGGCCGTGGATCTTTAGGGGTTAACCTTTAATGCTTACTATGTTATAATAGCTCCCTTTTGGCTATGAGAAGTGTAGTTCTATGTGGTGTAGATTGTATGGAAACAAATTTTTGTTGTTTATAAACTTTAACCACATGAAAGTCTTCTTCATTTGTCATGGGCAAAGAAACATTGATATTCATATGTATATATGAATTTTAAAATTGATATTAAACGCATGAAACAAAAGTTACAAGATTTTGAAATTAAAACCAAGGGAGCAAGGAGGCTAGGCAAAGGTGGTGTAGAGGTGAATATTGCTATTGTAAAGTTGAATAGAGCACCTTTTGAGGAGGGTAGGAAAATTCTTGGTAACCCTCCTTGTTTTTACCTCAGAATACATAGAAGTTAGATAATTTTTTGTTTAAAAAAATAAATAAATATATATATATATATATATATATATATATATATATATATATATATATATATATATATATATTCCTTTCAAAGAAGAAGACATGATACTTCTATCTACCATTTGGATTTTAGATCTAATAGTTATGTATATATAATGTTATTAGTAAACTTGCAATGTTAAGATTATGGCCACTTTCTACACCACTAGTCACTACAAGGCTTCTTCCCTTGTCCTAAACACATCTATTTCTTGAGATTCTTGGCAAGCAATGACCTTGTACAAGGTAGAGAACAATTTCATAAAAGTTAGGCAATCTTAAGTAAAAGCAAATACATTTAGTTTAAGTCAAAGTATGGTGACCTTGTCCACCAATGGAAGGAATAACCTACATTGTGCTCTTCAGTGCATGTATCTCTAAGTGTGTGTTGCCAAAATTTATGAAAGCTTTTTTAGTGCATTCTTTTAGTAGAGGGCTTTAAGATCCTACACTTGAAAAAGTAAACAAGTGTTACATTAGTCCCATAACATTTCATCTTGGAGAGGTAGTTTTAGGGTAGTTTTGGTAACAAGCACCCCCGAGTCCTTTTATAGGTTGAACTACAACAAAATCATATGCCTTGTCGAATCTTTTGCAAAGACAATGCCAAATTCATTGTTCATGTGAATTCAAGTTGAACAATTTTAGCTACCTTTGCGAAAGAAGAAAGAGTTTGCATGTTGTACCAAGAATCTCTATAAAATTACACAAGAGAAAAATAGAAAATGGAGAACCATTACCAGCAGACATACAACCACCATAATTTATTTATTTTATTTTTTTTTTAAAAATTAAGAAGAAAGAAGAAGTGATATATTAGAATAGCAACCTTGTCACAATATAGGGGGCTCAAGCCGTTGGAATTTCCTGCCCACTAGCTCTAGAGTGCGAGATGATTGTAAACGATACTCAAACGAGTTAAACGGGAATCGAACCCTAAACCACCGCTACTACACATCCATGTTTCTTCCAAACAACGTGGTGGTATGTCAATAATGTGACGACCAACAAAACCAAACCTCTACTTTTATACAAACATAATAGCTCACTAGTTCAGGATCTTTTTTCATGTAGTGTTCACCCTGAGAGAGGTTAGTAGTCCTATACCACTGTTGTTAGGTCGTGGGGGCATATCATGAAGGGTAGGTCGAACGGACACTTTATTTACGCCAACCCTTACGGGTCTGGTGTTCTTCGTCTTACCAAGAATCTTAGCTACATCTCTCCTCTTTAAGTTGACTGTAGAAATTTAGAGCTAGGTATGGCTGTTTTAATAACTGACAATCAGAAAAGGGGTCATTATTCTTGGTGTTTTTGCTTGAGTTTATGGATGATAATTCCAATGTTATGCAGTCCCACTTTCATCGTATTCAATCATATTGAACTCCCGACTCGCGTACGTGTACCGACTTACCGATACTGTACGGGTTTGCAAGTAAAGGTAGAGGCCCTGACCCGAGGGCCTCACGCGTCGTGAGGGACCGGAGGAGCCCGGGAGGGCGCCAGCCCGGACGGGTGACGGAGGTCTCTCACGACACGTGCAGGCCCGAAGGGCGGGGCCTCTACCGGCCTAAAGCACTGCTGGAAAATTTTGTGAGCTGCCCGTGCATTTTTTTTGCACCGTGAGGAAATCTCACGGTGCAAAAGTAAAATTGCACTGTGAGGGTATCGCAAATGGTTTCTCCCACTAGTGAGGCGGCCTGAAAAAGAAAGGGAAATTTTCCAGCAGTGCTTTAGGCTCAGATCTGGCTACCGTGGGGTTTGCCTCTCCGCAGTCCCACGCTTGCAGCGACCTCGGACGGATTGTTCTGCCGCGTCTCGCCTACTCAGTCCTCGGCTGCCCTTGATTTCTCAACCTCAATTTTAGTTAGCCCTCCAAGGAATTGCGCTCTCTACAAGCCTTACAAGTGGCTCGATCAGGCGCTTCGCTGGACTCCTCATCGTGGATCTAGTTCGCCATTTCTACAGAAGGTACGTCGTACTCTCCGCTTGATTTTCCAACTGATAGAATTGTTGGTCGTGTGGTCGAAATATCGTGTTCTTTCTGGAACTTGTGAATATGAATGGTTCTACGAGGTTTGCTGCGGGTTTGAGTCTCGTGGAAGGCAGTCAAGACAGTAGGATAGAGTCCTGAATTTACGACACGAAATTTGGAAGTTATGTGTGTTGAAGATTGAGAATTAAAAAAATTGAAGGATAAAACGATAGAGTACTGAATTTTCGACACTGAAGTTTGAAAGTAATCTGCATTGAATTTTGGAAGTTGGGCTGAATTGGATAGGAGCGTCTATGTGACTGTAAAGAAGTGGAGCTTTTGTAGAGTAGTATAATGTTTTGTCAGGCGAAGAGAAGAGCTTCACAAGTAAATTTGTGCCTGCAGACTTTATACAAGCGTTGGTGTGGTTTGAATGAATCGACGGAGGTTTCTCCTTAATCTTGTGTCTTGAATGCTGGATGGCCGTGGTCTTGCAGGATTGGGAATTGAAAACTGCTGAATTACGAGCTTCCAGGGTTGCTGCTCTGAAGGATGTACAGATGCGCATTCCAAGTAACTGTTGTGCCAAAGTTCGGGTTTTAGTGGCGGTGACGTGTGTATATCTTCACTTAGGGTCTTTCTGAAATGTAAGCTTGTGAGACGGTGTTTGGTTTCACTGCACGTTTCGGTTGGAAGAACATCATGGCGTCCACATCGTGCCAAAGACCACACCCGGCCTGCACGGTGAGGCTGAAGCCCGTGAGAGCAGATTTGTCTCCGAACCACGTAATGGAGGAAGTGAGGAGTATATTTATGAAGAGTCGTCCTTTCGGCGCCTCCGCATCTTTCGAGGAGGTTCCGAACTCTGGTGTGCACGCCGTGGATCTTTACTTTCAGACGGCGGAGGAGGCAAACAGCTCCAAACACTTTCTCGACACCCGCCAGTTCCTCGGCCAAATAGTAAGGTGGTCAGTTCTCGACGTCTCGGATGGTTGCAAGATCCGACTGAGCCCCATCGGGCCAAGTCGTTCCAAGGACGACGTGATGCAGGAAGC